>LR738713.1:395655649-395900933 GCA_902687465.1 Secale cereale
CTCCCCTCCTCTTTCCTCTCCGCCCTCCCCACCCAGCCGCCCTCTCCTCTCATGCTCCTGCGTCTGCCCCCCTGCCTCCTCTCCTCCTCGTCCTGCTCCGCTGCTCTCCTCCTCCCCGCCATTCCTCACGATCCCAGCCCGCGCCCCTAGGCAACCAAGCCCGCGACCCCCGATCCGATCCGTCCTCCCCAGCAACGCAGATCGCTGGATGTGCTAGTCTAGTGCGAGCCGGGATCCTGCCTGCTCGCCGCCGTGTCTGGGTTCGTTGCTTGCTGCGCGCTTCTTCACGCTCCGCCCGCCATGGACGGCGTCCGGAGCTTAGCACAGTCCCTGGGCGCTGAGGACGGTGGCCGGAGCAACCTTTTCCGCACCCTTGGCCCGGCGCTCTTCATCTCGATTGGGTACATCGACCTCGGCAAGTGGGTCACCACCGTGGACGCCGGCTCTCGCTTCGGCTACGATCTCGTGCTGCTCGTGCTGCTCTTCAACTTCTCCGCCGTCCTCTGCCAGTACCTCTCCATATGCATCGGCATGGTCACTACCAAGAACCTTGCCCAGGTAACTACCACTCCTCACTTCTTTCGTCTTGCTTTGCGAAGTTATTCAAGCAGCTCTAGCGAGTTGCCATGGATGACCTAGATACGACTGACAGTGATCTCCAAAGATACAATAGCTCCCATGTAATCAAAGTTCCTCTTTGTTTTTTTAAGATAAGGTAACATTTTCATTACCCGGCCATTCGAAGACACAAAGTTCCTTACAAACTGAAAGATAAAGCCGGGTTACACCAGTGTACATGAACAGTCAGTGCCCCCAAAACAAGAGAAGCACTATCCAGAACTGCACGCAGGCAGCAAATTTGAGCAAAATCACGCTCCCAAAGCCAAAAAGGCATTATTACCCCATAGCTGCACGCAGGCAGCACCCAGCAATCATCCCCCCAAAGTTCCTCTTTTTTTGGCTCTCTTTTATCTTTAGAGAATTAATTTCTTTTTAAATGTTGCCCTTTTCCTTTCAAATAAATAAGTCCTTTATTGTTCTGTATCATTCAGCTATGCCCATCATATCCGTATCTGATTTTTGTTGTTGCGTTACTTTTACATGAACGTGAAGATATGCGTCCAGGAGTACAGTCAGCCAATATGTGTCGGCCTTGGTGTTCAGGCATTACTGTCCTTGTTAACTGCAGAGATTACCATGGTATGTCTAGGCACTTTACACAAATCTATATGCTGTCAGTGTTTCATTTGGGAAAGTTTTTGCCTTTGTGATTTGTAGATTCATAATCAGAGCATGTGGGGTGACTACTTCCCAGCTTCTGAAATTTTGATGATCTGACGGCGATGTTTGGTGATTTCAGATTTCAGGCATCGCAATGGGGTTCAACCTTGTATTCGAATACGATGACCTTGTCACAGGCATATGGTTCGCAAGTTTTGCAGTCAATCTACTACCATATGCGATCTCTCATCTGGTATTTTTTTTTAATAAAATCGCATCATAAAAGGAACCTTATCAAGTTCTTATGTGCATTTGGCTTCTGGTTATGCCCATTACAGGACAAGAAGATGGCTGGAATATTCAATGCCTGCATAGCAGGTCTTGCACTTGTTTGTTTCGTGCTTGGTTTATTGGTCAGTCAACCAAGAGTTCCTCTCGATATGGATGTGATGTTCCCCAAGTTGAGTGGTGAAAGTGCCTACTCGCTCATGGCACTTCTGGGTGGAAATGTAATAGCGCACAACTTCTATGTTCATTCATCATTTGTACAGGTAAGTACTTCCCGTGTTTCTTGTTCATGATTACTTGAAAGTTATTCAGGTAGTGTGGTGCATTAGTTACATTTGGGGCCTTTAGTTTTCTTAAAGCTTGTCTTCCAGTTCCATATCAAGTTTGTGTGGCTGTGTTTAAACTTATAGAATTCGGAATGTCCCATGTATGGTGTTTACGACATCCCATATTTTGTCAATCAAGTTATGCCACCTTTTTCTTGAGATGAATCAACTTATACCACTGACAGTACTAAATACATCATACACGATACAAAACTGGTTTGTTCATCACCAGAAAAAGTACAATCTGTTGGAATTCTCGGTCTGCTGGTGTCACATCAACAGCACCTTTCCATTGGAAGTTTGTAAGTGTAGATGTCTGTAGGCCCGTTTGACCCAGTGTAAGGCTTTATCTTCCAATAATTTGATAAGTCGCCTTCACCCGTTCTCACTCTTAGCAGTCAACGATCTTCAGTATTTGCTGTTTGAACTTCAAGACTTTTAAGTTACATACTTCTTCATCGGCTCACCGCTCATAATGGATACCAACATAGCTTTCATACTTCTGTACCATAAACTAGGTGGCTCAGGTCCACCTTGAGTTTGTACACATGTGTATAGGCCCGTTAGTCTAGGTTGGCCCATGCATGGCTTCTATATACCCCTTTTCCGGTAATGGGTGGACATATACTTGTGAATAGCACAATTCGTCTCCCTCTCAGCAGAATTATCAGTCTTAACTAACCAGTATATCCATTTTGCATTTTGTTAGACAAGATCAATCTTAGTCTGTTAACACTCCACCAAGCCATATAAGTTTCAATCCCGAGTCCTTGTTACCAGTGATGACTTTGTGGTATGATATACTGGTGTGGTTTGTTAATACCTAAAAGAATTGTGTGCATCTGTGCGAATGCATGATACAAGATATGTAATTTATGTTCTTGTTTTCTCATAAAAGGAATAAACAAACATATTCTTGCTACCTTACATGAAATGTGATGAAAACTCAACTTGAAAGATTCTTGATTTATGGAAAATCAGTTGGACTTCTCAGTAAACAAAATGATAGTTAAAACACCAGCATTCTGCAGCTTGTTCCTACGTGGTTATGACTTTGACTTATGAGGTCTGGGAGATTCATCATGTTTTTGGTGTTTACAAACAATTATATAACACATCAAGTACATCTTCATTTGTTGATTCGACACACAAGTTTATTTTGCTTAATTTGTTCTCTGCATATTGTACCCCTTTTACTTTGTTTATGTTAATTTGAGTATCATATGTGCAGGCTCAAAGAAGATCCCATGTTACACTTGGGGCCTTATTTCATGACCACCTTGTTTCGATCTTGTTTATCTTTTCTGGGGTTTTTCTCGTGAACTATGTTCTGATAAGCTCAGCAGCAGTTGGACCCGGTGATACACTGCTCCTGACCTTTCAGGATGTTGTAGAGCTAATGAACCAGGTCCGTGTCGTCCTACTTACCTTTTAAGTTTTGTCTCCCCTATCCCACATATTGAATTATTTGTGATATTGCCTTTTTTGATTTCAGTTCTGCATTGAAGTTATATTCTGAGTTTTCCTAAATCTTGTCTTCTGCAGATATTTATGAATCCTGCAGCGCCGCTTGTGTTCTTAATGGTCCTTCTCCTTTCAAGCCACATCATCTCAATCTCATCTATTATTGGTAGCCATGCAATTGTAGAGAATTTCTTTGGTATGAACCTTTCTCTTTCGGCGCACCATCTGCTACTGAAGGTTTTTGCCATGATTCCTACAATCTACTATGCAAAGGTTGCGGGTTCAGAAGCGATATATCAGTTAATTATCATCTGTCCAGTTATCCAGGCTATGCTCCTTCCTGCATCTGTTATACCTGTTTTCCGTGTTGCTTCGTCAAGATCAATAATGGGAAACTACAGAATATCTTCATCAGTTGAAATATTGGCCTTTCTCGCATTTCTTCTCATGCTATTTACGAATATCATTTTCAAGGCGGAAATGCTGTTTGGTGATAGCACCTGGACAAACAGCATGAAAGGGAACACCGGGAGCCCTGTTGTACTTCCATATACTCTTATAGTCCTAATTTCATGTTCATGTCTTCTGTTTACACTGTTCCTGGCTGTTACTCCACTGAAGTCTGCAAGTAATGAAGCTGAAACTCTGGAGTTCTCTATGCACTCTCAGAGAGAACCATTGGGCAGTACTCACCATAGAGAAGATGTTTCTCTGGAAGATGTTGCCCATGAAGAAGTTCAAAGGTCTTCCACTGATGCTTTTCTCAGGGATCCAATGGGAAGTCATCAGAAATCAGCTTTGGAGCTCAACCCTGTAGAGTCTGATCCTGACACCACTGTAGAGTCTGATCCTGACAGTCAACAGTCAGCTGCTTATACAGCGAGTACTCCTAAAGCTCAGCCCTCACCACCTGTCTACCATGAAGAGCCAAAACCAGTTTGTGTGGCTGATTGGACAGAGTCGGTACCAAAGGTTTCTACAGCCAGTGAAGTAGAACATATTCATGCAGAGAACATCAAAAGGAAGAGCGCAACTGAAAAAGATGTTGAAGTAGTAGCAGAAGTTTGCACGGAAAAGGATAGTGTTGCCTCACATAATTTGGAACATGAGAAGTCTGCTGGAGGCAGAGCACCTTCCAATCCTGATGGTCCACCATCTCTTACTTTCAGCAGGGGAAAAGACACTAATGCTGGCAGTGGCAGCCTCTCGACACAGTCTGGTTTGGGCCGTGCTGCAAGGAAGCAGTTCGCAGCACATCTGGATGAGTTCTGGGGGCATCTTTTTGATTATCATGGTAAGCTTACACAAGATGCTAATGAAAAAAGGTATAACTTTTTGCTTGGACTGGACTTGAGAGCAGCTAATTCTGCTGTGAGGGCTGATAACCAAACCATTGAAGCTTCAAAGAGCCCCTTGATGAGAGATGCGCTGCGAGCATCAGCTACCTCACTGAACTCGTGGGACTCGATGTCCCGCGACAAGGACATCCGTAGTCTAGACTGGAGTTCTGGGCATCAGATGGGTCCAATGGGTTCATCCAACTGGTCTCAGAGCATGAATTCACCATATACAGACATTTCGAGTTCAAGCAGCAGCTTATTTGAGCAAAATACAAAATACTATTCAAATTTCAATATGCCATCTTACTCTGATAATCAGTTCTATCAGCCTGCTACTATTCATGGATATCAGCTGGCATCTTATTTGAAAGGGATGAATGCAAGTAGAAATCAGCACTCTAACATCCCCCTGGACCCAAGACGGGTTCCTAGGTCATCTGAATATTCTTTTCCTAACTATGCTGATCCTGTTATGCATGCCCGCAACCAAAATTTACGGGGTTCACTGGGAGCTAACTCTCCACAAAGCCCAGCAATGAATCGCTTAAATGCAACTGTCGAGAGACCTTATTATGATTCTACCTCTGTTGATGAAAGTGAAAGCATTGGCTCACCTGGATACTCAAAGAAGTATCACAGTTCACCTGACATATCTGCACTAATTGCTGCAAGCAGAAAGGCTTTGTTGAATGAAGCAAATTTAGGTGGTGCTGCCGGAAATCAATCATACCTAAGTAGTAAGCTGGCATCTGAGAGATCACAATATGTGGACCCGGCAGCCAGGTCCAAAGCTCAAATTGCATTTAATGAGCGCTCACAACATAGTCTCCAAAGAGATGTCCTTTCTATGCAGTTGGGTATGAACCCCAACAATAAATCCCTTTGGGCCCAACAACCGTTTGAACAGCTGTTTGGTATGTCAAGTGCAGAATTGAATAAGAGTGAGGTGAACACTGGTCAGAGATTAAGTGGCATGACAAAGGATGATTCCTCTTACACAGAGTGTGAGGCAGAGCTTCTTCAATCTCTTAGGCTTTGCATCATGAATATCTTGAAAGTGGAAGGATCAGGAGGGCTCTTTAGGCAAAATGGTGGTTGTGATGAAAATTTAATTGATCAAGTTGCAGCAGCTCAGAGCCTTTCACAAGAAACAATTGAGAATCTGTTGTCAGCTGATCTTCGGCGCGTGCGCGGACTACCTAATTGTGGTGAAACCTGCGTTTGGCAGGCTACCCTGGTTGTTAGTTTTGGTGTCTGGTGTATCCGCCGGGTACTGGATCTTTCCCTTGTGGAAAGTAGACCAGAACTTTGGGGGAAGTACACATATGTTCTGAACCGCCTTCAGGTGATTCCTTTGTCTTATGTACTTTTACCATTAAAATGTTTTCTAGGGCAAATGACAGCGGGAAAGGCTCCCACTGACTTATTATATATTATAGTAAGTTAGGGATCAACTATACAAGCTAACATAGGTCAGGGGAAGGAAAGCAGGGGGGTTGAGGTGAGAGCAGCTAAGAAAAATACAAGGAGAGCAGGGGGAGATTATAGAGAATGTACAAAAGAGAGTATAAAAGAGAAGGGGATTTGTAGCAACTGGGTGCTCCACACCCCTATATGAACATTAAGTTCAAAAAATACCAGGATTTTTCAAAAAAAATACCAGGAATTTTCAAAAAAATCTGGGATTTTAGGATATGAAATCTGGGTGCCCAATCTACATTCGTGTGAAATTTCGTGAAAAAATATGAGAAAACGTATCTGTGACAGAAAAGACAAAAAAATCATATGTACCGAAAACCCCGGCTTGGATGGATTTTAGTTTGTACTGTATTTTCTTCGCCACGGATACATTTCCTGGTATTTTTCTATGAAACTTCATACGGGAGTAGATTGGGCACCCAAGTTTGATATCCCAAAATTTCAGTTTTTTTGAATTTTCCTGGTATTTTTTTAATTTAATTTTTGCATAGGGGGTGCGAAATGTGGCTACCCCTGAAAGAAGGATCCAGGTAGACTCACCCATGTAGCAAAGGTTATAAGCATCCTGATTGCATTACTTTGGAAATTAATCTCACCTTCCATTAAGTTACTTTAAATGCATATTTATTTGAGCATAGCAACTTGGGCACATATCAACTTGCTATGCTGTTGGGAGTATTTCATGATGCAAATAAAGTGACCCACTACTATATATGGCATTTGCATAGATTGGAGTTCGACTTGTAGTTGTATATAATCCACAAGTGAAACAAACTTACCTTAATTATCAATTTGGCATCTCTCTTGGGTTATCTCCTGGAGGGAAAGACAAACAGAGATGGGCTTTGTATGCTCAGTTGTATTGGGCTGTTAGATTGTGCTGCTGTGAGAATGCAGAGGCAAAACACCTACTCTTTACTGGGTTCATTTTGCTTGCATTTTTGCTGATGCTATATATCTACCTTACGCAGGGAATCATTGAACCCGCCTTTTCCAAGCCCCGGAAACCTCTCACTGGGTGCGCATGCCTTCAGATAACAGGCCCGGTTGCCAGGCCCATTTCTGGCACCTTCACCACTTCAGCTGCGATCTTGGAGACGATCAAGGAAGTGGAACTAGCTATCTCTGGACGCAAGGGTCGAAGCGGAACAGCAGCAGGAGACGTAGCTTTTCCTAAAGGGAAGGAGAACCTGGCTTCAGTTCTCAAGCGGTACAAGCGTAGGCTGTCGAGCAAGCCGTCTGCTGGGCAATAGCGGCATGTTTTTACTTGTTTTGTAGGGTTTCTGGCGCCGTCCTAGGGGCAGGTCGCCCTTTCCTGCTTCTCAAGCCCTAGTGGTTTTTTTCGTTGCACGACGTTTCTATGGGGGGTCCTGGGAGCTCCTTGACCTTTTTTGGCCCTTCGGTTTTTGCATTTGATGCTTGACAGGGGCCAAGGATGATGCAGGGTAAACCATCTTTGCCGCCGAGCGCGGTGTGCAAGAGAAAGTGTGATCTGCTGAATCAGCGGTGTTAAGTCCACCGCTGCAGCTCAACTGGACTGTTTTTTGGGCCTTCTGTGCCTGTTCCCATGTGACTTTGTAGAGAGGTTACAAGTAATGTTAATGTGATGTTCGTTTGACATGTGCATGGTTAATGTGATACTTCTGGACATGAATGAGATGCAATGCAGTCCTGGCACTGGCAGGATATATATCGTTTGCTCGCGTGCTGCTGTAGACCTAAAAAGCGCCTGTGCATCCGTGCGTTGAAGCATCCAGGTGAAGGCACCACAGGTCCACAACCCATGTGTGCTTGCTCGGATGTCTAGATCTGCTGCAATGCGCCTGTGCTTAGATATCCTCTATCTTGGTTTGCTCTTCGATGCGAATGGATTTATTTGCCGGGTGCTTCTTGTTAATCATTCTTTCTTGATTTGTACCATATACATGCTCCTAATGTTGAGCTTTAGTGTAGCACACAACAATGTTAGGCATACCTTAAACTTGTGCACCTAAATCTTGTCCGGCAAATAAATTTAGATATCCTCTATCTACGGCAAGTACGCAAATATCTAAAATCAAATTTCTATGCTTTTAGTGCATGTGAGAATCAAATCGTTGCTTTGTGTTTCTATGGTAATTATTCTTTCTACGACCATTGAAGCCATATACGTCACCCAACATTTGCGTTTAATCAACCATTGAAGCAAACTTTATGGTTACTAAAATAAGTTGATTAAACATAGCATCATCGTGATGTATGTGATGTATATACGACACATGCATTGAAGCAAACTTTATGGTTACTAAAATATATAGTACCGTCATGAATTGGAAGCAAAATATATACTAAATCGAAGCAAATTCTGCATTTAAAGGAAGCAATGATTCATAGCTGCGAAAGCATACCCAACATTTTTTCTATTTGATGGGAAAAGTCCATATTTCTATGGAAGCATTTTGCTACTTGATTAAACATAGCATCATCGTGATTTGGAAGCAAAATACATGCTACATCGAAGCAAATTCTGCATTTAACGGAAGCAATGATTCATAGCTGTGAAAGCATGCCCCCTTGTCATAAACATTTTTCCTATTTGATGGAAAAACCCATATTTCTATGGAAGCATTTTGCTAGTTGATTAAATATAGTATCATCGTGATTTGGAAGCAAAATATATGCTAAATCAAAGCAAATGCTCTATTTAACGGAAGAAATAATTCATAGTCGCGAAAGTATACTCCCTTGTCATTCTTTTTTTTCTTTCTATTTGATAGAAAAAGTTCATATTTCTATGGTAGCATTTTGCTAGTTGATTAAATATAGCATCATCATGATTTGGAAGCAAAATATATACTAAATCGAAGCAAATTTTGCATTTTAACGGAAGCAATTATTCATATAGCTGCGAAAGCATACCCCCTTGTCATTCGAAATAAACATTTTTTTCCTATTTGATGGATTTTTTTTTCCATATTTCTATGGAAGCATTTTGCTAGTTGATTAACTATAGCATCATTATGATTTGGAAGCAAAATATATACTAAATCAAAGCAAATTCTCTATTTAACAGAAGCAATGATTCATCGTTGTGAAAGCATACCAGCTTGTCACTCGAAATAAACATTTTTCTATTCGATGGAAACAAGATCCATAATCCTATGGAAGCATTTTGGTAGCTTCTACTGGCTCCAGCCCGCCTCTCAGCTACCAGCTCCAGCCACTTCTCGTTCAGCCGCAGCCCAAACAAACAGGGCCTAAATATAGCATCGTCATGATTTGGAAGAAAAATTATATACTACATCGAAACAAACTTTCCAACACGAAAGCAAATTAGTCATTGGACGGGACCCTAACTTTTCCACTGTACGTTGAAAACAAGTTGCTTTGTTTGAAAATAAATCTTTTAGATTCGAAGCAAGTTTAAGTCGCGTCCAAAAGAAAATGTGAAAACAAACAACATGGGGTGAGAACTTATTTCACCAGGCTTCCATGAAAATCTATTTTTTTATGTAATTATCGGAAGCATCCGCGCGGCTGCGCGTTGGAGGGCTCAGTCTATTGCACGCTGTCGGCTGGGCAGAGGGCCCACCCACATGTGTGCTTCTGTAAGTATGTTATAGTCCAACCTATGACAAAATCTAATCTGTTGCTTTTTCAACTAATGCCCCAAAAGCCTGTGGAGCACCTGGTGCATAGATTGGGCTGGTGCATTGGAAAAAAACTGGTGGGTGGGAGGCGGCGGTCCGTCTTTTAATTAGCTCTCGCCCAGATTTGTTGAAGGAAACTTCAGTGTAGGCTGCTGTCCAAAACATGGCGGTGTAACAAGCGCACGGAATAGCCACGTCCAATCTGTGCACCAGGTACTCCACGGGCTTTTTCAGCCGTTGGATATAAATCTGAGGGATGAAAGTAGGTTGAAAGCTAGATTGATTGAACATTTGCAAAGAAGACCTCATGTTATGCTGAAAGCAACCTGCACTTCACTTTTTCCTCTCCTGTAATTGAGTCGGTGTTATTTCTTTCTTTCTCCAAATATAAATATGGTCATATATCTTGAACCATACATCCGAATTTGGTTTATCTTTGACCACCATTTTTTGTTTCGATGAGATGTTAAAAAAAAGATCAGTGTTAAATATATTTTTCGATTTTTTTTTCTAACGTAACTGTGATATTTATACATTTTGTATTGAAACCTAGATTTATTCTATGTGTTTTTGAATTCTGGCTCTCCCACCACACGTCGATCCCACATGCACATGCCTAAATTGATTTTTAATTGGAGTTCCACAAACAAAAGAAAATACTAAAACATATTCAACATTGATCTTGTTTCAAATATCTTGTCAAGAAAAAGTTGACAATCAAAACGGATTCGAAATCAGACATTCGGTTCAAAATATATGGAACTTTTGTGCTTTTGCCAAAAAACAACACATAAATTTATTGATGTGGGAATGGGATGCGTAGTGCAAGTTGAATGTTATAGTCTATAAGGTTGCTTCTGTAAGTATGTTATAGTCCAACCTATGACAAAATCTAATCTGTTGCTTTTTCAACTAATGCCCCAAAAGCCTGTGGAGCACCTGGTGCATAGATTGGGCTGGTGCATTGGAAAAAAACTGGTGGGTGGGAGGCGGCGGTCCGTCTTTTAATTAGCTCTCACCCAGATTTGTTTAAGGAAACTTCAGTGTAGGCTGCTGTCCAAAACATGGCGGTGTAACAAGCGCACGGAATAGCCACGCCCGGAATTTGGAAGCACCCAAGCGTTACGCAGGACACACATTCAGTTTCTTGGAGATAGCTGCTATTGTGCGGCCCCGAACTCGTCTGATGCAATGTTAGGGATCAGTAATCTGATCCCTAGTATAGTATGATCATCCCCTAGCGGTGCCCTAATAAGTATTGGGACGTTTATGTTCATATGCCCTAATATTTATTGGGGTGTTTAGGTTCATATGTGTGAGGTTCAGGGAGTGCTGTGATGATGTTCAAAACTGAGGTTTTGAACAACATTTCATGTTCCGGACCATTGCAGCTAAATAATTATTTCCTCCCTTCACTGTTATAAAATATTTTAGATATTTTAATATGGATTACATACAGATTGAAATGAGTGAATAAACACACTAAAACACGTCTATATACATTCTATTTAGAAAAAAGTTAAAACACTTTATAATATGAACGGAGGGAGTGTCATCGGACTTCTTGTGATCCAGTATGGAGCGATTTTTTTTCCTCGAGGAAAACTGCCCAGGTCAGTTACAAACAAAAAACATGCCTAAAGGCATCTTATAACTAAATATTACCAAGGAAAATACAGTATAATTGAAAGATAAGAAGGCACGAAACCATCGGAAAGAAAACTACATAAAAATTATGCTGGCCATCTTCCTTTGACTGGTGGGCCGCAGGTCAGAGCTTGAAATTTGGCACTAATACGAACTGTCAAAATCTTAGTCAAGACTCGCTTTTAACAATTAACCCCACATGAAATATTGGTACGAGGAACACATACGCGTGAATATAGCCGTTTAAGGATTTAGTGCCAGATAATTTAGCAACAAAATGGATATTGCACATTGCTTTCAAAGAGAGCCTGGACAGTGACCTCATTCGATTTGACACACCAAACATAGGCTAAAGGAGACGGCTCGACCAGCTCTACACGCAAAATGCACCATGAGGGTCAATAGTAAGCAGAAGGACCGAAACAGATTTTTGGTTCCAGCCACCTGCCAATGGCAACATGCCAACATTACACAGGTAGTTTCTACTTTGCAGGAAGTAGACCAAGATGTGACCGCCTCTGAACTAGATGATGTTTATGTATAAACTTATCCGCATGGGATGGATAGGCCCCTTGGATGTACGCCCGAAGACACTTGCGGTATGAGAAATCCGCCCAATCGCCATTTGTTCTAACCACATACAGGCATCTGGACATCTTGAAATCAGGATGTTTGCCAACCTACAAACACGATGGGCATGCCACAGATTATCCTCACAAGGTACCAGTAAATGTTCAGAGCAATGTGAACTTGCACATTATCAAGATTGAGCCTCGACAGATATTCATGTCAAATAATAAGATTTCTAGACAAATAAACAGGAGAATGGTTAAGACTCGAGACTGCAGTTCTATTCTTATGCTCCTGGAGGTCCTCCTAAGGAATTAAAAGTACTGCATACACTAAGGTTCTGAGATATTCTAACAAGCACATGATAAATTTCTGAAGATAATGTACTTAATAATACAAGCACGGCAATGAAGAAACAAAGCAAGGAAAAATTAGATTTGTTCTAGGGTCTCATGTCAATCTTAGTAAAGAGAACTGATCATGCTAACTCACCATAATAGCATCAAGTCCACAACCAATCTTGTCTTCCGAATGGGGGTGGTGAGCAAGGACCTTTTCTACCACAACCTTTTCATCTTCTGGACTTAAAAACGTACCATCTCCATATCTGTTAAAACAGAACACTATCAGAAAGGTGATGTATGATCGTAGGCACACAACAGCACATCCTTGCAAATTGCAAGTTTTAGTACAGCAACACACATTATTACATACTGCTTTTCATCAGCTGCACCACTTTTGAAAGATTTCCTGCATTTGATTAAAACAAGGTGGGACACAGGGACTTCACAGCTATAGCATACCCCATCGGCTGAAAATTACACGGAGCTGGGAATTACAACATTCACGCCCCAAGGCAAACTCATGGGCATACAACAACACACCCCACAAGGCAAACTCATGAACATCCAACAACACAAGGCACAGGCCAAACTCATGGACACACGTCAACACACGCCACAAGGCAAACTCAACACACAAGACGCACATCTATCTACGGAGGACAAAGCCGGACGCTGCTGAATGAAGAGCCACCGCTCACTGTCTCAGGGCGTGTGATTGTCAAACAAAAATCGAACAAGCAACCCAACCCAGCCATATGGTCATATCACCTTATGCAATCAACCAACACAACCTTCTTGGATACTCCAATCCCTATCCAATCCCCTTCCATAATAAAGAGAGCTGAACTATCAAAGAGTCATTCCAGTATTCTAGTTATTTAACTGGACTAGGTATGTGCCCGTGCGTTGCCACGGGTGCAAATATGTTTTTAACACAATAAGAGGACCATAAGGGACAATTTTTGATGCCAAACAAAACAATATTATGGTTTAGTTATAAAGCATATATTTTCTGATATTTCTTAGTTGACAAAATAGGTATGTGTGTTCATGATCGATCTACTTTATTGGGTTACCAAAGATTGATATTTGTGCTTACGAACCATGAATTTATTGCTATTTATTGGGTTACCAAAGATGTCAGACGGAGGATGAAGGGACCAGCGAAACGCAGGTTCGAGAGAGGAAACCTTATGCATTTTTTAAGTAGTAGAGATAGAGATGATCCAATAATACGTTTTTCATCACAGAATGCTTCGATGGTCCTACATATTCTAGTTGTTTAACAAGAAGCTTCCTAGTATTGTACTCCCTCCGTTCCTAAATATAAGTCTTTTTAGAGATTTCTATATGGACTACATACAGATGTATATAGACATATTTTAGAGTGTAGATTCACTCATTTTGCTTTGTATGTAGTCAACATTGGAATCTCTAAAAATACTTGTATTTAGGAACTTAGGGAGTAGTTGTTTAAACATAACCACGGTGATATAAGAAATGGAAAATTGCATCTTACGGAAATATTCACATACAGTTATCTTCCTTGTACTCCTTGCTGCAAATGATATGCATGTGTATTTCTCTTTAGAAAACTGTTCTAGTTTGGCGATTTCTCAGGAAATCCTGATTACCTAGCTCACATTCTTTTACAATGTTTCTTTTTCTCGAAACATTAGAGCATCTTCAGCCGCGCCCCCAACAGCCCCCCAGGGCGACTTTTTCCGCACCGGCGCCGAAGAAAAAAACCAGTCACGCCCCCAAGACGCCGAAATCCGCCGGCTTGGCCCGTTTTTGGGTCCGGCGATCACAGGCCGAACCGGCGTCAGGGGAAAACACGCCTGGGCCCAACTGTCAGGCGAAAAGTAAAGGCAATTGACCAGATTCGCCCCCACCCCCGCGCGCCCGGCCACCACCCCGCCGATCCCGGCGCCGCCCACTGCCCAGCACCGCTAGATAGGCCATTCCCCGCCGAAAAAGAGAGAAGGTTTCGCCGCGGCAACCTCTCCACCACCTTCCCGGGCGAGTTTTCCGGCGCTCCGGCCACGCAGGGCGGCATACTGGCAGCTCTGCGCCCACCGCGCCCGCCAGGTATTCGGCGATTTGCCTGCTCGGCCGATGGACTCGGACGACCAGGCGGCCCTCGCGGCGTTGATGGAGGGGGAACCCGATGCCGACGTCCAGGACGAGGAGCATCTCATGGTCCTCGCCGCCCTCACCGGCCTGCTCGCGAGCAATGAAAAGCCACGGGGAGGAGGCTCGGCGCCGGGGCGGCTGAAAGCAAAGAACTGACATCGTCTGGAAGGCTATTGCATGCTCTACTCTGACTACTTCGCCGACCTCCGTTGCACGGCAACAAAGTATTTTGGCGCCGTTATCGGATGAGCCGAAAGCTTTTCCTCAGGATTGTGAATTCCATCGGGAGTTCGACAGCTACTTCAAGTGCAAGAAGGATTGCACCGGCAAACTTGGATTCACCTCAATCCAGAAGTGCACGACAGTTATGAGGATGATTGCATACGGAGCTCCTGGTGATTCACTCGACGACTACGGGCGCATGGCCGAGTCCACGACCATTGAGTGTTTCTACAAGTTTTGCAGGACAGTGGTGGCAGTGTTTGGACCGCAATACTTGCAATCACCCAATGCTGAAGACATTGCTCGGATCCTAGCACAAAATGCAGCAAGAGGATTTCCTGGGATGCTTGGAAGCATCGACTGCATGCATTGGAAATGGAAGAACTGTCCATTTGCTTGGCAGGGGATGTACAAAGGCGCCAAAGGCGGTTGCAGTGTGGTACTTGAGGCAGTGGCCACACAGGACCTCTGGATTTGGCACTTCTTCTTTGGTATGCCAGGAATTCACAATGACATCAACGTATTGCAGTGCTTCCCTGTCTTTGCCAAGCTTGTTGAAGGTCACGCTCCTCCGGTGAACTTCGAGGTCAATGGCCGGCACTATGACAAGGGGTACTACCTAGCTGATGGCATCTATCCGAGATGGTCTACGTTTCTGAAGACTATCTCAAACGCTGTGCCAGGAGGCAAAAACTCCCAGTTTGCAAAGGTTCAGGAGGCTTGCAGGAAGGATGTTGAGCGGGCATTTGGTGAGCTCCAATCTCAATTTGCTGTTGTCCGGTACCCCGCCCTGACCTGGTCCAAAGATCAAATGTGGGAGATCATGACTTGCTGTGTCATCTTGCACAACATGATCATTGAGAGCGAGCAGGAAGAGCCAGTGTTTGACACTGAACCATATTACAGGCAGGGTCCTCTTGCGCAAGTTGATCACCAGCTACCGGCAACCTGGACTGCATTCCTTAATATGCGTCAGGAGATCCGAGACCCACAGGTGCATCAACAACTGCAGCAGGATCTGGTGGAGCACCTATGAAGGCTCAAGGGCAACGCCTAGCTCGACGTGTGATGAAATATGAGTTTTTATTTGTTGAACTATATAATTTGTATTGAACTATTTGATTTCTATTGATTTTCTGTGATGAACTATGTGACAAAAAAAATACTTTAGTTAAATTTGCGCCGAACCACGGCGAATATGGGCCGATTTGCGTCAATACTGCCAATTTTTCGCCGAAACTGGGCCGAAAACCGGTGACATTTGCATAAAAAATGGGCCGATATCGGCGCGTGGGGGCGACGGTTGGGAACCAAATCGCCCCAGCGCCGATTTTAGCGCTGGCTCGCCCTCATGCGGCGATTTTTAAGCCTCTGGGGGGCCAACGGCTGGAGATGCTCTTATATCATGAGAATCTTACGAGTCAAATGTGCACAGCAGTGAAAAATCCGTGAGTCTGCGACTTGAGCTTCCTATTCATTGCAACGAGAGGAGAAACGAACAACTGACCTCCTGGAATGGAGGATGTTTTTGACAAGTTTCACGACGGGCCCAACTTCGCGGAGGATCTCCGCCTCAGCCGCCTCCCACTGCTCCTCCTCGGCCCTCGGAGCGGAGGGCTCGTTGCCGGCGGGGAGGTCGCAGAACAGGCGGCTGCGGGTGTAGAGTGCAGCAGAAGTGGCGTGCGGCGGGAAGCCGCCGTGGAGGATGCGCGTGGCCGCTCGAGCGAGGGCGGCGGCCAAGGCCATGGCTTCTTCAGCTACGGCGAGAAAGGGTTTCCTGTTTGGGGTTTCAACTTTCAACAGATCGGTAGTATGGGCCTGGGCTTTTCCTCTCCAGACTCTGGGCGTCTTAGGGCAACTCCACGGACCCAAATGGCCGTTTTGTTCGAATTTCGTCTGTTTTGAAATGGCAATGAGGCGACTTCCGTTCGGATTTGTGGACGCGGGGGCTGTGTGCCCAACGTGTGGCTGTATCTTTGGCTGCATCATGTCTGCTTGCATGTAAACTGTTTAAAGTAATAAAAAATGTAGTTAAGGGCATGTTTGATTTGAGGTCTGGCTAGTGTGCCTGAGAAAATAAGCTCCTCCCTCTCATGTGTTTGGTTCCTGTCCTTGCCTGGTTGATGTGATTTGACTGCTTAAAGTATTAAAAAATAAATGTACAGTTAGTTCTAGACATAAACTACTGCCAGGCTAGTGTTAGTAGTACCAGGCACATGCAAAGGGACATCTGGACCAGGCTAATCCAGATGCCTGGGCGAGATACTTCTGTTTGTCTTCTTCTTTTTAATCGAATCAAGCTAATCACATGACAGGAACGCCCAGGCGAGACAAGCATCTTTCCTACCAGGACATGAACCAAACAACTTCCCAGCAGAAATCAGGCATCCTCCAGGCAAGGTGCATGATGGCGTGGAAGCCATCCAAACACGCCCAAAATGACAGTGACCATAGTTCACGTCAGTGGCCACGGTTCATGTCGGTCAGCAACAAAGCCAGTGGCCTCAGTTTCATATCGACACAGTAGCTACCCTTCAAAATGAACATGTTTTTGACGACGGCAATAAAGCCATCGGCCGGCACACGAGCCGGCCTTCAAAATGACAAGTTTTTGGCGCCGGCAACAAAGTCAGCGGCCGACACACTAGCCAACCTTCATAATGAACGACCATAGTCCACAGCCGAGGTCCCACCTAGTTCAGGCCGTCTTGGACGAACATCTCCTTCTGCTGGTTCGTGAACCAAGCCTTCCTCTCCGATGACATGTTGTTCTTGTCGACGCTCATGATCGCGAGTGCCACCTCTTTTGCTTTGGTGTCGGCATTAGTGGCCTCGATCTCGAGCTTCTTGAGTTGAGCGGCCTCCTCGATGTCAAACTTCCTCCTCTTCGCGGCCTCCTTCATGCCAAGCTTCTTTGTTTGGATCTCTAGGTATATCTTCATTTGCTCCTCCTCCCCTTCGCTCCTTCTCTCCTCCCTCACTTCCTTTTGACTCTCATGTTTTCCAAAGTTCCTTGCAAGGCCATGGACTACGCATCATGCCTCTCGTCGGCCTTCGAGTTGGTCTTGCCCCTCGACATCTTGAGGAAGTCCCCCTCCCCAGCCAGGACCACCTTCCCTCATTTCTTCTTACGAGCGGCATATTGGTCTTTGAACTTGGGGCAATCTTTGATGAGCGACCAACAACGCGTGAGAGTGAATGAATGTTCTTGTGTCGGGCCTTGAAGGCTTCTAAAGATTGGAGTGCCTACACAATCAAAGATATGACTGCAATTGTCACATGGAAGGACACAAGATGCATGAAACATAAATGGCATGCCAAGATGAAAGAACATAAGATGAAAAAAATGAGAGGCTCATACCAAGTCACAAATGCCTAGGTCACTCATGGGAGGGGCTTCGACGCTCTCAAACGTGGCACAATACGTGTTGCACTATTGTTGAATGAACCCCCATCTCCTTTGGATTGAGTTGATGCCGCGACTGCTCGCAAATTGGTAGGGGCAAACTTCCTTCGCTCATGAAAGGTTTTGTGAACTCTCGTCCAAAAGACGAATCCTTTTTGCTCGACACCTTTTGTCGGATCTTGGCCTATCTCCATTCAACTCTCGCAAATCAAAGTGTCCTCCTCTTGGGTGTATGATCTCGTGTGAATGCTTTGCCTCTTCTTTTGTGCTTCCGCCCTTTGGGTGAGCTCATCGATAAACAAGGGATCCTCCGCAATGCCGACCTCTTCTTTCTCATCTTCACAATACATGTCATCATCTCATGCCATGAGTTGCCATGGTCGTCCTCATCTTCATCATGGCCGGTGAATTGAGTGTCACCATATTGGCCGTGACCGTCCTGGCTTTGGGTCGCGTCGAGATCGAAAGTTTGGCCTTGGCTGTCGACGTGGAAGGCCTCACCACGCCCCTTGGAGATGACGTTCTCCATGAACGCAGCGTAGTAAGGGTCGTCGACCATCGACATCGGCAGTGGGATTTCATCGAACAGCTTGCGGGCGCCGGCCATGTTGGCGAAAGGGATCGATCGAGGCTGCTTCCTTTGCATCTCGTCGGATGGCTGGCCACCGCCACTGTACCCCGACATCACGTTGAGGTCGATGACGCCCGCGGGCGTGGCCGGAGCGACCACGCTGCAGTCCGACGACGTGGAGAACTGTGTCTGCCCATGGCCATGCAACGACGGTGCATGATATCCGGGCGTCTCCAGTGTGATGGATGAGCTCGGGGACTGGTACTGTGGAGGACGAACGATCGATGAGCCTGTGCTAGTCGCGGCCATGGCATCGACCGAGAGAATGGCCGGCGAGTGTCGGCACAACCCTAACATGAGCAGGGCGTGAGCCTTGGCGATGATGGACTCCTTGTCATCGACATCGGCCTGGTGCTGCATGGCACGTTGCGCGGCCGCCTTAGGGGCATACTCGGTTGCGGCCTTCTTTTCCGCCACCTTTGTCCGCCTGTTCCTCCTCTTGGTCAACTCAGCCTCGAGCTTGGCGAGATCCGTTGGTGTGAGCTTCGACCGTGGCTTCTTGGTAGCCTTCTTCTTTGCCGCGGGGTGCGTGGCCGCGACCGGGTCACCGGGATTCGTCGGGGCGCCGGCCATGCAGGAGGGAGGGGAGGGGGCGCGGGAGGGTTTTGGGCGAAATGGAGGGAAAGTGGTCGGGTGTGTCCCCGACGGGTGGGCCAGGGGAGGACAAGGGTGTGCATCCCGCGTGTCCACACGATGTCCGTTTCGACGCAAGCGTGACCGAAATTTGGGCCGGGAATGGGTCAAAAAGGGACCAAAAACGAACATTGGTTATTTTGCTCCCACATGTAGGGCCTCGTCTTCCGCTCGTTTACCCCCAAACGGACGCGCCCGGACCATTTGGCGTCGTGCGTTGGAGTTGCCCTTAAACCGTGAGCAAGCATCTGTTCTAATCACGCGGTATGAACTTGTTTTGTCATCCAATACGACACGCTAACCCTTGAAAAAAATCAATACGGCACCCATCCATTCATGAAATTCCTGAACTGGTCGGACGTCTGTTTTCTCGCAAACCAGAAGCAAACCGGGAGGCTTTTCGGGCGCCCGGACCGCTGCCACCCACTCGTTCGATATCCTTGTCCCAACCGAAAACCCTCTCCCTCGCCCACAGCCTTTCCCACGCGAAGCTATTGCCGCACATTCATGCCAGTCAACGCCGCTCCAAAGCGTCAGGGCCACATTCATGCCGACCCAGAGCAGACACGACCTCTCACTGGAGCCAACATTGAAGCGGCGGCCAACCGAGAGTGTGTCCACGCTCCGTCCTGGTGCACGCACATTCTCTCCGCATTCAAATGACACCGTCTGTCCACCTCCCTCCATTAACCAAGTGCGGTTGCCGAGGAACCTACGGTAGCACCCACATGCAAACGACATACATCCGTCCGCCAATCGATAGACATTAAATACCCCGCCACTTAGCCGAAGATCCGCCTGCTATTTATACATGGGCAGGCGCGACAACAGCCACATCACACCTTCGCTCATGATTTCCTGTATGCACCACACACACCATGACCTCAAGCTCGAAAGCCATGTGGGACAGCCTCTTCGGTGAACAAGAGTAGGAGCTCTCCGGGATTGCGGTCGGCTGGCATGCCCGCCGAGCTAGCTGGATACAGGCTAACTTGTCAGCAAACTCTCCGTAGGGTAGCAACATATATGAACCAATGGAAGAGGTGATCGAAGATGAGCCGGTGCCACCACCCTTGCCGGTGCCACCACCCTTGCCGGTCCATGCCGATATCGACACGGCCGAGACGCGGGGCGCACTTCACCGACATGGTAGTGGAAGAGTGGGAAGTGGCATTCCGTTAGGCGCAGATCAACCAGAGGTAGAACCTCCGGGTTTCGATGAGCACCGGCTCGCGGGGGGGAGAAAATCGGTTGTGACTAGGTGAACAAAAACTCCATCACAAATGTGGTTGAGTAGAAGGCACTGCTCCTGTCGTACGACACCATCCACGACATCCGTTGCGAGCGATGGACGTTGTACGTCCTGTGGGAGAAGAAAGACGCTTTGTTCGCAGAGTTCGACGTGACGGTGGAGGAATTTGATGACAACACCGATGACATTGCTAGCTCTGTGTTGGCCATGCCACGCCGCCATGATGACGAGTCCGACATGTCCCCGCCCGCCGTTGATAGTGAGGAAGATTAGAGCTTGGGAGTTCATCGCCGCTTGGGTCCCAAGAAGGCCACCACCACTGTTTTGCTGGGCCAGTCAATGAGCTTGCCTGCTTCACTGAGGCGGAGACCATTATTCTTCCCCTCCCGCTGAAGCTTCATTTCCCGGGGCTCATGACCATCCGATGAGCTTGTTGTCGTACATGGGGAAGACATGCCACGGGAAATAGAGTCGAATAGCCTAGTCTGCGATAGTTTAGTTGAAGTATGTAAAAAATGTAATGAATATGCTCCAGTTTAGATGAAAATCATCCAACTTTGTGTAGAAATTATCTAAGTTCGAATGAAAGTTGTCCAATTTGTTCAAATTTGCATCAAACGTGACCGAATGTTTGTGGCTAGCTTTGGATGGCCGACTCTTGTATCAGTGTTCGGAAAGGTCCGACGATAGACGTGGTGTGTGTTTTAGGGGTCCGTGTTGGAAGTGCCCTTAGGGCTCGATCAATTTTGATTTTCCTTCCAGTCGATTAAAAATGTCACGTGTACTACTCTTCCAAGTCACGTGTACTACTCTTCCAAAAGGTACAACTGGGAGAGAACATATAAGAGCCTATATGGGACTGCTTCATCCTTTCAAAATCAACTCTACCCCATCAAACTCATTTTGGAGCAGCTCCATTCAGAAGTTGTGCCTTCACCATAGAGTAGTTGATTTTATTTGACTTTTAGCTAGCTATAGTTCAAGAATAAGATATCTTGGTGGGAAAGGTATATTATGCCCCTGGTTTTTATTGTATCGACATTACTCGTTGTGTCAGTGGTGTGCCCAACGGCGGTCGAAGCCAGAGCCGTGTGGGCCCCATGTTGGTTCCCTCATGTTGTTTTCAGTGCCACTTAGAAGCTTCTTGATCAAAATTTGTGACATATTTTTTTGGTTTTTGTCGTAAAAAAATTGATTCCCCGAATAGTCCAAAATAGCATCCTTTAGGTACTGAATTAATAGATTAGTCAGATTAAAAAATGGTGTCAATTATATGCAATAATGATACGACATTAGCATAGAAAAAAGCAAAATTATAGATTCGTCTAGTGTTAGGGCATCTCTTTCACTCTCTTAGTGGATTTGGTATTGATGACAATGCGCTTTGCGGACTAACTGTGTGCATTGAGGATTTGAGATATTCTTATATATGGCATAAGACGTTCTTATTCCCCTTGGATATGGAAAGAGCAAATACGAGTTTTTCAATGTTTCTTTTCGTTTGATTTGAGTCATAGGAAACCCGTACTATTAAGAGGGGATCCGCGTTGGAAGGTATGGATGGAATCAACACGTAGACAACCTAAATGCACCCACATATCATTCTCCAACTTTGGAGCAGTTTTCTATTCTTGCTGGCAGTGGCCAAGCGGTAGTACCGCTGGTACCCATGGTAGTACCACTTATGCGGTACTTGTGACGCCCGAAGACCGACGTCCCAGAAGATTCAAGATGTTCCGGGTTTCCGTGTGTTTCTTTTGTGCTTGTGTTATTTATTTTGCATTGCATCATGTCATCATGTCATCATGCCATCATGTCATTTTAATTTTGCATCTCAACTTAAATAAATCGTGTGGACCTTCGGTCCATTTAAATCGAGGGAAGAATGTCTTCTCTTTATAACATATACTCCCAATATTTTAGGGAGCTATATAATAAATATTCCATTGTTTGGAATTACCCGCAACACACGTGCATAATTTCCCCATGTCTATTTCACTTTGAGTTTCTCCTTCAAAACCTCCCTATATTTCTTTTCCCGTTATCGAGGTTCTTCCAAAAACCCTCCAACCATTTTAATTAAATTCCTTGCATTTTTTGCGAGTCTAGGGAATTTATCCCCATGCACAAATTCCTTCCCTACCTTCTCTTTCTTTTCTTTCTCTTTTTCTATTTTTGTTTTAAAAGGGAGAAAAGGAGAGAGCCCAGCCTCTGGCCTCCTTTTGGCCCAAGCCACCTCCCAGCCGCGGTCTAGGCCTCCCAGAGCCCATCTGGCCTTCTAGCCCAACTTCCCCGTGGCCCAATTCGCTCCCTAACCCTAAGCCCGAACGTCCTCTTCCTCCTTTCCCTGCGCAGCGCCGCCACCCGACTCCTCGCGCGAGCCCCGCACTCTCCCCCTGATCCCGACGCTCATCTCCCAGAGCTCGATTCCCTCGCCTCGAGCCCACTCGCCCGCACTCTTCTTTCCTCTCGTCCCCTCTGCTCGCGAGCGACCCCAGCGCCCGAGCCTCCCTTCGATCTCCCGCTGCAGCCCCGATTCCCC
This sequence comes from Secale cereale, assembly GCA_902687465.1. Classification (NCBI taxonomy): domain Eukaryota; kingdom Viridiplantae; phylum Streptophyta; class Magnoliopsida; order Poales; family Poaceae; genus Secale; species Secale cereale. The sequence goes on from LR738713.1 coordinate 395,678,780, forward strand.
TTTGCCCGTTTTCTCTCGCCCCCCGCAGGATCCTCCTCGCCTCGCCACCCAGCCGGGTCGGACCCCGTGCCGAGCGCCCCCGCGCCCTCCTCCAAGTACCCCGCCGAGCTGGCCGCCCCTAGCAGGCCGACGCGCCCGAGCCCCTCCCGAGCGCCCGCCGTGCCAGGAGCCGACCCGCGCCTGGCCTCCATTTCCCCTCGTGCGGCCCTCCTCTCCAAGCCAAGCGCATCGCCAGCGCCCTGCCTTCGCGTCCCGTCTCCGGCGTCCGCGCGAGGCTCTGCCTCCTCTCCTCCCACCTCGTCCGTGCAGCGCCGGCGCCGCCCCAAGCGCCTCCAGTGCGCCTCCTTGCTGCTGCCTCCGGCCAGCAAGAGCTCCCTCCGTCCACCTCGCCTCGAGCAGCCCGGCAGCCAGGAGCTGGCCTCGTCGTCCCTCCATGCTGTCGCTTTTTTTTTTGTTTTGTGTTGCTTGTGTTGTTGACCTTGACAGAGAACCGTGTACGCCTACACGCCAAAGACCGCAACGACCCGAACATCTACGGAAAAACGAACATGTACCACTACTTCCACTACCATCGCCGAGACCGCAAGTACCTCTCCGAACGGGATGTGAACGACTACACGTGTACCTCTACATGAACAACTACTTCCTCTTCGGAAACGTGAACCACTACTTCCTCTACGACTCGCGAGAACGACTCCTTCCTCTACGATCTCGAACCGTCCCGAAATGAGTGTTTCGAAGGTATAACCCGAGACGATGACCCGTGTGTTGCTTGTGTTGTATGAAATGTTTCCCGTGTGTGCTTCGTGCCGTTTCGTCCGTTTGTCATGTTCCTCGGTTGCCTCGTCACCAACTCGTGGGAACCCGGTAACGGGATCGCCCCACCTTTCATCTCGTTTGACTCGCTCACGCCATCTTTCCTTTTGCACCAGACTCTCAACGAGTTACCGGAGCCGATATGTTGCGTTGCATCATTTTCGGATCGTTGCCGTGGCACCTTTTCCTTCCACCACGGTGACAAATTCTTCATATCTTCTCTCTTGTCAACTTTTAATATAATTGCATAAACTTGATCATGTCATCCGCATCATTTAACAACATTATATATGTTTAATTGTTGTTTGTTATAATTGCTAAACATGCTCATGGGGATTTTCCGGAATTGTTGTTGTTCTTCCGGCCTCATTTAAAATGCCTAAATAGTGTAGTTTCTTATGCTTCACCTCTTGCCATGTTTAAAACATTTAATCTTGCCTTGTAAATAACGAGAGTCAATTAAATAATTAATGTGGTGTTTCGTCAATATGCAACTCGTTGCATATTGAGCTCCACTTAACTTGTAGTACTTGTTTGTGCACTTTGCCTTGCCATGCATATTTAAACCGGACATGCATCATACTTGGTTGTGCATCGTATGCCATGTTTATGATATGTGTGTTTACCGTGTTGTTTGCTTCTTTCCGGTTGCTTCTCTTGTTAGCTTCGGTTTCGTTCCGGAGTTGTGAGGCTTCTTCTCCGTCTACTTCATGGATCCGTTCTTCTCCCTTGTGGAATTCCAGGCAAGATGATCATACCCTTGGATACCTTTACTACCATTGCCATGCTTAGTTGTCTCGATGCTATCATTACATGTCGCGCTACCCATCTTTATGTTAGCCTCTCCTTGTTGCCATGAAACCTCTAACCTTTGACACCTTCCTAGCAAAACCACTGTTTGGCTATGTTACCCGCTTGCTCAGCCCCTCTTATAGCGTTGTTAGTTGCAGGTGAAGATGAAGTTCGTTCCAGGAGGGAACTTGTTGTTGGTATATCACAATATCTATAATTATTATTAACACACCTATATACTGGGCATGGGTGGAAGGCTTGGCCTTTTGCTCGGTGTTTTGTTCCACTCATGCCACCTTAGGCGCCGATAAACCGGCATTATGTTCCTTGATTTTGCGTTCCTTACACGATGGGTGGATGGGGACCCCTTGACAGTTCGACTTTGAATAAAACTCCTCCAGCAAGGCCCAACATTGGTTTTATTTTGCTCATAATAACAACTTAATTAATTAATTAAATTGCATAGGGAGTTCGCGCTACCCGAGGATTCTTAATTCTACATAGCAGGGGGGGCCAGTGCTGATGGTGTTGGTCCCAAACGAGGGTCCTGCAGGGCCGCCTTGGGGAAACCCGAGGTATCTGGTATAACCTGTAACATCACCCATCCGGTAGTGTCCTGAGACGCGATACGCGCGGCTACTATCAGGGTGTCGACACACCGGGAGGTCTTGCTGGACTTGTTTTACTATTGTCGAAATGACTTGTGCTACCGGGATGCCGAGCCTGATCGGATTTTCCCTAAGATAAGGGGTGATGATATTATATTTATCACTTCAGCTAATCGTGAGAGCTTGTGATGGGCTAAGTTGGAACACCCCTGCAGGGTTATGATCTTTCGAAATCCGTGCCCGCGGTTATGTGGCAGATTGGAATTTGTTAATGTCCGGTTGTTGAAAACTTGACAGAGGATCCGAAGTAAAACACACAACTGTGTGAGTAACCGTGACTGTCTCTTTTCATTTTGAGAAGAGAACACGGTGGGGTTATGTTTGACTCGTATGTAGTTAGGATCTTTAGCGATCACTACTTTGCGACCGTTTGCGTAGATGCTCATCTTATTCTGGTACTCGTAAGCTAGCCACCATATTATGCTTAGCCGCTGCTGCAACCTCACCACTTTACCCTCTTCCTACCCACAAAGCTTTGCTAGTCTTGTTACCCATGGTTATGGGATTGCTGAGTCCTCGTGGCTCACAGTTACTACAACACCAGATGCAGGTTCAGCCGAGTTTGATGCAGGAGCCGGTTCAAGTTCTTCACCAGGAGCTCGATGAAGAGTTTGGCCGTATGCTTGTGACGTTTCGACGATCAGTAGTGGTTTCTACTAGGATTCGATCCTGACCTGTGGCTTTATGTTGTTTTGGTATCTTTCTTTTGGATCTTCGCCCGTAGTCGGGTTGTGATGTTTTGAATGATGTTTGCTTATGTACGGTATTGTGTGAAGTGGCGAGTGTAAGCCAACTATCTCCTTTTGCAATTTAATCCCTCTTTTACATGAGTCGTGCAAAGATACCAAACTTGAGATCATTCTAGGATGGCCTTATACCTTTAAGTCGTGCCTCGACACGTAGGAGGTATAGTCCCATCCTGGGCATTACAAGTTGGTATTCAGAGCCTTCTCCGACCTAGAAGCCCCCACTGATTGATCGAATCGTTGACGGTTGAGTCTAGGCACACACTGAAAATGTTTTGAGTCCTATATATATATCGAAGAGTAGGATTTCTTTTGCTCCTCATCTCTTTTCACTCTGGTGAGGACTCCTGACGTCTACTCTTGCCTCTTCTACTTTCAAAAATTGCACCAATTTTTTTTTAGGATCTCGCGAGTATTGTTTGGACTGTTTCGATGTCTTTGTGACGAGAACATTGTTCTCGATGCCTCCTGTCATTAGGGGTTGTGGCAGTGTCCCTGGGAGTTGAGCTCCGAGGTGTTGTCGTCACAAATCCATCGCGGCAGTACTAGAATACTTAAGACGGCCGGCATCGAAAACTCTCCTATGCGGTTAGTGGCAAGATAACCCTGACATCACCCAGTACTGGGGAGGTAGTTCGGGAGTATTGCCATAGCTTGTATAGTAGATGCGTTTCGAAGGTCCGAGGTAAACGGTTTCCGAGAACAACTGGTTATGTGTTGAAGGATGGATACAGCTGGATGTAGGATTAGAGTTGAGTGCGCGGTGCTTCCCCTGTATCCCCAACACCTGATTGCATAACTGGGAACTTTCGGAAATTAATAGGTGGGTTCATCTAGTAGTTCTAGGCATTCTTCCAACGGATGCACGATATGAAGTTTGGGGTTCTACATTGAGTGAAGTGGTTTTATGGGCTTGTTCCGATCGGGAGTTGCATCTTAAAGGGTCCTTGGCTATGCTGATCCGGGGATTGCAAAACCCTTTTGTAACACGTTCCATGAGCTTTCAGCACAAAGATGTCGAACGAAGCTTCTATCTTGTATTTGTTCTATCTGCTCCTTGTTCCTTTTTATTTACTTTTGTTCTCCAAGTGGCTTCTCGTCGAGTTGATGTACCTGCGGAACTCATTCGTTCAATTCGCTGTTCGGATGATATTGTGAAGATGATGCTGCGAAATATCTATCCTTTGTTTTGTTTTCATTCTGGTATTCGAGTTGCTTCGATGTCAAATGTTGATTCCATACCTTTCCTAATCGGTGTTCTCATATTTCTATGGGAGTGCTAATTCTTCTTGACCATCGAGATATTCATGTTAATCCTTTTCAACCGGTGTGCCTTCTTTTCTAGTTATTCCATATGGACGCCGTTGAGAAATCTGACGATTTGTCTGTTTCATCCATCCCAAGTTGTCTTTGTTTTCCCCACCCTCCCACCCTTCTTCTTCTTGGAGTCAGAAATTCTCAAATGAAGTATCCATTTTATTCATGTGATATTTCTTCATTCTTTTCCTTCAATGTTCTTATCCGGTGATTTATCGTGAAGATGCTCAAGAGCTTCAAGTTCATCATTCTTTTGTTCTCAAATTTTGCCGGTGGATTTAATTCAATATTTCGATGTTGATCTTCTCCTTTTCCTCTTTTCACAATGCTTTCTTATTCCGGTGCACCAAATTAATCATTCTCCTTTTGCTATTCATATCCAGAGTGTTGTAGATATCTCAGAATACTCATAATTCCATTCTTAATCCGTTCAAATTATTTTTGAGGATTGTTATCTTATTCAAGCCATTTAATTCAACCGGTGCAATATCTCTGAAGCAATCTTTTTCAACGGTGATTTCTTTAGTGGGCCCATAACCCACAGGTCTTTTCCCAGGATCTTACCTGACTCTTCTAATTTTCCGGAGTTATACTCAAATTCTTTCCAAAGTGTGACATGAGAATGATTTCCATCAGTCACACGCCTTCTCCAAGCTTGTTTTCAATTATTTCCATCTTTTGCTGCACCTTCCTCTTGTCATTCTTCCGGAGTATCTCGCAATTCTTCAAGGTGTTTCTCTTAAATTTTGAACCGTTCTCTTGAAGATTCGTGGTTCTAGCTTCTTGCCATCCTCATTATTGTTCCGATTGTGAGGAATTCTTTTTATACCCGTCCGAAGCATTTCATTAATCCTTTCCATTGTGATCCTTCGAAGGCCATCATTTCAGAAGATTCCTCGTTCTCAGTTTTCAACTTCGTCCTCCGAATATTCTTCATTGATGCCTCTTCGTTCGTCCCCATATTCTTACGGTGGTTCATTCAAGTTTACCCTTCCGTTGTTATCGTTTTAATTCATTTGTTCTTTCATAATCCTACCGGTGGTTCGTTGAAGATTTACCCAAGCTTGTGCGAGATCTCTCTTTAATTCTTTCCAACGAGAATAAGTAGTGTGCCAAATCCTTTGGTTGTCATAAATTTAAATTGGTGAAGGATATGCATAACATAATTCTTATTCTTATTTTCCCGAGGTGATTTAATCTCTGTTTTTCGGAGCTTGTTCATCATATCATATTCTCGGTTCTAAATTGTTCATCTTGTTTCCTGGAGCTCCAAGTTATTTCTATTATATCATTTCAAAGCTCCATCTAATTCACCGCAAGCCTTGAATCTTATTCTTTTCATCTTTCACTTCTCATGCTTTCATTACCGGAGTTCTTCATGGTGATTCATCATCATTTAATTCATCCTCGAAGTTTTCATCAAGATTCTTGTTGGAGCTCAACCATTCTTCATCATGCTTTCCAATTGCTATTCTTCTACCTTGTCTTTTCAGATGGTGTTATGTCATTCTTGACAATTCCTTCATGAATTGTGATTCACGAGTTGTCAAGAATGAAATATTTAAAAACATCATTTTTCCTTGTTCAGGAGATGTTTTCAAACCTTCAATTATTTGTTGGAGTTATCTTGGGTTATAATTCACCTAAAAGTTTTCCTTAAGAATTGTTGCTATCATGGTGCTTAAAATGACCCAAGTTCTTCATTTATCATTCCGGTGAGATAAGTTTATCGTCTCCTTGTTGATCTCAATGCAATCAATATTTCCGTTAGTGGCTGGTTATCACCTCTTAATTTTGAGATATTTTCCATAAGCCCACATCAAGCTTATTCGTTTTCGTTGTTGATTTTTTAAAATCAACTCTGTTCAACCCATCTTGATAAGGATGCTCTTTCAAACTCACTTGTCGGAGTAGTTGTCATTTTTCTTCTCCGTTCTTTTCTTTCATTGACCTATATGCTATTCTTTCATTCCAGAGGCATTGTGATACTGCTCTCTTTAACCATCATCTCGTTTTTATTGAGATCATGTTCTTTCCTTGTTTATCTATTTATCTGGAGTGTTGTGTTCTCCATTCAATTCTCTCATCTTATCAAGTTTGCCTCTCTTTTCAACCGGAGTGCTGTCTGAATTCTTCTTAACATTGTGCCATTCTTTTAATTGTTTCGGAGGCTGTGTGTTGTTGTTTTCATCAAGTATCATCCCAACTTGGCAAGTTCTTGTTCATTTCCTTCCATTTTCAGTCGGAGTGCTGTCCAAATTCTGTCATTCTTATTCCTTGGCTATACCGTCGCAGTTTCATATTCTTTTGGTTCGTAAGCTCTTAATTCTTGTCTTTCAACCTGCAAGGCTCTTGTAATGTTCCTTGTTCCTCCTTTTACCGGAGTACTCCTAACTTCGTTCATCTCCGTTGATTTCTTCTTTCAACTTGTTCTACCTCTCAAGGTTCTTTGGTTTCACTCGTCTGTCAAAGAAGCAACTTGTTTTACCTCTTCCTCTTCCGTTTTTTACCCGGTGCTATCTCTAGGATCTCGGGTCGAGATCCTCTGTTAGTGTGGGAGAGTTGTGACGCCCGAAGACCGACGTCCCAGAAGATTCCAGATGTTCCGGGTTTCCGTGTGTTTCTTTTGTGCTTGTGTTATTTATTTTGCATTGCATCATGTCATCATGCCATCCTGTCATTTTAATTTTGCATCTCAACTTAAATAAATCGTGTGGACCTTCGGTCCATTTAAATCGAGGGAAGAATGTCTTCTCTTTATAACATATACTCCCAATATTTGAGGGAGCTATATAATAAATATTCCATTGTTTGGAATTACCCGCAACACACGTGCATAATTTCCCCATGTCTATTTCACTTCGAGTTTCTCCTTCAAAACCTCCCTATATTTCTTTTCCCGTTATCGAGGTTCTTCCAAAATCCCTCCAACCATTTTAATTAAATTCCTTGCATTTTTTTGCGAGTCTAGGGAATTTATCCCCATGCACAAATTCCTTCCCTACCTTCTCTTTCTTTTCTTTCTCTTTTTCTATTTTTGTTTTAAAAGGGAGATAAGGAGAGAGCCCAGCCTCTGGCCTCCTTTTGGCCCAAGCCACCTCCCAACCGCGGTCTAGGCCTCCCAGAGCCCATCTGGCCTTCTGGCCCAACTTCCCCATGGCCCAATTCGCTCCCTAACCCTAAGCCCGAACGTCCTCTTCCTCCTTTCCCTGCGCAGCGCCGCCACCCGACTCCTCGCGCGAGCCCCACACTCTCCCCCTGATCCCGACGCTCATCTCCCAGAGCCCGATTCCCTCGCCTCGAGCCCCCTCGCCCGCACTCTTCTTTCCTCTCATCCCCTCTGCTCGCGAGCGAACCCAGCGCCCGAGCCTCCCTTCGATCTCCCGCTGCAGCCCCGATTCCCCTTCGCCCGTTTTCTCTCGCCCCCCGCAGGATCCTCCTCGCCTCGCCACCCAGCCGGGTCGGACCCCGCGCCGAGCGCCCCCGCGCCCTCCTCCAAGTACCCCGCCAAGATGGCCGCCCCTAGCAGGCCGACGCGCCCGAGCCCCTCCCGAGCGCCCGCCGTGCCAGGAGCCGACCCGCGCCTGGCCTCCATTTCCCCTCGTGCGGCCCTCCTCTCCAAGCCGAGCGCATCGCCAGCGCCCTGCCTTCGCGTCCCGTCTCCGGCGTCCGCGCGAGGCTCTGCCTCCTCTCCTCCACCTCGTCCGTGCAGCGCCGGCGCCGCCCCAAGCGCCTCCAGTGCGCCTCCTTGCTGCTGCCTCCGGCCAGCAAGAGCTCCCTCCATCCACCTCGCCTCGAGCAGCCCGGCAGCCAGGAGCTGGCCTCGTCGTCCCTCCGTGCTGTCGCTTTTGTTTTTTGTTTTGTGTTGCTTGTGTTGTTGACCTTGACAGAGAACCGTGTACGCCTACACGCCAAAGACCGCAACGACCCGAACATCTACGGAAAAACGAACATGTACCACTACTTCCACTACCATCGCCGACACCGCAAGTACCTCTCCGAACGGGATGTGAACGACTACACGTGTACCTCTACGTGAACAACTACTTCCTCTTCGGAAACATGAACCACTACTTCCTCTATGACTCGCGAGAACGACTCCTTCCTCTACGATCTCGAACCGTCCCGAAACGAGTGTTTCGAAGGTATAACCCGAGACGATGACCCGTGTGTTGCTTGTGTTGTATGAAATGTTTCCCGTGTGTGCTTCGTGCCGTTTCGTCCGTTTGTCATGTTCCTCGGTTGCCTCGTCACCGACTCGTGGGAACCTGGTAACGGGATCGCCCCACCTTTCATCTCGTTTGACTCGCTCACGCCATCTTTCCTTTTGCACCGGACTCTCAACGAGTTACCGGAGCCGATATGTTGCGTTGCATCATTTTCGGATCGTTGCCGTGGCACCTTTTCCTTCCACCACGGTGACAAATTCTTCATATCTTCTCTCTTGTCAACTTTTAATATAATTGCATAAACTTGATCATGTCATCCGCATCATTTAACAACATTATATATGTTTAATTGTTGTTTGTTATAATTGCTAAACATGCTCATGGGGATTTTCCGGAATTGTTGTTGTTCTTCCGGCCTCATTTAAAATGCCTAAATAGTGTAGTTTCTTATGCTTCACCTCTTGCCATGTTTAAAACATTTAATCTTGCCTTGTAAATAACGAGAGTCAATTAAATAATTAATGTGGTGTTTCGTCAATATGCAACTCGTTGCATATTGAGCTCCACTTAACTTGTAGTACTTGTTTGTGCACTTTGCCTTGCCATGCATATTTAAACCGGACATGCATCATACTTGGTTGTGCATCGTATGCCATGTTTATGATATGTGTGTTTACCGTGTTGTTTGCTTCTTTCCGGTTGCTTCTCTTGTTAGCTTCGGTTTCGTTCCGGAGTTGTGAGGCTTCTTCTCCGTCTACTTCATGGATCCGTTCTTCTCCCTTGTGGAATTCCAGGCAAGATGATCATACCCTTGGATACCTTTACTACCATTGCCATGCTTAGTTGTCTTGATGCTATCGTTACATGTCGCGCTACCCATCTTTATGTCAGCCTCTCCTTGTTGCCATGAAACCTCTAACCTTTGACACCTTCCTAGCAAAACCACTGTTTGGCTATGTTACCCGCTTGCTCAGCCCCTCTTATAGCGTTGTTAGTTGCAGGTGAAGATGAAGTTCGTTCCAGGAGGGAACTTGTTGTTGGTATATCACAATATCTATAATTATTATTAACACACCTATATACTGGGCATGGGTGGAAGGCTTGGCCTTTTGCTCGGTGTTTTGTTCCATTCATGCCACCTTAGGCGCCGATAAACCGACATTATGTTCCTTGATTTTGCGTTCCTTACACGATGGGTGGATGGGGACCCCTTGACAGTTCGACTTTGAATAAAACTCCTCCAGCAAGGCCCAACATTGGTTTTATTTTGCTCATAATAACAACTTAATTAATTAATTAAATTGCATAGGGAGTTCGCGCTACCCGAGGATTCTTAATTCTACATAGCAGGGGGGGCCAGTGCTGATGGTGTTGGTCCCAAACGGGGGTCCTGCAGGGCCGCCTTGGGGAAACCCGAGGTATCTGGTATAACCTGTAGCATCACCCATCCGGTAGTGTCCTGAGACGAGATACGCGCGGCTACTATCAGGGTGTCGACACACCGGGAGGTCTTGCTGGACTTGTTTTACCATTGTCGAAATGACTTGTGCTACCGGGATGCCGAGCCTGATCGGATTTTCCCTAAGATAAGGGGTGATGATATTATATTTATCACTTCAGCTAATCGTGAGAGCTTGTGATGGGCTAAGTTGGAACACCCCTGCAGGGTTATGATCTTTCGAATGCCGTGCCCGCGGTTATGTGGCAGATTGGAATTTGTTAATGTCCGGTTGTAGAAAACTTGACAGAGGATCCGAAGTAAAACACACAACTGTGTGAGTAACCGTGACTGTCTCTTTTCATTTTGAGAAGAGAACACGGTGGGGTTATGTTTGACTCGTATGTAGTTAGGATCTTTAGCGATCACTACTTTGCGACCGTTTGCGTAGATGCTCATCTTATTCTGGTACTCGTAAGCTAGCCACCATATTATGCTTAGCCGCTGCTGCAACCTCACCACTTTACCCTCTTCCTACCCACAAAGCTTTGCTAGTCTTGTTACCCATGGTTATGGGATTGCTGAGTCCTCATGGCTCACAGTTACTACAACACCAGATGCAGGTTCAGCCGAGTTTGATGCAGGAGCTGGTTCAAGTTCTTCACCAGGAGCTCGATGAAGAGTTTGGCCGTATGCTTGTGACGTTTCGACGATCAGTAGTGGTTTCTACTAGGATTCGATCCTGACCTATGGCTTTATGTTGTTTTGGTATCTTTCTTTTGGATCTTCGCCCGTAGTCGGGTTGTGATGTTTTGAATGATGTTTGCTTATGTACGGTATTGTGTGAAGTGGCGAGTGTAAGCCAACTATCTCCTTTTGCAATTTAATCCCTCTTTTACATGAGTCGTGCAAAGATACCAAACTTGAGATCATTCTAGGATGGGCTTATACCTTTAAGTCGTGCCTCGACACGTAGGAGGTATAGTCCCATCCTGGGCATTACAGTACTTCCACTTGTTGTACCATGGCTAATATAATTGTGCGCCCTATTAGGCTTCACACAATTCACGATAGTACCGCTAGCACCTGGTGGTAGTACCGCTTGGTCGGTACTTCCGCAGTTGTGGCGCGGGCACTACGACGATTTCCTCTGTAAGCCCTCTAGTAATTCCTGGCATTACCGCTTTAGTTATTCGGTAGTAGCGCTTAAGGCGGTACTTCCGCTCTGGCGCCACACAAACTACCGCAGGACTCTTTGTATGCTCATTGATAATTCGTGGCAGTATCGCTTATTTTAGCTAGTAGTACCGCTCCGGCAGAACTACCATGCTAGTACCACACTGATACTCTAAGGGGCTCTATAGGATCAGCGGTAGTCCCCCTTGTGCACGACCACTGCATAACGGTTGGATTTTTGTCCCCACTATATAAGGGGGTCTTCTTCCCCAAGAAGACCTACCTCTCCATTTCCCATTTGCTCCATTGTTGCCCAAGTTTATGCTCGCCCAATCTCTCTCCCTAGCCATCAATACTTGTTGTTTCTCTAGGATTTGGAGGAAAGGGCCCCGACCTATACTTTGACCAGAGATATTTGATTCCTCCTACAATCCTTCATGGATCTTGTTACTCTTGAGTGTTTGGGAACCCTAGATGAAAGAGGTCACCTCAGAGCCATATTCCATTATGGCGAAGCTTTGTGGTGGTGTTGGGAGCCTCCAATTAAGTTTTGGATAGAGCCACAACCTTGTTTGTAGAGGTTCGGTCACCGCCTTCAAGGGCACCTCTAGTGGAATCACAACATCTTGCATTATGCGAGGGCATGAGTAGAATAAGGTGTTCCTAGTGACATCTTGGGGAGCATCCACACCTCCACACCTCCCCTGAGGGATGTCACTCTGGAAACACATACTCGTCTCCATCGGCTCCCCTTGCTGTTACTTCGTGCCTTTACTTTTGTGCAAGCTTGTATTGTGTGTTTATCTTGTGATTGCATTTGTTGTTGTTTATATTGTCATATAGGTTGTCCACCTAGGTGCATATCTAGACAATCTATTTTTTCATTGAGACTTAATATTGTTAAAATAAGTTTAAAATTGTTAGTCGCCTATTCACCCTCGTCTAGTCGATTATACCGATCCTTTCGTCTGGGACATATTAATCACCACATCATGTTGGACGACTGCGGTCTTTAGAAGCGTAACTGCACGCGGGAGGTTTTCTTCATACGAATGATCTAGTTCGAGCTTGATTTTCGATGCAAGGTTCACGACTTCGATGAGCTTAGCCATGTCGGATCGGTAAATGGTGTTCCATTTAGCTCTTCCCCCATAATTGCATCACCCTCAACATGTACACAATTCAAGAGCTCCTTGGCCACTATCATGTATCGTGGGAAACGCCGACGTTGCTCCATAATGTTCTACAACTTCAACTCTATAGCCTCGAGAGTCGCCCTTTTATTAGCAAGGCAGGTTTCTTCAGCCTCGATACCCTTGTGAGTACCTTCCATGGACTTCTCAGCACTAGAGGTGTCGATGATCAGCGTGGTGAGGAGGTCCTCGTTGCTGCGATATTGGTCTTGTCCTCCGTCGAAGCAGAGGCTTCTGCTATGTTGGGAGCCATCATGTAGACTCCTTGGACATGGCTTGCCTTGTCCATGGAGCCGCAACTTGTGGTGCCCTCATCCTCCTTTGACTCAGGGTCGAAAAGAGGAAGGATGGACTACCATGACGACTAGTTGTGTGGCAGATGTGTCACTGAGGCCGGAGGATCCAAAAGGGTTACCCAAGTGCTGATTCGGCCAACGGGTTGGAAGCCATGCCGCGGAGATGCATGACACTAATTTTGCCGGCGATGAAGCTGATGCATTCGAATGAGAGAGAGCATCCCCCGGGCAGAGCAGCAGCGAAGGCGAGGTGCCTAGTCACATGAACGATGGAGTCTAGGGAGCTGAAGCCAAAGCTCTGCCCTTCAATGAACTTGGAAGTGAGTGGAATAGAAGGCATTTGAGCCGTACTTACAACACGCTCATCTCCTACTCGACGTGCCAACTATCATGACATTTTCTCAACAATACTCATCTGGGGTAGCGCCCACGTCAGAGATCCATATGGTGCACGCGAGGAAGATTTACCTAGGTTGAAGATCTGAGATCAAGGTAATACCCTACTTCCTTCTTGTGTTTGTTGATGGATCTATGCTCAGATGATAACTAGGGTTTGTGTGTACAAGGGGTGTCTGATTGTGAACTTAGATGTTGCGTATTACCTCATAAGATGAAGGTACCTATCGAGAGGGGGACTCTGAGGAATATGCTTGGGCCACTCCGTGGTTGTTGTGCCTCCTATGTCCTCCAAACTATACCTCAGGGGCATGGCATCATCAAGTCTGCTGATCGAGGGCAACTCTTTTTGTTAGTCAGACGCTACCTCTCTGCATCGATCATGAGCATTGTCTCCTCGAGCTTCCCAGATTTTTAAGTTTGGCCGGTGATGGGAGTGTCAAGAATCATGTTGATCTCAGTCTCCTTAGCGATTGTCGCATCGCAATCGTTGATATAGGCCATAAAGACCTCTTCAATATGAGAATAGATGTAAGAGCTCTCATATAAGTCAAAGTCAGACTCAAGGATGTGATGCAGGTAGTCCACCATGGTGATGAGCTGGGATGTAGACTCACCACCAAGATTGGAGGTTGTTTCTAGGAGGTGTGCAGCGAAGATTTATGTTGACTGGCGAAGAGACGATTTGTGCTGAGGATATTGATACGTCCATTTTGCATCATGCCTTTATGTTGATATTTATTGCATTATGGACTATTATTTCACATTATAGTACAATACTTATGCCTTTTCTATCTTATTTTGCAAGATTTACATGAAGAGGGAGAATGCTGGCAGTTGGAATTCTGGACCGGAAAGGAGAAAATCTAAGTGGCCTATTCTGCACAACTCCGAAAGTCCTGAAAATCAACGAAGAATTATTTTGGAACTATATATAAAATATTGGGCAAAGAAAATCCATAGGGGGACCCACCAGGTGGCCATAAGCCTGGGTGGTGCCCCCTACCCCCCAGGGATTGTGGGCCCCTTGGCAGGCCTCTGGTGCCCCTTCTGCTATATGATGTCTTTTGACCTGGAAAAAAAATCAAGAGAGAACTTTCGGGATGAAGCGCCGCTGTATCGAGGCGGAACTTGAGCAGAACCAATCTAGGGCTCCAGCGGAGCTGTTCTGCTGGGGAAAATTCCCTCTGTGAGGGGGAAATCGAACCCATCGTCATCACCAACGATCCTCTCATTGAGGGAGGGTCAACCTTCATTAATATCTTCACCACCACCATCTCCTCTCAAACTCTAGTTCATCTCTTGTATTCAATCTTTGCCTCAAAACCTCAGATTGGTACCTGTGGGTTGATAGTAGTGTTGATTACTCCTTGTAGTTGATGCTTGTTGGTTTATTTGGCGGAAGATCGTATGTTCAGATCCTTGATGCTATTAAATACTCCTCTGATTATGAACATGAATATGCTTTGTGAGTAGTTACATTCGTTCCTGGGGACATGGGAGAAGTGTTGTTATAAGTAATCATGTGAATTTGGTATTCGTTCGATATTTTGATGAGATGTATGTTTTCTTTACTCTAGTGGTGTTATGTGAACGTCAACTACATGACACTTCACCATTATTTGGGCCTAGGGAAAGGCATTGTGAAGTAATAAGTAGATGATGGGTTGCGAGAGGGACATAAGCTTAAACCCTAGTTTATGCGTTGCTTCGTAAGGGGCTGTTTTGGGTCCATAAGTTTCATGCTATGGTTAGATTTATCTTAATTCTTCTTTCGTAGTTGCGGATGCTTGCGAGAGGGGTTAATCATAAGTGGAGGCTTGTCCAATTAAGGACAACACCCAAGCACCGGTCCACCCACATATCAAATTATCAAAGTAGCGAACACGAATCATATGCGCATGATGAAAACTAACTTGACAATAATTCCCATGTGTCCTCGGGAGTGCTTTGCTTTATATAAGAGTTTGTCCAGGCTTGTCCTTTGCTATAAGAAGGATTGGGCTACCCTGCTACACCTTAGTTACACTTGTTACTTGTTACCCATTACGAATTATCTTATCACAAAACTATCTATTACCAATAATTTCAGTGCTTGCAGACAATACCTTGCTGAAAATTGCTTGTCATTTCCTTTTGCTCCTCGTTGGGTTTGACACTCTTACTTATCTAAAGGAATACGATAGATCCCCTATACTTGTGGGTCAACAGCTATTGGGAAGGAAGTGCATGCTGCTGAAGTGGAACGCTGCTACTTCTTGAGCTTGCGTTGTATTCCCTCGAAGAGGAAAGGGAGATGCAGCACAGTAGCGTAAGTATTTCCCTCAGTTTTTGAGAACCAAGGTATCAATCCAGTAGGAGACCACGTGCGAGTCCCTCGCACCTGCACAAACAAATAAGAACTTCGCAGCCAACGCGATAAGGGGTTGTCAATCCCTTTACGGTCACTTACGAAAGTGAGATCTGATAGAGATGATAGTTTATATTTTTGGTATTTTTGTTTATAAGAACAGAAAGTAAAAGCGGAAAAAGTAAAGTAGATGTAGATTGATATGTTGAGAATAGACCTGGGGGCCATAGTGTTCTCTAGTGGCTTCTCTCATGACAGCGATATTCTACGGCGGGTAAACAAATTACTGTCGAGCAATTGATAGAAAAGCGAATAATTATGAGACTATCCAGGCATGATCATTGTATATAGGCATCATGTCCGAGACAAGTAGACCGACTCCTTCCTGCATCTACTACTATTACTCCACACATCGACCGCTATCCAGCATGCATCTAGTGTATTGAGTTCATAAGAACAGAGTAATGCCTTAAGCAAGATGACATGATGTAGAGGGATAAACTCAAGCAATATGATATAAACCCCATCTTTTTATCCTCGATGGCAACAATACAATACGTGCCTTGCTGCCCCTACTATCACTGGGAAAGGACACCGCAAGATTGAACCCATAGCCAAGCACTTCTCCCATTGCAAGAACTATAGATCTAGTAGGCCAAACCAAACCAATAATTTGAAGAGACTTGCAAGGATATTATGAGCACACATAAATAGTTCAGAGAAGAACCAAATATTTCTCATAGATAATCTTGATCATAAACTCACAATTCATCGGATCTCGACAAACACACCGCAAAAAGAGATTACATCGAATAGATCTCCTCGAAGACCGAGGAGAACTTTGTATTGAGATCCAGAGAGAGAGAAGAAGCCATCTAGATACTAGATATGGACCCGAAGGTCTGTGGTAAACTACTCACAACTCATGGTGAGGGCGATGATGATGATGTAGAAGCACTCCGTGATGGATCTCCCCTCCGGCGGAGCTCCGGAACAGGCTCCAAGATGGGATCTCACGGAAACAGAAGGTTACGGCGGTGGAATTAGGGTTTTCTCTCTGTTGCTGATGGTTTCGGGGTACGTAGACTTATATAGGAGGAAGGAGGACACTAGGGGACTCTCGAGGGGCCCAGGAGGCAGGGGGCGCCCCCTGGGAAGGGGGGCGCGCCCCCACCCTCGTGGGCACCTCGTGGCTCCCCTGACGTGGTTCTCAAGTCTCCCGTGCGTGATTTTCTCCAAAAATATCTCTCCCGAAGGTTTTATTCCGTTTGGACTCCGTTTGATATTCCTTTTCTGCAAAACCCTGAAACAGGCAAAAAACAACAATCTGGACTGGGCCTTTGGGTTAGTAGGTTAGTCCCAAAAATGATATAAAAGTGTATGACAAAGCCCATTAAACATCCAAGACATCATAAATAATAGCATGGAACAATAAAAAATTATAGATACATTGGAGACGTATCAAGCATCCCCAAGCTTAATTCCTGCTCGTCCTCGAGTAGGTAAATGATAAAAACAAATTTTTTGATGTGGAATGCTAACCAACATAGTTTTTCAATGTAATTCTCTTAATTGTGGTATGAATGTTCATATCTGAAAGATTCAAGATAAAAGTCTATATTGACATAAGAAATAATAATACTTCAAGCATACTAACAAAGCAATCATGTCTTCTCAAAATACTATGGCTAAAGAAAGTTATACCTACAAAATCATATAGTCTGGCTATGCTCCCTCTTCACCACACAAAATATTCATATCATGCACAACCCCGATTTCAGCCAAGCACTTGTTTTCATACTCTATTCTTTCAAACCTTTCAACTTTCACGCAATACATGAGCGTGAGCCATGGACATAGCACTATGGGTGGAATAGAGGTGGTTGTGGAGAAGACAAAAAAGGAGGGAGATAGTCTCACATCAACTAGGCGTATCAACGGGTTATGGAGATGCCCATCAATAGATATCAATGTGAGTGAGTAGGGATTGCCATGCAACAGATGCACTAGAGCTAAATATGTATGAAAGCTCAACAAAAGAAACCAGTGGGTGTGCATCCAACTTGCTTGCTCACGAAGACCTAGGGCATTTGAGGAAGCCCACCGTTGGAATATACAAGCCAAGTTCTATAATGAAAATTCCCACTAGTATATAAAAGTGACTAAGCATGAGACTCTCTACAATGAAGAACATGGTGCTACTTTGAAGCACAAGTGTGGAAAAAACGATAGTAGCAATTGTCCCTTTTTTTCTTTTTTTGGGCCTTTCTTTTTTTCTTTGGCCTTTCTTTTTTTTTCTTTTTTTGCGGAGGGGCTTTATTGATTTAGCCTTTCCTCCCATGGGACAATGCTCTAATAATGATGATCATCACACTTTCATTACAACTCGATATTACAACTCGATACTACAACAAAGTATGACTCAATATGAATGCCTCCGGCGGTGTACCGGGATGTGCAATGAAACAAGAGTGACATGTACGACAAGTTATGCATGGTGGCCTTGCCACAAATACGATGTCAACTACATGATCATGCAATGTCAATATGACAATATGATGCGTGTCATATGAACGGAACGGTGGAAAGTTGCATGGCAATATATCTCGGAATGGCTATGGAAATGACATGATAGGTAGGTATGGTGGCTGTTTTGAGGAATAATATGGTGGCTGTTTTGAGGAAGGATATATAGTGAGTGTATGGTACCGGCGAAAGTTGCGCGGTACAAGAGAGGCTAGCAATGGTGGAAGGGTGAGAGTGCGTATAATCCATGGACTCAACATTAGTCATAAGAACTCATATACTTATTGCAAAAATCTACAAGTCATCAAAACAAAGCAATCAACGCATGCTCCTAGGGGGGAGGTTGGTAGGAGTTAACCATCACGCGCCCCCGACCTCCACCCAAAGGTTGACACTCTACAAATACCTCATGCTCTAACTTCGTCACATAGCGGTTCACCATACGTGCATGCTACGGGAATCACTAACCTTAACACAATATTTCTCAATTTCATAATAACTCCACTACCATGACTCTAATATCACTATCCTCATATCTCAAAACAATTATCAAGCATCCAACATCTCATCATATTCAATGCACTTAGTGTGAAAGTTTTTACTACATTGATATTGGATGTCTATCATGTGAAGACTAGTTCTATAGCCTAAACACATTACCATGCTGATTTAATAGACTCTCAAAAGGATATAGGTGAAGCATGAGAGTTCAACAATTTCTTCAAAATATTATCACCACCGTGCTCTAAAAGATATAAGTGAAGCACTAGAGCAAAAACTATTCAACTCAAAATATATAAGTGAAGCACATAGAGTGTTTTAACAATTCCTAGGCCATATTTAACTCTCTCAAATAGGTGTGTCCAGCATGGATAATTGTGGCAAACTAACAAGCAAAGATTCAACTTATACAAGACGCTCCAAGCAAAACACATATCATGTGGTGAATAAAAATATAGCTCAAAGTATAGTTACCGATGGATGAAGACGAAAGAGGGGATGCCTTCTGGGGCATCCCCAAGCTTAGGCTTTTGATTGTCCTTGAATATTACTTGGGGTGCCATGGGCATACCCAATCTTAGGCCCTTGCTACTCTTTGTTCCATACTCCATCAAAGCAATACTCAAAACTTGAAAACTTCACAACACAAAACTTAGACAAAAATTCTCGCGAGCTCCGTTAGTATAAGAAAACAAATCACTACTCAAAGTTACTGCAACGAATTCATTCTTTGTTTATATTGGTGTTAAACCTACTGTATTACAACTTCTCTATGGTTCATACTTCACAATATTACTCATAGATGCATTGAAATAAGCAAACAACACACGAAAAACAGAATCTGTCAAAAACAGAACAGTCTGTAGTAATCTGCAGGTTTCGCATACTTATGTAACTCCAAAAAATTCAAACTACATTGGTAACTGTGAGTAATTTGTCTATTAATCATCTTCAAAAAGAATTAACTAAATAGCACGCTCCAGTAAAATCTGATGACCGTTCTAGCGAGCACTAACGATTCTATTTTTCACAGCAAGATCACATAAACTTCACACGAGTCTTCCCAAAGGTTCTACTTGGCACAAAAACTAAACAAAACATGAAACCACATCTAAACAGAAGCTAGATGAAATATTTATTCCCTAACAGCAACAAAAACAAAAAATATAAAATTGGGTTGCCTCCCAACAAGCGCTATCGTTTTACGCCCCTAGCTAGGCACGATACAAGATAGATCTAGGTATTGCCATCCTTGGAAGGCAATCCATAAGTGGCTCTCATAATAGATTCATATGGCAATTTGATTTTCTTTCTAGGAAAGTGTTCCATGCCTATCCTTAACGGAAATTGGAATCTAATATTTCCTTCCTTCATATCAATAATTGCACCAATCGTTCTAAGGAAAGGTCTACCAAGAATAATAGGACATGAAGGATTGCAATCTATATCAAGAACAATGAAATCTACGGGCACATAATTCCTATTGGCAACAATAAGAACATCATTAATTCTTCCCATAGGTTTCTTAATAGTGGAATCCGCAAGACGCAAATTTATAGAACAATCATCAAGCTCATGGAACCCTAGCAAATCACACAAATCAACAAAGTTGTTCAGATGGGTAGCGGCATCTTCACTAGGAAGGCCGGAAAATTGATCTTTCATGACAAGATTCAACAAAGCAGCATTGATCTCACAAGATTCAGCATCAGTAATAGGAACAATCGGAGTGCTAATAAAATCATTATTGTTGGTATTGGAGAAGTCACACAATTTGGTATTGTTCTGAGCCATAGTGACAAGCAAGCAATCCAACACACACAAGCAAACAAGAAGCAAGCAAACGATAAACACACGGCAGAAGAAGGGCAAATAAAACGGCAAGGGTGAAGTGGGGGAGTGGAAAACGAGAGGCAAAAAATGTAATGCAAAGGATAAGGGTTTGTGATAGGTACTTGGTATATGACTTTTGCGTAAGCCTCCCCGGCAACGGCGCCAGAAATTCTTCTTGCTACTTCTCGAGCTTGCGTTGTATTCCCTCGAAGAGGAAAGGGAGATGCAGCACAGTAGCGTAAGTATTTCCCTCAGTTTTTGAGAACGAAGGTATCAATCCAGTAGGAGACCAAGCGCGAGTCCCTCGCACCTGCACAAACAAATAAGAACTTCGCAGCCAACGTGATAAGGGGTTGTCAATCCCTTTACAGTCACTTACGAAAGTGAGATCTGATAGAGATGATAGTTTATATTTTTGGTATTTTTATTTATAAGAACAGAAAGTAAAAGCGGAAAAAGTAAAGTAGATGTAGATTGATATGTTTAGAATAGACCCGGGGGCCATAGTGTTCTCCAGTGGCTTCTCTCATGATAGCGATATTATACGGCCGGTAAACAAATTACTGTCGAGCAATTGATAGAAAAGCGAATAATTATGAGACTATCTAGGCATGATCATTGTATATAGGCATCACGTCCGAGACAAGTAGACCGACTCCTGCCTGCATCTACTACTATTACTCCACACATCGACCGCTATCCAGCATGCATCTAGTGTATTGAGTTCATAAGAACAGAGTAACGCCTTAAGCAAGATGACATGATGTAGAGGGATAAACTCAAGCAATATGATATAAACCCCATCTTTTTATCCTCGATGGCAACAATACAATACGTGCCTTGCTACCCCTACTGTCACTGGGAAAGGACACCGCAAGATTGAACCCAAAGCCATGCACTTCTCCCATTGCAAGAATTATAGATCTAGTAGGCCAAACCAAACATATAATTCGAAGATACTTGAAGAACCAAATATTTCTCATAGATAATCTTGATCATAAACTCACAATTCATCGGATCTCGACAAACACAACGCAAAAAGAGATTACATCAAATAGATCTCCTCGAAGACCGAGGAGAACTTTGTATTGAGATCCAGAGAGAGAAGAAGCCATCTAGATACTAGCTATGGACCCGAAGGTCTGTGGTAAACTACTCACAACTCATGGTGAGGGCGATGATGATGATGTAGAAGCACTCCGTGATGGATCCCCCCTCCGGTGGAGCTCCGGAACAGGCTCCAAGATGGGATCTCACGGGAACAGAAGGTTATGGTGGTGGAATTAGGGTTTTCTCTCTGTTGTTGATGGTTTCGGGGTACGTAGACTTATATAGGAGGAAGGAGGACACTAGGGGACTCTCGAGGGGCCCACGAGGCAGGGGCGCACCCTGGGAAGGGGGGCGCGCCCCCCACCCTTGTGGGCACCTCGTGGCTCCCCTGACGCGGTTCTCAAGTCTCTCGTGCGTGATTTTCTCCAAAAATATCTCTCCCGAAGGATTTATTCCATTTGGATTCTGTTTGATATTCCTTTTCTGCAAAACCCTGAAACATGCAAAAAACAACAATCTGGACTGGGCCTTTGGGTTAGTAGGTTAGTCCCAAAAATGATATAAAAGTGTATGAGAAAGCCCATTAAACATCCAAGACATCATAAATAATAGCATAAAACAATCAAAAATTATAGATACATTGGAGACGTATCAAACGCCCATCCTTAGATCAAGCTAGCAGCAAGGGCGAGGTACCGTACCGCATCCACTATGAAGTACGAAGAGCCAAAGTAGCTAGATGCCATGGACCAGAGTGTAGTCGCGGATGTCGGTTGAACATTCTATTTAAGTTAGACCAGAATCCACACACAGACACACACACACACATCCCCTACCTAGTGTGCCAACTGTTTGTTCTTTTTACGTGCAATAATAAACATGGGGCAACACGTATGTCGGTGTCAAAACCGATAGATCTCGGGTAGGGGGGCCCAAGCTATGTGTTTAGAGGATCGATGGTAACAGGAGGCTGGGGACACGATGTTTACCCAGGTTCAGGCCCTCTCGATCGAGGTAATACCCTAGTTCCTGCTATATTAATATGGACGAATATGAGTACAAGAGTTGATCTACCTCGAGATCGTAATGGCTAAACCCTAAAGTCTAGCCTATGAGGATGTTGTGATGTTGATGATCCCCTCTACAGAGTAAACCTCCTGGCTTATATACACGCCAGAGAGGGCCTAGGGTTACATGGGTGACTTGGGGAGGAAGTAATAGATACATCTGGACTCTACGCTTGCCTTTCTACGTACATAGGAGTCCTGACCGAATATGGGGGAGAGTCTTCTGCTTCTTCTTTTGTGGCCCATCAATACGACCCAGCTTCATCGACCCGGACGCCTGAGGACCCCTGAATATAGGACTCCCTCAGTAGCCCCCGGACTTTCCTTCAAGGACGAGATCGTGTCCGGCTTCATGTCTTCGGTCTTGCAAGGTGAGTCCTCCTAGATGATAGTTCGGCTTCTCTTAATATTGTATTCCATTGATTCCTCGCCACCGTCGCCTTGGCTTCCACGTGTCCAACAAATGCGAACCGTCTCGGCAGTTTTACAATTACCCCCTTGACTGTGTTGGGAAGGCGCCTATATAAGAGAATAGATCTCAGTTGCCTCTCCATTCCATTCCACGCGGAAGAAACCCTAGTGCGTGCAAAAAGTCTCCAAATATGGCTAGCGCCCCAAGCTCTTCCTCGCGCCCTCATGGCCCTCGTGCAGGAGATTGGAAAAGCTGTTTTGTATCCCATGCGCATCTGAGGACACTTCAAGCGCAGGGATATCTCCCTCCCGAGGATATAGTCCTCGTCCGGGCCGGACTAACTTCTATTGGCAATCAAGACCTGGCAGAGAGCTTTCCCGACCCCTCCGATGGAGAGCGGGTATGTTTTGTCCCTTTCCTTTTAAGAGGCGTAGGTTTCCCCGTCCACCACTTCCTTAGGGGACTCCTGGAGTTCCATGGTCGTCAATTGCACGATCTTACACCGGGGTCTATCCTGCATATTGCGGGTTTTGTCGCTTTATGCGAACTGTTCTTGGGCTGCGAGCCTCACTTTGAGCTGTGGCGAAAGTTCTTCTGCCTTGTCCCTCGCTCGGAAAAGGGATCCATATTTGAAGTTGGGGGCGCCGAAGTATGGCGCATAGCAGGGAGAGGCTATCTGCCCGGTACTCCAAAGAAGGCATCCGAAGAGTGGCCTTCGGAGTGCTTTTATGTTGAGGATGTTGCCCTGCCAGATCCAGTTCGGCAAGGCCTCCCCAAATATTCCAGTGCTCCGCCAAAGAAGCTTTTCAACTAGTGTCCCCGCAGTCCCTCAAAATAAGAGAGAGCAGAGGTTAGCAGACTGTCTGGCAAGATCAAATTGCTCGCCAGTTCGGGGCTATCCATAATTGAGGTGATGGCGATTTCAATAAAGCGCTGCGTGCAGCCGCTCCAAGTTAGAGGATTTCCAATGCAGCATTATAATGGCCTAAATGATGCCTCACGCTGCTTATGCCCGGGTCCGGACGACCCTGCCGCTCTAGCCGTCATCCTGGAGGGTCTTTATAAGGGAGAGAAGCAAGACTTCCTCTGTTTGAAGTGCCGGGAGGGTTTTTATATGTACAACCCTCTAGACTGGGTAAGTCTCTCTCTCGTGACCGCTATATTTGCCCATTTTCTTGGTTATGACGTACTGACCGAACTAAATTCAGTTTTCCCCATCAGGAGTGGAGGAAGGTGATCGAGGGGACTAATAATCCCGCCCCACAGCCAAATGACCGACTCCAAAATGCAGGCCCCGGATATGATGAAGATCCGGACATAGGCATAGAACTAGAAGAGGGAGTCTTCTATCAAGCCTGCCGTGAGGGCACCCTGGTGGCTATTGTAGCCGATTACCCTGGCCTCATTCCTTCCTCCCACATAAGTATCCAGGACATATCTCATCAAAGAGAAGATTCCCAGCGCGCCTTGCCTTCTGCATTTTTTCATGCTTAAAAGGGGCGGCATTCCTCACGCTGATGTGCGAAGATCGTCATCCCAGAGGGCGACGCCTGCATCGGGTGAGGCCTTTAAGCAAAAGAGGATCGCGAACACCAGCGAACCTTCAAAGAGGTGTGTTTGTTTTGACACACGCTGGGTGGTAAAGTCAATATTACAACTTCCTTCTTCGTTTTTCCTTTTAAGAGGAATACACACCGGACTGTTTCCAGAGATCATGCAGATCAAGCTCCAACCAATCCGGCTTCCGGCCCATCCAGGGTTAATATGGATTCAGTGCTGGATTGTCCCCTCCAAGAGGATTCAGATGGAATGTCAGTCACTAATTCCGAAGTGGAGGTTGCGATGGTTCACCGGCGGCGGAAAGCAGCAATGTGTGACCCAGTATTTTCTGAGGAGGCGTTTAACGCCCTCAGCTCTGTAGATGCTTATATCCGAGCCGCTCAAGACGGACTTGCTGGAGCCACTCACCGGCTTTCCAAAGATATGCGGGTAAGTGTTCATTTTGACGTTCCCATGCTAGTAGCCCCCGAGACTTAAAGCAGTTGGTACAACTGATTTGAGGATCGTTGTGTTTTTGCAGGTGCTTCAAGAAAATAACAACTCCTTATCCAAGGAGATTGACGAGTGCCGAACCCAGCTCACGACTGTCACCGCCGAATTGGAAAATTTGAAGAAATCCGAAAAGGATGTTGGTGGTAAGAACAATGGTGTCCGGATAATATGATATTTGTGCTGATCACTGAGTCATTAAGTACATACTAATTGTAATACAGCAACAGGGCCGACCGACCAAATGGAGAGGGAGCTAAGGGCTGCTTTGGCGGACAAAAAATTTGCCGAAGGGGAAACAACCACTGGCAAGTGCGTATTGACGCAAGCCATAGATAAAAGAAACCAAGCGTAGGATAAAAATGTTAGGCTGGAACAGGAGCTAAGGGATGTAAGGGCCCAACTCTCAAGTGCCTTGAAAGAGAATCGGAGGCTAAAAGGCAGCATGGTCACTATGTCCCTTATACCTAGCTCTCCTTATAGTCCCTTATTTTGAAAGTTTTTCATAAAACTTTTCCTACAGGTTTGTTTGGGTAGCCCGAAGGGAGAGTGTCCAGTTTTGAGGGTGACGTGCTGCAGGAGCTTTCCAGGGTCCACGAGCGAGCTCGAAAGGCCCTGAAGAATATGGCCAAGGCTTTATGGCCAGGCGATTTGCCTCCAGAAACTATGGAGGACTTGGCGGGTTTGTTCAAAGGGGCTCGACGCCGCTTAGAACTGTGGAAAGCATCAGCATGTCCATGGGTGCTCGAGAAGCCTGGGCCATGGTGAAGACGCGCTACACTCGTCTTGATCCGAATCATATGGCCCGCGTGGGACCTCGAGGGTCCGATGGACAAGAAATCCCTCCGCATTTGGTGTATGACCAAGTAGAGACAACTGCCAAGTTTTCCCAACAGGACTGTAGACTAGACAACCTTATAGAGGGAATAGAGAAAGAGTAGTCGTTTGATTCTATGTATTAATGTACTTTTACCATCAAACTTATCTCCGACCGAAATTATAAAAAGGTTGTCATGGCCGACCTTCTGCTTTAACCTCCATAAACCCAAAGGCTGGAGTGTTTCTGAATACTATATCTATGGTAACACGTGATATGTTCAGAAACCAGGCAATCCGGTCATGATTGCTTAACCAGACAAACTATTTTCGGGGAGTTGTGTTATATTACTATTTAACGTAAGAAACATCTTTCAGAGAGAATAGTTTCGTTAGGGGTTCCTTTCCCTGGGTCAGCGTGCATACATATGCGGGCCTAGGCTTTTGATCCTGTAAAAAAGATTGTAAGATGCGATATCCTGTGGTAGTTTAAATTACATGCTTTAAAAGTGATATGTCGTGTATCTGCCGACCGATTATTCCCTTAAGAGCGCTAGCTTTCGGCTTCACCCAGTCTGAGGTACATGTCCGAATTACCTAGCTGTAACAATCGCAGAGGTGCTCCCTTTACGCCCTAGCCGAACAATCGGAAATGTAGGGGTAAGCATAGGAGCCAGGCATCCCAGCTTGGCCAGAACTTAAGTCATATTGGTGCATATAATGGCAAGGAAGGACTGTAAAAAACAGACGACATTTTAAGCAAGAAGCTTTATTGGTAATGGGCTTCGCTAAAGAAGCCCCCAAGTATATTTGAGGTAGATACATTCAAAGATGTACTTATCCTGTGGCAGTTCGGGCGAGCCGAATACTTGCCAATGAGAGAAAATGTAAAAAGGAGGAGAAGGAGAAAAATAAAAGATAAAAGATAAGACCTAACTTAAAAGGAGGAAAAAATTGCTATCGAGCTATCCATAGAATCTTCGGAGCCTGGCAGCGTTCCACGGGTTCGGCTCAAGGCGGTTGTCCTGTGCATTC
Source organism: Secale cereale (assembly GCA_902687465.1). Classification (NCBI taxonomy): domain Eukaryota; kingdom Viridiplantae; phylum Streptophyta; class Magnoliopsida; order Poales; family Poaceae; genus Secale; species Secale cereale. Next base: position 395,705,426 of record LR738713.1, read on the forward strand.
CGAAGGTGATAGGCTCCACCGGTGAGTACTTCGTAGATAATGAAGGGGCCCTCCCATTTTGGTTTGAGCTTGTCCTTTTTCTTCTCCAGGAGGCGTAAAACGTGTTTGCCGACGTTGTATGTCTTGGCCCGCACTTCTCTGCTCTAGTATCGCCTGGCCTGTTGTTGATAAAATGCGGAACATGCTTGCGTTGTATCGTGCTCCTCTTCAAGTCCATTTAGGTCGTCCTGCTGATCTAGCTCAGCTTCTCTCTCCTTGTACATGCGCACTCGAGGTGAGTCATGAATAATGTCACAGGGCAGAACAACCTCTGCGCCGTACAGCATGAAAAAAGGTGTATATCCGGTCATCCGATTAGGTGTGGTCCGCAACCCCCAAAGTACGGAGTCAAGCTCTTCGACCCCGTGTTTATCACACTCCCGTAGGGAGCGCACCAGTCGAGGTTTAATGCCGCTTATTATTAGACCATTGGATCTTTCGACTTGACCGTTTGTTTGAGGATGGTACACATAAGCGTAATCAAGTTTAATACCTAACTTGCACCAATTTTTTACCTCGTCAGCTATGAAGTTGGTGTCATTTTCTGTGATAATACTGTGCGGGACACCATAACGATGTACTACACCGGATATAAAATCTATCACAGGCCCTGCCTCAGCTGTTTTTACTGGCTTGGCTTCTATCCATTTAGTGAATTTATCTACCATCAATAACAAGTATTTCTTTTTATGGCTTCCCCCTTTAAGGGGTCCGACCATATCAAGCCCCCAGACCGCAAAAGGCCAAATAATGGGGATTGTTCTCAGAGCGGTGGGAGGCATGTGACTTAGATTTGTAAAAAGCTGGCAGCCAACGCAGTGTTGGACTAAGGTATGGGCATCTGCTTGGGCAGTGGGCCAGAAAAAGCCAGCTCGAAAAGCATTGCCTATGAGCGCCCGGGCTACGGCATGGTGGCTGCCGATTCCAGCGTGTATTTCGGTGAGAATTTGCCTTCCCTCCTCTTCAGAGATGCACCTTTGTAGAACACCAGTAGTGCTTTTCTTATATAATTCACCTTCGTGAACTTTGTAGGCTTTAGAGCACCGGACTATGCGGCGGGCCTCATTTTGGTCATCGGGGAGCTCTTGCCTTTTAAGGTAAGCTAGGAAGGGCTCTGTTTAGGGGGCTATGACAGTCATGATCTCGTGAGCTGAAGGAGTTATCTCCATGTCTGGGTCTCCGATGACGTCTTGGTTAAGTTCGACCGGGGGTGTATTTGGATCCGAATTTGTATTGCCGCTCGCGTCCTGCCATGTTACTGATGGCTTAAATAGCCTTTTCCACAAAGGTGTTAGGCGGGATGGGGTCCCGTTTAGTGCCCATACGAACGAGTACGTCAGCGGCCTGGTTATTATCCCAGGCTACGTGATGGAATTCCAACCCCTCAAATCTAGCCGACATTTTCAATATAGCATTGCGATAAGCTGCCATTTTTGAATCCTTCGCATCAAAATCTCCATTAATTTGGGAGAAGCGAGGTTTGAGTCTCCACATACCTCGAGGCGTTGTATGCCCATGGATACAGTTAGACGGAGACCATGCAATAGGGCCTCATATTCGGACGCATTGTTCGAGTCTGTGTACATAATTTGTAGGACATACCGGACTGTATCCCTAGTTGGAGATATCAATATTACACCGGCCCCCAATCCGGCTAGCATTTTGGAACCGTCGAAGTACATTGTACAGTGGGAGTATGAGCCGTACTCTTTAGGGAGTTCGGCTTCGGTCCATTCTGCGACAAAGTTAGCCAACACCTGGGATTTAATAGTCCAGCGTGGCTTGTAAGATATTTCGAATGGTAAGATCTCGATGGCCCATTTGGCTATGCGTCCATTGGCGTCTTTATTGTTAATAATATCGTTGAGTGGTACCTCGGATGCCACTATGATCGAACACTCTTGAAAGTAGTGTCGAAGTTTCTGAGATGACATGAAGACCACATAGGCAATTTTCTGATAGTGGGGGTACCGTGATTTGCACGGTGTTAGAACCTCGGATACGTAGTATACGAGTTTTTGAACGGGGAATTTATGTCCCTTTTAGGCTCGTTCGACGACGAGTACGACACTTACTACCTGGTGAGTGGCTGATATATACAGCGGCATTGGTTCGCCAACACCGGGAGCGGATAGGATTGGGTTGCTCGCTAGTAGAGTTTTTATTTCTTCCAATCCAGCTGTGGCCGCTTCCGTCCATTCGAAACTGTCAGTGCGTCGTAGCAATCTATAAAGTGGAAATGCTTTTTCTCCTAACCTGGAGATGAAGCAGCTTAAGGCCGCCACATAGCCTGCTAGTTTTTGCACTTGCTTGAGGTCGGTTGGTGTTTTGAGTTCTGACAAGGCCCGGATTTTAGCTAGGTTAGCTTCGATTCCTCTATGGGATACGATGAACCCTAGTAGCTTTCCAGCTGGAATACCGAAAACACATTTTTCGGATTGAGCCTTATGTCATATTCTTGAAGGTTGGCAAACGTAAGGCGGAAATCTTCCACCAAAGTCTCGACGTGTTTGGTCTTAACGACTACGTCGTCAACATATGCCTCCACTGTCTTGCCAATTTGTTTTTCTAAGCATGTTTGAATCACGCGTTGATATGTGGCACCAGCGTTTTTAAGTCCAAAGGGCATAGTGCTGAAATAGAAAGGACCGTACGGGGTGATAAAAGCCGTTGCGGCATGATCGGATTCCTTTATATTTATCTGATGGTATCCGGAGTAAGCATCAAGGAAGCACAACGAGTCGTGTACGGCCGTTGCATCGATAATTTGATCAATGCAGGGCAAAGGAAAGGGTTCCTTGGGGCAGGCCTTATTTAGGTCCGTAAAGTCGACGCAGAGGCGCCAAGATTTATCCTTCTTTGGCACCATGACTAGGTTGGCTAGCCAATCCGGATGTTTAATTTCTCTGATGAATCCGGCTTCCAATAGCTTGGCTAGGTCTTCTCCCATTTCTTATCTTTTGGGTTCGGAAAACCGTCGCAGTGACTGCTTGACTAGTTTGAACCCTTTGATAATATTGAGGCTGTGTTCGGCCAGCCTGCGTGGGATTCCCGGCATATCTGAAGGGTGCCAGGCGAATATATCCCAATCTTCCCGAAGGAAGGCGCATAACGCGCTGTCTACCGCCGGATCCAGCTGTGCCCCGATAGACGCTGTCTTGTTAGGGTCCATTGGGTGCACTTGAAATTTTATGATTTCATCTGCTGGCTTGAAGGAGGTAGATTTCGATCTTTTGGCGAGGATTACATCGTCCTTGTCCACCGTTGATCATAAGGTAGTTAATTCTTCGGCTGCGAGGGCTTCGGATAATGCCTCTAAGGCTAAGGATGCCGTTTTATTCTCGGCACAGAGTGCTCTATCCGGATCACTTGTTAATGTGATCACTCCATTGGGCCCTGGCATTTTATGCTTCATGTACCCGTAATGGGGTATAGCTTGAAAGCGTGAAAAAGCGTCCCGTCCTAAAATGGCGTGGTATCAGCTATGGAAGGGAACAATGTGGAAGAGCAGTTCCTCCGACCTGTAGTTATCGGATGTGCCGAATACTACATCGAACTTAATGCTTCCCGAACACCGGGCTTCACGGCTGGGTATAATTCCCCTAAAGGTTGTGTTAGTGTGCTCAATGCGGGATTTGTCGACCTGCATTTTTGCAAGCGTTTCCTCATATATGAGGTTTAGTCCGCTTCCTCCGTCCATAAGTACTTTAGTGAGGCGAAAATCGTCCACTATTGGGTCTAGTACAACAGCTGTTGTTGCTCGGATCGGCAGGACTCGAGGTGTGTCTTCGGCAGAAAAACTAATTGCCATGTCGCTCTATGGGCTTGCAGAGCTAATTTGGTAGACCTCAGTAAGTTTGCGATTCGGTCTCTTGCGTCGTCTATTTGAGGAGAATGTCTTGAAGATAGTAAAGATACTGACGTCTTTCTCCCCTGATAAGGCGGTGGCAAGGATTTTCGCACCGCTCTTAGCTACCTGCCGGAGTACCCAACATGCTCTAAGGCAGTGGTTTGGGATATTGTCCGGGGCTGTGTGTATTTGGCAAGGTTTATCGAGTAGTTTGTCCAGTACGGACCTGCGCCTTAAAACATGTTTGTTCTTCTTGCCAGTAGGCATATTATCGGATGACCTACTAGGGTATGTCCATTTAGCCTTAACAGTGTGTTGTCCGAATATGGACTGTTGAGAGGTATGTTCTGGGCTTTCCAAGTGTTTTCCATAGCGCTGTACTTTCGTACTAAATGCGATAGTTCTGTGAAACTCAGAACGCGACGTCGGTTGAGGGTGTTCAAGACTCCCTCATCCGTGCAGTTGCGGTAAAATAGGGAGACCGCCTCGTCGTCGCAGCAGTCCTTAATCTTGTTCTTGATAAGCAGGAATCTGGCCCAGAAGTGGTTGACCGTTTCCTCGGGCTGCTGCCGTATGTTCGCCAGATTATCTATGTCCAGGAATCTGTATTTACTTGGAGAGTTTTTCCCAGGTTGGGTGGGTGTTGGTAATTTTGAGTCCCGACCCCAAGTGCTATTCAGGGTTTTGACAACCTCCGATGTGGACGATCCGGGCTTGGTAGGACCTGAACGTTCCGGGAGCCTGGCGTCGATCCCAGAGCTCGAAAAACACGAAGTGCCTCCCGACAAGGGCGTGTTCGGCCCGGTGGGTTCGGAGATCCGAAATGTGACGATCTCCGTCTCGAGAGGGGGAGTCTCTTCGGCTCCGTCTTCAACTGCAGCCACTAGATGAGTGATCTGGATAGGATCGATCTCATCATGACCGGATTTAGTTCTGATCTGATCCCCTGGCGATGAATCCCCAGGGCGGCGATGCAATCCAGCAACTCGTTTAAAGGCGTGAGATCTGCCGAGGTTGCGTCATCGGAGTGGCCGGAGTCAACGTAATGGTGGTGCTCGATGATCGCGGGGAGTGCGGCCGACCCTAAGGCCGCGCGGGCACATACATCGAAACCGCCGAGCTGGAGAACCTGGACGATGCCCAAGTTGTTTCCGAGGGTGATCCCGTCATTGATGACGAGACGAGCCATCGATCACTCATCGCGAGCACACAATGGATCTCTCAATGAAAGCACCATTGTCGGTGTCAAAACCGGCAGATCTCGGGTAGGGGGGCCCAAGCTATGTGTTTAGAGGATCGATGGTAACATGAGGCTGGGGACACGATGTTTACCTAGGTTCAGCCCCTCTCGATCAAGGTAATACCCTACTTCCTGCTATATTAATATGGACGAATATGAGTACAAGTGTTGATCTACCTCGAGATCGTAATGGCTCAACCCTAAAGTCTAGCCTATGAGGATGTTGTGATGTTGATGATCCCCTCTACAGACTAAACCTCCTGGCTTATATACATGCCAGAGAGGGCCTAGGGTTACATGGGTGACTTGGGGAGGAAGTCATAGATACATCCGGACTCTATGCTTGCCTTTCTATGTACATAGGAGTCCTGACCGAATACGGGGGAGAGTCTTTTGTTTTTTTTTGTGGCCCATCAGTACGGTCCAGCTTCATCGACCCGGACGCCTGAGGACCCCTGAATATAGGACTCCATCAACGTACGTTAAGACTCAAAGGGGTGTACACAAGACAAAGATTTAACTATATTCATGCGCTCAAAGAGAGGTAATACCTTACTTCCTACATTTGGTGGTTGTATTGATGACAACCTTCTGTGAAGCTAGGTTTTTGGCGTTCCGTACAAGACTGATGGTACCGATCAGCGGTTCCTTGTCCTGCCTTATATAGGTGGACAAGGCAATGTTTACAATTATCCTAAGTCTGTTATGATGATCTTGTAGTTAGAATGTGGATACAATAAGACCTACTAAATCGGGTAGAATAAAAAGTGTGTACTCCATGTTGATGATGCACTCCCGTATGGTAGGTATACTCCGTGTTATATGCTTGGGTGCAATCAGTGGGTTGAGTCGTCTCTCCATGTCCATAGCAAGGGCCATGGCATCGTCACACACTTAGAGGCCCCAAACACATATGCACATCGAGGATCTAGATGTAATCATATGACATACATCGTCAAGCTGTAAGTTCACAATACATAATCAATTTGTGATATTTAATGAAAGTACTTGCATAAGCGACTAATGCAATTAGATTTTACTTGTCAGTATATGCTATACAAAACTAATCCCCATCTGTACTTAGCAGTTGTGCCATATACAGGGTCCATATACGTCCAAGAGGTGGTGTCTGCTAAACCATATGGAGAGACCACTCGAGTTCAAAGATACCACAAGTATATGACCGCGCACAGTGCTACACAACCATCACTTCAGCACCTTGCATGCACACACTCTGTGTTGTCATAGCCACTTGAAAGGGACACTGAATGACCTATTTTCCTTTTTGTTCTTCTATAGACGGGGACAACAATCACCAATGAGATATGCCACTATAGTACATCATCCTGCATTCTCAAATTTTCTGTTCAGAGTGTCGATGTCGATTAGAAGGCTAGTGATTATGGCAAAGTCATGTATGGTAACCATCATCTCCCCACATGGAAGGTGGAGGATGTGTCTCTCATGCCTCCAAGAGGGTTGTGAGGGCAATGTAGTCGATCTTTGGTGGCCCCTCCTACGCAAAGGGGGTAGGACCTATAAAAATTACACAAGTTATGGGGTCCTAACTTCATACATGCAAACAAATTAAATATGAACAAGAGTTGCTTACTATGTCACCATTCTCAATACATTGTGCACTTTGTATGAGGTCGTACACATTCTCAAGCCCATAATACCAAGGTTCATTCACCATCCTATAGAACACAATCAACATTATCATCAAATACATGTCAACATTCACATATGAACAAATACAAGAGATGAACTTAATATGTATATATCTATGCCAACACAATAACAACGTATGGGAAGAGAAAACATCAACCAACACATGGGAGGTGAGATTCACCAAAAAGTACATTTGAGGATGTTTGAGTTGGGGGAGGAGAGAGAACTTCATGTGAAACAGCCTGGAGGCTCCAGCCACTAGACTGGGCACGGTCGGTCATCTAGGTCATCGCCGCGGGCTCAGTGTCCTTGCAAAAGGGCCGGAGGCTCCGGTTGGTTGGCTGGAGCTCAGTGATGGCTCGGGTCCTGGAGTTTCTAGGAGATCCTCCGGGTGCTCTCTGCTTGGACCTAGAGATTCTGATATCGACAAGGTTCCCCACCAAGTGTACCCACGTCAACTTGAGGCCAAGCCCAACTAGAAGCCCAGGCCCATGAAGATTGAGGGTCTGGTCAATATCAACTACAGGGACATGCCACTAATCAAAGTGAAGGCTAGTCGGGGAACATGCATCAATGTTCTCTTTGAAGAGGTCCAATGCATTGGTGTCCGATATACATGTAAAGCCCTTACATCTCGCATCATACCAGTTTGTACACATGCAGGAGGCACATGCAGTGGCGGAGCTTCATGAAGATTGTTGAGGGGACTAATCAGAGTTGAGGGGACAAACAAAACTAGTTATACATGAACTATGAAAATCTTGAATATTCAATGCTAATAATTTAAGGTGCACTTAAGAGGTTTCCTAGAGTAGGGGTGTGATGTGGAGCATCCTACAGACATATCACCATGTCAAGTGTCCATTTGGCAAGTGAAACATGCGACATCTACTTCACATATATAAAGGTGAACCATCTCCTTGACACATGCTCACTTGACCACTTCGAGGATGGTATACTACGTGGCACCCCTCTCGTGTGCATGCATAGGTATTGTCGGAGCTTCCCGGATGATGAGGAGGAGTGCAAGCACCAAGGAACAACTAAACCATCCGCGAGGGAAGCATGGAAACGAATACATAAGAAGACGAAGCTGCTGAAGCTACAAGGCCGGACATCTGGCGCCACAGAGAAGCCCAACACCATATGGCACCCGAGGAGCATCAGTGTCCGGACATTCAGACAATCCCCAGACATTCGGCGCCACACAATGGGCCAGACATCCGGTGCCTCCCCGGATATCCGGCGTGAGGACTACAAAAGAACAACCATCACCAGGTCAGACATCCGGCCAGTACCCCGGACATCTAATACGTTTCCAACGTATATATATAACTCTTTATTATTCCATGCTATTATAGTATCAATCTTGGATGTTTTATATAACTTTTTATGCTATTTTATATCATTTTCTGGGACTAATATATTAACCCAGTGCCATGTGCCAGTTGTTGTTTTCTACTTGTTTTCGGTTTTCCAGGAAACCAGTACGAAATGGAGTCCAAACGCTACAAAACTTTTTGATGATTTTTTTCTCGATAAGGGAAATCCTAGAAGCTTCAGGACGAGACCATACGAGAAGCGAGGAGACCGCAAGGCAACCCAACGCGCCCGGGGCGTCGCACCAAGATACCTTGTGGGCCCCATGTGGATCTGTCTTGCCTAATTTCGCCTCTATAATTTCTCTAAAATAGGGAGACAATTCTCAAAAATAGGGAAACCAACAAAGAGCCAACCAAAATACCTTTTCCGCCATCGCAAGTTTTTGTTCTTCCGCGATCCCATGTGGAGGCCTTTTCCGGTACTCTACCGGAGGCGGAATCGATCACGGAGGGCTTCTACATCATCCTTGTTGCCTTCCGACGATGTTTGAGTACTTCACCATGGACCTACGGGTCCATAGCTAATAGCTAGTTGACTTCTTTTCTCTCTTTGATCTTCAATACAATGTTCTCCTCGATGTTCTTGGAGTTTTATTCGATGTAATCTTCTTTTGCGGTGTGTTTGTTGGGAGCCGCTGAATTGTGGGTTTATGATAAGATTATCTATGAATACTAATCGAGTCTCTTCAGAATTCTTTTATGCATTATTATTATAGATTTTTTATTTCTCTCCGATCTATCTGTTTGGTTTGGCCAACTAGCTAGATTGATTTATCTTGCGATGGGCGAGGTGCTTTCTGATGGGTTCAATCTTGCGGCATTCGATATCCCAGTGGCAAAGTAGGGGACAAGACACATATTTGTATTGTTGCCATTAAGGATAAAATGATGGGGTTTATCCATATTGCCTGGGTTTACTTTGTCTACATCATGTCATCTTGCTTAAGGAATTACTCTGTTTTTATTAATTTAATACCCTAGATGCATGCTGGATAGCGGCCGATGGGTGGAGTAATAGTAGTAGATGCTGGCAGGAGTTGGTCAACTTGTATTGGATGCGATGCCTATATACATGATCATTGCCTTGGATATCATCATAACTATGCACTTTTCTATCAATTGTTCGACAATAATTTGTTTATTCACTGTATGTTATGTGATCGAGAGAGAAGCCTCTAGTGAAAACTATGGCCCCCGGGTCTACTTTTATCATTTAAAAAACACAAAATATCTTGCTTCGCTTTATTTTATTTTATTTTGTTTTGAAATTTATCTATCTACCTACCACTACGAGATTTGATCCTTGCAAATAATTGGCGAGGGGATTGACAACCCCCCCTTGTTTGCGTGGGGTGCAAGTATTTGCTTCTGTGTGTGCAGGTGTTGCTAACGAGGTTCTGTGTGGTTCTCCTACTGAATTGATAACCTTGGTACTTAACTGAGGGAAATACTTATCTCTATTGTACTGCTTCATCCTCTCCTCTTCGAGGAAATCCCAACGTAGCTCACAAGTAGCGAGAAGAATTTCTGGTGTTGTTGCCGGGGAGACATCACCAAAACCTATCAAGTACCTTCGCACAAACTATCATCTACTTGCTCTTATGTTTAGTTGTCTTTGCCTCTCATTTTCATCTCCCCCACTTCTCATAAGAATACAAAAACACAAAAATATTTTTATTTGCTTATTTGCTTTGCTTTATTTGAAGTTGCCATCATGCCTTCAGAGAATACCAAATTGTGTGACTTTTTAAATACTAATAATAATGAATTTATTAGTACTCCAATTCTCCTCCCGCCAATAGTGTGGAGTCATGTGATATTAATGTTGCTTTGCTAAATCTTGTTATGAAAGAACAATTTTCCGGCAGTCCTAATGAAGATGCTGCATCCCACTTAATACTTTCGTTGAATGACGTGACATGAAAAAGAAAAAAAAGGTGGATAATGATATTGTTAAATTGAAACTATTTCCGTTCTATGAGATCGTGCTACAACTTGGTTTTCATCCTTGCCACGAAATAGTATTGATTCTTGGGATATCTGTAAGAGTGCTTTTATTTCCAAGTATTTTCTTCCCACAAAAAGTATTTCTCTTAGAAATCAAATTATGAATTTTAAGTAACTTGAGCGTGAACATGTTGCATGACGTCGCTTGAGATGTGTCGGTGTTTCCCCAATGAATAAGGGAGGATGCATCACAACAACGGTAAGGTATTTACCTCAGTGACGAAACCAAGGTTATCGAACAAGTAGAAGAACCACGCAATACTACGTAAAGGTACGTGCACACAAGTAACAACTACTTGCAAACTGACGCATTAAAGGGGTTGTCAATCACTTTTGGGTAGCGGTGTCAAAAAGTGACGTAAGGATAGGATAAAATTGTAGTAGATTGATAGATGCAAATAAAAGCAAATAAAACACAACAAGGTATTTTTGGGTTTTTGATAATATAGATATGAAAATAAAAGAAGCAAATAAAAGGAAAGGCAAATGGCAATATATATCTGAAAGTTTATGATAGGAAAATAGACCCGGGGGCCGTAGGTTTCACTAGTGGTTTCTCTCGAGAAAATAGCATGAAGTGGGTAGACAAATTACTGTCGGGAAATTGATAGAAAAGCAAATAATTATGACGATATCCAATACAATGATCATGTATATAGGCATCACATCCAAGATTAGTAGACCAACTCCTGCCTGCATCTACTACTATTACTCCACACATCGACCGCTATCCAGCATGTATTTAGTGTATTAAGTTCATGGAGAAAATGGAGTAATGCAATAAGAACGATGACATGATGTAGACAAGATCTATTCATGTAGGAATAGACCCCATATTTTAATCCGTAATAGCAACGATACATGCGTGCCTTGCTGCCCCTTCTGTCACCGGGAAAGGACACCGCAAGATCGAACCCATTACAAAGCACCTCTTCACAATGCAAGATAAATAGATCAAGTTGGCCAAACAAAACCCAAATATTGGAGAAGAAATACGAGTCTATAATAATGAAGATTGGATATTAAATCAAGGCAAATCCGATCATAAACTCACAATTCATCGGATCCCAACAAGCACACCGCAAAAAGTCATTACATCAAATAGATCTCCAAGAGACCGTTGTATTGAGATACAAAGAGAGAAGAAGCCATCTAGCTAGTGCCTACGGACATGTAGGTCTGTGGTAAACTACTCACGCATCATCGGAGAGGCACCAATGAGGATGATGAACCCCTCCATGATCGTGATCCCCTCCGGTGGAGTGCCAAGAAAAGGCTATAGATTGGATCTCGTGGTTCTAGAACTTGCGGCGGCCAAAACAAAATTTCATCGTCTCTCCTAGGGTTTTTGGAGGAAGGAGGTATTCATAGAGCGTAGAGGCGGTGCGGCAGGCCATCGAGGTGGGCACAACCCACCAGGTGCTTCTTTGGCCCATCTGGTGTCTTCTGGTCCAAAAACAAATCCACAAAAAGTTTCGCCGAATTTGGACTCCGTTTGATATTGATTTTTTCCGATGTAGAAAACAAGCAGAAAACAACAACTGGCACTATGTCAATAGGTTAGTCCCAAAAATGATATAAAATGACTGTAAAACATCCCAGAATGATAATATAACAACATGGAACAATAACAAATTATAGATACGTTGGAGACGTATCAGCATCCCGAAGCTTAATTCCTGCTCGTCCTCGAGTAGGTAAATGATAAAAACATAATTTTTTGATGTGGAATACTCCCTATCATGCTCCTCACATATTCTTTTCTTCATAGCATGGACAATTGGACTTTTATATGGTTCAAAGCAATAGTCTAGTTTTGACATGATGACTTTAATACTCAAGCATATCAACAAACAACTATGTCTTTTCAAAATATCAATACTAAAGCAAGTTATCCCTAGCCCATCATGCTCAATCATTGATCCATTTATGCAACACATCCAAATATTAGCTACATCCAGTGCTCAAGTGCGATAATAGTGTTCCGTAGTTGGTGCTTTATAAGAGAAGATGGAGACTCAAAATAATTTTTTTTTTGCATAAAGTAAAATATAGGCCCTTCGCAGAGGGAAGTAGGGATTTGTAGAGGTGCCACAACTCAAAGCTTAAATTGAGAGATAAAATTATTTTGGGTGGCATGCTTTTCCTGTCAACGAGAACGACTTAGAGTTCCCAACACTTTCCATGCTAGATATATCATAGGCAGTTCCCAAACATAAAATAAAGTTTATTCCTTTTTCCACCAAACTTTCACAAGCCATGGCTAACCGTATCCATGGGTGCCCTCTCATACGTCTCCAACATATCTATAATTTTTTATTGTTCCATGCTATTATTTATGATGTTTTGGATATTTAATGGGCTTTGTTATACATTTTTATATTATTTTGGGACTAACCTACTAAACCAAAGGCCCAATCCAGATTGCTGTTTTTTTGCCTGTTTTAGGGTTTTACAGAAAAAGAATATCAAACGGAGTCCAAACGGAATGAAACCTTCGGGAGAGATATTTTTGGAGCAAAATACGCACGGGAGACTTGAGAACCACGGAGTAGGGCTGACATGGCGTCCACGAGGGTGGGGGCACGTCCCCTTCCTCATGGGCACCCCATCTGGCCCCCGATGCCCTCCTTCCTCCTATATATACCTACATAGCTCGAAACAATCAAAACAACAGAGAAAACCCTAGTTCCACCGCCGCAACCTTCTGTTCCCGTGAGATCCCATCTTGGGGCATGTTTCGGAGCTCCCCCGGAGGGGGGAGCTACCACGGAGTGCTTCTACATCATCATCATCGCCTCACCATGAGTTGTGAGTAGTTTACCACAGACCTTCGGGTCCATAGCTAGTATCTAGATGGCTTCTTCTCTCTCTTTGGATCTCAATACCAAGTTCTTCTCGGTCTTCGAGGAGATCTATTCGATGTAATCACTTTTTGCGGTGTGTTTGTCGAGATCCGATGAATTATGGGTTTATGATCAAGATTATCTATGAGAAATATTTGGTTCTTTTCTGAACTCTTCATGTATGATTATAATATCCTTGCAAGTCTCTTCGAATTATTGGTTTGGTTTGGCCTACTAGATCTATATTCTTGCAATGGGAGAAGTGCTTGGCTTTGGGTTCAATCTTGCAGTGTCCTTTCTGAGTGAGGGGCAGCAAGGCACGTATTGTATTGTTGCCATCGAGGATAAAAATATGGGGTTTATATCACTATGTTTGAGTTTATCCCTCTACATCATGTCATCTTGCTTAAGGCGTTACTCTGTTCTTATGAACTTAATACACTAGATGCATGCTGGATAGCAGTCGATGTGTGGAGTAATAGTAGTAGATGCAGAATCGTTTCGGTCTACTTGTCTCGGACGTGATACCTTTATATAATTATCATGCCTAGATAGTTTCATAATTATTCACTTTTCTATCAATTGCTCACCAGTAATTTGTTTACCCGCCGTAGAATATCACTATCATGAGAGAAGCCACTAGAGAAAACTATGGCCCCCGGGTCTATTCTCAACATATCAATCTACAATCTACTTTACTTTTCCGCTTTTACTTTCTGTTCTTATAACCAAAAATACAAAAAATATCAAACTATCATCTCTATCAGATCTCACTTTCGTAAGTGACCGTAAAGGGATTGACAGTCTCTTATCGCGTTGGCTGCGAAGTCCTTATTTGTTTGTGCAGGTGTGAGGGACTCGCGCGTGGTCTCCTACTGGATTGATACCTTGGTTCTCAAAAACTGAGGGAAATACTTGCGCTACTGTGCTGCATCACCCTTTCCTCTTCGAGGGAATACAACGCAAGCTCAAGAAGTTGCAAGAAGAATTTCTGGCGCCATTGCCGGGGAGGCTTACACAAAAGTCATATACCAAGTACCTATCACAAACCCTTATCCTTCGCATTACATTTATTTGCCTCTCATTTTCCTCTCCCCCACTTCACCCTTGCCATTTTATTTGCCCTTCTTCTACCGTGTGTTTACCGTTCGCTTGCCTCTGGTTTGCTTGTGTTGCTATGTGCCCTCTATTATCTTGCATCTTCGCTTGCTAAATTATGGATCCTCATCCACTTGCTAATCTCTTTAAGAGATCCAGTTATGTTGAACCAATTGCTAGTGAGTTGTGTGCACTAGATTATCTTTATGGGGTTTTGCTTGAAATTTATGAATCTGAAAACTGTGAGGCATTGTTAAAAGAAAAAGTGATTCATGATAGCTCATTGAATGAAAAACATGTTTGCAATGATACTATTGTAAATTCTATTAATGTCAATTGTGTTTTTGATATGCAAAACCCTAAGCTTGGGGATGCTAGTATTGCTATGTCCACTACTTGTTGTAATGATCACGATTGTGGTAATGCTTCTTACGATCTTGAAAATTTATTTCAACCCCATGATGAGTATGAGATTGATAATAATGTTTGCAATAATATTAAAAGTGGGCTTGGAGAGGTCATGACTTTATTTAATGTTGATCCCACTATTTTGGAAGAGTGTCAACTTCGCATGCATGTGGATCGTGTTGAGAATATGTTATGTGATAGCTATATTGTTGAATTTTCTTATGATCCTAAATGCAATTATTTTGAGAGAGGAAAATATGGTCATAGGAACTTTCATGTTACTAAATTACCTCTCGTTATGTTGAGATTGCTATTGTTTCTTTCTCCTTCCTTGCATATGCTAGATCTTGCTTGTCTTGATAATTTGTTTTCCTATAAGATGCCTATGCATAGGAAGTATGTTAGACTTAAATGTGTTTGTCACATGTTTTATGATGCTCTCTTTGTGCTTCAATCCATGTCTTTCATGTGAGCATCATTAAATTCTCAAGCCTATCTTAATGGCTATAAAGAAAGAGCTTGTTGGGAGGCAACCCAATTTTATATTTTTTGTTTTTGCTTCTGTTTAGGACTAAATATTGCATATAGCTTCTATTTAGATGTGGTTTTGTGTTTTAATTAGTGCTTGTGCCAAGTAGAACCTTTGGGAAGACTTGTGTGAAGTTTATATGATCTTGCTGTGAAAAATAGAATTGTTAACACTTGCTAGAATGGTCACCAGATTTTACTGGAGCGTGCTATTTAGTTGATTCTTTTGGCAGATGATTAATAGACAAATTCCTCACATTTAACAATTTAGTTCAATTTTTTTGGAGTTACATAAGTATGCGAAAACTGCAGATTACTACAGACTGTTCTGTTTTTGACAGATTCTGTTTTTCGTGTGTTGTTTGCTTATTTCAATGCATCTATGAGTAGTATTGGGAAGTATGAATCATAGAGAAGTTGGAATACAGTAGGTTTAACACCAATATAAACAAAGAATGAATTCATTGCAGTACCTTTGAGTAGTGGTTTGCTTTCTTATACTAATGGAACTCACAAGATTTTTGTCTAAGTTTTGTGTTGTGAAGTTTTCAAGTTTTGAGTATTGCTTTGATGGACTATGGAACAAAGAGTGGCAAGAGCCTAAGCTTGGGGATGCCCAAGGCACCCCAAGGTAAAATTCAAGGACAACCAAAAGCCTAAGCTTGGGGATGCCCTGGGAAGGCATCCCCTCTTTCGTCTTCATGCATCGGTAACTATACTCGGAGCTATATTTTTATTCACCACATGATATGTGTTTTACTTGGAGCGTCTTATACAATTTGAGTCTTTGCTTGTTAGTTTGCCACAATTATCCTTGCTGGACACACCTTTTAGAGATAGTTAAATATGGCCTAGGAATTAATAGAACACTCTATGTGCTTCACTTATATCTTTTCAGTTGAATAGTTTTTGCTCTAGTGCTTCGCTTATATCTTCTAGAGCACCGTGGTGATTATATTTGGTAGAAATTGTTGATCTCTAATGCTTCACTTATATCCTTTTGAGAGTCTATTAAAACAGCATGGTAATGTGCTTTGACTATAAAACTAGTCTTCACATGATAGACATCCAATATCAATGTAGTAAAAACTTTGACACTAAGTGCATTGAATATGATGAGAAGTTGGATGCTTGATAATTGTTTTGAGATATGAGGATAGTGATATTAGAGTCATGCTAGTGGAGTTATTATGAAATTGAGAAATGCTTGTGTTAAAGTTAGTGATTCTCGTAGCATGCACATATGGTGAACCGCTATGTGACGAAGTTAGAGCATGAGGTATTTGTAAAGTGTCAACCTTTGTGTGGAGGTCGGGGGCGCGCGATGGTTAACTCCTACCAACCTCCCCCCTAGGAGCATGCGTTGATTGCTTTGTTTTGATGACTCGTAAATTTTTGCAATAAGTATATGAGTTCTTATGACTAATGTTGAGTCCATGGATTATACGCACTCTCACCCTTCCACCATTGCTAGCATCTCTTGTATCGCGCAACTTTCGCCGGTACCATAAACCCACTATATATCCCTCCTCAAAACAGCCACCATATATATATTCCTCAAAATAGCCACCATATCTACCTATCATGGCATTTCCATAGCCATTCCGAGATATATTGCCATGCAACTTTCCACCGTTCCGTTCATATGACATGCTTCATATTGTCATATTGCCATGCATGATCATATAGTTGACATCGTATTTGTGGCAAAGAAACCATGCATAATTTTTCATGTCACTCTTGATTCATTGCACATCCCGGTACACCGCCGGAGGCATTCATATAAAGTCATACTTTGTTCTAGTACCGAGTTGTAATTCAATATAAGTGTGATGATCATCATTATTAGAGCATTGTCCCATGCGAGGAAAGGCCAATAAAAAAAGGAGATGGCCCAAAAAAATAGAGAGAGGCTATATATAAAAAAGGAGAGAAATCCCTTCCAAAAAAATGAGAGAAAAGAGAGAAGGGTCAATTTCTATCATCCTTTTCCACATTTGTGCTTCAAAGTAGCACCGATAGAGAGTCTCATGTTTAGTCACTTTCATATACTAGTGGGAATTTTCATTATAGAACTTGGCTTGTATATTCCAACGATGGGCTTCCTCAAATGCCCTAGATCTTCATGAGCAAGCAAGTTGGATGCACACCCACTTAGTTTCTTTTGCTGAGCTTTCATACATTTTTAGCTCTAGTGCATCCGTTGCATGGCAATCCCTACTCACTCACATTGATATCCATTGATGGGCATCTCCATAGCCCGTTGATACGCCTAGTCGATGTGAGACTGTCTTCCTCCTTTTTGTCTTCTCCACAACCACCTCTCTATTCCACCCATAGTGCTATGTCCATGGCTCACGCTCATGTATTGCGTGAAAGTTGAAAGGTTTGAAAGAATATAGTATGAAAACAAGTGTTTGGCTGAAACCGTGGTTGTGCATGATATGAATATTTTGTGTGATGAAGAGGGAGCATAGCCAGACTATCTGATTTTGTAGGGATAACTTTCTTTAGCCATAGTATTTTGAGAAGACATGATTGCTTTGTTAGTATGCTTGAAGTATTATTATTTCTTATGTCAATATAGACTTTTGTCTTGAATCTTTCAGATCTGAACATTCATGCCAAAATTTAGAGTATTACATTGAAAAACTATGTTGGTTAGCATTCCACATCAAAAATTCTGTTTTTATCATTTACCTACTCGAGGACGAGCAGGAATTTAGCTTGGGGATGCTTGATACGTCTCCAACGTATCATGGGCACCCCGTCTGGCCCCTGGTGCCCTCCTTCCTCCTATATATACCTACGTACCCCAAAAATATCAGAACAATAGAGAAAATCCTAGTTCCACCGCCGCAACCTTCTGGTTCCGTGAGATCCCATCTTGGGGCCTGTTCCAGAGCTCCACCGGAGGGGGGATCTACCACGGAGTGCTTCTACATCATCATCATCGCCTCACCATGAGTTGTGAGTAGTTTACCACAAACCTTCGGGTCCATAGCTAGTATCTAGATGGATTCTTCTCTCTCTTTGGATCTCAATACCAAGTTCTCCTCGGTCTTCGAGGAGATCTATTCGATGTAATCTCTTTTTGTGGTGTGTTTGTCGAGATCCGATGAATTGTGGGTTTATGATCAAGATTATCTATGAGAAATATTTGGTTCTTTTCTGAACTCTTTATGTATGATTATAATATCCTTGCAAGTCTCTTCGAATTATTGGTTTGGTTTGGCCTACTAGATCTATAGTTCTTGCAATGGGAGAAGTGCTTGGCTTTGGGTTCAATCTTGCGGTGTCCTTTCCCAGCGACACTAGGGGCAGCAAGGCACGCATTGTATTGTTGACATCGAGGATAAAAAGATGGGGCTTATATCACTAT
Organism: Secale cereale; assembly: GCA_902687465.1. Lineage (NCBI taxonomy): Eukaryota > Viridiplantae > Streptophyta > Magnoliopsida > Poales > Poaceae > Secale > Secale cereale. The sequence continues at coordinate 395,723,877 of LR738713.1, forward strand.
GTTTGAGTTTATCCCTCTACATCATGTCATCTTGCTTAAGGCGTTACTCTGTTCTTATGAACTTAATACACTAGATGCATGCTGGATAGCGGTCGATGTGCGGAGTAATAGTAGTAGATGCAGAATCGTTTCGGTCTACTTGTCTCGGACGTGATGCCTTTATATAATGATCATGCCTAGATAGTCTCATAATTATTCGCTTTTCTATAAATTGCTCGATAGTAATTTGTTTACCCGCCGTAGAATATCGCTATCATGAGAGAAGCCACTAGAGAAAACTATGGCCCCCGGGTCTATTCTCAACATATCAATCTACAATCTACTTTACTTTTCCGCTTTTACTTTCTGTTCTTATAACCAAAAATACCAAAAATATCAAACTATCATCTCTATCAGATCTCACTTTTGTAAGTGACCGTAAAGGGGTTGACAATCCCTTATCGCGTTGGCTGCAAAGTTCTTATTTGTTTGTGCAGGTGCGAGGGACTCACGCGTGGTCTCCTACTGGATTGATACCTTGGTTCTCAAAAATGGAGGGAAATACTTTCGCTACTGTGCTGCATCACCCTTTCCTCTTCGAGGGAATACAATGCAAGCTCGAGAAGTAGCACCCTCCATACCAACACTTTCCAAGGAATTTATTATTTGACAACATAAAGTAAATTTCCTTTTTCATTTCGGGATTGGGAATCCCTATTACCGCCATACTCTCGTGCTATGACAAGTGAATAAACACTCATCCTGAGAGTAACACATCTAGCATGAAATATATTAGCCACCCCTCGCCGTTTCATGAGCGGTACGGGCACACAAAAGAGAAATTTATTTTGAAATTTAGAGTTGGCACATACAAATTTGCTTAGAACGGCAAGGAAATACTGCTTATAGGTAGGTATGGTGGACTCATTGGCATAACTTGGGTTTTAGGATTTGGATGCACAAGTAGTATTTCTACTTAGTACAAGGTGGAGGATAGCAAGAGGTTGAGAAGCGACCAACCAAGGAACGAAAACTATCATAAGAGAACATTAAACATAACTAGCACCGAATAATGCAACACAAGTAGGATATAATTTCATTGCATGACTATTGACTTTCATTCTTGCATAGGGAATCACAAACCTTCACATCAATATTCTTACTAAAACATAATTACTCATTAACATGGCTCACATATCACTATCATCATATCTCAAAACTATTACAAAGAATCAAGTTTATTTTGTCCAATGATCTTCATGCAAGTTTTTATTATACCCCCCTTGGATATCTATCACTTTGGGACTAGTTTCATATGTTGATTTTGATAAGCTAAAAAAATATAAGTGAATAACATGAGCATCATATTTCTTTCTCTCAAATTAATCTAAGTGAAGCAAGAGATAATTTCTTCAAAAATAACAAAGCACACCGTGCTCAAAAAGATATAAGCGAAACACTAGAGCAATTCCAAGGCTCTAAAAAAATTAAGTGAAGCAAATGAGCAAGCATAGCATAATTTGGCTCTCCCAAATAGGTGTGTATAGCAAGGATACTTATTGAAAATTAAAAATAAAAACAAGTAAAGACTCATATCATACAAGACGCTCCGAGCAAAACTCATAATATGTGACGAATAAAAATATAGTTTCAAGTAAAATACCGATGGTCGTTAGAAGAAAGAGGGGATGCCACTCGGGGGCATCCCCAAGCTTAGTTGCTTGATACTTCTTGAATATTATCTTGGGGTGCCTCAGGCATCCCCAAGCTTAGTCTTTTGCTACTCTTTATTCCTTCATCCATCGTGATCTCGTCCAAAACTTGAAAACTTCAATCACACAAAACTCAACAAAACTTCATGAGATCCGCTAGTATAACAAAACCAATCTTTACTCTAAGTACTATAGAAAACCAACTCTTATTTTATAATTGTATTATTTCTATTGTATTCTAACTTTTCTATGGCAAAAACTCATCAAAGGAAACCATAGAATCATCAAAACAAGCACATAACACAACGAAAACAGAATCTGTAAAAAACAGAACAGTCTGTAAAGATGCGAATTTTGACCGTACTTCTGTAGGTCTAAAAATTCTGAAAAATTAGGATAACGTGGAAAATTTATACTGATAACACCAAAAGAAATCAAGAGTTTATCACGCTCCAGTAATCGTCATCAATTCTAACTCTGGACACAAAAGTTTATGAATTTCCAACGTGATCAAATCAACTATCAATCCAATCATCCCAAAGGCTTTGCTTGGAACAAACATTTATTTAAACCACAAAACACATCAAAACAGAGATTATTGGGTATTTTATTGAAAACAACAAGAAAACCAAAAAGCGAAAAGATACAAGTTGGGTTGCCTCCCAACGAGCGCTATTGTTTTACGCCCTTAGCTAGGCATAATTCAAAGATCTCAAGTGTTGTCATCCTTGGTCTTTGCCACTTTAGTAAGGGCCTTTTCAAATCCGGGAGGCTCTTTGCGCTTCCCTAAATTTTTCGTAAAATAAACCATCTTGAGATCTAAAATATCCAATCGTTTATTGCAAAGGGTAATCAAAGTGTTCAAGCGGTTGATACTACCATTGAGATGTTCGAGAGGTTCATTATATTTTTGCAATTCAACCATATGTTTGTGCAAATCACAAAGTTTATCTAAAATTTAAACACCCTCTGAGGTGAAAGAAAACCCTTTCTTTTGTGCTAGAACCCCCAAAATTCCTTCTAAGATTTCATACGCAGCATTGGCATCAAGCTCAATAAAATTCCCTTTAGCGGCAAAATCTAAGAGTTGTTAATGATGCAAAGCCAATCCTATATAAAAATTACGAAGCAATTTTTTTGCGTCTCATTTAGGTTGCAAACACAATAGGATTTCATTAGCCTATACCAAGCATCTTTAAAAATTTCTCCTTGTCTTCGCTTGAAGTATAGAACTTCAAAATCTGGTGACAAATGAGGAGTAGTCACGCTAGCCATTATGACTAGAAAGCAAGAACACAATTAGATCTGGCAAGGAAACGGTGAACAAAAAAACAGGGCGAATAAAAATGGCAATTTTTTGTGAAGTGGGGAGATGAAAATGAGAGGCAAATGGCAAATAATGTAAATTGCAAGGAGATGAGATTTGTGATTAGGAACCTGATAGATGTTGGTGATGTCTCCCCGGCAACGGCGCCAGAAAGTTCCTTTGATGTCGCTTGAGATGCGTCAGTGTTTCCCCAAGGAATAAGGGAGGATGCATGACAACAAAGGTAAGGTATTTCCCTCAGTGATGAAACCAAGGTTATCGAACCAGTAGGAGAACCACACAACACTACGTAAACGTTACCTGCACACAAATAACAACTACTTGCAACCCGACGCGTTAAAGGGGTTGTCAATCCCTTTCGGGTAGCGGTGCCAAAAAGTGACGTAAGGATAGAATAAAATTATAGTAGATTGATAGATGCAAATAAAAGCAAATAAAACACAGCAATGTATTTTTTGGGTTTTCGATAATGTAGATCTGAAAATAAAAGAAGCAAATAAAAGAAAAGGAAAATGACAGTATAGATCTGAAAGTGTATGATAGGAAAATAGACCCGGGGGTCGTAGGTTTCACTAGTGGCTTCTCTCGAGAAAATAGCATGTGGTGGGTAGACAAATTACTGTTGGGCAATTGATGGAAAAGCAAATAATTATGTTGATATCCAAGACAATCATCATGTATATAGGCATCACGTCAAAGGTTAGTAGACCGACTCTTGCCTGCATCTACTACTATTACTCCACACATCGACCGCTATCCAGCATGCATCTAGTGTATTAAGTTCATGGAAAAATGGAGTAATGCAATAAGAATGATGACATGATGTAGACAAGATCTATTCATGTAGGAATAGAGCCCATGTTTTTATCCTTAATAGAAACAATACATGCGTGCCTTACCGCCCCTTCTGTCACTTGGAAAGGACACCGCAAGATCGAACCCATTGCAAAGCACCTCTTCACATTGCAAGATAAATAGATCAAGTTGGCCAAACAAAACCCATATATCGGAGAAGAAATATGAGGCTATAATAATCAAGATTGGACATTAAGTCGAGGAAAATCTGATCATAAACTCACAATCCATCGGATCGCAACAAACACACCACAAAAAGTCATTACATCAAATAGATTTCCGAGAGACCATTGTATTGAGATACAAAGAGAGAAGAAGCCATCTAGCTGCTGCCTATGTACTCGTAGGTCTGTGGTAAACTACTCATGCATCATCGGAGAGGCACCAATGAGGATGATGAGCCCCTCCGTGATCGTCATCCCCTCCAGCGGAGTGCCGGAAAAGGGCTATAGATTGGATCCTGTGGTTCTAGAACTTGCGGCGGCTGGAACAAAATTTCTCGACTCTCCTAGGGTTTCTGGAGGAAGGAGGTATTTATAGAGGGAAGAGGCGGTGTGGGAGGCCACCGAGGTGGACACAACCCACCTAGGCGCACCTAGGCCCCCAGGCACGCCCTGGCGGGTTGTGCCCCCCTCGGTGCACCCGCTAGGTGCTTCTCTGGCCCATCTGGTGTCTTCTGGTCCAAAAAAATCCACAAAAAGTTTCGCTGCATTTGGACTCTGTTTGATATTGATTTTATGCGATGTAAAAATCAAGTAGAAAACAACAATTGGCTTTTGGCACTATGCCAATAGGTTAGTCCCAAAAAATGATATAAAATGACTGTAAAATGATTGTAAAACATCCAAGAATGATAATATAACATCATGGAACAATCAAAAATTATAGATACGTTGAAGACGTATCATTGCACAGTCTTGGGAGATAATGAAATTTATGATAAGAAATTGTCTCACTCATGGTTTAGGTTTATGGATGATTATACAAAGTTTATATGCGGGTCTAAACTTTGTTTCTAGAATTCTTCTAGACTCTGCTGCAGGTGGAACCTTCATGGAAATCACATTAGGAGAAGCTACAAAACTCCTTGATAAATTACTCTGAACTAGATGACCCATTGCGCCGATGGCGCAAAGGGCGAGGGCAAACCCAAGCATTCATACCATGCACATTAGAATAATTAAATACCGATTTGATCATAAGGAAATAGATATTTAGGTATGAAGTCAATACACATCATTATAAGAAAGGCATGAGGTCAGTTTACGATAGCTTATTTACATTGCCTTTATCCAGCATGCTACATAGATAGAGATGCATCATCTTTGACCGTTTAGCTTGTGGTGAGTAGTGATTAGTATTAGGTAGAGCCATCGTTGCACGTGCCATCGGTATCGAAAATGACTTCGTCGTCTAAACAACTCTTCATGGTGGGTGTCCGGTAGGTTGCAATTGCCAAAAGAAAAAAATGCCTTCCATATCATCATCCAACCCCTAATAATATCTCCAAGGATGCCCTAGGAGTCATCAGAACAATGCTTGTATAAGACTTGTATTCCTCTAATAACAAGCAATAATAGTTTTGGTACGACACATCTATCTATTTATTATTCCAAGATACCAAGATATGGCTAGCATACGAAAAAGAAAGACCTTTGCACAAAATTAGCTAAAATAGTTTCTTGTAACAATTCATGATATGCATTACAATTTCACAACATATAAATATATGTAGTCAAAAAGCTTTAGGCTATTCGATGCAAGGCCATTAGTTTTTTGGCAACAAACAAAGAACTTTAGAAGAAGAAACTAAAGTAATGGATTCAAATAGGTAATGGTTTAACCAAACAGTATCATAGCATTTAGATTATACTATCCCTTAATTCAAGTATACAAAAGAACCAATAGGAGAATGAATCACTTGCCTATAAAAATACATAACTATGCCTAGTTTGAACTGGGGGCTAAGGACAGGAATTTTTGCTCCCCACCCACCACCCACTTGGTAGCCACGGTCGAAGACTTAACCAACCTACTAGACTATGCTTCCGAAGACATTTATGGGATGGACCACGACGTCGAAGCCGATCTAGGTACAAACCTGCCCATGATCGAGCGATGGACGACCACTTCTACGTATGATGTGTACATGGTTGATACACCCAGTGAGAAGGAAGACGACGGCGATAAAGATCCAGTGCATGATAAGCCCGTCGATGAACCTCCTAAACGCGGGTGTCAGAAACGCCGCTCACGATCGTGTCGAGGAAAGCAAAGTCACACTTGTGATGGCCTGGCTTATTAGGGATGATAGACTACTCATATCAATAAGGAATTCCTTCTTTTCCGGGAGCCCATTCGGATAGAACTCCAAAGTTAAGCTTGCTCAGCTTGAAGTAGTTTCAGGATGGGTGACCGACCGGGAAGTTTCTCCCGGGTGCGCACGAGTGAGGACAAAGTGCGCAGAAAAGACTAGTATTGATATGTGAGGCCAGTCTAGATCCCGCCAGGAGTAACGACCACCGGCGGGTGTGTCCGGGGCGTTACAAGTTGGTATCAGAGCCGACCCTCGCGGTTACACGGATGTTTGCGGACAGTTTGCAGTCATGTTGTGCATGACGTTTGTGACCCGTCGTGGCACACGGCATGGCACATGTGCTGTCCTGGAAGCACAGCCGGTTGTGCCAAGAGGGAACATTCCTGTGGCCCGACGAGGACGTCGGTTCCTCTGAGTGAGGGTGTATGTGATGGCCTGGCTTATTAGGGATGATAGACTACTCATATCAATAAGGAATTCCTTCTTTTCCGGGAGCCCATTCGGATAGAACTCCAAAGTTAAGCGTGCTCAGCTTGGAGTAGTTTCAGGATGGGTGACCGACCGGGAAGTTTCTCCCGGGTGCGCACGAGTGAGGACAAAGTGCGCAGAAAAGACTAGTATTGATATGTGAGGCCAGTCTAGATCCCGCCAGGAGTAACGACCACCGGCGGGTGTGTCCGGGGCGTTACAACATTGGCACCAGAGACAATGAAGATCCGGAGGTAGCCGATGACCCCGTAGAGCCAGCGTTGGAGCAGGACGAGTGGGAGGATGGTGAACACAGTCTCGAACAACTCGCTGATCATAGCGACTCCGAAGACAACAACTATCTACTTGTCTCCGAAGAGGACGTCAGCCTGGGAGACGAAGAATTCATAGTCCTAGAGGAACCCCTCGAACAAAAACGCTTTCAGCAACAGCTCATTGCTACAACAAGGAGCTTGAAAAAACAGCAGCAGTGGCTTATGGCCGACCAGGATACACTCAAGGACAGATGGAACGAAGTGCTAGACGTTGAAGAAAGATATGGTCGTGAGTGCCAAACAAAGAGCTATACCAAATGCAAACTGCTGCCCCAATTCGACGACGAGGCCCTTATGCCAATTCCACCGAAGTACGATCAGGCCGATCAACCGGACCGACCACCTCATGGACGGGACAAAGCGTACAACAATGCCGTACACCAGCCCGCACCTCGCCACCGTAAAGGAAAGGATACAACGGCTCAGGGTCATAAGTACGATTTACGTTAGAACCTAAATAAAAAAGCCGGGCAGGCCAGATCAATCTACGGATCAAGAGAACATACTCCCATGCGGGACGGCGGCTATCAAGCCAAACACGACAGGCACAATCAAGTTTGGAACCAGCACCGAACACAGATACCATCCGAATTACACCACAATGTCGCGCGATACAGGGGCGCTGCACACCCTCTGTGATTCACCGATGAGGTGATGGATCATCAATTTCCAGAAGGGTTTAAACCCGTGAACATCGAGGCATATGATGGAACGACATACCCCTCTGTATGGATAGAAGACTTTATTCTTCACATCCACATGGCTCGTGGAGATGACCTCCATGCCATCAAATACATACCTCTCAAGCTGAAAGGGCCAGCTCGGCACTGGTTAAACAGCCTCCCAGAGAACTCCGTTGGAAGCTGGGAAGATCTAGAGGATACTTTTCGGGCTAACTTTCAGGGAACTTATGTCCGGCCCCCGGATGCCGATGATCTAAGTCACATAATCCAGCAACCCGGGGAGTCAGCCCGCATGCTTCGGAATCGGTTCTTACCTAAAAAGAACCAAATTGCTGGCTGTCTGGACGCTGAGGCCTTAGCAGCATTCAAACATAGTGTCTGGGACGAGTGCTCGGCAAGACACCTCGGCCAAGAGAAGCCGAGGACAATGGCAGCCCTTACTACACTAATGACCCGCTTTTGCACGGGCGAAGACAGTTGGCTAGCTCGTAGTAGCTATAGCACCAGCGACCCCGGCACTTCCGAAGTCAGGGACGGCAATGGCAAGCCACGACGCAATAAGAACAAGCATCGAAACAATACCAGAGACACAGATGACACAACAGTAAACGCCGGATTCAATGGCTCCAAGCCCGGTCAGCGGAAGAAGCCATTCAAAGGCAACAGAGACAGTCCATCTAGCCTAGACAAAATACTAGAAAGGCCTTGCCAGATTCATGGCACCCCTGATAAACCTGCAAATCACACCAACCAAAATTGTTGGGTCTTCAAGTAGGCTGGCAAGTTAAATGCCGAACACAAGGGGAAAGGACCTCAAAGAGAGGACGAGGATGAACCTAGCCAGCCGAACACTTGGGGATAGAAGAAATTTCCATCGGAGGTAAAAACCGTAAATATGATCTACGCCACCCATATCCCTAAGAGGGAGTGCAAGTGAGCACTCAGGGAAGTTTATGCTGTAGAGCCTGTCGCCCCCAAGTTCAACCCATGGTCGGCTTGCGCGATCACCTTTGATCACAGGGATCACCCAACCAGTATCCGTCATGGAGGTTTGGCGACCCTAGTGCTCGATCCTATAATTGATGGATATCATCTTACTGGAGTCCTTATGGTTGGTGGCAACAGTCTAAATCTGATATACCAAGACACTGTCAGCAAGATGGGGATAGACCCGTCAAGGATTAAGCCCAACAGCACTACCTTTAAAGGAGTAATACCTGGCATAGAGGCCCGCTGCACGGGCTCATTAACACTGGAGGTCGTATTCGGCTCTCCTAATAACTTTCGAAGCAAAGAGTTAATCTTTGATATCGCTCCTTTCTGAAGTGGCTATCATGCACTACTTGGAAGAACGGCCTTCGCCTGCTTAAATGCAGTCTCGCATTATGCTTACTTAAAGCTCAAAATGCCTGGACCACGCGACATCATCTTGGTCAACTAAAATATGGAGTGCTCCCTCTATACAGAGGAAGACACTGCGTCCCTAGTAGCCGAGGTCCAAAGCGGCTTATTCAAGCCGAGCTGTTCATCGATCGTCAAGACCACAGACACTGCTGAACGTGTCCGTCCATCACTACAATGCGGTAGCTCACAAGAAACCGAGCTCGATTAGCAGTTATACCCCCGCCGACTGCCTTACAAGGCGGCGGAATATGTACCTCGCGTACACAATCACGCCCTTAAAATACCTTGGGCGGCGCCGGGGGTACACTACCTAAAAACAGTCCATTGTTCGGCTTGACCCTATTCAGACTCTAAAATATATTTTCCTTCAAAGGTTCATTAAAAGAACCCACCTTATCTACGGCTGTGCAGGACATTCCTTTTACAGAGTTCTCTTTCCTTTGTCATAGGCGGCCATCATAACTCCCCTCTTAAAGGACACATTGCAAAGGAGAAAACGACGCAGACGTGTAGCATGGCCCCCCATCAAAATTTCTTTTTTCGTTAGATCCAGGCTCTGTGTAAACCTTTTCCCCTTTTTAATATCTTTTCTTATTTTGGCATGTAAAATGCCCAGGATGTTATTGGCACTATCTGTAACAGCACGGTTCGCCGTATTAAACGTGATATAAAAGAAGCAGTTGTTCCAATTCGCTTGGAGTTCGTTTTATTACCACCTGTGTTCTCTCCCTACATCAGATTGCCACATGTGCCTTTAATCTGGACTTAATACCAGGGGTTGTACTCGGTCTTGCACACTCCCAAGTCCGAACACCTATAGGGAACTATTCGGTGTCTCGGATATTGCATTATAAGCATCGGTTCTGAATCATGTCTTGGGTCTATAGTTGGGTTGCCCGACTCCTATGCTTACCAACTTACGTTCCGCATTGTTCGGCTAAGGTAGTAAAGGGAGAACTACTGGGATTGTAATTCTGGTTCGTCCGGTCAAGTCCCTCAGTAGAGAAAGCCGAACATTGACTGTCATGATGAGCGAGAACTGGTCAGCGATTCGATGACCTAGTGTTATACTACGATCGATAGTGATCTACTCCGTCTTATACGAGGGGCTGGTTTTTCGCCCAGCCGCATAAAGTGGGTACCATAGCCCGGAAAGCCACACACACACTAGGGGCTAGTACTTAGCCCCACAAGTCAAGCTCCTATGGCTAAGTGAAAGCATTAAAGCCAAATAGTCTGATTGCCTAGTGCGATCCGCAGACACCTCCTTTATGGACCAAGACGTTGGATAATGAGTGTTCACGTGCACTGCCGAACACCCCTGTAGTATCTACATGGGAGCTGAAGCTGACGACTGGAAACTTTTCAGACATAAACAAACAGCCGCACATGAGGAAAAGTCGCTTGCAACAGAAAAAGTGCAAAATTATATAGACATCGGTTCATAAGCTTAGTCTTTACAGTCCGAATATAATTACTCACAGATTACATCCTTTGAGCACTGGCCCTCTACAATGCGGGCCCCTTCTAAGACATCACCGGAGTACCTTTCTGGTCTCCGATGATCCTTGCCCTCTGGCGGGCCAGCAGTCGCTATTTCAGCGGCGTTCATCTTCGCCCAGTGCATCTTGACGCGGGCGAAGGCCATTCGTGCACCTTCTATGCAGGCCGAACGCTTAACAATGTCGATCCGCGGACTCGCGTTGATGAGTCGCCTCACCAACCCAAAGTAGCTACTTGGGATTGGATCAACGGGCCATAGCCGGACCATCAAATCCTTCATGGCTGTACCTGCCATGTTGTGCAACTCGACCAGTTGCTTCATCTGGTCATTCAGAGGTACTGGATGTTCTGGCGCAAGGAATTGCGACCAGAACAACTGCTCCGTGTTGTTCCCCTCCTGGGCTCGGAAGAATTGGGAGGCGTCGGTGATGCTCTTCGGGAGATCCATAAACGCGCCTGGAGAACTCCACAAACACGTCAGCGCAAGATACCTCTGACCTCCAAAGATACTCTGCAGAAGAAAGGCCTTACCAGCCGCTATCTACCGCGCTTGTTTGATCTCCTCACGAGCGCTGCGCGATTTGCTCCGCGTGCCTTGGCATCATGGACTGCCGTATTGAGTGCGAATGTTTGCTCTGAAGTCTTCTGCTCCAATGCCTCGCACTTGCGAATGGCATCTCGCAGTTCTTCTTCGACTTCGGTCACCCGTGACTCGTGCCGTTTACGCATGGCCTGTTCGGCCTTCAGGTCGGCAACCGCTTTGTCAGCGACTGCTTTGCTCACCTTGGCCTGTGCCTTGGCCCTTGCAAGCTCGCCCTCAAGGGCCTCGACCTCAGTTGTGTCAACTGTTGCATAGATCATATTGCACAATGAGTTCAGACTCACACAAATCAAACATATAGTATTTTGACATTTCAATTTTTTGAAGATCCGCATACCTTGTGTTTCATCAAAACGCTTGTTGATGCGGTCGAGCTCCTCGTCGGCTAGTTGAAGCTTCCGATTGAGCTCAGAAACCTCTGCGGCCTGGGCAGATGCCGCTACTAGCGAAGCCTGTTTAAACATATGACACAGTTTTGCTCTGTTAGATGCTATAACATGGATCCTTTGTCTGATTCTGTTCAGAATCAAACAAATCATCAGCGGCTACTGTCTGTATACCAGGTTTTATAACCTATACATATATAAAATGAAATAGTTCTTTTTAGAACATTACGTCGCATACCTCGAATCCTGTCAATAGGCTGTTGAAGGCTTCATTCAGTCCGCTTTTGGTGGACTGAATCTTCTTCATGACCGCACCCATCAGAGTGCGGTGTTACACTATGATGGAAGCACCTCGTAGTGCTTCCTCCAGAGTGTTCGACGCCTCCGGATTGACGGAGGGAGCCGTTGGAGCAGTTGATCCTCCCCCCATCATGGGGGGCTGACTTCCCGATTCTAGAGCCGCACTGGACTCCGGAACGGTGTTCGGCGGGGCCCCGGATTGCTTGGGCTCCCTGCCGTCAGTCGCCATAGGGATTTCCCCCCTTGGCTGGCGGCGTCCAGGGTATTGGCCTCGGGAGCCTTCTCGTCTGCCCCGCTCCCACCTGCTCGTGCAGGGGAAGTCCGTAGGGAGTACACCTCAGTGTCCCCTAAGATGGTCGACGAGCCCCGTGGTGGGGTGTCGCTCTCCACCATCTCCGCCAGTAGAGAATTCCCCATTGATAGCGAAGCCACGAGGAGTGTGCGGGGAGGGATGTATAAAGACAAAATGAAATTACTTAAACAGTGAATAGTATTTTTAATTGAACACAAGCAACGACCGCCCGAGTACTTACGATTCGGCCAGGGGCTTGATCTAGGGCTGTACTCGGAAACTATGTTCGGACATTGAGTCCGAACTGTCCAAAATATTCAGTTTCTTCCTGGGCGCCGCATTGCCTATGTCTGCGGGGGCCTCCCTCTTCCTCCCCTTTGCCTTGATGGGGGAGTTGCTCTCTTCTTCTTCCTCCTCATCCTCCTCCTCTTCTTCTTCGTTGTCGGAGGAGTGGCCGTCGGTGTCCCCGGACACTGTGTCCTTGGGACCCTTAGGGTGGGGGTTGCTCTTGACCTCCTTGCCCTTCTTCTTGGCCTTCTTCTCTGGCGCCTTGTACGACGTCAGAACGAGCATCGCCGTTAGCTGAGGCGTGACTGGGTCTTCGGGCAGCGGAGCCGGACACTTGTTCCGCTCCACTTTCTTCATCCAGGCCTGAATGGAACGTAAAAGTTCTAACTCCTATTATAATTGAAATATGGACATGGTACGTATTCGGCAGAACTCTGATTACCTCTGAGGCCAAAAACACGCTACTGAAGCCCTTGTCCTCGGTCTCCCCCAGCCACCCCTTTTCGGCCTTGAAGAGCTGCTTCAGATGTCTTCGTGCGTATTGCCGAAGAGGTGCTTCAGGGTCCGGGGCTCTTCCGGCTTGAACTCCCATAGGTGGGAGTCCCGGCATTAGCAAGGGAGAATGCGGCGGAAGAGCATCACCTGAATAACGTTTGTGAGGAGGGTGCCCTTCGCCATCATGTTAGAGATGCGATTTTGGAGGGCTTGCACCTCTGTCTGAGACCCCTAATCAAGGCTCTTGGAGGTCCATGAGGTTAGCCTCTCTGGGGGTCCAGATCTGAATCTGGGCGCCACCGTCCACTTGGCATCGCAGGGTTTAATGATATAGAACCACTCCTGCTGCCATATCTTGTTCGTCTCCACAAAGGCCCCTTTTGGCCAAGTGGCGTTCGGGAGATTACTCACCATGGCTCCCCACCGCAATCCGCATGTTGCCCGTCGACCACCTTCGGCTTTAGATTGAAGATCTTAAGCCATAAGCCGAAGTGTGGGGGGACGCGGAGGAATGCCTCACATACAAATATGAAAGCTGATATGTGGAGGATAGAGTTCGGGGCTAGATCATGGAAATCCGTCCCATAGAAGAATAGGAGGCCCCGGAAAAAGGGGTGAAGCGAAAACCCTTGCCCTCGAATAAAGTGAGGGACGAAAACCACCCTCTCACCCGGCTCAGGGACAGGGATCAACCAGTTCTTGTTGGGAACCCGGTGCACTATGTCGTCGGCGAGGTAGCCCGCACTCCGGAGATTCTTCACGGTCTTCTATGTGACCGTGGAGGCCTCCCACTTGCCCTTACAACCGGTTCCAACCATTGCTGGGGAGGGAGGCGGTGGTGGAGGAGTTGAGAGTTGCTGGCACTAGAGCTGTGGGCGTTGGGGCTGAAGAGATTGGGAAGCTAGGGCTTGAGGAGAGCGTGAGGTGAAAGGGGTAGGATCTGTATCCTTTTATAGACAGTGAATGCCAAATGTCCCCCCCCCCACTCCAGCCGTAAACCTCACCAGTTCCCAACGCAATCGTGCGTAAGGCATGGTTGGGTTACCCACGTCATGTTAATGGGGATCCCACGATAAGCTGGCACGATCTCTGCTTCGACAAGACGTGCCAATGGGGCTATGCCTCAAAACGCAAAAAAAGAGCCAAGAAAATGGTTTGAAATATTAAAGGGTCACACGTGACGCTTCACTGAAAAGTTGTGAGTAAAGACACATTGTCCGTTTTTCGATACTTTGCCTTCGAGGCTAAGGGTTGTACTAATCATGTAGAGCCAGACATAGTTCCTTTGTGCAGGGAATAATGCTTCAATATGTTTGGAAGGAGGAACCCGCCTTGCAATGCCGAAGGTAGTACGCGAGCCGGACTCATCATCATCGAAGAATGGTTCAGGGGCTACATAGGGAGTCCTGGATTAAGGGGTCCTCGGGTGGCCGTATTACTCGTGCTGGGCCGGACTAGTGGGCCGTGAAGATTATCGGTTAAGATTATCCCCTGTATCAGGATAGGACTCCCATGTGTAAAATAGCAAGTTTAGAGTCCGGGTGTAATATTTCCTTCCTCTGCAAGATGATCATGTACAACCCTAGGTCCCTCCGATGCATATATAAACCGGAGGGTTTAGTCCGTTGTGACAGAATCACAATTAGATAGGCTAGACTCCTAGGGTTTTAGCCATTATGATCTCGAGGTAGATCAACTCTTGTAACCCTATATTCATCAAGATCTATCAATCAAGAAGTAGGGTATTACCTCAATCAAGAGGGCCTGAACCTGGGTAAACATCGTGTCCCCGGTCTCCTGTTACCATTGATCCTCAGATGCACAGTTCGGGACCCCCTACCCGAGATCCGCCGGTTTGACATCGACAATGGTTGAATCCTAAGATGAAGCATGTGGTAAGAACTAAAATATTAAAGTTTCTGGAAGCAAGTTTGAATTATCCCATAGCTAATAGTAGATGGGTATGTCATGTTCATTGTGTTCCTAAGAAAGGAGGTATAACTGTTGTTCCTAACGATAAAAATGAACTCATCCCACAAAGAATTGTAACTGGTTATAGAATAGTAATTGATTTCAGGAAATTATACAAAGCTACTACAAAATATCATTACCCTCGCCTTTTATCGATCAAATGTTAGAAAGATCGTCTAAGCACACACACTTTTGTTTCCTTGATGGATATTCTATTTTTTCTCAAATACCCGTGTCAAAAGAAGATCAAGAGAAAACTACTTTTACTTGCCCATTTGGAACTTATGCTTATAGACGTATGACTTTTGGTTTATGTAATGCACATGCTACCTTTCAAAGATGTATGACTGCTCTATTCTCTGACTTTTGTGAAAAGATTTTTGAGGTTTTCATGGATGATTTTTTTGTTTACGGGACTTCTTTTGATGATTGCTTAAGCAACCTTGATTGAGTTTTGCAGAGATGTGAAGAAACTAATGTTGTCTTGAATTGCGAGTAGTGCCACTTTATAGTCAATGAAGGTATAGTACTTGGGCATAAGATTTCTGAACAAGGTATTGAAGTAGATAAAGCTAAGGTTGATGCAATAGAGAAAATGCCATGTTCTAAAGATATTAAAGGTATAAGAAGTTTCCTTGGCCATACTGGTTTCTAGGCCTCTTGCTAATCTCTTGCAAAAATATGTTCCATTTGTTTTTTATAATGATTGCGTATAAGCCTTTGAAATACTTAAGAAAGCCTTAATCTCTGCACCCATTGTTCAACCACCTGATTGGAAGCTACCATTTGAAATTATGTGTGATGCTAGTGATTATGCTAGTGATGATGTTCTAGGACAAAGAGTTGATAAGAATGTTATCCATTATTCTAGTAAAAATCTAGACAATGCTCAAAGAAATTATGCTACTACTGAGAAATAATTTCTAGCAGCTGTGTTTGCATGTGATAAATTCCGATCTTATATTGGTGATTATAAAGTAATTGTTCACACATCTTGAGATGACAAGTGAATAAACGCTCATCTTGAGAATAACCTATTTAGGATGGAAAATATCAGCCACCCTCGTTGCTTCATGAGCGGTACGGGCACATAAAATAGAAGTTTATTTTGAAAATTAGAATTGGCACATACACATTTACATGCGACGACATGGAAATACCGCATATAGGTAGGTAAATGGTGGACTCATTTGGCACAACTTTGGGTTTTAGGGAGTTAGATGCACAAGTAGTATTCCCAGTTAGTACAAATGGAGGCTAGCAAATAGATTAAGAAGCGACCAACTAAGGAACGAAAACCATCATAAACGAACATTAAACGTAACTAACGCCGAATAATGCAACACAAGTAGGATGTAATTTCATTCCATAACTATTGAATTTATGTGCATGCATAGGGAATCACAAACCTTAACACCAATATTCTTACTAAACCGCAATTACTCACTAACACGACTCACATATTATCATCTCTATATCGCAAAACTATTGCCAGGAATCAAACATATCATATCCAATGATCTACATGATTTTTTTTCATATATCCTTCTTTGATATTCATCTTATTATGATCAATTTCATAGCTTATGCAAATTTTCATCACTATTATCAACTCTCAAAATAATATAGGTGAAGCATGAGAGTGTTCGACAAACTACGCCAAAAATATGTAAGTGAAGGTCAAATGAGTAGTTAAGTGAATATGTAGCTATGTGAGGACTCTCTCCCAATTAAAAATTTCATATCTAAGGATTTTATTCAAATAGCAAGCAAAACAAAATAAAATGGCATTCCGAGAATATCACACAACATGTGAAGAAGCAAAAACTTAGGATCAACCGAGGCTAACCAATAATTGTTGATGAAGAAAGGTGGGTTGCCTATCGAGGCATCCCCAAGCTTAGATGTTTGAGACTTCTTGAAATATTATCTTGGGGTGCCTTGGGCATACCCAAGATTGAGCTTTTGTGTCTCCTTAATTCCTTTTATACCACGATTTTCCTAAATCCAAAAAAAATCATCCACACAAAACTCAACAAGAACTCGTGAGATAAGTTAGTATAAATCAACTAAAAACCTTATCATTCTCTACTGTAACAAATCACTACAATTATAATTTAACATTGCATACTAAATGCCTCTGCATATTTAATACTCCTATCCTCAAATAGAATCATTAAACACGCAAACATATGCAAACAATGCAATCATAACAACAATCTGTCTAAACAGAACAGTTTGTAAAGAATGCAAGAAGATTCATACTTCTCTAACTAAAAAAATCTAAAATTTTACCACACTTTAGAAATTTTATCATATCTTATTTTGAAAAAACATCAACATTTTATCACATCCTGAATTTTCTCTAGAATTTTTGCAACAACAACAAACTTTCTGTTTTCAAACAACAACATATAGACTTGCAAAATAAGCATGGTAAATGCTATACTTGACATTTTATTGAAATAAATGACACAAAACATTATTATAAATAAAATCAATAAAATCCAACTAAAAGTAAATAACTCTCTAAGCAAAACACATATCATGTGACAAATAAAAATATGGCTCCATGTGAGCTTATCGATAGTGTTGAAGATGAAAGAGGGGATTCCTTCCGGGGCATCGCCAAGCTTTGTTGCTTGGTTATTCCTTGAATATTAACTTGGGGTGCCTTGGGAATCACCAAGCTTAGGGTCTTGCCACTCCTTATTCTCCTCATATCAATCTCTCACCCGAAACTTGAAAACTCCAATCACACAAAACTTAACAGAGCTTCGTGAGATGTGTTAGTATGATAAAGATCAAATCATTCACTTGGGTACTATCAAAGACAAGGTTCCTAATTGTTCCCACATAATGCCTACTTTACTCTATCATTTCCACAATTTATATCACTTAATATAAGTTATGGAAACACTAAAGCGAGCAAACTATGCAATGAAAATAGAATCAGTCAAAAACAGAACAGTTTGTAATGACCTAGAAAATGACCATACTTCTGCAACTCTATTTTTTAAAAAATTAGGACAACGTAGAAAATTTGTATATAAATAATGTGTAGACATTTCAGAAAATTAACACGTTCCAGTAATTTATTGAATTTTCTGCACTACATGCACAACTTTCTGTTTTTCACAGAATCAAGTCAACTATCATTCACACTATCCCAAAGGCTTTACTTGGCCCTTTATTGAAACAAAAGCTATAAAACATGATTACTATAGTATCTTAATCATTTTAACACAACAAAACAGTTGGTATAAGTGTTGGGTTCTCTTCCAACAAGAGTTTTTCTGTAATGCCTTTTTTTGTTAGAAATGATGATTTCAATGATGCTAACATAGAAGTAAAGAATTGAAACATAATGAGAGCATCGTGAATCATAAGTTCCTCTCTCATAATAATTTTCAGTAGCATCATGAATGGATTGAACGATATATATATCACATAAAGCTTTCGTTTCATGATGCATAAGCATAGAAATTTTGCTACTCTCCACATACGTAAATTTATTCTCATAAATAGCAGTCGAAGCAAACTCAACAAAATAACTATCATGAGACACTTGATTGGCATGATCAATTTGAGCATTACAATCATGATGACAAGTTTCACAATTATCATTATTCTATATAGCATACATGTCATCATCATAATCATCATAAATAGGAGGCGTGCTACCATTATAACAAATTTGCACATCAAATCTTGGGGGACTAAAAATATCATCTTCATAAAACATAGCATCCCCAAGCTTATGGCTTTGCGTATCATTAGCGTCATGGATATTTTTAGAATTCACACTAACAACATTGCAATCATGCTCGTCATTTATGCCAAACATTTTATTGAATTCTTCTTCTATCAATTGAGCTCAATTTTCCTTCCCATAATTTTCAAGAAAGACATGATAAAGATGAATAATATGAGGCAACCTCATTTCCATTTTTTGTAGTTTTCTTTTATAAACCAAACTAGTGATAAAACAAGAAACTAAAATATTAGATTGCAAGATCTAAAGATATACCTTCAAGTACTCACCTCCCCGGCAACGGCGCCAGAAAAGAGCATGGTGTCTACTACACAACATGTTCTTGTAGACTTGTGTTGGGCCTCCAAGCGCAGAGTTTTGTAGGACAATAGCAAATTTCCCTCAAGTGGATGACCTAAGGTTTATCAATCCATGCACTACAAAAAAGACACATCTGTGACATTATGGGCCGAACAAAAAATATATCATGCTTATGACACTTCTATGACGATAATTGTGACAAAACCACGTATCATCATAGATGTGGTGGGATCCTACTTCTATGAAAATAAATCATGACAGAAAATGCGCTTTTCGTTCTGGGTGGACCTGGGACAAACCTACATCAAATTCTTTGGGCCATCCATGACGGAAAAAATCATGGTAGAAGCGAGGGCGAGGAAAATTTCGGGGAGTTCCCGGTTATGGTGGGTGGTCGGGGCCGAGCGATGCACAGTCTCATGTACGCGCGTGTGTGTGAGGTGTTGGCTAACCTGAACCTAAGCGATCACACTAGCTACGGTAATGAACCCGGGTGATCGAGATCCCTTGGCTGTTAACTAAACCCGAGCGATTCATTCGCCGCTGACTGAACCCGGGCGATTCCTTCGCTGCTACTGCTTACTGAACCCGATCGAGCTCCTGTGCAAGACGTAGCCAGCCGATGTTGGGTCGCCTTTCGATGAAAAGTGACTGTTGCTACCGTGTGTGCGGTACACAGAACGAGTCGAGACGTGGTGAGTCGAGCCGGTTGGTTGGCTATCGATGAACAGTTCCCGGTGGTGGTTGGATGAATAGGACCCCATGGTAGTAGGCGGTTGCCGCTGCACGAACAGGAACCCGAGGAGGCTGCCGCACCCCAGCCGGTTAGGGGTGGATGAACAGGACCCGATGGACGCTAGATGAACAGTAGCTGGTAAAGGCTGGAGGAAGTCGACGGCAGATGAACAGTGGCCTGTGGAGGCTAGAGCGAGGCAGTAGACGGTGGATGAACATGACCTCGTTTCGACTGTAGGTGCTCGAACAGAAGTCGGTTTCCTCTATTTTGTGGTATGCCACACTCATCCCAATCAAAAGGACTCTGTTTCGACCGTCTAGAAAAGAAGTCCGATTCCTCCGTTTTGCGGTACGCCAGACCCCTCCCGATTAACAGGATCCCATTTCGACCGTACGCGATCGAACAAAAGGCCGTTTCCTTCGTTCCGCGGTACCTCAGACCTTGTTTCGGCTATTCTATCCAAGCCGGTTGGCTCCCGATGAACACGACGCATTCTGTTCCCTCCCAATGAACACGACGCAGTTTCTCCATTCCGACTCACCGCTGGTTACCGATGAACAGGACGCCGCCGATGTATGCGTTCAAGACCCCGCTCGTATGTACGTATGTAGCTGTATTTACTTTCTTGTAGTGTGGTTGTACGTACGTGTACATGATTTATATAGGACAACCTCAACCGCTACGTCACACGTGCTGCTCCTTGCTCGGCCATGGTTCATCCTGGCAGAGAGACCGATCGACCAGTATGTACGTACACGTTCGCGATCAGAGGGACAACCCTATGTACAGTTCGACCGGGTGGGTCCCAGCTGTCAGGGAAGATAAGGAGGTACTTCCTTGCGTGCGAAGATATAGTTATAGGGTCCTAGCTGTCAGGGTGATAAAACATTATTTTTCAGGGTAAAAAGGATGCAGTTGCATGCATGCGCCCATGGGCATGGTATGTCCCCACCGTCAGCCTCTCCATGTACAGTCATCTTCCGATGACTCTCGTTTGTTGACTACATTGACCACACCGTGCCGAGCGCACCAAGGTCGGTGGATGACAACGAGGCCCCAGACTAGAATGACCCGAAGATGGGGAAGAAATGGCAGTGGAGTCGTAGATGGAGAGGAGTGGGAAACTTGACTGGTTCGGGTGCGCGGCAGAACTGCCGCCCACGGGAGACAGGAGCAAGATTAGAGGTGAGGAAGCAGCATGGCTGTTGGATTGACATCCAACGGTCGAGCTGCTAGAATCATTTGTTGATTAAGTTGACAAAGCACTGCATACACGTCCGCTTAGTAGGCCCACAAGTCAGCCACCAAATCTTCCAGGTCCTAGCTATCATTGGGAGGAATAGTTTTTTCCGCATAACAAGGAGTCACTTCCTTCCGTGCGAAGATACAACTGGTGGGTCCCAGCTATCAGCATGATCAATCATTTTTTCGCGTAATAAGGAGGAACTTGCTTGTGTTGGTTCCTAATGTCTGCCTCTCCAATTACATCCCTCTTCTGATGGTTGTTGTTTGTTGACCATGTTGACCACGCCGCACCGAGAGCACCAATCTGGTGGACGATGATGAGGCCCAGGAAGGGAATGACCCGGAGCCGATGAAGCCACATCAGCGGATGCCCACGCCGAGGGAGTACGAGGGCTGACTGGTCGACTGCGGGGTGAGGCTGACATTGTCGAAAAATAATAGGAGGTGCGGGTGGCCTGGCGGCAGCATAGCCGGCCACAGGAGGAGGGAGCAGGCTGTCCCACCAGCACTGGTTTGGGCAGCTGGAACAGGAAGATCAGAGATTGAAGAAGCACGATCGTCTTCGGATGGATATCCAATAGTCACTGCTCTTTGCTGACTAAGTTGACAAAGCCTTGTGTGAGCGTCAATTTTTTTAGGACAACATTATCTTCAACCTAGTAGGCCCACAAGTCAGACTCCAATTCTATGGAAAACATCATACATCCCATTTGCCATTATTTTCAATAATTTATAGCCCACTTGCTAATTCTTAAGGATATTTTGAAGCCCGTGTTCTTTTTATAGCATTACAGACCATATTCTGGCCACTGCTAAAAAATTCAACAAAATGTTGCATATTTCGGTGGGGGTCTGAACACCTTTAATCACGAAATTTCGAGTCATGTTAAAAATAGTTTTAAAAATATTATATCAAAATAAAATACAAAGAATTTTTTCCGCAAAAAAATGAATGAAATTTAAAATCTAGAAATCTAGAAAAAACAAAATTTGAATGTAATTGCCGGTTGGCTTTGGTTTAAAAATTTACAACCCATTTCTTACTACTTATAACCCATTTTTTTGGGGAAGCCAGATACATCCATCCTCGTCTTGAAAGATTTGCAGCCCAGCAGGGCTGAGAAAAGCAAGTAGGCCTCGGTTGGGTATGATAACCCACAAGTATAGGGGATTGCAACAGTTTTCGAGGGTAGAGTATTCAACCCAAATTTATAGATTCGACACAAGGGAAGACAAAGAATATTTGAAGGTATTAGCAGTTGAGTTGTCAATTCAACCACACTTGGAGATTAATTATCTGCAACAAGTGATCAGTAGCAAAGTAGTTTGATAGTTTTGATAGTAGTGACAGCAACAACAGTAACAGTAACAATGATAGCAGTAATTTCTAGCAAGTGTAACAGTGATGATAGCAATAGTAACGCAGCAAGATCAATATAAAATAAATTCGTAGGCATTGGACCGATGACTTGTTGGATGATATTCATCATGTGACAGTTATAACCTAGGGAGATATGGCACTAGCTCCAGTTCATCGATATAATGTAGGCATGTATTCCGTAAATAGTCATATGTGCTTTATTACAAGAACTTGCATGCCATCTTTTGTCCTACCTTCCCGTGGCAGCGGGGCCCATATTGGAAACTAAGGGATATTAAGGCCTCCTTTTAATAGAGAACGGGAACAAAGCATTAACACATAGTGAATACATGAACTCCTCAAACTACGGTCATCACCGAGAGTGGGCCCGGTTGTTATCACTCCGGGGTTGTCAGATCATAACCGTAGTAGGTGACTATAACTTGCAAGATCAGATCTAAAACACTGATATAATGATGAATTCATAAACGGTTCAGATCTGAGTTGAAGGCACCCGGGCCCAAAGTGACAAGCATTAAGCATAGCAAAGTCATACCGACATCAATCTAAGAACATAGTGGATACTAGGGATCGGGCCCTAACAAAACTAACTCGATTACATGATGAATCTCATCCAACTCCTCACCGAGCAGCGACCCTACGAAGGAATTACTCACTCCCGGTGGGGAGCATCATGGAATTGGCGATGGAGAAGGGTTGGTGACGACGGAGAACGAAGGTCCCCCTCTCCGGAGCCCCAAACGGACTCCAGATCTGGCCTCCCGAGGAAGAACAGGAGTTGACGGCGGCTCCGTCTCGTAGATTGCAATAATTCTTTTTCCTTGATTTTTTCTCCGAAAATAGGAATTTATAGTAACAGGGTTGGCGTCTGCGGGGCCACCAAGTGGTTACAACCCACCTGGGCACGCCAGGAGAGGGGGGCGCGCCCTAGTGGGTTGTGCCCACCCGGGGGCCCCTCTCTCCTGGGTCTTGGCTCTAGTAATTCTCTTTTATTCCATAAAAAATCCTCGCAAAGTTTCGTTTCATTCCGAGAACTTTTATTTCCGCACAAAAACAACACCATGGTAGTTCTGCTGAAAACATCGTCAGTCTGGGGTTAGTTTCATTCTAATCATGCAAATTAGAGTCCAAAACAAGAGGAAAAGCGTGAGAAAAAGTAGATACGTTGGAGACGTATCAGGGTATTCTCTCAAAAAATAGAACCAGGCTAGCCATTTTTAGAAAGAAAAAAGATATCAACTAGGCTCGTCGCGTGCTTAATTAAAAGCGTGGGCTAGACGGGCCACAGCCCCCGCACGACGCGCAATTGAGCTTCGTCTCTAAAACTAACTGGGTGAGCTGTTGGGTCCCTGGTGTTAGCCGCTCCTTGTGTAATTTTCTCGTTTATTGACTACATTGACAATGGCGTGGGACCTAGATGTCAAACCATTATGAGGAAGTGTTTTTTGGCTTGTAATTACGAGGCACGTACTTGCGTAATGCCATGATCCTGGTGGGTCCCTACTGTCATCCTATCCACGTACAGTCATCTCCTGATTCTTCCCGGTTGATGACCATGCTGACAATGCCAGAAGGTGGCGGGCGCACCGTGAGCGAACCAAGGCGGAGAACGACGGTGAGGCCTTGGATGGGAACGAGCAAGAGCTGCGGAAGGTGCGATAGTGTAGTGGCAGGCGGAGGGGAGTACGAGGCAACAACATGTAACTCAAGCTTACAAGCGGTACAAAATCCCAAGGATTAATTGTTCATCAAATTTAGATAAAACCTAGATTGAACATGGCAATAACATCGAACCCAACCACTATTTTTGGTAGTCACAAACAAATGGATCGGTCTGATCCATAAAATCAACATCCTATGCCTAAAAATTATTGGAACATGACCACAAGTTGTTGTAAATAGAAGCCGCGCATGTTCAGAAGCCCATTTGTCCACCTGAAACTTCTTTTTTGTTGTTCAACATGTCCGTCCATGAGAAATTTCTTGTTGAAAAACTTAAGCATCATGGACAATAGTAACCTCGCATTCAACAGAAAGAACATGACAAAGCTTCGGTTTGCCTGGTTGTCCTTCCATCATTATTGTCATCAAACTAATTTCATGAGAACTGAGAAAATTCCGATGCTTATTACGCCACCGATTGCTTATATGTTTTTCTCCATGTGTTAGTACCTAAGTAGACATGAAGATTGAAAACAGTTAAGGTCTAAAAAAAGAGTATGTCAAAAGAGCGACAACTGAACGGTTAATTCTAGTACAATATATACGGGCTTTCAATGTGCATGAAATCATCACCTTTATATATATATTCTCCAAACATGGAAAGCACCACATCAAGCTAATAATTATGTTCAGATCATAACTAAACATTCCGATATATAAGATCTTGACAGAATCCAGCAACATTGATAGGCTATCCATGGACGAACTCTTCATTGAGCATATAACATAATATTAGTACCCAAAGTGTACTCCAAGATGATATAAAACTTATGCGCACAAATGAAAAATGCACCTTATGATTACAAATGTCTAGATGATAACATACGGTACCTGAATAAGTGTGGAGCCAAACACCAACGTGTGATAATCATATGAATCACGAATTACACCCAAGGTCTCAAGTTTGGGCACACAGACGAAAGTTTTTGCGAAGGTATATAACAATAATGAAGGAGTAATGTTTAAAGTGAAGGGGCATCTTCAATGATGAGCTGTTGTCCATCAAAACAAATTGCATTGCTTTTAAGGTGAAGCGACTTTATTTTGGAGACAACTGATATAGATTTATATTCCCAAACAAATCAGCAAGCACTCCAGGGCAAGGCAACTGGAGTGGATGATGTTGTGTTGTGAGGCCTCCTACAGATAAACCACCACAAGCAAAAGTTTTTTAGCAGTGGGAGGCGAAGCATTTGTACCAG
The DNA here is from genome assembly GCA_902687465.1 of Secale cereale. Classification (NCBI taxonomy): domain Eukaryota; kingdom Viridiplantae; phylum Streptophyta; class Magnoliopsida; order Poales; family Poaceae; genus Secale; species Secale cereale. The sequence goes on from LR738713.1 coordinate 395,749,154, forward strand.
ATCGTCTGAGAGATGGCACCGGTCGAAGGTGGCGGTGTGGAGAGAGGAGGAAACCACGAGATGGACAACGGTGGCGTGGGCACAAATTCTTGGTGTTCGGTTCATGGTATGTAACTATCGTGGTAATGGTAGAACTCAAACAGCTGGAGTTTTTCAAATTCAGGGGATGTTGCTACTGTTGGGGAACGTAGTATTTTAAAATTTTCCTACGATCACGCAAGATCTATCTACCAGATGTATAGCAACGAGAGGGAAGAGCGTGTCTACGTACCCTCGTAGACCGGGAGGGGAAGCGTCAAGCGACGCGGTTGATGTTGTCGAACTTCTTCACGATCCAACCGATCAAGCACCGAACGTACGGCACCTCCGCGTTCAGCACACGTTCAGCTTGATGACGTCCCACGAGCTCTTGATCCAGTTGAGCTTCACGGGAGAGTTTCGTCAGCACGACGGCGTGGTGACGGATATGATGTATTCACCGGCGCTGGGCTTCGTCTAAGCTCCGTGACGGTATGACCGAGGTGTGTTTCTGTGGAGGGGGGCACCGCACACGGCTAAAACAATTCAACTTGTGTGTCTTTGGGTGCCCACCTGCCCCCGTATATAAAGGAGCAAGGGAGGGAGGCCGACCAACTTCTCCTGGTGCGGCTAGGGAAGGAGTCCTACTAGGAATAGGATTGCAATCCTATTCCTAGTTGGATTCACCAAAAGAAAGAAGAGGGAAAGGAATAGGAGAGGTGGCGCCCCCCCAATCCTAGTCCAACTAGGAAACCTAGGTGGGGGCTCCGGCCAGCCCTATGGGCTGGCTCTCTCTTTCCCTTTAGGCCCACTATGGACCATCCCCTCTCGTAGGGGGTTCCGGTAACCCCCTCCGGCAATCCCGATAAATCCGAAACTTTCCCGGAACACTTCTAGTGTCCGAATATAGTCGTCCAATATATCAATCTTTATGTCTCGGACATTCCGAGACTCCTCGTCATGTCCGTGATCTCATCCGGGACTCCGAACTACCTTCGGTACATCAATACTCATAAACTCATAATACCGATCGTCATCAAACGTTTAAGCGTGCGGACCCTACGGGTTCGAGAACTATGTAGACATGACCGAGACTCATCTCCGGTCAATAACCAATAGCGGAACCTGGATGTTCATATTGGCTCCTACATATTCTACGAAGATCTATTATCGGTCAGAACCGCATAACAACATACGTTGTTCCTTTTGTCAACGGTATGTTACTTGCCCGAGATTCGATCGTCGGTATCTCTATACCTAGTTCAATCTCGTTACTGGCAAGTCTCTTTACTCGTTCCGTAACTCATCATCTCGTGACTAACTCATTAGTCTTTTGCTTGCAAGGCTTATTGTGATGTGTGTTACCGAGAGGGCCCAGAGATACCTCTCCGACACTCGGAGTGACAAATCCTAATCTTGATCTATGCCAACGCCACGAATACTTTCAGAGACACCTGTAGAGCATCTTTATGATCACCCAGTTACGTTGTGACGTTTGATAGCACACAAGGTGTTCCTACGGTATTCGGGAGTTGCATAATCTCATAGTCATAGGAACATGTATAAGTCATGAAGAAAGCAATAGCAGTAAAACTAAACGATCATAGTGATATGCTAACGGATGGGTCTAGTCCATCACATCATTCTCCTAATGATGTGATCCCATTGATCAAATGACAACTCATGTCTATGGTTAGGAAACATAACCATCTTTGATCAATGAGCTAGTCTAGTAGAGGCATACTAGGGACACTCTGTTTTGTCTATGTATTCACACATGTACTAAGTTTCCGGTTAATACAATTCTAGCATGAATAATAAACATTTATCATGATATAAGGAAATATAAATAACAACTTTATTATTGCCTCTAGGGCATATTTCCTTCAGTCTCCCACTTGCACTAGAGTCAATAATCTAGCTCACATCGCCATGTGATTTAATACCGATAGTTCACATCGTTATGTGAATAAGACCCATAGTTCACATCGCCATGTGACCAACACCCAAAGGGTTTACTAGAGTCAATAATCTAGTTCACATCGCTATGTGATTAATACCCAAGAGTAATAAGGTGTGATCATGTTTTGCTTGTGAGAGAAGTTCAGTCAACGGGTCTGTCACATTCAGATCCGTATGTATTTCGCAAATTTCTATGTCTACAATGCTCTGCATGGAGCTACTCCAGCTAATTTCTCCCACTTTCAATACGCATCCAGATTGATACTTAGAGTCATCTGGATTTAGTGTCAAAGCTTGCATCGGCGTAACCCTTTACGACGAACTCTTTATCACCTCCATAATCGAGAAACATTTCCTTAGTCATCCAATTACTAAGGATAATTTTGACCGATGTACAGTGATCTACTCCTGGATCACTATTGTACCCCCTTGACAAACTCATGGCAAGGTACACAACATGTTTGGTACACAGCATGGCATACTTTATAGAACCTATGGCTGAGGCATAGGGAATGACTTTCATTCTCTCTATATTTTTCTGCCGTGGTCTGGCTTTGAGTCTTACTCAACTTCACACCTTACAAGTTAGGTAAGAACTCCTTCTTTGACTGATCCATTTTGAACTACTTCAAAATCTTATCAAGGTATGTACTCATCGAAAGTCTTATCAAGCGTCTTGATCTATCTCTATAGATCTTGATGCCCAATATGTAAGCAGCTTCACCAAGGTCTTTCTTTGAAAAACTCCTTTCAAACACTCCTTTATGCTTTCCAGAAAATTCTACATCATTTCCGATCGACAATATGTCACTCACATATACTTATCAGAAAGGTTGTAGTGCTCCCACTCACTTCTTGTAAATACAGGCTTCACCGCAAGTCTGTATAAATCTATATGCTTTGATCAACTTATCAAAGCGTATATTCCAACTCCGAGATGCTTGCACCAGTCCATTGATGGATCGCTGGAGCTTGCACATTTTGTTAGCACCTTTAGGATTGACAAAACCTTCTGGTTGCATCATATATAAGTCTTCTTTAATAAGTCCATTAAAGTATGCAGTTTTGTTATCCATTTGCCAGATTTCATAAAATGCAGCAATTGCTAACATGATTCGGACAGACTTAAGCATCGCTACAGGTGAGAAAGTCTCATCGTAGTCAACTCCTTGAACTTGTCTAAACCCTTTCGCAACAAGTCGAGCTTTGTAAACAGTAACATTACCGTCTGCGTCGGTCTTCCTCTTGAAGATCCATTTATTTTCGATGGCCTACCGATCATCGGGCAAGTCAACCAAAGTCCATACTTTGTTCTCATACATGGATCCCATCTCAGATTTCATGGCTTCAAGCCATTTTGCGGAATCTGGGCTCATCATCGCTTCCTCATAGTTCGTAGGTTCATCATGGTCTAGTAACATGATTTCCAGAACTGGGTTGCCGTACCACTCTGGTGCGGAACGTACTCTGGTTGATCTACGACGTTCAGCAGAAACTTGATCCGAAGTTTCATGATCATTATCATTAACTTCCTCACTAATTGGTGTAGGAATCACTGGAACAATTTCCTGTGATGTACTACTTTCCAATCCGGGAGAAGGTACAATTACCTCATCAAGTTCTACTTTCCTCCCACTCACTTCTTTCGAGAGAAACTCCTTCTCTAGAAAGGATCCACTCTAAGCAACAAAGACCTTGCCTTCGGATCTGTGATAGAAGGTGTACCCAACAGTTTCTTTTGGGGTATCCTATGAAGATTTACTTCTCCGATTTGGGTTCGAGCTTATCATGTTGAAACTTTTTCACATAAGCATCGCAGTCCCAAACTTAAAGAAATGACAGCTTAGGTTTCTCGTCAAACCACAGTTCATACGGTGTCATCTCCACGGATTTAGATGGTGCCCTATTTAACGTGAATGTAGCTGTCTCTAATGCATAACCCCAAAAGCGATAGTGGTAGATCAGTAAGAGACATCATCGATCGCACCATATCTAATAAAGTACATTTATGACGTTCGGACACACCATTACACTGTGGTGTTCCAGGTGGCGTGAGTTGTGAAACTATTCCACATTGTTTCAAATGAAGACCAAACTCGTAACTCAAATATTATCCTCCACGATCAGATCGTAGAAACTTTATTTTCTTGTTACGATGATTCTCTACTTCACTCTAAAATTCTTTGAACTTTTCAAATGTTTTAGACTTGTGCTTCATTAAGTAGATATACCCATATCTGCTTAAATCAACGGTGAAGGTCAGAAAATAACGATACCTGCCGCGAGCTTCAACACTCATTGTTCCGCATACATCAGTATGTATGATTTCCAACAACTCAGTTGCTCGCTCCACGGTTCCGGAGAACGGAATTTTAGTCATCTTGCCCATGAGGCATGGTTCGCAAGCACCAAGTGATTCATAATCAAGTGATTCCAAAAGTCCATCACCATGGAGTTTCTTCATGCGCTTTACACCAATATGACCTAAACGGCAGTGCCACAAATAAGTTGCACTATCATTATTAACCTTGCATCTTTTGGCTTCAATATTATGAATATGTGTATCACACGATCGAGATCCAACAAACCATTTTCATTGGGTGTATGACCATAGAAGGTTTTATTCATGTAAACAGAACAACAATTATTCTCTAACTTACATGAATAACCGTATTGCAATAAACATGATCAAATCATATTCATGCTCAACACAAACACCAAATAACACTTATTTAGGTTCAACACTAATCCCGAAAGTATAGGGAGTGTGCGATGATGATCATATCAATCTTGGAACTACTTCCAATACACATCGTCACTTCATCCTTTAACTAGTTTCTGTTCATTATGCAACTCCCATTTCGAGTTACTACTCTTTAGCAACTGAACCAATATCAAATACCGAGGGGTTCCTATGAACACTAGTAAAATACACATCAATAATCTGTATATCAAATATACCTTTGTTCACTTTGCCATCCTTCTTATCCGTCAAATATCTAGGGCAGTTCCACTTCTAGTGACCATTTCCTTTGCAGTAGAAGCACTTAGTTTCAGGCTTGAGTTTAGCTTTGGGTTTCTTCACGGGAGTGACAACTTGCTTGTCATTCTTCTTGAAGTTCCCCTTCTATCCCTTTGCCCTTTACTTGAAACAAGTGGTCTGGTTAACCATCAACACTTGATGCTCTTTCTTGATTTCTACCTTCGCCGATTTCAGCATCGTGAAGAGCTCGGGAATTACTTTCGTCATCCCTTGCATATTATAGTTCATCACGAAGTTCTACTAACTTGGTGATAGTGTCTAGAGAACTTTGTCAATTACTATCTTATCTGGAAGATTAACTCCCACTTGATTCAAGCAATTGTACTACCCAGACAATCTGAGCACATGCTCACTGGTTGAGCTATTCTCCTCCATCTTGTAGGCAAAGTACTGTCAGAGGTCTTATACCTCTCGACACGGGCATGAGTATGAAATACTAATTTCAACTCTTGGAACATCTTATATGCTCCGTGGCGTTTCAAAACGTTTTTGAAGTCCCGGTTATAAGCGGTAAAGCATGGTGCACTAAACTATCAAGTAGTCATCATATCGAGCTTTTGTCAAAACGTTCATAACGTCTACATCTGCTCCTGCAATAGGTCTGTCACCTAGCGGTGCATCAAGGACATAATTCTTCTGTGCAGCAATGAGGATAATCCTCAGGTCACGGAACAATTCCGCATCATTGCTACTAACATCTTTCAACTTGGTTTTCTCTAGGAACATATAAAAAATAAACGTGGAGCAACATCGCGAGCTATTGATCTACAACATAGATATGCTAATACTACCAGGACTAAGTTCATGATAAATTAAAGTTCAATTAATCATATTACTTAAGAACTCCCACTTAGATAGACATCCCTCCGGTCATCTAAATGATCACGTGATCCAAATCAACTAAACCATGTCCGATCATCACGTGAGATGGAGTAGTTTCAATGGTGAACATCTTATGTTGATCATATCTACTATATGATTCACGCTCGACCTTTCGGTCTCCAGTGTTCCGAGGCCATATCTGCATATGCTAGGCTCGTCAAGTTTAACCCGAGTATTCTGCGTGTGCAAAACTGGCTTACACCCGTTGTATTTGAACGTAGAGCTTATCACACCTGATCATCACGTGGTGTCTCGGCACGACGACATTTCGCAACGGTGCATACTCAGGGAGAACACTTATACCTTGAAATTTAGTAAGGGATCATCTTATAATGCTACCGTCGTTCTAAGCAAAATAAGAAGCATAATAAGATAAACATCACATGCAATCAAAAATATGTGACATGATATGGCCATCATCATCTTGTGCTTTTGATCTCCATCTCCAAAGCACCTTCATGATCTCCTTCGTCACCGGCGCGACACTTTGATCTCCATCGTAGCATCGTTGTCGTCTCGCCAACTATTGCTTCCTCAACTATCGCTACCGCTTAGTGATAAAGTAAAGCAATTACATGGCGATTGCATTTCATACAATAAAGCGACAACCATATGGCTCCTGCCAGTTGCCGATAACTTAACAAAACATGATCGTCTCATACAAAATCGTATAACTCATCATGTCTTGACCATATCACATCACAACATGCCCTGCAAAAACAAGTTAGACGTCCTCTACTTTGTTATTGCAAGTTTTACGTGGCTGCTACGGGCTTTAGCAAGAACCGTTCTTACCTACGCATACAAAACCACAACGATGTTTCGTCAAGTATGTGCTGTTTAACCTTCACAAGGACCGAGCGTAGCCACACTTGATTCAGCTAAAGTGAGAGAGACAGACACCCGCCAGTCACCTTTAAGCAACGAGTGCTCGTAACGGTGAAACCAGTCTCGCGTAAGCGTACGCGTAATGTCGGTCCGGGCCGCTTCATCTCACAATACCGCCGAAGCAAAGTATGACATGCTGGTAAGCAGTATGACTAGTATCACCCACAACTCATTGTGTTCTACTCGTGCATATCATCTACGCATAGACCTGGCTCTGATACCACTGTTGGGGAACGTAGTATTTTAAAATTTTCCTACGATCACGCAAGATCTATCTACCAGATGTATAGCAACGAGAGGGAAGAGCGTGTCTACGTACCCTCGTAGACCGGGAGCGGAAGCATCAAGCGACGCGGTTGATGTTGTCGAACTTCTTCACGATCCAACCGATCAAGCACCGAACGTACGGCACCTCCGCGTTCAGCACACGTTCAGCTTGATGACGTCCCACGAGCTCTTGATCCAGTTGAGCTTCACGGGAGAGTTTCGTCAGCACGACGGCGTGGTGAGGGATATGATGTATTCACCGGTGCGGGGCTTCGTCTAAGCTCCGCGACGGTATGACCGAGGTGTGTTTCTGTGGAGGGGGGCACCGCACACGGCTAAAACAATTCAACTTGTGTGTCTTTGGGTGCCCCCCTGCCCCCGTATATAAAGGAGCAAGGGAGGGAGGCCGGCCAACTTCTCCTGGTGCGGCTAGGGAAGGAGTCCTACTAGGAATAGGATTGCAATCCTATTCCTAGTAGGATTCACCAAAAGAAACAAGAGGGAAAGGAATAGGAGAGGTGGCGCCCCCCAATCCTAGTCCAACTAGGAACCCTAGGTGGGGGCGCCGGCGAGCCCTATGGGCTGGCTCTCTCTTTCCCTTTAGGCCCACTATGGACCATCCCCTCTCGTAGGGGGTTCCGGTAACCCCCTCCGGCAATCCCGATAAATCCGAAACTTTCCAGGAACACTTCCGGTGTCCGAATATAGTCGTCCAATATATCAATCTTTATGTCTCGGACATTCCGAGACTCCTCGTCATGTCCGTGATCTCATCCAGGACTCCGAACTACCTTTGGTACATCAATACTCATAAACTCATAATACCGATCGTCATCAAACGTTTAAGCGTGCGGACCCTACGGGTTCGAGAACTATGTAGACATGACCGAGACTCATCTCCGGTCAATAACCAATAGCGGAACCTGGATGTTCATATTGGCTCCTACATATTCTACGAAGATCTATTATCGGTCAGAACCGCATAACAACATACGTTGTTCCTTTTGTCAACGGTATGTTACTTGCCCGAGATTCGATCGTCGGTATCTCTATACCTAGTTCAATCTCGTTACTGGCAAGTCTCTTTACTCGTTCCGTAACTCATCATCTCGTGACTAACTCATTAGTCTTTTGCTTGCAAGGCTTATTGTGATGTGTGTTACCGAGAGGGCCCAGAGATACCTCTCCGACACTCGGAGTGACAAATCCTAATCTTGATCTATGCCAACACCACGAATACTTTCGGAGACACCTGCAGAGCATCTTTATGATCACCCAGTTATGTTGTGACGTTTGATAGCACACAAGGTGTTCCTACGGTATCGGGAGTTGCATAATCTCATAGTCATAGGAACATGTATAAGTCATGAAGAAAGCAATAGCAGTAAAACTAAACGATCATAGTGCTATGCTAACGGATGGGTCTAGTCCATCACATCATTCTCCTAATGATGTGATCCCGTTGATCAAATGACAACTCATGTCTATGGTTAGGAAACATAACCATCTTTGATCAATGAGCTAGTCTAGTAGAGGCATACTAGGGACACTCTGTTTTGTCTATGTATTCACACATGTACTAAGTTTCCGGTTAATACAATTCTAGCATGAATAATAAACATTTATCATGATATAAGGAAATATAAATAACAACTTTATTATTGCCTCTAGGGCATATTTCCTTCAGCTACTTCTTGAGCTGGCGTTGGTTTTTTTCCCTTAAAGAGCAAAGGGTGATGCAGCAAAGTAGAGATAAGTATTTCCCTCAGTTTGAGAACCAAGGCATCAATCCAGTAAGAGATGAACGCACAAATCACCAATACATGCACAAACAATCAAACAACTTGCACCCAACGCGTTAAAGGGGTTGTTAATCGCTTCACGGTCACTTGCAAAAGTGAGGTCTGGGAGAGATAGATAAGCAAAAGATAAAATATTTTTGGGTTTTTGGTTTATAGATTGGAAAGTAAAATAATACAAAATAGTAGATCCGAAACTAATAAGATGGGAAATAAACCCGGGGGCCATAGGTTTGATACGTCCATTTTGCATCATGCTTTTATATTGATATTTATTGTATTATGGGCTGTTATTACACATTATGGCACAATACTTATGCATTTTCTCTCTTATTTCACAAGGTTTACATGAAGAGGGAGAATGCCGACAGCTGGAATTCTGGACTGGAAAAGGAGCAAATCTGAGAGACCTATTCTGCACAACTCCAAAAGTCCTAAAACTTCACGGAGAATATTTTTGGAATATATAAAAAATATTGGGCGAAGAAAGCACCAGAGGGGGCCACCTGCCATCCATAAGGGTGGGGGCGCGTCCCCTGCCTTGTGGACAGCCTGGCAGGCCCCCGAAGCACATCTTCTGCTATATCAGGTGTTTTGACCTGCAAAAAAAATCATAAGGTGGTTTTCGAGACGAAGGTCGCCGTGTCGAGGCAGAACTTGGGCGAAACCAATCTAGGGCTCCGGCAAGGCTGTTCTGCCGGGGACACTTCCCTCCGGGAGGGGGAAATCGAAGCCGTCATCATCACCAATGATCCTCTCATCGAGAGGGGGTCAATCTCCATCAACATCTTCACCAGCACCATCTCCTCTCAAACCCTAGTTCATCTCTTGTATCCGATCTTTGTCTCAAAACCTTAGATTGGCACCTATGGGATTGCTAGTAGTGTTGATTACTCCTTGTAGTTGATGTTAGTTAGCTTATTCAGTGGAAGATCATATGTTCATATCCTTAATGCTATTCAATACCCCTCTGATCATGAACATGAATATGCTTTGTGAGTAGTTATTTTTGTTCCCGAGGACATGGGAGAAGTCTTGTTATAAGTAATCATGTGAATTTGGTATTCGTTCGATATTTTGATGAGAAGTATGTTGTCTTTCCTCTAGTGGTGTTATGTGAACATCGATTGCATGACACTTCACCATTATTTGGGCCTACGGGAAGGCATTGGGAAGTAATAAGTAGATGATGGGTTGCTAGAGTGACAGAAGCTTAAACCCTAGTTTATGCGTTGCTTCGTAAGGAGCTGATTTGGACCCATATGTTTCATGCTATGGTTAGATTTATCTTAATTCTTCTTTAGTAGTTGTGAATGCTTGTGAGAGGGGTTAATCATAAGTGGGAGGCTTGTACAAGGAAGGGCAGCACCCAAGCACCGGTCCACCCACATATCAAATTATCAAAGTAACAAACGCGAATCATATGAGCATGATGAAAACTAACTTGACAACAATACCCATGTGTCCTCGAGAGCACTTTGCTTTATATAAGAGTTCGTTCAGGCTTGTCCTTTGGTACAAAAAGGATTGGGCCACCTTGCTTCACCTTAGTTACTTTTGTTACTTGTTACCCATTACGAATTATCTTATCACATAACTATCCAAGGTTGTCAGAATCGTGATTTCGAATCGGATCGGAGCGCCGATGGTAGGATCGCAAATCATAGAATCTTCACTACCAGGATCGTAGAAACGTAGATTCTATGAAGTAAAGTCATAGAATCAAAGGGCTTAGTTTGGATCATAAAGTCGTAGAATCGTATAACAGAATCGCGATTCTGACAACCTTGCAACTATCTGTTACCGATAATTTCAGTGCTTGCAGAGAATACCTTGCTGAAAACCGCTTGTCATTTCCTTCTGCTCCTCGTTGGGTTCAAAACTCTTACTTATCGAAAGGACTACAATAGATCCCCTATACTTTTGGGTCATCAAGACTCTTTTCTAGCACCGTTGCTGGGGAGTGAAGCGCCTTTGGTAAGGAAACATTTATATAGTGTGCTGAAATTTACTGTCACTTGTTACGATGGAAAATAATCCTTTGAGGGGTTTGTTCGGGGTATCTTCACCTTAACCGGAAGAACAAAGAGTTGATCCTCAAACTACTGCACCTACTGAAAATATTTATTATGAAATTCCTTTGGGTAGGATAGAGAAACTGCTAGGCAATCCTTATGCAGGAGATGGAACATTACATCCCGATATGCACCTAATCTATGTGGATGAAGTTTGTCGATTATTTAAGCCTACAGGTTTGCCCGAGGATGATGTCAAGAAGAAGTTCTTCCCTTTATATTTGAAGGTAAAGGCATTGACATGGTATAGTCTATGTGATGATATTGGATCATGGAACTACAACTGATTAAAATTGGATTTTCATCAGAAGTTTTATCCTATGCATCTGGTTCATCGTGATCGGAATTATATATATAATTTTTGGCCTCTTGAAGGAGGAATTATTTCTCAAGTTTGGGGGAGGCTTAAGTCAATGTTATATTCATGCCCCAATCATGAGCTCTCACAAGAAATTATTATTCAAAAAAATTATGCTCGGCTTTCTCGTAATGATCAATCCATGCTCGATACTTCTTGTACTGGTTTTTTCATAAAGAAGACTATTGAATTCAAATGGGATTTATTGGAAAGAATTAAAAACAACTCCAAATATTGGGAACTCGACGAAGGTAATGAGTCAGGTATAAACCTTAAGTTTGATTGTGTTAAATCTTTTATGGATACCGATGCTTTTCGTGATTTTAGTACTAAATATGGACTTGACTCTGAGATAGTATCTTATTTCTGTGAATGTTTTGCTACTCATGTTGATCTCCCTAAAGATAAGTGTTTTAAATATCACCCTCCCATTGAATTTAAAGTAATAGAACCAATTAAAGTTGAAGAAGAAACTATTACTTATAATGTTGATCCTATTATTCCTACTGCTTATATTGAGAAACCACCTTTTCTTGTTAGAATAAAGGATCATGCTAAAGTTTCAACTGTGGTTAACATAAGTAATATTAGAGCACCCATACCACCTAAACAAATTAAAGTTGAACCTAGTATTGCTATGGTTAAAGATCTCTTGGCTGATAATATTGATGGGCATGTTATTTATTGCTGTGATGAAGCTGCTAGAATTGCTAAACTTGATATTAAAGATAAACATAGACCTATTGTTGGCATGCTTGTTGTTTCTGTTAAAATAGGAGATCATTTTCATCATGGCTTATGTGATGTTGGTGCTAGTGTGAGTGCAATTCCTTTTACTTTATATGAAGAAATTATGAATGATATTGCACCTGCTGAGATAGAAGACATTGATGTTACTATTAAGCTTGCTAATAGAGATAATATATCACCAATTGGGATTGTTAGAGATGTTAAAGTCTTGTGTGGAAAAATAAAATATCCTACTGATTTTCTTGTTCTTGGTTCTCCACAAGATGACTGTTGTCCCATAATATTTGGTAGACCTTTCTTGAACACAGTTAATATTAAGATAGACTGTGAGAAATATATTGTTATTGTCGGCTTAGGGGATATGTCTCATGATTTTAATTTATCTAAGTTTCGTAGACAACCCCTTGATAAACAATTTCCTAGTAAGGATGAAATTATTGGTCTTGCTTCTATTGTCGTGCCTTCTAGTGATCCTTTAGAACAATACTTTCTAGACCATGAGAATGATATGTTTATGAATGAAAGAAGGGAAATAGATGAAATATTCTTTAAACAAGGGCCTATTCCGAAACACAATCTGCATGTTGAAATCCTTGGGGATCCTCCTCCACCCAAGGGTGATCCCGTGTTTGAGCTTAAACAATTACCTGATACTTTGAAATATGCTTATCTTGATGAAAAGAAGATGTATCCTGTTATTATTAGTGCTAACCTTTGAGAACATGATGAAAAGAAATTATTGAAAACTCTGAAGAAGCACCATGCTGCTATTAGATATACTCTTGATGATCTTAAGGGCATTAGTCCCACTCTATGTCAGCACAAAGTTAAGTTGGAGCGTGATACTAAACCAATTGTTGATCACCAACGACGGTTAAATCCTAAGATGAAAGAGGTGGTAAGAAATGAAATACTAAAGCTTCTGGAGGCAGGTATAATTTATCCTATTGACGGTAGTCAATGGGTAAGTCATGTTCATTGTGTCCCTAAGAAGGGAGGCATTACTGTTGTTCCTAATTATAAGAATGAATCGACCCCGCAAAGAATTGTTACAGGTTGTAGAATGGTAAATGATTTTCGCAAATTGAATAAAGCTACTAGGAAAGATCACTACCCTCTACCTTTTATTGATCAAATGCTAGAAAGACTATCCAAACATACACACTTTTGCTTTCTAGATGGTTATTCTGGTTTCTCTCAAATACCTCTGTCAAAAGAGGATCAAGAAAAGACCACTTTTACTTGTCCATTCGGTACTTTTGCTTATAGACGTATGCCTTTTGGTTTATGCAATGCACCTGCTACCTTTCAAAGATGTATGACTGCTATATTATCTGATTTTTGTGAAATGATTGTTGAGGTTTTCATGGATGATTTCTCCATTTACGAAACTTCTTTTGATGATTTCTTAAGCAACCTTGATCGAGTTTTGCAGAGATGTGAAGAAACTAATCTTGTCTTAAATTGGGAGAAGTGGCACTTTATGGTTAATGAAGGTATTGTCTTGGGGCATAAGATTTCTGAAAGAGGTATTGAAGTTGATAATAGCTAAAGTAGACGTTATTGAAACGATGACGTGTCCTAAAGATATCAGAGGGATAAGAAGTTTTCTTGGTCATGCTAGTTTCTATAGGAGGATTATTAAACACATCTCTAAAATTTCCAGGCCTCTCACTAATCTCTTGCAAAAAGATGTTCCTTTTGTTTTCGATGATGATTGTGTAGAAGCATTTCAAATACTTAAGAAATCCTTGATTTCTGTACCTTTTGTTCAACCACCTGATTGGAATCTACCCTTTGAAATTATGCGCGATGCTAGTGATTACGCTGTTGGTGTTGTTCTAGGACAAAGAGTTGATAAGAAACTCAATGTTAATAATTATGCTAGTAAAACCCTAGACAATGCCAGAGGAATTAGGATACTACTGAAAAAGAATTCTTAGCAGTTGTATTTTCTTGTGAGAAGTTCAGATCTTATATTGTTGATTCTAAATTAACTGTTCACACTGATCATGCTGCTATTAAATATCTTACGGAAAAGAAAGATGCTAAACCTAGACTTATTAGATGGGTTTTCTTGCTACAAGAATTTTATTTGCATATTATAGATAGAAAGGGAGCTGAGAACCCCGTTGCAGATAACTTGTCTAGGTTAGAAAATGTTCTTGATGACCCACTGCCTATTGATGATAGCTTTCCTGATGAACAATTAGCTATTATAAATGTTTTTTGTAATGGTCCATGGTATGCTGATTATGCTAATTACATTGCTGCTAAATTTATAACACCTTGCTTCACATACCAACAAAAGAAAAAGTTTTCTATGCTTTAAGACGTTAGTTTTTGGGATGACCCACACCTTTATAAAGAAGGAGTAGATGGTGTTATTAGACATTGTGTACCCAAGCATGAACAGGAATAGACCCTATGCAAGTGTCACTCCGAGGCCTATGGAGGACACCATGCTGGAGATAGAAATGCACACAAGGTATTGCAATCCGGTTTTATTGGCCTACTCTCTTCAAGGATGCTCGTAAGTTTGTTTTGTATTGTGATGAATGCCAGAGAATAGGTAATATTGGTAGACGCCAGGAAATGCCTATGAACTATTCACTTGTTATTGAACCATTTGATGTTTGGGGTTTTGATTATATGGGACCTTTTCCTTCCTCTAATGGGTACAGACATATCTTAGTTGCTGTTGATTACGTTACTAAGTGGGTAGAAGTTATTCCAACTAGTAGTGTTGATCATAACACTTCTATTAAGATGCTTAAAGAAGTTATTTTTCCGAGGTTTGGAGTCCCTAGATATTTAATGACTGATGGTGGTTCACATTTTATTCATGGTGCTTTCCGTAAGATCCTCGCTAAATATGATGTTAACCATATAATTGCATCTCCATGTCATCCTCAGTCTAGTGGTCAAGTAGAATTGAGCAATAGAGAGATTAAATTGATTTTGCAAAAGACTGTTAATAGATCTAGAAGGAATTGGCCTAAGAAAGTTGATGATGCATTATGGGCTTATAGAACTGCTTATAAAAACCCTATGGGTATGTCTCCATATAATATGGTTTATGGAAAAGCATGTAACTTACCTCTTGAACTAGAACATAAAGCTTATTGGGCAATTAAAGAGCTCAACTATGATTTCAAACTTGCCGGTGAGAAGAGGTTATTTGACATTACCTCACTTGACGAATGGAGAACCCAAGCCTATGAGAATGCCAAGTTGTTTAAAGAAAAAGTTAAAAGATGGCATGACAAAAGGATACAAAAGCGTGAGTTTAGTATAGGTGATCATGTTTTGCTATACAACTCTCGTTTAAGATTTTTTGCAGGAAAGCTACTCTCTAAATGGGAAGGTCCTTACATTATCAAGGAGATTTATCACTCTGGTCCCATCAAAATCAACAACGCCAAAGGCACAAATTCAAAAGTGGTAAACGGTCAAAGAATTAAACATGTACTCCCATAAATGTGGAGAAAATATAATTAATACCATAACACCGGAGAAATACTTAAGGGATAGGTATGTGGTACGGTAAGTAAACCGACTCCAAAATGTTTCCAACATCAATCTTTCTCTGTTTTGGAGTATTTAGAAAAATAGGAAAATTAAAAGTAGTCCGAAGAGCGCAGAAGGCAACCACAAGGGTGGGGGCGCGCCTACCCCCCTAGGTGTGCCACCTACCTTGTGGCCACCTTGTGTGCCCTCCGGACTTCGTTTTCTTGCACGATACTTCTTTTGGTCGGTAAAAATTCATTATATAATCTCCCGAAGGTTTTGACCACCGTACCACGACAAAGTCTTCTGTTCTTGTTTCGAGCTGTTTTTCTTACAAATCTAGATCACCATGATGTCCCCAAGCGCCCCCAAGGACAAGTTTTTCAAGAAGGTCACCAAACCCTACCTCATGGAGGTGCTTCAACACCCTCAAACCATTGAGATGTGTGAGGGGGGGTGATACGTCTCCAACCTATCTATAATTTTTGATTGATCCATGCTATTATATATTCTGTTTTGGATGTTTAATGGGCTTTATTACACTCTTTTATATTATTTTTGGGACTAACCTACTAACCCAAGGCCTAGTGCAAATTGTTGTTTTTTTGCCTATTTCAGTGTTTCGCAGAAAAGGGATATCAAACGGAGTCCAAACGGAATGAAACCTTCGGGAGAGTTATTTTTGGAACCGTATCTACCCAGAAGACTTGGAGTACACGCGAGGGAATAAGAGAGGCGGCCACGAGGGTCCAGGGCACGCCCAGGGGGGGCAGGCGCGCCCCCACCCTCGTGGGCCCCCTCTGTCTCCCCCGATGCTGTCCTTCCTCCTATATATATCCATGTACCCTGAAAACATCGAGGCAATAGAGAAAACCCTAATTCCACCGCCACAACCTTCTGTTCCTGTGAGATCCCATCTTGGGGCCTGTTCTGGAGTTCCGCCGGAGGGGGGATCCATCACGGAGTGCTTCTACATCAACACCATAGCCTCACCAATGAGTTGTGAGTAGTTTACCACACACCTTCGGGTCCATGGTTATTAGCTAGATGGCTTCTTCTCTCTTTTTGGATCTCAATACAAAGTTCTCCTCGATCTTCGAGGAGATCTATTCGATGTAATCTTTTTGCGGTGTGTTTGCCGAGATCCGATGAATTGTGGGTTTATGATCAAGATTATCTATGAACAATATTTGATTCTTTTCTGAAATCTTTTATGTATGATTATAATATCCTTGCAAGTCTATTCGAATTATTTGTTTGGTTTGGCCTACTAGATCTATAGTTCTTGCATGGGAGAGTGCTTGGCTTTGGGTTCAATCTTGCGGTGTCCTTTCCCAGTGAAAGTAGGGGCAGCAAGGCACGTATTGTATTGTTGCCATCGAGGATAAAAAGATGGGGTTTATATCATATTGCTTGAGTTTATCCCTCTACATCATGTCATCTTGCTTAAAGCATTACTCTATTCT
The DNA here is from genome assembly GCA_902687465.1 of Secale cereale. Classification (NCBI taxonomy): domain Eukaryota; kingdom Viridiplantae; phylum Streptophyta; class Magnoliopsida; order Poales; family Poaceae; genus Secale; species Secale cereale. The sequence goes on from LR738713.1 coordinate 395,766,172, forward strand.
TATGAACTTAATACTGTAGATGCATGCTGGATAGCGGTCGATGTGTGGAGTAATATTAGTAGATGCAGAATCGTTTCGGTCTACTTGTTACGGACGTGATGCCTATATATAATGATCATGCCTAGATATTCTCATAATTATGCGCTTTTCTATCAATTGCTCGACAGTAATTTGTTCACCCACCGCAGAATTTTGCTATCATGAGAGAAGCCACTAGTGAAACCTGTGGCCCCCGGGTCTATTCTCAACATATTAATCTTCCATCTACTTCACTTTGCTTTATTTACTTTCTGTTCTTATACCAAAAATACTAAATATATCATAGTATCATATCTATCAGATCTCACTTTCGTAAGTGACCGTATAGGGATTAACAACCCCTTATCGCGTTGGCTGTGAAGTTCTTATTTGTTTGTGCAGGTGCGAGGGACTCGCGCGTGGTCTCCTACTGGATTGATACCTTGGTTCTTAAAAACTGAGGGAAATAGTTACACTATTGTGCTGCATCAACCTTTCCTCTTCGAGGGAATACAACGCAAGCTCGAGAAGTAGCAGGGTGCTGCACATCCACGATGTTGAGGGGCCGAAGAAGACTGGAAGCGCGGAGACAAGACACAGGGTGATGGAACAACAAGTTTTCAAGTGTCAGGGAATGGTGGAGCGTGGACTTAACACCAATCACATGATGATCGCGAAATTCACCAATAATCACAAGCTGGACACCAAGAACATCGGGGAGGCCATCTTGAAGCTTCACGAGAGAATCGAGCATCTCCGCGCCCAGATCTATGACCTACAAAACCAAAACTATGAGTATGAATGCAGATTTAAGAGGATGAGTTTGGTTGCAGATTTGAGGATCCTGGAGACTCGTTCATCCTTCTATGATGGTGAGCCTATGCCTTGGAAGATGGATGACAAGCCTGCTACATCAACAACTTCGTCAACACCCCTTCCGTAGAAAGCAACATAAATACATGGGTATGGGCACTCCCCTTGGCAACTGCCAAGCTTAGGGGAGGTGCACCTGTATCGTATCACCATCACACCTTTATCTTTACCTTTTTCTTAGTTTGATCCTTTTGGTTATATCTTGATCTAGTAGAATAAAGTTTTAGTATGATCTAGCTTTAAGTTTTGTCTTGATCTCTATCTATGTAATCGATTCCGTGAGTTATATAATAAAGAATAGTTTTGAGAGAGGGCTTTACTTTTTTGCTATGATCATAATAAAAGAATAAAAAGAAATAAAAAGATCATATAATGATCTTATGGAGAGTAATGTCTTCACATATAAATAGTATGGAGAATAAAAGTTGTTGAGAGTTGACAAATATAGTTTTGGTCATTGTTGCAATTAGTAGGAAGTAATAAAGAAAGAGAGATTTCACATATAGATATACTATCTTGGACATCTTTTATGATTGTGAGCACTCATTAAAATATGACACGCTAAAAAGTTAAGGTTGGACAGGGAAGCCAGCATAATGGGTTATGTCTTCTTACATCCTAACAGAAGTTATATTGTCATGGATCCTCCAACATGTTGAGCTTGCTTTTCCCTCTCATGCTAGCCAAATCCTTTGTACTAAGTAGAGATACTACTTCTGCATCCAAATATCCCTGAACCTAGTTTTTCCATGAGAGTCCACCATACCTACCTATAGATTGAGTAAGATCCTTCAAGTAAGTTGTCATCGGTGCAAGCAATAAAAATTGCTCTCTAAATATGCATGATCTATTAGTGTGAAGAAAAAGCTTTATACGAACTTGTGATATGGAAGAAATAAAAGCGACGGACTACATAATAAAGGTCCTTATCACAAGCGGCAATATAAAGTGACGTTCTTTTACATTAAGATTTTGTGCATCCAACCATCAAAGCGCATGACAACCTCTGCTTCCCTCTGAGAAGGGCCTATCTTTTACTTTTATCTTTTATCACAATACAAGAGTCAAGGTGACTTTCACCTTTCCTTTTTACTTTATCCTTTGTCAAGCACAATATGTTGGATCTAGATCTAGATATATATATCCACGCGGATGTAGAGAGCCATGAACCATTATTGTTGACATTACCCTTGAGGTAAATTGTTGGGAGGCGAAACTATAAGCCCCTATATTTCTCTGTTTCCGATTGAAGCTTTGAACTCATAAGTATCGCGTGAGTGTCAGCAATTGTGAAAGATTAAATGATAGTTGAGTATGCGCACTTGCTGAAAAGCTCTTAAATTGACTCTTTCCGATGTTATGATAAATTGCAATTGCTTCAATGACCGAGATCATAGTTTGTTAGTTTTCAATAAAATATCTGATTCATACTTCACCTTGTGAATGAATTGCTACTTTGGCATATGAATATATATATATATATATATATATTTGACAAGATATGTTGTTGTTCTAAAGATGATCATGATGCCCTCATGTACGTATTTTATTTTTATCGGCGCCTCTATCTCTAAACATGTGGACATATTTTTCAATTTCGGCTCTCGCTTGAGGGCAAGCGAGGTCTAAGCTTGGGGGAGTTGATACATCCATCTTGCATCATGCTTTTATATTGATATTTATTGCATTATGGGATGTTATTACACATTATGGCACAATAATTATGCCTTTTCTCTCTTATTTCACAAGGTTTACATGAAGAGAGAGAATGCCAGCAGCTGGAATTCTGGACTAGAAAAGGAGCAAATCTGAGAGACTTATTTTGCACAACTCCAAAAGTCCTGAAACTTCACGAAGAATATTTTTCGAATATATAAAAAATATTGGGCAAAGAAAGCACCAGAGGGGGGCCACCTGCCATCCATAAGGGTGGGGGCGCGCCCTACCCCACTGGGCGCATGATGACTGTTAGAACTACGTCGGTATTCCCCCAAAGAGGAAGGGATGATGCTGTATAGCAGCGGTAGGTATTTCTAAGTAATGAGACCAAGGTTATCGAACCAATAGGAGAACCAAGAAACACAACGTAAACAACACCTGCACACAAATAACAAATACTCGCAACCCGACGTGTAAAAGGGGTTGTCAATCCCTTTCGGGTAACGGACATGATAGAGTTGTAAATATTGATAGATAATAAGATAAATTGCAATAAAGTATTTTTGGGTTTTTGATTAAGTAGATCTGAAAATAAAATCAAAGGAAAATAGATCGCAAAGGCAAATAATATGAGAAAGAGACCCGGGGGGGCCGTAGATTTCACTAGTGGCTTCTCTCGAGAAAATTAGCAAACGGTGGGAAAACAATTACTGTTGGGCAATTGATAGAACTTCAAATAATCATGACGATATCCAGGCAATAATCAAAATATAGGCATCACGTCCAGGATTAGTAGACCGACTCCTGCCTACATCTACTACTATTACTCCACACATCGACCGCTATCCAGCATGCATCTAGTGTATTAAGTTCATGGAGAAACGGGGTAATGCAATAAGAACAATGACATGATGTAGACAAGATCTATTTATGTATAAATAGACCCCCATCGTTTTATCCTTAGTAGCAATGTGTCACACCCTGCATTTTGTAACATGTCATTTGCATCAGTAAAGCTTGAAAATTTGGACCAGATTTTTTTTTGGCATCATTTGGCTTTTATTTGGAATTAAGTTTTTCTCCCTGTGTTTTTCAAGTGCTCTGTAAAGTCAACTACTCCCTCTTGTAGAATTCATCTCCTTACCCAAAACTTCTGCCCAATGATCATACCAAGTGTTTATAGCAGTATAGTATTTTCTTATAAAATTAATTTGCCCAAAATGTATTTTCAAAAATTAGTTTTCCAAAAACCCCTGAATTGAGGTTTGCACTGCAAGTGCTTGATTTAGGGTGATAAAACAATTTCAAAAAGTATATTTGAAACCTAGTAGATATAGGACTCCCATAAACCACAAAAGTATAATTTTAAAAGTTATTTTCCTATTTTATTTAAAAGCTTTTTCTTAAGGCCAGAAATGGTCTTTAATAGGGAAAAATTATTTAATTATTTCAAAAATATTTGCCAAAATTCAAGGAGACTCATAGGACATATATTGTCCATATATAAGAGTTTCAACACTTGGTCATGTTCAAAATATTGTTCAAATCCCTCAGAAACCCTTTCTGGATATTTCAAGCTTTTGAAATATTTACAAAGGAAATATTATCTAAAAATTCCAGGGAAATTCTATCATGTCATATATGACATACTTGATGATCTTGCCAAGCCCCATGCCTTGGGAAGCAAGAAAAGATCATCAAAACCCCTCAAAACCATTCTATCCATATATGAAGTTTGAGCAACTTTACATTGCCAAACTTGTCCAACTGCTCTCAAACTTGGTACACATGCTAGAATGGTCTAATAAGGCATCTAGACCAAATGGCACAAGCTTTGGAGAAGGGTAACTTGATCAGAGTACCCCAAAACCATTTCTGTTCAAATTCAAATTTGAACAACTTTACATTACCAACTTTTTACTTGGGGTTTCAAACTTTGTGGGCATGATCACAACCCCAAATGATGACACTACACCAAGTGGTGCATCAAGGGGAGATGATTAGCTTGACTCAAACATGGTGAAACCATTTCTGTTGATTTCTAGGGTTCACCAAAGTTACATTGGCAAGTTTCTTCAATTAAGCCCAAACTTGGTGAAACACCCTATTTCCATATGTCATTTAATCCTGTTAAGTGTCATGGCTAGTGGAGATCATTTGACTACTCTAAACTACATCAAACACCTTCTGGTGATTTCCCAAAGTTACCATTTTCACCTCTTCTCCTGTTCTCCTTGAGCCCAACTTTCTACCACAACTTCCCCAGGTCCCCTTGCACCTCCAGTAACTTCCCCATGGCCAGAGCTCAATAATTGGGGGGGGGGGTGAAAACCCCATTTTACCTTGCTGGACAGCCCAGTTTTCACCTTCCCTCAACCTCCCTCCTCTTCCATTGGATAACCAAGGCATCCAAGGCCACATCCCACTTGTTTACTCCATGCCTGACCCCCCAGACAAGGCGGACGCGTCCAGCAAGCCAAAGGCATGCCCTGGCATGCAATAGGCGTGCTCCAAAGCGCGCTACAGTGCACGCCCGCACTGTAGCCTCCTCCAATCAGCCGCCCCCGACCACCTCGTGCTTCCCCCTCGCGCCATTCGATGCTCCTCGACGTCCGCAACACGCCCCGGCGCTGTCTCCCTCCTCCTTCTCCCTCCTGTGACTGCACTCGCACGCGCGCCGGCCGCCCGCGAGCTCCAATCCTCTGCCTCACACGCGCGCTGCTCTGGAAGCTTCCCCCACTCTCTCTCTTCCTCTCCCCGGCCCTGGACTGCATCCAGCAACTCCGCAGACACCACCCCGGCTTCTCCCGAGCCCTGTGGCAACGAGCAGAAGCTCACCGGCGCACAGGTCCACGACACCTCGCCGTTCGCCTATAAAAGGACCCCCCGAGCTCCTCCTCTCCACACCAATCACTCCATCACCCACCTAATTCCCCCCCTATGCCTCACGCTCCACTCCAGACAGGCCCGAGCTCGAGATCGAGCTCGAGCTCCGCCGCGGCGGCTCGCCGTCGTCCGCTCGGTACAGGCTGTCCCAGCCGCTCCTCTTGCTCGATCTAGCATCGCAAGCCTCCACTAAACACTTTCCCCTCGTTTCCCCTCTCTGCAGCTGCTGGAAATGGCCGGAACCACCACCACCCGAAGCTCCACAGCCGCGTGACCTCGCCGCCAGCGGACCAGGCCACTCCGGCGACCCACACCACCTCCACCAGATCGGCGACACCTCGCTGACTCCATCCCTGCCCTTAGCTCACCCTGCCGTGCCCCAAATCGTCGCCGGTGAGCTCGCCGGCCCTCTGCCGGAGGGTTAGGGATGACAGGCGGGCCCCGCCTGTCAGCCTCCCCTCGCCCTCGCCCCTCTCTCCTCTCACTGACGCCGGGCCCCGCCCGTCAGGTTTAAAAACCAGGCGCGCGCGCTGGTGCCCGTGCGGTGGGCTGATTCGCCGTGAGCCTGCTGCACTGTGGCCGTTCTGGCCCGGTTGCACAGGACCCTTTTTCTTTTTCTTTTCTGTGGGATTTTCAAATAATTCCACTGGATTAAATATTTATCCAAATGAAATAATTCCAGTTCCTAAAAACTTGTAAAAATCCAACCTATTTAATGATGTCACTTTCACCCACATCCATGGACTTTTTCTGTTCTGTTCATATTTAAATTCATATTTGAACACTAAAACCTCTGTTCAAAAATTCATGCACCCCATTCTGTCACTCCAAAACTCAAACTAAGAATTTTTTCCATCTTAGTTTTCCCTCTAGTATTTGATAAAAATAAGTTGACATTTTTCTAAGCACTTTGGTTTTTCTGTTTTTATTGTGGTCTTATTTTTCCGTTGTTTATTGCGACGATTAGATACCGTGTTTGACGAGGTTGCTGAAGAAGAAGGAGGGGAAGGATTTGAAGACCTTGAAGACCAAGCCAATCCAGGCAAGCAGCCCTTTGACCATGATACCCTCGTGTTCCTCGGAACCCTTTTATTTCTGAATGCATGATGGTAAGAGTGACGGTGGTGACCTAGTTGAGAGCCACCACATGATGCATGCCTTACTCATGATCTTGCTATATGCTTAGATGCAATGCAAATGATTAGTAGTGATGCTTAGTGATGCATGTGTGCCATGAATCCTTCGTGGTTGCATTCTTTTCGAAAACCCCATCGGGTGCCCCTAATGCCCGAGGGTGATGTTGAGTTAGGTCATCACTTGAGGAAGAAGTGGTGTGCCAAGAAAGATCTTGTGTGTGGGTGAAATGATGGATTAGATTTATGTGTGACTACCGTCCCAACCAAACATGTGCAACCACTCTACCCCTTATGGGACGGGGCATTATTGATTACTTAGGGTGATACTAGCATGGTGCCCACATTACTAGTGACGGGGAAGACTTGAGGTCTCTCCCGGGACGGGGTCGTGCTTGGATAGGCGACCATGACTGTTTTCATAGGGCACCGGACACACCGTTGGTCCCTTCGTGTATGCGTGACATTGTAAAGAGGGCAAGTCCCATGATTTACCGTTTGTACACGAGGGCTGTGCACCAGCGAGTGGACCCTATGTTAGTGTCGTCTAGGGAAATATAATGACCGGGTGCTTCCCCCGAGTACTTGAGGTACTGCAGAATCGTGGGTGACACGAAGGCTTCCCGGATCTTCTGGGTAAAGTGCGCAACCTCTGCAGAGTGTAAAACTATTCGAATAGCCGTGTCCACGGTCATGGACAGTTGGGTGGTGCTACTTAAACTATGTCCAGAATTTTACAATCTCGGTGAAAGTATGTGTGTGTGTTGAGTCAAGGTGGTGACTTGACTCGTCGACAAAGAATTAAACTCTATTCATGTTGATATCTGTAACCTGTCTTCGAGGTTACCCAAATTTATTGATGCATGTTACATGATGGTAGAATATTTAATCTAACTTGTACCTAGGTTGCTCATTGTTGTACAATTGCATTGTTACCTTGAACCAAATCATGGGTTGCTTGCGAGTACATTCAAAGTACTCATTGGCTTGCCACTGGTTATTTAATTGGCCAGGCATGGAGGAGCAGGAATTTGGAGAAGAATTCTATGGAGATGAACATGCGAACTAGGACGCTTTCCCAGTCAGAATGCCTGTAGGGTTAAGGCAGATGGCATGGGTTCTACTTATCTACGAAGACTTCCGCTATTCGAGTTTATTTGCTATTCAGCCCTTGAGGCTTTATCTATGTAAGACTTGGCCATAATGGTCATAATTTGTGTAAGACGGTATGTATGGATGTAAGACTCTTGTTATTCAACTTATGTGTGTTCAGTGAGCATTGATCTCTGGGATCACTGTACACGTACATTCGGTGATCTCGACTCTTAAGTCGGGGTCCCCACACAATGATACTTACGTGTCGGTTCCCCTTCTGCCACTGGGATCAAGCACCGTAAGATCGAACCCACTACAAAGCACCTCTTCCCCTGGCAAGATAAATAGATCAAATTGGTCAAACAAAGCCCAATATCGGAGAAGAAATACGAGGTTATAAGCAATCATGCATATAAGAGATCAAAAGAAGACTCAAATAACTTTCATGGATATAAAAAGATAGATCTGATCATAAACTCAAAGTTCATCGGATCCCAACAAACACACCGCAAAAGAGTTACATCATATGGATCTCCAAGAGACCATTGTATTGATAATCAAAAGAGAGAGATGAAGCCATCTAGCTACTGACTACGGACCCGTAGGTCTCCAAGGAACTACTCACGCATCATCGGAGAGGCACCAATGGAAGTGGTGATCCCCTCCGTGATGGTGTCTAGATTGGATCTGGTGGTTCTGGACTCTGCAGTGGCTCTATCAAAATTTCGTCGACTCCCCTAGGGCTTCTGGAATATTGGGGTATTTATAGAGCAAAGAGGCAGTCTGGGGGGCACCCGAGGTGGGCACATTGGATGTCTTCTGGTCCAAAAAATATCCACAAACAGTTTCACTGCGTTTAGACTCCGTTTGATATTGGTTTCCTGCGATGTAAAAAACATGCAGAAAACAGCAACTGGCACTTGGCACTATGTCAATAGGTTAGTACCAAAAAAATGATATAAAATGACTATAAAATGATTGTAAAACCTCCAAGAATGATAATATAACAGCATGGAACAATAAAAAATTATAGATACGTTGGAGACGTATTAGCATCCCCAAGCTTAATTCATGCTCGTCCTCGAGTAGGTAAACGATAAAAACAATTTTTTTGATGTGGAATGTTGCCTATCATGTCATATCATATTCTTTTCTTTATAGCATGGACATTTGGACTTTTATATGGTTCAAAGCAATAGTCTAGTTTTGACATGAGATTTAAATACTCAAACATACCAACAAGCAATCATGTCTTTCAAAATATCAATGCTAAAATAAGTTATCCCTAGCTCATCATGCTCAACCATTGATCCATTCATGAAACACACTCGCATATTAGTTACACCCAATGCTCAAGTACGATCATAGTGTTTCCTAGTTGGTGCTTGTAATAGAAGATGGAGATTCAAATTCAAAAATAAAAATTGCATAAACAAAAGAAAGCCCTTCGCATAGGGAAGTAGGGATTTGTAGAGGTGCCAGAGCTCAAAGCTTAAATTGAGAGATAAAAATATTTTGGGAGGTATACTTTTCCTACCAATGAAAACGACTTGAGGTTCCCAACACTTTCCATGCTAGATATATCATAGGTGATTCCCAAACATAAAATAAAGTTTATTCCTTTTCCACCAAACTTTCATAAGCCATGGCTAGCCTAATCCACGGTTGCCTTCCATACCAACACTTTCCAAGGAATTTATTATTTGACAACATAAAGTAAATTTGTTTTTCATTTCGGGATTGGCATCACTAATACCTTTGCCTTACTCTCGTGCAATGACAAGTGAATAAACACTCACCGTGAGAATAACACATCTAGCATGGAAAATATTGTCCACCCCTCACCGCCTCGCGAGCGGTACGGGCACACAAAAAGGGAAATTTATTTTGAAAATTAGAGATGGCACATACAAATTTGCTTAGAACGGCAAGGAATTACCGCATATAGGTAGGTATGGTGGACACATGTGGCAAAACTGGTTTAAAGGAGTTTGGATGCACTAGTAGAGATCATACTTAGTGTAAAATGAAGGCTAGCAAAAGATTGGCAAGCGACCAACCATGAAACGCATAATCTCATAAGCGAACATTGAGCATAAATAACACCGAATAATGCACCACAAATAGGATATAATTTCATTGCATAATTATTGACTTCCGTGCTATCATAGGCAATCACAAACCTTAACACCAATATTCTTACTAAAGCATAATTACTCATCAACATGACTGACATATCACATCTTCATGTCTCAAAACTATTACAGGGAATCAAGTTTATTTTGTCCAATGATCTTGATGAAAGTTTATTATATCCTTCTTGGATATCTATCACTTTGGGACTAATTTTCATGTTTTGCGTTTGATAAGCTCAAACAAATATAAGTGAAGATCATGAGCATAAAAAATTTCTTTCTCTCAAAATAATTTAAGTGAAGCAAGAGAGAATTTATTAAAATTTTACTAACTCTAAAATAAATCTAAGTGAAGCAAGAGAGTGTTCTTCAAAAATACTAAAGCACACCGTGCTCAAAAATATATAAGTGAAGCACTAGAGCAAATCCATAGCTCATAAAAATTTAAGTGAAGCATAGAGAGCTATTCTAACAAGTCATGGCATAATTTTGGCTCTCTCAAATAGATGTGTATAGCAAGGATTGAAGACTTAGAAAGCAAAACAAAACAAGCAAAGACTCATATCATACAAGACGCTCCAAGCAAAACACATATCATGTGATGAATAAAAATATAGTTTTGAGTAAAATACCGATGGTTGTTAGAAGAAAGAGGGGATGCCACTTGGGGGGCATCCCCAAGCTTAGTTGCTTGCTTCTCTTTGGATAATAGCTTGGGATGCCGGGCAACCCCAAGCTTAGGCTTTTTCTTACTCCTTATTCCTTCATCCATCATGAGATAACCCAAAACTTGAAAACTTCAATCACACAAAACTCAACAAAACTTTCGTGAGATCCGTTAGTATAAGAAAACAAATCACTACTATAAGTATTGTAGCAAACCAATTCATATTGTTTATTTGTATTATATCTACTGTATTCCAACTTTTCTATGGCAAAAAGTCATCAGAGAAAACCATAGAATCATCAAAACAAGCACATAACACAATAAAAACAGAATCTGTCAAAAACAGAACAGTCTGTAGTAATCTGGAAGTTTTGAATACTTATGCAACTCTAAAAAATCTGTAAAAATAGGGCCACGTGGGGAATCTGTATATTAATCTTCTGCAAAAAGAATCAACCAAAAATCAGTCTTCTGTTAAAAATGATAATTTTTCTCGTGAGCGCAAAAGTTTCTGTTTCTCAGCAAGATCAAATCTACTAACACCCAACGTGTTCCTAAGGTTTTGTTTGGCACAAACCTTTACTCAAACCTCAAAAACACATCTCAACAAAGGTATTAAAGTTTTTTTACAAGAACATAAATAAAAAGCAAAATTTTATTTTATTTGTTGGGTTTCCTCCCGACAAGCTCTTTCTTTATAGCCATTGGGATAGGCTTGGGATTTCAATGATGCTCACATGAAAGACAAGAATTGAAGCACAAAAGGAGCATCATGAAATATGTGACAAACACATCTAAGTCTAACATACTTCCTATGCATAGGCATTTTATAAGCAAACAAATTATCAAGGCAAACAAAAACTAGCACATGCAAGGAAGAATAAAACTTTGAAAATTTAAGCATCAAGAGAGGTAATTTAGTAACACAAAGATTTCTAGAACCATATTTTCCTATCTCATAATAATTGTATGTAAGATCATACTCAAATTCTATAATATAACCATCACATATTTTTTTTCTTCATGATCCGCATACATAAAAGTCTTATAATATTCCAAGATAGTGGGATTACATCAACTAAAGTCATGATCTCTCCAAACCCACTTTCAATATTATTGCAAATATTATTATCAATATTATAATCATCATGAGGCTTAAATGAATTTACAAGATCACAAGAAGAATCACCCCAATCATGATCATTGCAATAAGTAGAGGACATATCAAAATTAGCACCCCCAAGCTTGGGGTTTTGCATATCATTAACACAATTGATATTAATAGAATTTATAATAATATCATTGCAATCATGCTTTTCATACATGTAACTATAATGAATTACTTCTTCTTTTATCACTTCATCAATATTTTCAGATTCATGATTCTCAAGCAAAACTTCACAAATATAATCTAGTGCACTCAATTCACTAGCAATTCGTTCAACATAATTGGATCTTTTAAAAAGACTGGCAAGTGGATGAGGATCCATAAATGCTTTCCTTACAATTTCCAATAAAATACCCAATTATACCAAACAACCAAGCAAAGTAACCAAGTAAGACATAAGGGCAAACGGAAATAGATCTGACGAGAAAACGGCAAACGAAAAAGAAGGCGAATAAAAATGTCAAATTTTTGTGAAGTGGGGGAGATGAAAACGAGAGGAAAGTGGTAAATAATGTAAATTATGAGGAGATGAGATTTGTGATTAGGAACCTGGTATATGTTGAAGGTGCTCCCCGGCAACGGCGCCAGAAATTCCTTTTGATGACTGCAAGAACTACATCGGTATTTCCCCAAAGAGGAAGGGATGATGCAGTATAGCAGCGGTAGGTATTGCCCTCAGTGATGATACTAAGGTTATCGAACCAGTAGGAGAACCAGGCAACACAACGTAAACAACACCTGCACACAAATAAGAAGTACTCGCAACCCGATGTGTAAAAGGGGTTGTTAATCCCTTTGGGGTAACGGACGTGATAGAGTTGTAAATATTGATAGATAATAAGATAAATTGCAGCAGAGTATTTTTGGGTTTTTGGTTTAGTAGATCTGAAAATAAAAGCAAAGGAAAATAGATCGCAAAGGCAAATATATGAGAAAGAGACCCGGGGGTGATACGTCTCCAACGTATCTATAATTTTTGATTGTTCCATGCTATTATTTATGAAGTCTTAGATGATTAATAAGCTTTATCATTCACTTTTATATCATTTTTGGGACTAACCTACTAACCCAAAGGCCCAGTCAAGATTGCTGTTTTTTTGCCTATTTCAGGGTTTTGCAGAAAAGGAATATCAAACGGAGTCCAAACGGAATGAAACCTTTGCAGGATATATTTTTGGAGAAAATCACGCGAGATAAACTTCGGGGCCAAGCCAGAGGACAGGGGCCCACCCTCGAGGGTGGGGGGGCGCGCCCCCCTTCCCAAGGCGCGCCCCCTGCCTCGAGGGCAGGCCCGGTGGCCCCTGGTGCCCCTCTTCCTCCTATATATGCCTACGTACCCCAGAAACTCCAGACACAGAGAGAAAACCCTAATTCCACCGCCGTAGCTGCTGTTCCCATGGAGATCCCATCTTGGAGCCTGTTCCGGGAGGGGGATCCATCACGGAGGCCTTCATCATCATCATCATCGCCCTCACCATGAGTTGTGAGTAGTTTACCACAGACCTTCGGGTCCAGAGCTAGTATCTAGATGGCTTCTTCTCTCTCTCCGGATCTCAATACAAAGTTCTCCTCGGTCTTTGAGGAGATCTATTCGATGTAATCTCTTTTTGCGGTGTGTTTGTCGAGATCCGATGAATTGTGAGTTTATGATCAAGGTTATCTATGAAATATATTTGGTTCTTCTCTAAACTTTTTATGTGTGCTCATAATATCCTTGCAAGTCTCTTCGAATTATTGGTTTGCTTTGGCCTACTAGATCTATAGTTCTATCAATGGGAGAAGTGCTTGGCTTTGGGTTCAATCTTGCGGTGTCCTTTCCCAGTGACAGTAGGGGGCAGCAAGGCACGTATTGTATTGTTGCCATCGAGGATAAAAGGATGGGGTTTTCATCATATTGCTTGAGTTTATCCCTCTACATCATGTCATCTTGCTTAAGGCGTTACTCTGTTCGTATGAACTTGATACACTAGATGCATGCTGGATAGCGGTCGATGTGTGGAGTAATAGTAGTAGATGCAGGCAGGAGTCGGTCTACTTGTCTCGGACGTGATGCCTATAAACAATGATCATGCCTAGATAGTCTCATAATTATTCTCTTTTCTATCAATTGATCGACAGTAATTTGTTTACCCGCCGTAGAATATCGCTATCATGAGAGAAGCCACTAGAGAAAACTATGACCCCCGGGTCTATCTCTATCATATTTCTTTCCCGTTAATTTCTTTTGCCGTTGTTTATTTTCTGTTTTATTAAACCAAAAATACCAAAAATATAATTATCATCTCTATCAGATCTCACTATCGTAAGTGACCGTAAAGGGATTGACAACCCCTTATCGCGTTGGCTGCGAAGTTCTTATTTGTTTGTGCAGGTGCGAGTGACTCGTGTGTGGTCTCCTACTGGATTGATTGCTTGGTTCTCAAAAACTGAGGGAAATACTTACGCTACTGTGCTACATCTCCCTTTCCTCTTCGAGGGAATACAACGCAAGCTCAAGAGGTAGCAAGAAGAATTTATGGCGCCGTTGCCGGGGAGCCTTACGCAAAAGTCATATACCAAGTACCTATCACAAACCCTTATCCTTTGCATTACATTTATTTGCCTCTCGTTTTCCTCTCCCCCACTTCACCCTTGCCGTTTTATTCGCCCTTCTTCCGCCATGTGTTTATCGTTCACTTGCCTCTTGTTTGCTTGTGTGCTATGTGCCCTCAATTAGCTTGCATCTTCGCTTGGTAAAGTATGGATCCTCATCCACTTGCTAATCTATTTAAGAGATCCAATTATGTTGAACCTATTGCTAGTGAGTTGACTGCACTAGATTATCTTTATGGGGTTTTGCTCGAAATTTCTGAATCTGAAAATTGTGACGAAATATTGAAAGAAAAAGATAAATTGATTCACGATAGCTCTTTGGGTAAAAAGCATGATTACAATGATGTTACTATAAATTCTATTAATGTCAATTGTGCTAATGATATGCAAAACCTTAAGCTTGGGGATGCTTATTTTGCTTTGCCCATACTTGTTGTAATGATCATGATTGGGGTGATGCTTCTTACGATCATGAAATTCTATTTGAACCCCATGATGAATATGAGATTGATAAGAATTTTTGCAATAATATTGGAAGTGGGTTTGAAAGAGTGTCAACTTTAGACCCCACATATTTGGAGAATGTTCAATCTTATGAATTTTTTGATAAAAGTGGGCTTGGAGAAGTAATGTCTTCGTTCTATGTTAATCCCACTATTTTGAATGAGTGTCAACTTTGCATACATGTGGATCGTGTTGAAGATATGTTATGTGATAGCTATTTTGTTGAATTTGATCATGATCCTACATGAAATTATTATGAGAGAGGGAAATATGGTTGTAGAAATTTTCATGTTACTAAATTACCTCTCGTTACGTTGAGATTGCTACTGTTTCTTTCTCCTTCCTTGCATATGCTAGATCTTGCTTGTAATGGTAATTTGTTTTCCTATAATATGCCTATGCATAGGAAGTATGTTAGACTTAGATGTGTTTGTCACATGTCTTATGATGCTCTCCTTGTGCTTCAATTCTTATCTTTCATGTGAGCATCATTGAATTATCGTGCCTAGCTAGGGGCGTAAAACGATAGCGCTTGTTGGGAGGCAACCCAATTTTATGTTTTATGTTTTTGTTGCTGTTAGGGAATAAATATTGCATCTAGCCTCTGATTATATGTGTTTTCATGTTTTGTTTAGTGTTTTTGCCAAGTAGAACCTTTGGTAAGACTTGTGTGAAGTTTATCTGATCTTGCTGTGAAAAACAGAATCGTTAGCGCTCGCTAAAGTAGTCTTTAGATTTTACTGGAGCGTGATTTTTAGTTGACTCTTTTTGCTGCTGATTGGTAGACAAATTTAGAAAATTTATGAATTTAGTTTGAATATTTTGGAGTTCCAGAAGTAGGCGAACCCGGCAGATTACTACAGACTGTTCTGTTTTTGACAGATTCCGTTTTTCATGTGTTGTTTGCTTATTCCGATGCATCTATGAGTAATATTGGAGGATATGAACCATACAGAACTTGGATTACAGTAGGTTTAACAACAATATAAACAATTAATTAATTCCTTGTTGTACCTTTGAGTGGTGGTTTGCTTTCTCTTACTAACGGAGCTCACGAGAATTTTTGTATAAGTTTTGTGTTGTGGAGTTTTCAAGTTTTGAGTATTGCTTTGATGGACTATGGAACAAGGAGTAGCAAAGGCCTAAGCTTGGGGATGCCCATGTCACCCCAAGTAAATTCAAGATAATCAAAATCCTAAGCTTGGGGATGCCCCGAGAAGGCATCCCCTCTTTCGTCTTCATCCATCGGTAACTATACTTGGAGCTATATTTTTATTCGCAACATGCTATGTGTTTTGCTTGGAGCGTCTTGTATAATTTGAGTCTTTGCTTGTCAGTTTCCCACAATCATCCTTGCTGGATACACCGATTTGAGAGATTTAAATATGCCCTAGAAATTGTTAGAACACTCTATATGTTTCACTTATATCTTTTGAGTTGAATAGCTTTTGCTCTAGTGGTTCACTTATATCTTTTAGAGCACGGTGGTGGTAATATTTTGTAGAAATTGTTGAACTCTCATGCTTCACTTAGATCTATTTGAGAGTCTATTAAAACAGCATGGTAATGTGTTTAGGCTAAATAAACTAGTCTTCACATGATAGACATCCAATGTCAATGTAGTAAAAAAAATCACACCAAGTGCATTGAGTAAGAGATGTTGGATGCTTGATAATGGTTTTGAGACATGAGGATAGTGATATTAGAGTCATGCTAGTGGAGTAATTATGAAATTGAGAAATATTTGTGTTAAGGTTAGTGATTCCCGTAGCATGCACGTATGGTGAACCATTGTGTGACTAAGTTAAAGCATGATGTATTTGTAGAGTGTCAACCTTTGTGTGGAGGTCGGGGGCGCGCGATGGTTAACTCCTACCAACCTCCCCCCTAGGGGCATGCGTTGATTGCTTTTTTTTTGATGACTCGTAGATTTTTGCAATAAGTATTTGAGTTCTTATGACTAATGTTGAGTCCATGGATTATACGCACTCTCACCCTTCCACCATTGCTAGCCTCTCTTGTACTGCGCAACTTTCGCCGGTGCCATAAACCCACTATATATCCTTCCTCAAAACAGCCACCATATTGTTCCTCAAAACAGCCACCATACCTACCTATCATGGCATTTCCATAGCCATTCCGAGATATATTGCCATGCAACTTTACACCGTTACGTTTATATGACACGCATCATATTGTCATATTGCCATTGCATGATCATGTAGTTGACATCGTATTTGTGGCAAGGCCACCATGCATAGTTTTTATACATGTCACTCTTGTTTCATTGCACATACCCGTACACCGCCGGAGGCATTCATATAGAGTCATACTTTGTTGTTGTAGTATTGAGTTGTAATATTGTGTTGTAATGAAAGTGTGATGATCATCATTTATAGAGCATTGTTCCATGGGAGGAAAGGCTGTATCTAGAAAGCCCCTCCGCAAAAAAAGGCCAAAGAAAAAAGAAAGGCCCAAAAAAAGGGACAATTGCTACTATCTTTTTCCACACTTGTGCTTCAAAGTAGCACCATGTTCTTCATTATAGAGAGTCTCATGCTTAGTCACTTTCATATACTAGTGGGAATTCTCGTTATAGAACTTGGCTTGTATATTCCAATGTTGGGCTTCCTTAAATGCCTAGGTCTTCGTGAGCAAGCAAGTTGGATGCACACCCACTAGTTCCTTTTGTTGAGCTTTCATTCATATTTAGCTCTAGTGCATCTATTGCATGGCAATCCCTACTCACTCACATTGATATCTATTGATGGGCATCTCCATAGCCTGTTGATACGCCTAGTCGATGTGAGATTATCTCCCTCTTTTTGTCTTCTCCACAACCACCTCTATTCCACCCATAGTGCTATATCCATGGCTCACGCTCATGTATTGCGTGAAAGTTGAAAGGTTTGAAAAGATAGAGCATGAAAACAAATGCTTGGCTGAAATCGGGGTTGTGCATGATATGAATATTTTGTGTGATAGCAAGAGAGCATAGCCAACACTATATGATTTTGTAGGGATAACTTTCTTTAGCCATAGTATTTTGAGAAGATGTGATTGCTTTGTTAGTATTGCTTGAAGTATTGTTATTTCTTATGTCAATATAGACTTTTATCTTGAATCCTTCAGATCTGAACATTCATGCCACAATTAAGAGAATTACATTGAAAAACTATATTGGTTAGCATTCCACATCAAAAATTCTTTCTTTATCATTTACCTACTTGAGGACGAGCTGGAATTAAACTTGGGGATGCTTGATACGTCTCCAAGGTATCTATAATTTTTGATTGTTCCATGCTATTATTTATGAAGTCTTAGATGATTAATGGGCTTTATCATTCACTTTTATATCATTTTTGGGGCTAACCTACTAACCCAAAGGCCCAGTACAGATTGTTGTTTTTTGCTTATTTCAGGGTTTTGCAGAAAAGGGATATCAAACGGAGTCCAAACGGAATGAAACCTTCGCAGGAGATATTTTGAGAAAATCATGCGAGATAAACTTTAGGGCCAAGCCAGAGGAGAGGGGGCCCACCCTCGAGGGTGGGGGCGCGCCCCCTTGCCTCGAGGGCAGGCCTGGTGGCCCGTGGTGCCCCTCTTCCTCTTATATATGCCTACGTACCCCAAAAACTCCAGACGCGGAGAGAAAACCCTAATTCCACCGCCGTAGCTGCTGTTCCCGTGGAGATCCCATCTTGGAGCCTGTTCCGGGAGGGGGATCCATCACAGAGGCCTTCATCATCATCATCATCATCGCCCTCACCATGAGTTGTGAGTAGTTTACCACAGACCTCCGGGTCCATAGCTAGTATCTAGATGGCTTCTTCTCTCTCTCCGGATCTCAATACAAAGTTCTCCTCGGTCTTCGAGGAGATCTATTCAATGTAATCTCTTTTTGCGGTGTGTTTGTCGAGATCCGATGAATTGTGAGTTTATGATCAAGGTTATCTATGAAAGATATTTAGTTCTTCTCTGAACTTTTTATGTGTGCTCATAATATCCTTGCAAGTCTCTTCGAATTATTGGTTTGGTTTGGCCTACTACATCTATAGTTCTTGCAATGGGAGAAGTGCTTGGCTTTGGGTTCAATCTTGCGGTGTCCTTTCCAAGTGACAGTAGGGCAGCAAGGCACGTATTGTATTGTTGCCATCGAGGATAAAAAGATGGGTTTTTCATCATATTGCTTGAGTTTATCCCTCTACATCATATCATCTTGCTTAAGGCGTTACTCTATTCGTATGAACTCAATACACTAGATGCATGCTGGATAGCGGTCGATGTGTGGAGTAATAGTAGTAGATGCAGGCAGGAGTCGGTCTATTTGTCTCGGACGTGATGCCTATATACAATGATCATGCCTAGATAGTCTCATAATTATTCGCTTTTCTATCAATTGCTCGACAGTAATTTGTTTACCCGTCGTAGAATATCGCTGTCGGTGTACTAAGATAGGGGTACCTTAGTACTCCAACTTGTGCACGGGCAATAGCAGCTTCCCGCGGCAGGGCTTACCACGTGCTCGCCGGAAACCTTTCTGGTCCCTATAAAGCCATTCAAGAACAAAGTATACAAGACAGAAGATCAAGGCCCCGGCAAGTGCAGCTTGCCGGGAAGGCCGCACTAGGCTCAAGATTATCACTTTAGCACAAGACCCTGGCGAGAGGAGCTTGCCAGGAAGGCCAAGGAATGCACACCTCGAGAAATGCCTCGGCGCACCCCTTGCCCCGGCAGGACCCGGAGAGCGACAAGCTTCCGGGCTCGGCAAGATCATAGCCCCGGCAAGGTGCTTGCTGGGGGGAACTTATGCTGTGTGCCCGCGCTCCAGCTCATCTGCCCACGCGTCGCCCTGGGGCCCTTCCAGGGACGCGTGGCGGACGGCTGTGCAGCCTGGGGCACATGGTGGCAATCCACGGTGACGAGGCTACCGCCGTGTCGAACGGAGAAGCATGGATGGGCACTTTTGGGGTCGACGGTGATGGGCATTTAATGCCCTTGTCCCCCACTGTCAAGGTTAGGTGAAGACCACTGTTCATCCACTGTTCATGCACTATTCCCGCACTGTTACAACTACCACCAAAGTTACATTTTTGCCCTCCTCTACGTTGACACCTGTCGGTGACCCCTTGAGCTATAAAAGGAGGCCCATGCACAACGTAGAAAGGGTTCAAATCCTAAGCAACTCTCTCGCTCGGTGTAGCTAGTACTGTAGCTCTTCAAGCTCCCGAGCTCAATACATCCAAGGCAGGAGTAGGGTTTTACGCGTCCGCGCGGCCCGAACCTGGGTAAACTGCCCGCGTGCTCTCCTCGATCTGCTCTTCGTGCTCCCTCCGCTCCCTTACCGCAACGTAGAAGGGGCTCCGGTCCCATAGGTGCTCGTGGGAGGACAGTTTCCCCCGACAATCGTTATCATTAGGGAAGCCACTAGAGAAAACTATGGCCCTGGGGTCTATCTCTATCATATTACTTTCCCATTAATTTCTTTTGCCATTGTTTATTTGCTGTTTTATTAAACCAAAAATACCAAAAATATAATTATCATCTCTATCATATCTCACTATCGTAAGTGACCGTAAAGGGATTGATAACCCCTTATCGCGTTGGCTGCGAAGTTCTTATTTGTTTGTGCAGGTGCGAGGGACTGGCGCGTGGTCTCCTACTAGATTGATACCGTGGTTCTCAAAAACTGAGGGAAATACTTACGCTACTATGCTACATCTCCCTTTCCTCTTCGAGGGAATACAACGCAAGCTCAAGAGGTAGCAAGAAGAATTTCTGGCGCCGTTGCCGGGAAGGCTTACCCAAAAGTCATATACCAAGTACCTATCACAAACCCTTATCCTTCGCATTACATTTATTTGCCTCTCGTTTTCCTCTCCCCCACTTCACCCTTGCCGTTTTATCCGCCCTTCTCCCGCCATGTGTTTATCATTTGCTTGCCTCTTGTTTGCTTGTGTGCTATGTGCCCTCAATTAGCTTGCATATTCGCTTGCTAAAGTATGGATCCTCATCCACTTGCTAATCTCTTTAAGAGATCCAATTATGTTGAACCTATTGCTAGTGAGTTGACCGCACTAGATTATCTTTATGGGGTTTTGCTCGAAATTTGTGAATATGAAAATTGTGATGAAATATTGAAAGAAACGGAGTAATGCAATAAGAACGATGACATGATGTAGACAAGATCTATTTATGTAGAAATAGGCCTCATCGTTTTATCCTTAGTAGCAATGATACTTACATGTCGGTTCCCCTTCTGTCACTGGGATGAAGCACCGTAAGATCGAACCCACTACAAAGCACCTCTTCCCATGGAAAGATAAATAGATCAAGTTGGCCAAACAAAACCCAATATCGGAGAAGAAATACGAGGCTATAAGGAATCATGCATATAAGAGATCAAAAGAAGACTGAAATAACTTTCATGATATAAAAAGATAGATCTGATCATAAACTCAAACTTCATCGGATCCCAACAAACACATCACAAAAGAGTTACATCATATGGATCTCCAAGAGACCATTGTATTGATAATCAAAAGAGAGAGATGAAGCCATCTAGCTACTAACTACGGACCCGTAGGTCTACAAGGAAGTACTCACGCATCATCGAAGAGGCAGCAATGGAAGTGGTGAACCCCTCCGTGATGGTGTCTAGATTGGATCTGATGGTTCTGGACTTTGCGGCGGCTGGATCGAAATTCCATTGACTCCCCTAGGGTTTCTGGAATATTAGGGTATTTATAGAGCAAAGAGGCGGTCCGGGGGGCACCCGAGGTGGGCATAACCCACCAGGGAGTGTTTGGGCCCTAGGTGTGCCCTGGTGGGTTGTGCTCCCCTCGGAGCTCCCCCCCCCCCAGGTGCTGCCTTGGCCTATTGGATGTCTTCTGGTCCAAAAAATCCACAAAAGATTTCGCTGCATTTCGACTCCGTTTGATATTGATTTCCTGCGATGTAAAAACATGCAGAAAATAGCAATTGTCACTTTGCACTATGTCAATAGGTTAGTACCTAAAAATGATATAAAATGACTATAAAATGATTGTAAAACATCCAAGGATGATAATATAACATCATGGAATAATAAAAAATAATAGATACGTTAGAGACATATCATCGCGCCCCCTGCCTTGTGGACAGCCTGTCAGTCCCCCGAAGCCCACCTTCTGCTATATCAGGTGTTTTGACCTGCAAAAAAAACATAAGGACGTTTTTGGGACGAAGCACCGCCGTCTCGAGGCGGAACCTGGGCGAAACCAATCTAGGGCTCCGACAGAGCTGTTCTGTCGGGGACGCTTCCCTTCGGGGGGGGGGGGGAATCGAAGCCATCGTCATCACCAACGATCTTCTCAATGAGAGGGGGTCAATCTCCATCAACATCATCACCAGAACCATCTCCTCTCGAACCCTAGTTCATCTCTTGTATCTGATCTTTGTCTCAAAACCTCAGATTGGTACCTGTGGGATTGCTAGTAGTGTTGATTACTCCTTGTAGTTGATGCTAGTTGGTTTATTCGGTGGAAGATCATATGTTCAGATCCTTAATGCTATTCAATACCCCTCTGATCATGAACATGAATATGATTTGTGAGTAGTTACTTTTGTTCCTGAGGACATGGGAGAAGTCTTGTTAGAAGTAATCATGTGAATTTGGTATTCGTTTGATATTTTGATGAGATGTATGTTGTCTTTCCTCTAGTGGTGTTATGTGAACATCGACTACATGACACTTCACCATTATTTGGGACTAGGGGAAGGCATTGGGAAGTAATAAGTAGATGATGGGTTGCTAGAGTGACAGAAGCTTAAACCCTAGTTTTTGCGTTGCTTCGTAAGGAGCTGATTTGGATTCATATGTTTCATGATATGGTTAGATTTATCTTAATTCTTCTTTCGTAGTTGCGGATGCTTGGGAGAGGGGTTAATCATAAGTGGGAGGCTTGTCCAAGGAAGGGCATGACTCAAGCACCGGTCCACCCACATATCAAATTATCAAAGTAATGAACGCGAATCATATGAGCATGATGTAAACTAACTTGACAACAATTCCCATGTGTCTTCTAGAGCACTTTGATTTATATAAGAGTTCGCTCAGGCTTGTCCTTTGCTACAAAAAGTATTGGGCCACCTTGCTGGACCTTAGTTACTTTTGTTACTTGTTACCCATTACGAATTATCTTATGACACAACTATCTGTTACCGATAATTTCAGTGCTTTGCAGAGAATACCTTGCTCAAAACCGCTTGTCATTTCCTTCTGCTCCTCGTTGGGTTCGACACTCTGACTTATCAAAAGGACTACGATAGATCCCCGATACTTGTGGGTCATCAATGTTTCACTAGAGGCTTCTCTCTTGAAGGCAAATAACATGGTGGGTGAACAAATTACTGTCGAGCAATTGATAGGAAAACGCAAAGTTATGACGATATCTAAGGCAATGATTTTGCAATATAGGCATCACATCCGTGTCAAGTAGACCGAAACGATTCTGCATCTACTACTATTACTCCACACATCGACTGAAACGATTCTGCATCTAGAGTATTAAGTTCATGAAGAACAGAGTAATCCCTTAAGTAAGATGACATGATGTAGAGGAATTAACTCAAGCAATATGATGAAAACCTAATCTTTTCATCCTCGATGGAAACAATACAATACATGCCTCGCTACCCCTACGTTGTCACTGGGTGAGGACACCGCAAGATTGAACCCAAAGCAAAGCACTTCTCGCACTGAAAAAAAAAACCAAACTAGTTGGCCAAACCAAACCGATAGTTTGAAGAGAATTACGAAGATACCAAATCATGCATATAAGAATTCATAGAATATTCAAATATTCATAGATAATCTTATCATAAATCCACAATTCATCGAATCTTGACAAACACACCGCAAAAGAAGATTACATCATATAGATCTCCCAGAACATCGAGGATAACATGGTATTGAGGATTAAAGAGAGAGAAGAAGCCATCTAGCTACTAGCTATGGACCCATAGGTCTGTGGTAAACTACTCACGCTTCATCGGAAGGGCAATGGTGTTGATGTAGAAGCCCTCCATGGTCGAATCCCCCTTCGGCAGAGTGCCAAAAAAGTCCTCCATATGGGATCTCACGGGTACAGAAGGTTCCAACGGTGGAAAAGTGGTTTCAATGCCTACTTTAGTGTTTCTAAAATATTTGAAGATATATAGGCGGAAGAAGTAGGCCAGGGGGCTGCGAGGGGCCCACAAGGTAGGGGCGCCCCCTACCCCCCTGGGCGTGCCCTCCACCCTTGTGGCCGCCTCGAGGCTCCTCTGACTTGGACTCCAAGTCCCCTGGGTGTCTTCTGGTCCAAGAAAAATCATCGTAAAGTTTCATTCTGTTTGGACTCCGTTTGATATTCCTTTTCTGCGAAACTCAAAAACAAGGAAAAAATGGAAACTAGCACTAGGCTCTAGGTTAATAAGTTAGTCCCAAGAATAATATAAAATAGCATATTAATGCATATAAAACATCCAAGATAGATAATATAATAGCATGGGACAATCAAAAATTATAGATGCGTTGGAGACGTATTAGATGTCAGCTAGGCGTCCACCATGCAGGGTATGGACAACAGGCAGCGTGTCGGGATGCAGAGGTGTTGAATGGAGCCTTGGTAGGAGGAGATGATGGCTCTGAGGAGTTCAAAACCATGAACGACAGATAGCTGACGACAGTCGAGATAAAGGGGCATGGCGCGTCATAGAGGGTCCCACCGAGTTGAGAGGACTTGGGTGCGGCAGCAATCCTTGGTGGGGATAAGCGATATGATCTCCCCAAGGATGGTGTCCGGGAGATAGCTGATGCGGTCCACCCGAGATTCTGCCGGTTTCTCATATCCGGTGGGGGGCCTGCCGCATCTCCTCGCACTGTCGGGTGCATGATCTACAACCAGCGTCACCGCTGGCGAGAGCCTCATCTTCTTGGTGCTGGGGCCAGCCGACTCCATTTTCCTTTTGGGCATCGCGCCAAGATCATGGGTTTGAGTAGAGTATCCAGAGATGAGCCTAGTGGCAGTGCGAGTGGGGAAGAAGGAGGGCTGGGGTTTTCTGTAGGAGTGGAAGAAGAGGAGCATGCATTTTCTGTACGAGTGAGGAAGAAGGTGAGCGGGGGTTTTCTCTACGAGTGTGGAAGATGGGGAGCGGGGGGAATTGGGGGGCGACGAAAGCGGGAGAGTCCAGCGAGCTGCAACATAAGTGGAAGCGAGGAGGAAGGAGGGTTTTTCTGGGATCGCCCCCTCTTCAAGAAATATGGGATTTTCCTCGCAAAAAACAAAAACAAATGAGCTCTAAGATGGATAGGCTTTTGTACTGGAGGGCCTTAAAACTAGAGGCAACCCATTAGAGACTCTCTCCAGCTCTACGGCTTATTGCCCAGTCGAAAGAAAAAAAGAGACGCCTCGAACTTAATTATGGCTCCTCATTAGTAACATTTTTCAACTTGAAAAAAAGTTATAGCTCCTTCTCGGGCCGGTTTGGCATCCACCAAATTAGATGATGTTGTACTGCATGCAGACACTCACACTGGTCGTAGTGCAGCAAAATGAGGGGTCAAATAACATGCCCACAATATACATAGATTGTAAAGGTTGACACGCTAGTCAACATGCACACATATGGTATGCATACTAGGTAACATTCACAAGCACTTAAGTTCAGCATGTTTACGCATCTAAGTGATTCACAAGACTATAACCAAGACAAAGCTACGAGAAGGTGTAGAAATAAAGAAAAAATGATTGATGCTTCTCTGAGCAAAGGGCCTCCCTACACACGCATTAATTTCCTGGCCATGCTTCTTTCTACTCAATGTTGCGTGCACTTTGAGCATGTTGGCAACCCCACAACTAGCTTGATGGCTCATCTTGCAAATTACGCTGACACATTGCAGCAAACAGAGGAGGCAATAGAGATCACTCAACATCAGACCAGTTTGTGCAGTTCCACTGAAATAATCTTCATTGTCCTGAATGTGAAAAGATAGGAAAGCGATGTACTTAAATGGTGTCGCAGAACAGTAGCCCGTATCAATAGCTCGGCATGACAAAAGACGATCATCTGTACGAAGGGGATACTGACCCGCGTGAGGAAGATTATGCATAATTTTATAGGTGGTTAGTTGATTTCCACCTTGGGATCTCCTATGATAGAACGCAGGAAATTCTATGCAGTTGATGAGCGCAATTCCTTCCGTGTGGCTGTAGAAAATTTGTCCGACTAACCCCAATATTTTTTTGTGCAGTTCCACTAAAATAATGCACCACTGTTTGCACGACCCCTACTCACCGGCCAGGCCATCAATGACTCTGTCTCTTTTATGTTGCTTTGATGGCACGACTGCAGTGCTTGTTTGCTCCTCCACACATGACAGGCTCATTCCACACTGCAAATAGCAAGCCAACGTACGAATAAGCTTATTTCATCTTGCGTTGGTCATTCTACCAAGTTACGAATGGAGGAATACCTGGAGCACCGTGAGGTCAGCTGACAGCAGGTTCCACTAAAATTGAGGTTTGTGCTTCCGTTTGCACAAATGGACACCATATGGAGATAGACAACCCTATTTGCACAAATATGTAACAGGGTTATTTAAGCAGTGTCATTTTTTTGCAGCGTCATATGATTAATAGAAGCATCTCATATGTTATCAATGGCATTACAGTGACAATATGAAAAGGTGCCATTAACTAAGAAGTGCCATCACATCAAATCAACAGTGGCACTAGATTAACGGGGCTTACATTAACATGCATAACAATTGCATTATTACTCTGTGATGACAGATTGGGAGTAGCACTTGATCAGTACATACGTGCACAGTTAATAGGAATGATCATTCTAACAAAGGGTGATAAGGAAATGAGAAACACATCGTCGTGTATACCATTGTGCAATTAAATTTTGTGCAGTTCAACGGAGATGCAGCTATGTTACCGGTGTCAGAGTTTAGTGTAACGGCCCAAAACACTCTTTATGAGAAATAAAGCAAGACAGAAGCATTTCATAAAACGGTGGTGGCATTGATTCATTTTATCAATGGCAATAGATTGACAGCAGCATTATTAACAGCAACATCACATTAACAGTGGCATTGTTTCATTTTACATGTGATGTTAGATTAATAATAGCAGTAAGGGCATAGGGACAGGGGAGGCATAAGCATGTTTTACATCTACCGAGGAATAAACTGGTGACGTAGAGGTGTTGCCGAGTGTGGCAAACATGCAATGCATGTATGGATTTGTGCATTTTTGTTCTCGTAAGTGACCTTTCCTATGTGACCACAAGAAATCTAGATGTGCTCATTCTCGGTTGAATTGTCAACCCCCACCCCCCATTGTCCTTTTTCGACCAAGAGACCGGTCAGGCCAACATCTTTATTTCCCTTTCCAACCAATAGATCGGTTCGTTAGCCAGTATCTGCAATACCTTTTTTCCTCTAATTATAAGAATTTAGGTGGTGTTCGAGTGTTCAACAAGACGACGAAGCTAGCTACATGGGGAGCTTTGTAATGCTAGAAGAATATCCACATGCATGATGCAGCGAAGTGGGGAGCAATCCTAACTTGATGAAAAAAAGGGATGAAGCGACGTGGGGATCTGGCCACTAGAACAAGTATAGTTCTAAAATAAGTTATACCTCCGTTCAGCGGGAAGTGGTGAGGCAGGCGGTGCGATCTGCCAACTCGACGGCGGGGAGCAAGGGTGAGGAGAACCTCCCACGCCGACGTCAGGTCAGAGAAGACGGCGCGCGTCGGCTTCCTCCCTCGCCACCGGCGACCACTAGCAGATGGGACCTGGCCAGATCTGTGTCAACCAGAGAGAAGAGAGAGAGAGTGAGAGAGAGAGAGAGACAAAGACAGTGGACACTGCCGATCCGGAGAGGGTGAGAGGGTGAGAAGAAGAAAGCAACCCTAGCAAGCAAGTCCTGAAGTGGACTAGAAGTTGTATTACTTAACAACAACATTACTGAACAACACCTAGACCAAGGGAGTACTAAATGGTGAGTAGGTGACCTTGCGCTTGGATCTTCGTCTCTTCCGGAAGTCGAACAATGATGATGGTACTACAATATATACTTTTGGCAATCTGACACCAAATGAACTGTTGCACGTCCACTGCTTGTACAACGCCCACTATTGTAAGGAAAAGCTTCTCCTCATGTTGCAAGCCACCGCGCGCG
Organism: Secale cereale; assembly: GCA_902687465.1. Classification (NCBI taxonomy): domain Eukaryota; kingdom Viridiplantae; phylum Streptophyta; class Magnoliopsida; order Poales; family Poaceae; genus Secale; species Secale cereale. The sequence goes on from LR738713.1 coordinate 395,794,115, forward strand.
CGTGGGCGAGGGAGAGGGCATAGTAAGCAAGCTTCTCGTCGTTCTGCGAGTTGATGGGACACATCAAAGTTATTCAGTACTCTCTCCAAAAAGGGTCGACCATGTCCATGGCTACCATCCCGTGCTCCGTCTACATGCACGATTCACGTGCTATCCAGGAGAAAAAATATTGTGTAGTATGTGCTATCGAAGTGCACGACTCACTTACACACTGCTTATCTCCATTTTCTTGCATGGCACGTCCACCTTGATGCTAGATGTCCCGCATGTTGGCAAAAGGATGAACAAAATCTCACGTCTAAAACAAAAGAGTGGAAGAACATAGATTCCCGATGACGAGAAGGAGCAAGGAACCTCATGGTGGAGTGTCTGAACTACTTGGAGCATCTACAGTTTGCACTTTTGTTGCCTCTATAGCTGCCTCTAAGCCTTTAGAGGCTGCCTCTATACATTTCATGAGGTTTGCCTCTAACAAAAAAAATCCTTGGCATCACCTCTAAGCTAAGAGGTTGCCTCCAAGCTTTTCTTTCAATTAAAATACTCATATGTCCCTACATGTCATCCACTTTGTTGAGTCTCCCAACTGAAAAGTGAATCAGATATCAACTTGGTTATTGTTTTTGTGGGACTGCTATAGAGGCTGCACTCAAATGCCATACATTGCAGGATTTTTGACTAACCTTAGTTGCAGCAATGTAGACCCCAGCTTAGAGGCAATGCTGCCTCCAACCACTGTGGATGCCCTTATTCACCTAGTCAGTGAACTGACAATACACGCTACAGCAAATGGGACACTTAATTAATAAGCCGAGCCGGCGTGTTGGTGTTACCAAATCAGCCTTACCCTATGCTGCCATCATGTTTGCCAGTAGAGCATGCTTCCACAAGAGATTTGCGTCCGCAAATACACCTACACACTTCTCTCTTCCATTAACTAGCATATGGGACCTCTTGTGGTAGACCCCACATGTCATTGGCTTAACTATTTACACTCCGAAGGACGAAGGGCCATGGAGGGTAGTCCGGAATTATTAGGCTGGACGAAACTAAGACCCTCCTTTTTCGCTTGGATCTGTTGGCATTGCGTTTACTCATTGGGTGAATTAACTTACCGAGAAAGAAGGGGTTGCATGAAAGGAGGAGAGAGACGTGGTGCATGCAATCGTATTAATTAATATAAGCAGCCAATGCATGCCCGATTTAAGGGGTCTTTCTCTCTTTCCCATACCCAGCTATGTATGCGGAACTGATTACTTTCTATAACTGCCTAGAGTCTTTTTTTCCTTGATCTTAGAGATTCTGTTGATGGGTCTTTTAAACCCGGACGGATGTAGTACTATTTAGTACACTCTCCAAAAAGGGTCGACCATGTCCATGGCTAATCCCTCCGTCTAGGTGTATAAGACATCTTAGGTTCTGCACCGTGACCAAGGCGAAGGAAAAAATGAGAGATTTTAATGCGTATTTGCTAACTAATAGCATTGCATGCAATGAATTGACCATTGCATTTCGTGTTTCAAAGTCTAAGTCACTGATGTCATACACGCCCCACATCTTTTATTGGCTGATTCATTTATTTATGTCAAGAAACAAGAAATGAGGTGAAAGTTAATGCACCGTGTTCAAGTGTTTTGGGATCATTTGGTTTTCATAAGATGACTACACCTAGACGGAGGGAGTACCATCCCTTGCTCCGTCATTGAGTGCGTGCACAATTCATGTTCCATTGAAGAAAATAATGTTGTGTACGTGTCATCGAATAGAATAACTTTATTTATAAATAATGCACCACCGTGTCATGGTAGAACTTTGATTCATTCACGCTTGGTTCCCGACCCACCACTAACAACTACTCCTGGTGTAAAAAACGTTCTTATATTATGGGATGGAGGGTATATTAGCCAAATTATCATGTGAGCTGCCTCTTCATACATAAATGAGCTCACCGTGTACCCGCGCGTGAGTACGAAAGAGGCAAAGAGTACATGCGTTGGTGCCCTGCACCTCTTCTCTTTGTGCACGTATTCCTTTTTTCGGGTGATTCATGGACGTACTCCACCTACGTTTGTGACCATTGGTGAGTCTCTCCCACTACTTTCTCCTTCTTCTTGCATGACCCATGGATCTGGATGTTGGATGTCCCACGTGTCGGCAAAACGAAGAAGAACGCTTTACGATGATCGAGAAGGAGCTAGGAACCTCGCGGTGGAGCGTTCTAGACTCTTAATATATTTTCTATATTCAGCGATATAAAATCAATCCAATCTTCTCCACAACTAGTAGACCTCTGAAACACGGCAGCCCAGTGTAGTTTACATTATACATGGCCCACCTCATGCTATCACCATATTTCTTCGCCACCGTGCGACAGCTAGCTCTAGTAATCCACCAGCTCATATCGTTTCTCGCTCCTCGTCTCTCTCAAAGTGCGACGGGCTGGCGATTTTGCCGTCTATTGAGGTCGGTTAGCTACATGCCAAGAGCATTCTAAAAAAGTTATTGTACTCTATTGTTATGCTAAGAAGAGGAAGCGCTTTGACCGACGGAACAAACGAGACACGCGTGCCGTGCCGTGAGTGGGTCCAGCTTCTCGTTTTGAGCTTTTTTGGTGTAGTAGTACCTTCATAGAATGATGAAAATCCCCGCTAAAAAGGCGCTTTTCTTTCTACTAATCCCGGCAACCGTTCTTGTTTTGTGCATTAAATTGTTAAGTGCCATGATTAAGATATAATTAATCAATGCATGTAAAACATTCTTGTTAAGTGGTGTAGTACTCCTCACGCATGCATGCGTTGCGATTAGCCCTTCATCCATGCATTGCGATTAGTAATGTATTCTTCGAGGTTGCCTTTGACTACTAATAATAAGATTTTATATAATTTGAAAATTATTTCATTTGAAGATCCTTTCACGTATGAAAGTGACGGTATGCTTTGAGCAACTTGCATGTCAGTTTGTCTCAAAAAACGTTTTAGGCCCTATATATACATCGACAGATGGAGTACATGATACTAGCAAATGCTCACCATCTAGTAGTTCATTGGTTGGTTTTAATTTTTGAATTGAGTAGTGCTAGTACACTTGATGTTGTGCTGCTACCGTCCAATGTTCACATGTTGTGGTTTCTAGAATAAAAAAGGAGGTAGTACTTACTGTGGGAAAGGTGAAGTGATGGTTGCTTCGTCCGAGCAACTTATTACTCTAGGAATATTGGAGTACCAGTGGATTCAACGAAAGAGTGAAATGGTGGTTACTTCGTCCCCACAACTTACTCTGATTTGATTGCTCACTAGTCATTATTATTGCAGCGTGCCGACCGAGTTGAATCTCCCCTGCAGTTGTGCACTCAATATTGATGCATGGTAGGTGGAGCTGGATGAAGGATGTCCCACATGTCGGCAAAATGAATTTGAATGGTTTCTCGCATTGCTATCAATCTTTCAGGATTTGTTTATACATACGGATAACTTCCCAGCATAATGAAATTGTATTCTAATGCTATGAAGGTTCCAACTTTGGTTCCCACAGAAAACAAAGGTTTCAACTTACGATTCATGTGTCCTCTTCCCTCAAGATTGTCTCGTTACAACATTCCATCAAATACAAATGAAACTACCATGGCTGCTAATGCATCTCAATGATTCGGAGATCAGTGCCAATATTCACATCGCAACTGAAGACAAAGTAGTGAGAAGGTGTAAAAATAAAGAAAAATATATAAGTGATCGATGTTGTTTGTAGGCATGGCTCCATTTCCTGGCCACGGTGTTCATTGGTTGGCAGCTAGTTTCATGCAGCTTTGTAGCCAAGAAAGAGGTGTATGGAGGACATCACAATCCGATCATTTTGTGCAGTTCCACTAAAATCGAGCTGATCATCCCTGTTTGCAAAGATATTCAGTCAGCGTGATTACAATAATAGTGGAACTAGATGATGAAACATAACACTCACAAATAGAAGCCAATCACCTCTGCGATCTCTCTTTAAGACTAACTACTTGTTGGAGAATATTAGGCTCGGAGTTGGATGAGGAGGACAGCAAAACCAATATCCCTTTCCGCAGTCCCACAGAAATGTAAAACGTTGCCCGTGTGATATTTTGGCGGAACTACACATAATACGCTTAAGAAAAGAGTGATTTGTGCAGTTCACCAAAAGGTTGCAATAGCAACAAGGTGAAATGGATAGCCCTGTTTGCAAAAGGAGGTAGAAAGGAAACAATTACTGCCCAATAACATAATAGTTGAAGACACATACGCCGACAAAAAAGAAGCATGTTCAATGTCATAAGGGAAAGATAGCTACATGGTGGATTATCAAAAACGGTGTGAGGATGAGATTGCAAGATGGAAAGTATGACAGACGAGCTACTTTTTAGGCAAAGAACTAGGGAAGCATGTAGGATTTTCCACATGCAGCAGTGTGGGAAGATGGGTAGTGGAGCAAGGCCAGAGGGGATACCTGGGGGTCATCATGATGTAACTAGGAGGGCGGCGGCGGGCGGGATCTACCCATACTACGACAGCGAGCAAGTAACATAGGCCCTATCGTGTCGAAGCTTGGTCCGAGAAAACCGCGGGTAACACAGATCAGGGCATGCTGCCTCGACGCCATCGGACGGAGAAACGATGCACTTCCCCCCTTTCCGCCGGCGGACGGGATGCGGTCGGATCAGTGACCAACGGCGAGAGAGAGGCCATCGCCGCCTTGTTTGAGATACTGTGAGGAGAGACAAACCCCGACAGATAGGCTCCTTTGTATATAGTGGAGCGGACTACTTTTTTCTCCATAAAAATGTTTTATATTATGTGTACGTGACATTGAGCAATAAAACTTTATTTAAAAATAACGCGCCAACACATCAAGTCGAACTTTGTTCAGTGCACGCGTGGTACACAACCTCCGTAAGTAAACAACCAATGCACGCTCTCAAATTAGCACGTGGGCAGCCATTTCATATATAAATGAGCTCCACCTTGTACCTGTGCGGGTGTGGCTGGGCACGAAGCGTGAGTACATGCACTTATTATTTTCGTGTACGTACACCACCTACGTGGGTTTGTGTGAGAGAGATACAAACCTAGAGAGAGATTGTGTGTTGGTTCATGAGTGTTTTTTGGGGGGTGCGTGAGAGATAGACAAGGAATATGTGTCGATGATATCTCAAACAAAAAATGTAACATATGCAATGTGTGAGGCCTGGATATATCATATATAGAGGGGGCGATCCACGAGAAGAGAGTGGATGTATCATCGGTATGAGATATCCAGAGAATCAAAGAGAGAGATGAAGTGTGTGTGTGTGTGTGTGTGCGCGCGCGCGCGATCGATAAAGGGTGCCATCAAAAATTTGTGTGTGCCCACGTCAAAGATATAGAGTCACTGGCATACTAGAACGTGAGAGGGGACAGGTGCAGTGCGTGTCTGCCTGTCTGTCTGTGCACGTGCGTGTGAGAGACGGGTCAAGAGGCATGCACGAATGATGAGGGGGACTATATGGTTGTGGTAAGCAGACATAACTACATAGGAAGATCAATCATCCTTTGTCAGAGAAAGGGAGAGACATAACTTGTGAGGCACGTCGATCGATGCATGAGGAAAAAGAGTTATAGTAGACCTAGGTATATGCAGGGAGACCGATCGGTATACATGCATGTGTTAGAAGCAAATAAGGCCTGCAAAGAATGATAGAGATAGAGGGATGCGACTAGGGAGGGTGCGAGAGGCCTACTATGTTGAGGGGGAAGGAGTGTGCGAGTATGATATCAATGAAAGGAGGGGCGGGAGTGTGCACGTGCGTGGAACCTTATTAGACGGAGGGGGCATGGACGAAGAGAAGAGGGAAAGCTTGTGTTTGTGGTAGGCACACCTGGCTAGAGAGGTATATTGATCGGTGTGTGCCGGAAAGAATGAGCTGGGGGGCCTACACACACCATGGGTGAACAATCTAAAGAGAAATGATGAATGTGCGCGATGGAGCTAGAGAATGCTGAGGGAGGCGGGCGTGTGAATGCACGAGAGAAAGTTAGCGCTAGCTACAAATATAAGAGGATTGTGTGGGTGTAAAAGACGAATAGAGATCATAATTCATTATAAAAGTGGATTCGGATATTTGAAGAAGATGTCATAGTGTTTTAAACCGACGCATGCATGAATATATCACTACAAAAAAAAAGACACATTCGTGACATTTTGGGCTGAACGAAAAAAACGGTCATACTTACGACACTTCTATGACGATAATTGTGACAAAACCCGGTATCATCATAGATGTGGTGGGGTCCTACTTCTATGACAAAAAATCATGACAGAAAATGGGCTTTTCATCCTGGGCGGGCCGAAGACACAGCTGCATGACATTCTTTGGGCCGTCCATGACGGAAAAACCCGTGGTAGAAGCGAGGGCGAGGAAAATATCGGGGTGTTCCCGCTTACGGTGGGTGGTCGGAGCCGAGCGATGGACGTTTCTATCGTACACGCACGCGCGTGGGTGCGAGGTGTTGGGCTCTAACTGAACCCGAGCGAGGCGTTGGGCTCTAACTGAACCCGAGCGATTGCACTGCAGGCTACGCATTACTGAACCCGAGTGACCGATCGATGGCTGTTAACTGAACCCGATCGAGCGATTCCTTCGCTACTACTGCTAACTGAAGCCGATCGACGCTGCCTCTGGATGAACAGTGAGCATTGCTGGGGGGTTTGAATGAACAGTTTCCAGTGGGGGTGGAGGAACAGGACCCCGTGGTGTTGCCTCTGGATGAACAGAACCCCGATCGATCGAGCCGGTTGGGGCTGGATGAACAGGACCCCGTGGAGGGCTGGATGAACAGGACCACCCCGTGGAGGGCAGGATGAACAGTAGACGATGGAGAGCTGGATGAATAGTGGCCCGTGGAGGGGTGGTTGAACCGGAGCCCGTGGAGAGGGCTGGTTGAACAGTAGCCGGTGGAGTAGCACGCGGTGGAGGCTGGATGAATAGGAGCCCGTGGATGAATAGTCGCAGGTGTAGGCTGGAGGAGGTCGACGGTGGATGAACAGTAGCCCATGGAGGCTGGAGGGGGTCGACGGTGGAGATGAACAGTATCCCGTGGAGTCCCGTTTTGTGGTACGCCACACCCCTCCCGATGAGCAGGACCCCCGTTTCGACCGTAGCGCTCCAACACAAGTCCGTTTCTTCCGTTTTGCGGTACGCCACACCCCTCCCGATCAACAGGACCCCCGTTTCGACCGTAGGAGGTCCGTTTCCTCTGTTTTGCGATACGCCAAACCCCTCTCGATGAACAGGATCCCGTTTCGAACGTGGCTGGTCGAACACAAGGCCGTTTCCTCCGTTCTGCAGTACGCCTGGCCTCGTTTCCATCGGCTCTTCCGTCCAAGCCCTCCCGATGAACACGACAACGCATTCCGTTACGACCCAGCCGGTTGGCTCCCCATGAACGCGACGACGACGCTGTTTCTCCGTTCCGACCCAGCCATGTACACGAGCCCTGGTCGTACGTATGCGCGAGTAGGCATTCGAGACCCTGCCCGTATGTATGTACGTGGCCGTATTTTCTTTCTTGCACACTGGCCGTTGTACGTACGTGTACATGCTACGTGCGCACCTCTACTACGACACGTGCATGCCTCTACATTGACCAGTATGTACGTACACATTCGTGACCAGAATGACAATGCTACGTACGCTTCGACCAGGTGGGTCCCGACTGTCAGGCACTTCCTTACGTGCGAATATGTAGCTGGTGGGTCCCAGCTGTCAGGGGGGCGAATCGTTTTTTTTCAGACGCACTTCCTTGCGTACGAATATGTAACTGGTGGGTCCCAGCAGTCAGGGGGAAATGTTTTTTTCGTGAAATACGGTGGCCCGTCCAGTGGGTCCCCGCTGTCAGGTGGAGGAATAATTATTTTGCGCGTAATAAGGAGGCACTTCCTTGTTGCGGCCGTGGACCCAGCTGTCAGCCTCTCCACGTATAGTCCATGTCCGATGAAAGCTGTTCCTTGACCATGTTGACCACGCCGCGCCGAGAGCACCAGGACGGTGGACGACGGTGAGGCCTAGGAAGGGGACGGGGCGGAGCCAGGGAAGACGCGGCAGTGGATGCCCACGCGTAGAGGAGTACGAGGGTTCACTGGTTCGCTACGGTGTGAGGCTGCCATCGCCGCAGAATAACAGGGGTTGTGGGTGAGTAGAGGGATGGCCTGGCCAGCGGTGGGAATAGTAGGGGGCGGTGAGGCCTCTGCGGCAGCACAGCCGGCCACGGGAGGCAGGAGCATGCGGCACGACCGGCGCTGCTTTGGGCGGCTGGAGCAACAAGACCAGAGGTTGAAGAAGCACTACGGCTGTTGGATGGACATCGTATGGTCATTGGAGCTAGAATCGTTTATATTGACTAAGTTGACAAAGCACACCGTCCCCGTCAACTTAGTAGGCCCACAAGTCAGCCTCCCACCAAGGTGGGTCCCAACCAGCAGGGGGAGTATTCATTTTTTGTGTGTAATAAGGAGGCACTTCCGGTGGGTCCGAGCTGACAGCGGGGGAAACGTTTTTTCGTGCAATACAGTGGCACGTCCAGTGGGTCCCAGCAGTCAGGGGGAAACGTTTTTTCTCAAAATACGGTGGCCCGTCCGGTGGGTCCCAGCTGCTAGGTGGAGGAATCATTATTTTCCGCGTAATAAGGAGGCACTTCCTTGCTGCTGTCGTGGACCCAGCTGTCAGCCTCTCCACGTACAGTCCACGTCCGATGGAATCCGTTCCTTGACCACGTTGACCACCCCGCGTCGAGAGCACCAGGGCGGTGGACGACGGCGAGGCCTAGGAAGGGGATGACGCGGAGTCGGGGAAGACGTGGCAGTGGAAGCCCGCGTGGAGAGGAGTACGAGGGTTCACTGGTTCGACTGCGATGTGAGGCTGCCGTCGCCGCGGAATAACATGGGGTGTGGGTGAGTAGAGGGATGGCCTGACCAGCGGTGGGAGTAGTAGGGGGCGGTGAGGCCTGCGCGGCAGCACAACCGGCCACGGGAGGTAGGAGCAGGCGGCACGACCGACGCTGCTTTGGGCGGCTGGAGCAAGAAGACCAGAGGTTGAAGAAGCACGACGGCCGTTGGATGGACATCGTACGGTCACTGCAGCTAGAATCGTTTGTATTGACTAAGTTGACAAAGCCCTTGGTACGCTTCAACTTAGTATGCCCACAGGTCAGCTTCCGAATCGGTGCGCCCCAGATTTCAGGGGGAGGAATCATTTTTTGGGCGGGTGAAGCTAGAATATCCGAGATTGAAGAAGAAGCTCGGCATCCGTTGGATGGACATCCAACGGCCACTGCTGCTAGAACCGTGTGTTGACTATAAGTTGACAAAGCCTTGCATACGCGTCAACTCTCTTTTTTTAGGGGGGACTCGCCAACTTAGTAAGGCCACAAGTGTGTGGCAGAGAACTTATAGCTCATTTGAGATTTGTAAGAATGTGCAACCAATTTTTGAATTCTAATGGAATTTACTACAACCCATTTACAAATTGTTAAAAGTACAGCCCATTTCAACCAATCGTTCAAAATAGAATTCAATAAAATTTCCCACATTTTGATGGGATCCGAAATATTTTTATCCCGAAATTTCTAGTCAGATTAAATACAATTTCAATATAAATTTATATTACGTAAAAATCCAACGAAACATTGCGCTCACAACAATTAATGAAATTAAAATTTTCAATATCCAAAAATAATATTTTATAAATTAATTACGTGTTTGGTGCATTTTTTATAGTTATTGCCCAGTTTTTATAATTACATCCCATTTATTATTTCTTAAAGCCCATTTTCTTGTTAAGCCTAATGCATCCCTCCTAGGAAAGATTTGCAGCCCAGCGAGGCGGAGAAGAACAACTTGACCTTGACTGGGTATTCCTAAAAAAAGTATAGCTGTGCTAGCCATTTTCAGCTTGAAAAATAATAATATATGGGCTGGATATCTGGCCTGGGCTAGATGAGCTACAACCTGCCCAGTTAATAGCTGCAGCAATGTTTTCGTTCTTGTTCAGAGGAGAAATATTAATATCTGGGCTAAACATCGCTCAAGAAAAACTCTGCAGTGCTCACACCTCAAAAACACAAATACTGCTCGAGCTGCTTGGTCCCAGCTGTCGGCCGCTTCTTGTGCAATTCTCTCGTTTATTGGCTACATAGGTTGACAATGGTGTGGGACCGTGATGTCAGAAAACTGGGAGGAAGAAAAAAAATTATAGTTTTATATACTAATAAGGAGGCACTTGCGTACGTGCGACTATGTCCCTGGTGTGTCCCCGCTGTCATCCTCTCCAAGTAAAGTCATCTCCTCATCCTCATGTCCGTTGACCATGTTGACAACGTGAGACGGTGGCGCCACAACAAGAACAACAACTCGAAGGACGACGGAGAGGGCCTCGTGGGCCCTACGGATGGTCTGATACAGCGCCCGCTGCTCATTCGGGAAGCCAGGATCATAGGGCCACATGTCCGCGACGGCATTGCCATTCGCTTGTTCATCGGTGCTCATTGAGGAGACGGAGGTTGCAACACATGTCCTCCTGCACTGGTAGCTCTTCCGCCATTAGGGCGTCGAAGTGCGGCCGCACCTGCTCTATGGTGAACACGGCATGAACCGACTTGGACAGTGGCATCGACTCCTGGTCGGAAGCTACATTCATCGTCTGATTGTCGTCGCTCAGCTCGGCGAGGTAGCTGGCGAGCCAGCATGTTCGGCTGCTAGACCGACCCGCTGGCAAGCATGAGTCTGACTGCCCTGGCCCACCCAGACCGCCTCCCTCGCACGCGCGCGCTTTCCCCATGAAACGGTCAGCACCGCCCGCCTCACTTCCCGGTGCATGCGATTGCTCCACCTTCAAACGACACAAGTGACGTCTGTCCTTCTGCCGCCCACATTAATGATACGCAGTTGCCGAGGCGGCTACTCTGGCGCCACACGTTCGTTCCTCCGCCGCCCACCATTGCTATATAAACTGCTGCGCTCGCCATAGCTGCAGCCGTCCGCATCCATTCCTATTCTCCTGTCCACACCACTACTGCCCACCATGGCTTCCTCACGCTCCAGTGCTCTTCGGGACGGGCGGACGATGGACCACAAGGAGATGGCAGCCATTGCTGCCGACTAGCTGGCCGACAGGCAGCCGGAGGACGACGACGTCCCAATGGAGAACATGGTATTCGACGATCCGGCGCCAACCCCCTCCTCCGCGCCATCCTCGCCGGTGCATTGCACCATGACCATTGGCGAGGCCCGTGCCCAATATATGGACACGGTGAGGCAGAAGCGTGAGGAGCAGTTCCGGGAGGCGCAGGCCGACGTCGCCTACAACCACCATCTCCTCCAGGAGCACCTGCAGGCGGAGGAGCACATCGCCGCGGAGAGGGCGGAGCAGGAGGCGCTGCTCTATTCGTACCGCTCCGCCCACGAGGGCTGCCTCGAGCACTAGCGGTACCGCATGCGGGTGGCGGAGCCTGCGGCCGCCTACAAAGAGGGTGATGAAGCGAGTGAGGTGCTGTTTGGCGAGACCAAGGACGAGGCAGAGGACAATGCCGGCTCCGATGAGTCACCGCTCCGCTGGCGTCGACGAGACCCTGCTCCGCCGAGGCCCCGCGATGCCAACAACGAGGCAGAGGACACCGTCGGCTCCGCTGAGGCCCCAGCCTGCCGGCAACGAGGGGGAGGATTTTCCCCGCTCCGCCGAGGCGCCGCCCGCCAGCAACGAGACAGAGGACATCGCCGGCTCCACCGAGGCCCCGCCCCGCTGCCAACGAGGCCGCGCCACACAGAAAATGAGGAAGACTAGAACATGGTAGGTCGCCGCCGCTCAGGTCCAAGTAATGCCATCGCTGCTACCCTCTCGTTGCTGGCACTGATCTGTACATCATGGAGCAATTCTGTGATTACAGGATGATTAAAGAGCGCTCCGTGGTTGAGCAAGCTCATGAGATACAGTCATTTGCTAGAGAACTTGAGCACTTCAGTTGTATGCCACCGGACAAGTTTGTTGCCGGAGGTATCATCACTAAGCTTCCTCCTTCGTGGATCTCACTGGCACTCTTGATGTGGAAGAAAAGGCGAGAGCAAAGGACACACGTGCTCGAGGAATTGAGGGAGGATCTAGTGCCGATCTAGTACAGACGAAGAACTTCCAGCTCCACAAGTTCAAGAACAAGGGCAAGTTTGACGGTAAAGCAAAGTTTCATGGGAATAACAAGGTTGTGCAACACACGAACATCAAGAAGAAGAATGACAAGAAGAAAGGTGTTTTTCATGTGGGGATCCTGATCATTGGGCTCCTAGTTTCCCTAATCGATATGACAAGCTAGGCGGGTTGACCACCGACGGTCGGTTAGCTTCTTGGCGGCGACGTGGAGTCGGAGAGCTATGTTGGAGAAGGATGCTGCTTCTACTTACCTGCTGATGCAGTTGGCTAACTGACACGTGGGCCCAACAGGCATCTGGGCCACATGTCAGTTACGCAACTACACCTGCAGTTAAGTCACTGAAGCTTCTATTCGACTCAGCCGGACACAGGTGGGTAGCTTCGGTTAATTAATTATACCTCCAACGCACCCCTTTTTAGTTGAAGAATGTATGAAATGTAATGAAATCCGGCATGTTTATATGAAATCCGACCGTGTATGAATGAATTTATTTCAATTAGTTCGAATTCTTGTATCACTGGCATTGGATGAACATGCAAAACAATATGTACTAGCATTATTCCTAGGGTGATCACCTCATTTGCAGCAGTTTCACATGTACTCCCTCCGGTCCTTTCTAGTCTGCATACAAGTTTTGTCTCCAGTCAAAGTATCTCTACTTTGACCAATCTTATAGAAAAAAGTATGCACTTTCACAATGTGCGAAGTAAAAAAGGAACAGAAGGAGTACAAAGAGTTTGAGCAGCTTTCTAGCGTTCCTGTACATTGCAATCAAACACACAGGCCTGGCAATTCATAGAGAACATTCAAAACAATTGATGGTTATGCATCTCAGCGACTCAGATGTCAGAGCCAATATTTACTTCACAACTAAAGAATAAAGAAAAAATGGATCGGCGATGCTGACAGCAAAGGGCGTCCCATTCGAAAATATCAAACGCATGTCTTCTTGCTAAAATCAATGAGCAAAATTTGACAAGGTTTTCCCATTCCAAAATATCAAATGCCTACGATTGTGGAATGGGCAGGGTTTGCCATCAGTTCGGACATTGACATGGAACCTCGTGCTAAACAAACCAGCTGTTCTTTTTGTGCAGTTCCACCAAAATCAACCAAATCGCGCGTAGCTTGTATGATTTCGCCCTTATATGTTGCAACGCCTTGAACTTAACGGCACCTCCTTTCTTGTGGTGGAATGAATGATTCGATGTATTCATGAACATTTTGTGCAGTTCCCATTGAAATCAAGCTAAGCACCCCTGTTTGCACAAATACAAAAAAAGTGATTAGTATAAAGCAAATTGTACTATGAATTGATAGTTTAAACAAGCACCTAGAGGGTCCATGTAGAGCACACTTTTATAAAAATGGAAGTCACCTGAAAGAATCCTAGAACAACATTGTACGTGCGCATCACAACAAGAAAATGGAGATTTGTCAGTCCTTCTGAGCTGAAGTTAGTTTGGTCTTGTGGGGGGTAATGTAACCATCATTCTACTGCTCCTTCTGATGAGAAGATAGATAAGGCTTCTTCATCCTGGCATAATCGGAACTAGTCACTTCACGTACTCCATATTCTTCTTCAGAGGAGGATGATCCTGTTGTGCAAAGAGAAGAGGATAATTAAATGCTAGCATCCCTGTTTGCTCAAAAAAAGGAAAGAAAATATTTAAAACAACATAGATGAAGCACTTCTCAAGGACAATACCGCTTTTTGATGACAGTATCTAAACAGTAGCACAACACCAATAGAGATGACAAAGCTCAATCATATGGATGAAATCAGTGGGCGAGTACCAACCTTTGTCGGGAGGCTTATTGTGTAGAGCATACAGATGAAGCACTTCTCCAGAACCATCTGTTGCTATCTACTGTGGTGGCCATGCTTACTATATACTCCTCGATTAGATTAATGTTTCCAACATCTTCTTGTGCAGTTCCACTAAAATATATGGTATCTTCAAAGAAGATTCCTGTTTGCACAAGTAGAGATAATTACGTATTACATTAAGAGTGGCATCAAATCAGTGGCAAAACAATTGCTCATTCAGCCATAGCAATAAATTAAGATGCAAACATATATCATTACCTGTGTCATCACAGTTCCAGTGCTTCTTTACAGAACCAGGAGTTGATTTTTGTTTTTCTTCCGCTTGTTCTTCCCCTTCATCACTTGGTTCAATAACAGACAAGCTTCGCCTTCAATATAAGATTTGGCATGTCAATTAGGTTGCACAAGTATAGCACTAAACAATGACATTAATTTTCTGATGAAAGTGGAAAAATACAGGCCAACAGTTGTGAAATATCCTTATCTTACCTCAATGGGATATTGCGGTGCACATACATATTGGAAGTCTTGTCTCTATTTGTGTAGTTCACTAAAATCAAGCAACATTACAGTACAAGTAGCACAACATATGAAAGAACACTGCAGAATCATGTGAAAGAAGGCTAGTACTGACCTCTCATGACACGGAATTCAAACAACTCACAAGAAGAAGATCTGAACCAAATTTGCCAGCATGGATAGGAAGTAAGATCTCCTCTTGTGCAGTTCCACTAAGATCAAGCAATCAAGCAACATTGTCGGTGTGACATTTTGGTTGAACTGCACAAAACACTCTTAAAACAAAAGTGTTTTGTGCAGTGCAATAAAATGTCACAATGGCAACGAGGTGAAGTAGATAACCCTGTTTACACAGAGGTGCAAAGGAAACAACTAGTGGTCAATAATGGTGGATGACATAGAAGCCAACAAAAAGAAGCATCTACCTTATCTGAATGGGAAAGAAAGCAAGGCAGTAGCATTTCTCAAACGATGGCATTGATTAATATTAACAGAGAGATTGTATTAACAATAAAATTTGTTAAACATGTAATTTGCTTTTAACTATGGCATTGCATCAATTTTCTAGCGGCATTATTAGAGGGTGCTTATTTACAGGGACATTTTGGTGGTGGGACTAAAAAAACTCCGTGTCAGTCCCATCTAAACCAAACTGGAGGGACTTTTAGGGACTAAAAGTGGGCATTTGGGACTAAAGAAAGAAGACCCCGAGGGAGAGTCTTTTTGGGACTTTTACCAACAGTTGCCCCTGCCACGCATCGCACCTTATCTCTATTAGTTTATTACTAGGGGTAACATGGTATTTCAGCATGTCATTTAATAACCTCTAGTCCATGTTTAGTCCCTGGAACCAAGCAGGTAGGGACTAGGGAGTTTTAACCAAACAGGGCCTTAGATTAACAACAGCTAAAGAGTTGCACGGGACAGTGGACGCACCAGCACCATGTGCATCTACCGATGTACTGGGGTGATGCACAGTCTGTTGCAACAAAGAACAAACAACCAAGGAGCATATTTGTGTTGGTCCCAGTTTTGTTATCTTTAGACACCTTTCCCTATGTGAGCACAGCAAATCTAGTCCTGCTCAAACTCTACAGCCTTGTCCCCCAAAACAAAAGATCAGTTCGTTACAGATGTGTGTACTGCGTTTGACATTGTTTTCCCTTTTTGACCAACGTAGGTGCTGGATAGCCAGTCTGTACTAGTACTTTCCCCACTTTCTTTCCTCTGTGAACCAAGTCCTAGATTTATGCTATACAACTTTCCCCACTACTTTCCCCCATTCCTGTCCTCTTTGAACCACGTCTTAGATTCATGCGATAAACTTTCCCCACTACATTCCCCCTTCCTTTCCTTTTTGAACCACGTCCTAGATTCATGTTATACAACTTTTCCCACTACTTTCCCCCATTCCTTTCCTCTTTGAACCACGTCCTAGATTCATGGTATACAACTTTCCCCACTACTTTCCTGTTTGATCCAACACCTAGATTCGAGTGCAGAAGCGGAAAAAGCCCACATGCAGCTAGAGCAATGCATGTAGAATAAGTAAATTATACCTTAAGGTTCTTGGGGTGTGGTTCGGTGGGCGGCCGGAGGCCGTTCGACCCACACTATGTACGACGACAAAGAAGAAGGGGTCGGCGGCCCTCCCGCGCCGCCGCTGGGTGAAAGTGAACAGTCGCGCCGGTAGTGGATTCCGTCCCTCACCCACGACGACAACATTAAGCCTCCTTCCCTTCCCGGTGGACGGATCCTGCTGGCTCTTTGACCAGCAGTGAGGGGAGAGAGAGAGGCCAACGAAGTCTTGTTTAGATCTGGAGAGGGTGAGAGAGTGTGAAGAGACCAACTACAAGCAGACCAGCAGTGAGGGGAGAGAGAGAGGCCAACGAAGTCTTGTTTAGATCTGGAGAGGGTGAGAGAGTGTGAAGAGAGCAACTACAAGCGGTGAGGCTCCAACGTGTATATATATACTGGAGAGAGTGTGAAGAGTGCAAACCCTAGAAAACAAGCGTCAAGGCTACAGCTTATACGTGATGAGGTGATTATACGGTCACTACGAGATCGTATAGCTCCGTATCCATCCATTTTGACCAGTCAAAGAATCCTCCTGGCATGAATTATGCTCAAGTGTAGTTATCGAACCCGAGACCTCAAGTTTGATGAGCGAACAGGCTAACCAGCTACACAACCCTCCCGTTATGTTCAATGAGAGGAAAATAACCTTTTATACATTCCTGCATTCGTGTGACAAGCATGCCGTATTTTTGTGTGTATGGGAGTCATTGGGATTTAAATCATAATCATGTCATGTGGCTTTGGTGGTAAGACTATCCACAGTGGTGCAGAAATAATGCAGCCTTAGTCACCTTACCTCTCTCCACGAAGTACGTTGGGTCCTACCAGTCAGAGGGTGAAACAAACAAATTAATAAGAAAAATTAAAAGCGCCAGCGGTGTATCTTACCTCACACATCTCGCTACTGCTCGGGAACACTGTCCAATTGATCCCTATGTTCGCTCACGTACTATTTTAAGTGAATCCTTATTATAACACGCACACAATTTTTGGCACTTGTATTCGACCTAAGTCAGTGTGCCACCGTATCTCGTACGACTCCCTTCGTCTAGGTGTAATACGTCACGTTAGAAGGTGCAGCGGGACCAAGGTGCAAGCAGATTGGAGGAGAAGGAGAAACTTGACCGGTCATTCCTCCAATCAAAGCCCTGATTTCTGTCTCTAAACGCAATAATTAATCCAAACAACTAAGAGATGCCGTTTTAGCTACCATGTAGGGCCACATATTAACTCGCATGCAAGCCGACTTTGATTTCTTGACTGATCAACGCGTAGTTGCGCTCCATGCATTGGGCTTCCGGGGGAGATAACAAGGCAGATTAAGGAGCGTTTGGTTACATTGCTTAGGCTAGTCACAGTGGTGAGTAACTTGGACTAGTACAACATGCATATGTTACTAGTCTATGTTACTACTACGCGAAATTTGCCAACAAAAGCGAGCCAATCTAGCTCTCTTGAGCTAGCAAGGTTTTTCTAGCCCACCCAAGCTAGCTGGCCCACAAAAGCTAAAATATTTTAACAGTTCCAAACGCATAACCTCGCCCGGCTATGCTATAAGATGTTCTTGCTAAGGATCCAAACGCTCCCTAAGTAACAACGCTCGCTAGCAACGAGGCCAGGAGGGGATTGAGATGCGAAGTTAATGGACGACGCCTAAACATTTTGGGAATATCTGATTTCCGTAGGATGACTTAACACCTAGACGGAGGGAGTACTACTCCTCAGTCCAGGTTTGATGGAATATTCGTCACCTCTTCTCTTCTTGTACGTACTCCATTTGTATTTCACTTCCTGTGGCTTCGCACTCGCACGATTTTCCTATTCTATGAACATGTGTGTGCGTGTGTGAGTGCGTGTGCGTGTGTGTGTTTAACAGCATGTGTGTGTTAGAGAGAGCGACATATCGACCTACTCCTACAGGGAGATGGTGTGTAGTGTACGATTTTAGCCGCGAGAGTTGGTGCATCCTCTCGTTTCCGGGCATCTGGTAGGGACAGGCGGATAGCTGCCACGCCCGCTCCTGACCAGCCTGGCCTACCCAAAGCCCCTCCATCGCCCGCATGCGCTTCTCGCCCGAAACTGTCAACGCCGCTCCAAAGAATCGGTGCCGCATTCATGCCCGGGCAGAGCGGACGCGACCTCTCACTGGCGCCTGCGTTGAAGGGAGAAGCGGATTCAAGAGTGAAGGTTGCTTCATCCGTCCAACTTACTGCTAGGTCTATGTGATTTGACGGCTCATTGGTCATCATTACTGAGGTGGTAGGACTGCTGGATGTCCCATGCTTTCTGCGAAAGGAGGTACTACTAGATTACAATTTTCTCCATTCTTACGGCGGAGGAGTGCAAGAGCAATGAAAACACGCGGGCTCAGTGATTACATGGCCCACCTCACACTATCACCATATTTTCTGGACACCATGCGACACCTAACTCTTTACATAGTACTCCCTCCGTTCCTAAATATAAGTCTTTGTGGAGATTCCACTAGATGGACTACATACGGAAAAAAATGAATGAATCTACACTTAAAATGCATCTATATATATCCGTATGTGGTTCATGGTGAAATCTCTACAAAGACATATATTTAGGAACGGAGGAAGTACTTGTATAGTACGTACTGTAATTTATCAGCGAGATAGTACAATGCTATGAAGCTTCCAACTTCTGTACATGTATCTTGCGTCCAAGGTTGCCCGTTGCAACATTTCATCAAATACAAAGGAGACTAACATGCATGCTATTGCATCTCAGTGATTGACAAATCATAGCAAATATGTACTCCCTCCGTTCCAAAATAAGTGTCTCCACTTTATGCTACATACGGAGCAAAATGAGTGAATCTACACTCTAAGATACGTCTATATACATCAGTGTTTGGAGTATGTACTAGTAGTTCATATTGAAATCTACTAAAGGACATATATATTCCAAACAATATGATAATCTCTCTAACCAAGGTAGTAGGGACGAGGAGTAAACGGAGGGAGTAGTAAAATTTTCTCCTCGTCCTGCGAGCCACCGCGCGCGTGGGCGAGGGAGTGGGCGTAAGGTGTAGTAAGCAAGCTTCACCTCATCCTGCGAGCCACCGCGCCTGTGGGCGGGGGAGACGGCGTACTAAGCAAGTTTCTCCTCGTTCTACGAATTCACGGGACACATCAAAAGTACTCCAGTGTATAGAGCCTTGCCTCTAAGGTAGGCCCCACATGGTTTGCCTCTTTTTTAACATAACGCGTCAAGTCGCAATTTGTTTGTTCACCCGTGGCAGACGATCCTCCCTCC
The DNA here is from genome assembly GCA_902687465.1 of Secale cereale. Lineage (NCBI taxonomy): Eukaryota > Viridiplantae > Streptophyta > Magnoliopsida > Poales > Poaceae > Secale > Secale cereale. The sequence goes on from LR738713.1 coordinate 395,813,513, forward strand.
ATCTAGTGGACAACCAGTACATGTGTCAAGTTACCACATGGGCTGCCTTTTCGTACAGAAATGAGCTCCACCGTGTACCCACGCGGGTGTGGTTGGGAAAGAGACGGGAGTACGTGCGCCGTGCGTGCACCTCTTCTCTTCGTGCACGTCCCCCGCCTACGTGGGTGTGTGTGAGAGATACAAACCTAGACAAATGGCTTGTGAATTCCTGAGTGTTTTTTATTTGGGGGGAGGTTGATTTCGTGAATGTATTTGTGGGAATATGTGTCGATGGCATCTCAAACAAAATTTTGCATGCAATGTGTGTGAAATGGAGACCTATCCATATCATATATAGAGGGTTGGGCGATCCACGAGAAGATAGGGAGGGGTCATAGATATCGATAGAGTCGAAGGGAGGATCAAGTGGGTGGGTGCGAGATCGATGAAGAGAGCCATCGAAATTGTGTGTGTGTGCAAGTCAAAGATATAGGGCGACTGACCTAGCTACCGGAACTTCAGAGGGCATAGGTCAAGTTTGTGTGTGGCAGGGAGACATGACTAGAGCGCTCGATGTATTGGTGTGTGTGTGTGGGAGGGGGTCGGGGAGGGGTAGGCAGCGACCTAACTATAGAGGTAGAACGAGTCGTATATGTGTTGAGAAGGAGAGACCCAGCTATGTCTTGAGGGAGATCGGTCAACATGCATACATAACTGAAGGACGAGAAATAGGATGGGAGAGAGAGAGAGAGAGAGAGAGAGGAAAGAGAGAGGGAGGGAGATGGGTAGAGTGCTGGAGGGGTGATGGAGTTGCTTCTCGAAGATGGTGGGAGAGGCCTGCTAGACAAAGTAAGGGTGGAACTGCAATATTATCAATAATAGTGGGGATGTGTTTCTGTGTGTGCCTGTGCGTGATAGTTCTGTCGGGACACATCCATGGATGATGAAGGTGAACCATGTGTTTGGTAAGCAAACCTAACTAGATCGGTAGATCAATTGTTGTTTGTCGGAGGAAGGGAGAGACATAACTAATGAGGTAGATCGATCGACGCATGGGGAAAATGAGTTATAAGGACCTAGCTAGCTATATGTATAGCGGGAGATCGGTCGGTGTACGTCCATTTGTTAGAGGCAAATAAGGCCCGGTGAGACGGATAGATAGAGAGAATGGAGCTAGGAGGTGGTGCGAGAGGCCCAGCTACTAGCTAGATAGGGGGAGGAGTGTGCGGTTGTGATATTGATGAAAAGAGGGGCGAGAGTTTACACGTGTGTGGGACCGTATGAGAGACACGAGGCAAGGACACATAAAGGAGGAGATTGAAGGTGCGTGTGTATGTTGTAGGCAGACATCGCTAGAGAGGTTTATCGATCGGTGTGTGTCAGAAAGGAGTTGTGGAGACTGTGGGAGAACAACCTAAATAAGAAGAAAATGAATGTGCGCGATGGATAGAATGCTGAGGGAGGGGAGGGCGAGGAGGGCGTGTGCATGCACAAGAGAAAGTTAGTGGTAGCTACAAAGGTTAGAGGATTGTGTGTGTGTGTGTAAGAGACTAACAAAGATCATAATTTGATACGTAAGTGGATTCATATATTTGAATAGGAGATCATAGTGTTTTAAACATATGCATGCATGAATATAGCGGTGATATACGTGTTGTGGTTTTGCACATGTTATACCATAATGTGATAATGCATGGCGTTTGCAACTCACAGCTAAATGTCGAACAATCTAAACCATACTATACATCGAACAATCTCACATTTTATTTGAATTTGTGATAATGTGTGGCGTTTGCAGCTTACAACTAAATATCAAACAATCTAAACAATACTATATATCGAACATTCTCACATTTTATTTGAATTTGAGGTAATGTGTGGTGTTTGCAACTCACATCTAAATACTTGTAGGCGTAGGGGGCGGGGCACCATACATAATGTGATAAACACATTATACATATGAGACATGGTTTAGTTTGTGAAGATCTAGCTAGAGCTTGAAATGTACTATGATTTGAAATCAACATAAAGTGGATTCAAAAAATCGAGTTCGAGTTCATATAGTACACAAAGTTCATATGTAACTCGAGACTAATCATGTGGTATGCTGTGAAGATAATACACAAACGATGGTTTAACTTGACAATAATGACGATTGTAGATCTTATTAAAATAGAGAAACGAATTCAAATGCTTTGACTTCACGACAATCATTATTGTAGATCTTATTCAAATAGAGAAAAGAATTCAAATTTAGTTCATATTGAAGCGGTAGTAGATACGTTTGGAATGCACTAAAACATTCGTTTGAGTACTAGGTTGCATGCATTATACACGTAGCGAAATATTTTAATTGAACATAACATGAATTCAAAGTTTTGAATGACATTTGTAGTGCGAATTGATTTGGTATAGTACACGTTAGTCTTGTTCGAAAATTTCAACCCGCGCCTTGTTAGCCCGAAATATTTAAGATATATCTTTGTCTCGTTATGCTCCGACAACTCCCTCCATCTCAACCCGCGCCTTGCTATTCCAAAACTACAACGCGCGCGAAAACTCCCACCTCCTGTGAAATCCCGACACGCGAAATGCCCATGATATCCCTGAACCGAAAGAACCGTCTCAAATCGATGAGGGTACTTTCGTAACTTACCCCACATTTCAGACAAGCGCGTTCCTAAGCCATGGTTCCCCACTCCCATCCCATCCGCCCAGCCATTCGTACACCGAGGCCAGCAAAACCTGCGAAGCACCACACCCTCCTCCGTCTGCCACCCAGCCGGAGCCTCTTCCCCGACGATGTCGTCCACAGCAACACCTCGACCTCCCTCATCCACCGTATCGGATGAGGATCCGTCGTCGATCTGGTCGTCCCGCCGGTTCAGCCACCCCGTTCTCCACCTCCAAGGAGTTGCCCCGATGTTCCCCTCGTCTTTCGCGCCACCTCCATTCCCACACCGCCATCTTCACCTGCACCACCGGAAGAGCATCATCATTACCGTTTCCTCGGATGAAGCTATGGCCTAATTGGCGCCACCAAAGTGGTTGTACATTAATCGCCGCATTTTCTTCTTGATTCGATCTCACGGTGCTGCCGGCGCTCGGTCCTGAGGAGACACGGCGCGGCTCCATCCATGGTGGCATCGCTGGCCACTTCCTCCACGGCGTCGCTCCCTCGGTGGCAACGTCCACATCAGTAGGAGTTGCTGCTGCTTTAGCTCTCGCTCGCGCTGCTACTCTGCTCTTGCCCTCGGTCCCTGCCTGGTCTGCTCTTGCTCTTGCTTTTGCTCGCGCTCGCGCTGTTGCTCTCGCTCTTGCTCTTGCTTGCGATGCTGCTCCGATTTATCTACACTTCAGTGGGTCAGTCGATTTTCAGGGGGTGGGGGCTCGTAGGAGTTAAGGAAGAACCAGCCACAGCAAGGAGGGGGGCTCGCCGGAGAGGTACCCCACTATCTATCTTAGGGTTCAGGGTGGGGGCGGTGGTCGCAGGCGGTGGTAGGGCGGTGGCGTGGGGATCGCCGGAGAAAAAGCTCGGCACGAGGGGGCCTACAGGGATGGCCGGGGCGGCGGCGGATCGGTGGTGGGGAGTGTTTTCGGGGCGGGCGGGGTGGCGCACCGCCGGCCGCGGGCGGCCGGTGGCGGCTGTTTGGCCGGTGGTGGCTGGCTGCTCAGGGGGGTGGAGGTTGAAGATGAACTACATGCCCTTGATTTCGTATCCAAGGGCTGCAAAATCGACTAACCAGAGATGAAAAAAGTCAGTCGGCTGACTTGTAGCCTCACCTCTAGTGCGTTCAGTTTCGATAGTAAAATTCAGTTTCGACAACAAAATTCAGTTTCGACAGTTTAGTTCAGTTTCGACAGTTAAATTCAGTTTCGACAGTTAAGTCCAGAGATGAGCGGCTGATGTATACATCTAGCACTTTGTGGTTATGTATTTTACGTCATCTATTGGAGATGCTATTAGAATTCCACTCAGGTTAATGTTGTCTCTCTTGTCCTGCTTCAGCCTCGGCGTCGTACAATTCACCGGAGCTGCTCCAACGACGAAACCCTCCATCACAGCGGAGCAGTACCTCGGGCTCCATCTCCGGACGCCTAGGATCTTCTCCTCCTCCGACAGCCAAGTCAATCGGAGCATCCTCACCGGCCAACCCAATCATGCTGAGATCGACATGGCTTTGCCAGAGAGGTTGTACACTTCTTGTGGTTTGACTTAATCTCACCATGCTTCTTTGCATCCTGTGATCTTCCAATTCTTGTGAACCAAACACCCAGATTGGCAGAAATCCTGTGTTTTTAAATTCTCTATTTTGCACGTGCATTCCTATCCTATTCCTGTCTATTTCCTATCCCTGCATTGTTAGAATCCTCAAATTCAAACAAGCCCTTACACAATTACTTCTATTACATATATGTGTCAAAGAAAACCTTGTGTGTTTTGTCCTGCTCCTGCGGTGTTGTGTTCCACCCCAGCTCAGCTGCTCCAACGACGGAAGGGTTCACCACAGCAGGGATCCGCACTCCAGACTGTCTTTCACCGCCTCAGATCTTCTTCCCCGCCGCCGGTAGCCACGCCAACTGCATTACCATCATCAACTGAGCAGATGACGTTGAGGACTACACGGGTCCGCAAGAGAGGTCGCACTCTTCCGTGGCTGCTTACGTTATGCATCGCTTAATATGAAGACATGCTACTTTATCATCGTGTTCACCTATTAGACTCCAACTCAGGTCCAAACTTATGCTGAAACTTGAGTTTTTAAATGGTTGTGGGGTACATATTGGGGCAGCAATCAGTACTATATGTCTACTATCTGGTTAATCTTGGGTGTCTACTATGAGTTTCATGTTGGATGCAAACAAACATTAAAGGAGCCATTATCTGCATTTTTTAACTAAAACTATTATCTGCCTGCTATCATTGGTTTTGGGTCTATCTATAGTTTGCTACCTTCACTCTGGATTTGTGCATGCACTCCTTACATAATCTCACTATGTTTTATTCCTATGCATGTCAGTTATTGTACACAATGGAACTGAACATGTAGAGCAAAAGAGACGAGCCTTGCGTGGTAATAAAATTTCATGCAGAAGTCGCTCCATGGTGGGCGCAAAGGCATCCCCCCTCCACCCATTTCGGATCGTAATCAAGAGGAAGATAACTCCTCACAGGTGGATTCAGAGACAGATGACCAGTCCTATCCCCCCCCTGAGGTGCATGATCTAACTTGGCAGGGTTATGTTGCTCATATCGTGCGTATGGTATCTTGCATTGCTATGTCATTTGCTTAGTTTAGACATGATTTGTGTGAATGCCACCTGTTTGGTGTCTAATTACCATATACGTGAATTATGCAATGCCATCTTTTTGCAAGACATTATATATGTGAATTATGCAATGCTATCTTGTTGCAAGGCATTATATATGTGAATTATGCAATGTCATGATGTTTAGCCAAGCGTCATATATGTGAATTATATCATGCCGTCCTTTTTTTGTATTTCTCATTGCTTTTGTCGACAATGTTTGTATATTCAACTGCTCTTCCTGTGCATCAGCCATTTGAATTGGTGATGTAGAAATCTGGAGTGAAAACAAGGTCTTCAGATCAGACAATGCTACCTGGTGAAGCAGATATGTTGCTGGTTACAGATAGCTCTTCAGAGGAGGATTCAGAGGCAGATGACCAGTCCTATTATCCCCCTGAGGTGTATGCTCAAAATTGGCAGGGTTATATTACTCATATCATGCATATGTTGTATTACAATGCTTAGTTTTTACATCATATACACGACATTGAATGCCATCTCCTTAGTTGACACATCATATATGCGAGTGCCCTCTGCTCACTAACTTAGTATATAAATCATATATTTGAATTATATCATGCCATGATGTTTACATAGACAGCATGTATCTGAATTATGTCATGCCAACCCATTTTCTAAAGACATAATATATTTATATCATCTCATCCTATTCATATAGTCATCATATTTTGAATTATGTCATTCTATCCGTGAATTATCATGCCATCATGTTTCCATCGACGGCATGTTTGTGATTTATGGCATGCCAACCACTTTAATAGACACATCTTATAGTTATATCATGTCATCATGTTTACATAGTCATCATATTTTAAAGTATGTCAGTCTATCCTGTTTGGTTAGTCACCATACATGTGAAATTGTATCATGCTATCGTGTTTAATTAGCCATCATATATTTGAAATTATGTCCTGCTATTCTGTTTGGTTAGACAACATAAATGGGATATCCAATTCTGAGCCCAGGCTCAGATACACATGATATCATCACCATTCATGTGCATGTGGATTTGGGCCTTTAGCAGTATTGTGGTGCGTATGCGGCTGGACTATAAAAGAAAAATAGAGTGGGCCACACAGTCTTTATCAATGGCAGGAGACAGACGGGTTTGATGGCTCAGTTGTTTTGGCACGGTCCTGGAAACTATTTGAGGTGCCCTGAGCCGTGCAAGCCTGATTGGGCCCTAACAGACACCTACAACTACCAAAGCTGCCCCTCTCCTCTTATAGCTCTACACGCTGGTTTCCACCTATTCAAATTTCGAAACTGCATTCACCACAACCCAAGTTCAAATTTCAAACTGGAACGCTCACCCACTAAATGCAACAGTGTATCATCATTTACTTCCACTCTGACACGTGCCTTCTCAGCCATGCATACACAAGCACTGCCGCCAGCTTGCAACCTCAACAAATAAGGACTGTCAATGATCACCACAAGCACACACATGGTCTTTCGCCCGCAAGAAAATTCTATAAGCAAGATTTTGTGACACAAATGTAAAAGACACTAATCACCATGCCGCTGAACATAGCATTCATCATTCGAAAGCATCTACAGTTCTTCCAGATTACACAAGTACTCAAAGTTACAATGTTACACAGTTACAACCCGGGGGAACAAGCATGGAGCATGGCTCAAACAACACACCAGAAAATCCTCAAACGCTAATGGAATCATAAAAATATCGATATCACCTTATTCTTTCCCCCGATCAACACCCAAAAGCCTTGTGCAAGTGTTACGTGTGTGCCCCTTGACTCCACAATTCTTGCACTTCCCGGGTTTGCGATGCTGCTTTGAGGCATCCCCACGTTCAGGGCAAGTTGTTTTCTTTGTGCCCTTGCGTTCGGCAGATGCTACAGTACATAATCTCGTCCACTTTGCAAAAACCCTCGTAAGGAGCCTTGTTACGGTTGTAAGTCAGCCTACCAGCTCCCCTCTGCTTTACCATCGGCGCTAGTCCCTCCAGTGCATTCAACTACCAAAGAATCCCAAACTATGCTCTTTGGTATGAGTACCATCTCCTATTGTGACGACTTGACCATTACCAACATTCCTTCCAGCAGGTTGTGTTGCCTGCCGATCTTCAAAACCGAGCCTATCCATCTTCTCGGCCAGCATTAATCCTTTCATGCCCTCAACATGCAACCGAACGCTTTTTTACTAGCATCACCCATTCTAACAAGATCCTTCTGGTAGTGTACCAGATGTCCAGGTAGTATATCCCTTGCGTCTTTTGTCCAACGCTTAACAATGTGCGGTATTTCAGCGAAGTTTGAGACATCCATCACCCGCGCAATACAAAACAAACAGTCGGCGTAAGCTTCCTCATTAGAATGTTGGGTTATTTTCACATGTTAGTATGGGCAACAGAAAAATATGGGACATGACCAGGGGCGGATCCACCATGGGGCATGGGTGTACAGATTTACACCCAAATTTTTCTGCAAGAAAAATCTTACATATAGGCATATATCAATATATGACAGCAACCACATAGAACGGCAGCAGCCAGCCACTTCTGTCCATTGTCCACGCAGCCCATTTCAGATGTACACGCAAATATGCCCAGTTCAACAGCAGCTAGCAGCCGGCCATGCATGTACGCATGATATACTCACCCAGCAGACAGCCATTTCCCTCGTCGCTTCTTCCCATGGACGAGACGGCAACACAATTCTGTGCCGAACGCCTATGGCGAGCCACAACCAGGCGAGGGAGCCACCGGCAGCGGGGCTCCCATGGTTTCCACGGAGGACACAGACAAGTCATGCTCGCGTAGTGTCGTGCCGATCGCCGCCAGTGGGGAGGAGCGACCGGAATGGAATGCTTGCAGTACAAAGGGTGGACATGAGTGTTGTGGCGGCGGCCGCTGCAGTTGTCAACGCCGAGAGGGAAGCATATCAGTGCAGAATGTCTCCAATGTGACCAACAACCTCATCTGTCATCTCTAAGCCTAAGGATGAATCCCCTTCCAAGTTCCAACTCTGAATTTTTTTCTTCTCTATTTTGTAATTTTCTTTATCTAGTGAGATATTGTTGCTATTGTAAACAATTTGCATCGCAGTGGATCAATTGGCTTCGCAGAGTGGAAAAAAATTGAATACCCAAAGTTGAATTCTTGGATCCGCCACTAGACATGACCATTACCCTGAGCACATGGCAGCAAAATTATTCCCATGTGTTCAAATTGTCTGCACTTGCGCTCGTATTCAGTGTCGCCATCTTTTATTGTCACCCCGTAGACTACTCTACTCCACTTCTCCCGTTTGGTCAGCGTCAGGCACTAACATTTGCAACACCGGTTGTTCTCGGCTTCAGTCTTTCCCTACAAAGATAACGCAATTCACCAGAACACACTGACAGAAGTTAGATATTATGTGCAGTTTGGAATAAAGATCACATCACTTACCGAGCATCTTCACACAATTTCCTTCATTGATTTTGTCTTCTACGTGTTGAATCTACTTTTACCATATATTACCCCAAATCCCACTTCCCACAAGTACAAGTTATAGAAGTTGTACGCCTCGCCGAGGGAGTCCAAGCTTGATCCCAACTCAGACTTGTTCAGACTTTTTATTGGTTCCTCCACAAATTTCCGAATTGATTGCTCAAGCGCACTCGTCCAGGAAGTGCATGGGGTTCTGTCAGGGAGGGTGGTACCAAGCCTCAGTCTGCAAATACCGGGGTTTGCCAAACTTTACTCTAATTTGGGGATGATAATCAATTTTTTAGCCAAACACAACAAATGTCAGAGGTCTACATCATTGCACCGCATTACAGCCTAATAACCTCACATGGAGCACCTCGCCTAGTACACATGTTACACTTATTTAAATTTCTGTTAAATTGCAGTCAGCGCCTCAGCGACAACATTTAATTGTATGGCCATCAATTCCCTCAGCGACAACATTTAATTGTATGGCCATCAATTCCCAATGCCATTTCCTAACGACAATCCCTATTCGTTCACAGCATGCATATATGCACACAAATTGTAAGAGGCCTTTTTGCACGTACGAAACCAGTTCATGATTGGTTATGTGCTCACAAAATTAATCTTGTTCATACTTGCAAGCTGAACATAAGCTTCTGAAATACTAACAAATAACTAAATATTCATTTCCAAGGAGTCGGAATTCAGAACTAGAAAATGAAATCGAGGACGTTACCTCTTCGTCCATCCAGGTGCTTCCGGATTCAGCTTCCCAGCAGGGGCGGACGCACGTTGAAGGTTGTGGGGGCAGTTGCCCCCACTTGATTTTTACGTCAGCTTATACCCGTCTTGCCTATGCTTTGTTTGCCCCCACTCAGCCCAATACTTCGCCCCCGCTCGGACTGATATTTTCTTTATTTTTCAAAGCCCATATACTCTAAACTCTGTAGTAATAGCCCATAATCAATCAAGAAATATTGCTCGAGAATCTGGCTACGCTCGAGCCCACCAGGCCACTACTTGGTGCCAGCATGCATAATTACGGTATGGTTGTTGATTGCATAACTTGATCCGATCGCTGCGGCCACGAACACCTGAAGGCGGACACCCTTACCTCGCCGCTCAGGTAATCGATCACCGCGAAGTCGCCGGCTTGCCACCAGCAACCAGTGACTTGCAGTCGCCCGCCCGCCGCAGCACAGCTCTGTCACAAAGTCCACAATTTCGTCTTGCTAATTGGATCAAGGTAAGCTGCCATCTAGAGTTTTTTTTCCTCGGTTACAGTTTCTGTGTTACAAACTATGTTAATCTCATCAACAATTTACCTATGTTATTAGGTCTGTTCAAATACACCTTTTGTAGTCTATAAATTTGAGTATGCAAAATGCAACTATCTATCTACAAGTATATAATTGGCTAATTCATACTAACACAGTCCAATTAAATTCGGATAATCTTTTACATCTCCCTATTTCCCAACACACTGCCTCTTCATGTATGACGTTTGGCAATTCGACAATTCATTTAACTTTTTTTGCTCTTGGCATTCAGAGTTGCAGGGGAATTAATGGAGAGGTTTTAAAAATAAATCAACAACCTCCAATATGCATGAACTAGTTGATTTGAACAAGCTTGCTAGAGATCCAGATAGAAGTAAGAGGATGGCATATTATAATCGCAATCAACTGAGAGTATAAGAAGAAAGTATTTGATGTGGGGCCTCATCACCCCTGTCCTTCAATATTTTTGTTCTCCCTTGATTTGATATTATATTTTTCTTGCAGGTTGTGTTTGTCAATGTTCTCTTTTGCAACTTCGGAATAAGATCTTGACATAATGATGTAAGTCATTTTATTTCAAAATGTTAGTTTTCTTTCACTTTATGATGAATTTGGTTATCTAGTGGAGAATGAAGTGATTGTGCCAAGGTTTTAGTTTATATGGATGCTTCCCTTGTTTATTTTATTCAACATGGATGCTTGCCTTGTTGATTCATCAATACAGTCATACATTTTTGCCCCCTCTCAAGTTTTTTCCTGGGTCCGCCCCTGCTTCCCAGTGGACTGCAGACTGCGTTGAAGAAACCTTCCTCCCACGAGGACTGCGGCCGCCCAGCGCATGTGCTTGGCCTGAGGCGTCATTCGATTCGAGTCCTCTGGTGCTGGTGGCTCCGATTCTTCTCGCCGCACACCGCAACCGACAACCGGATCCGGGTGTTCAATGTCGTCGGCGAACGTTCTAAATCTGCAGCGCATACACGAATCATTGACGGGGGATGAGCTGAATCTAACCCCGACGCATGGAAAGTTTAAATCCGTGTGGGTGCATCTGAAAGGGGAACTCACACATCGATCGGATCCAGCAAGATCTGCATCCCGCACGCGTCCATCCTTGCTCGGCGGAGGTCACACCGCTCGCCGCTCCCTCTCCCCTGTATTCCATAACGCTGCCCAGAGGTCTCGAGAACAATCCTCGACGGCCCATAAAGAGCTGTTTGTCTTGGACTAGCACCATGGACCTTTGCTCAGGAATTTAGAGACGTCATGTCCCACGGCCCGGGAAAATAAATCACGCGGGCGCCTCTGCGCATACGGGAGTGGGCCAGCTCACTGCATTGTTTCCCTCGTATTCTCTCCATATCCTGATTTTCTCGCGAACGTTCTCCGACGAGTCAGGCCTGTTTTCCCGGATCCCATCGCATCATTAGACGCACCGGATTTCGGGCTCAGCTGAGCCCGAGCACCGAATCAGCCCTCCCAACATAAATGTGAATTACTTCATGCTCTGTTTTCTTTCCTACTATCCATTGCACCTGTCTATCTTATAATGTGTGTACATTAAATTACTTTCCTTATTTATCAGTCATTTCAATTAAAGGGGGTGATGGCAGTATCTCTGGGAGTAAAAACACGGTCTTCGGAAAAGATCGTGCTACCTGTTGATACGTCTCCAACGAATCTATAATTTTTTATTGTTCCGTGCTATTATATATATGATGTTTTGGATGTTTAATGGGCTTTATTATACATTTTTATATTATTTTTGGGACTAACCTATTAACCCAAAGGCCCAGTCCAGATTGCTATTTTTTGCCTATTTCGGGGTTTTGCAGAAAAGGAATATCAAACGGAGTCCAAAGAGAATAAAACATTTGGGAGAGTTATTTTTGGAATGATATCTTCACGAAAGACTTGAGCACCAAGGTAGAGGAGATACGGGGTGCCCCCCTCCCCTAGGCATGCCCTCCTGCCTCGTGGTCCCCATGTTGCTCCACCGACGTACTCCTTCCTCCTATATATACCCATGTACCCTGAAAACATCGAAGCAACAAAGAAAACCCTAATTCCACCACCACAACCTTCTGTTCCCGTGAGATTTCATCTTGGGGCCTGTTCCGGAGCTCCATCGGAGGGGCGATCTTCCACGGAGTGCTTCTACATCAACACCATCGCCTCACCATGAGTTGTGAGTAGTTTACCACAGACCTTCGGGTCCATAGTTAGTACCTAGATGGCTTCTTCTCTCTTTCTGGATCTCAATACCAAGTTCTCCTCGGTCTTCGAGGAGATCTATTCAATATAATCTTTTGCGGTGTGTTTGTCGAGATCCAATGAATTGTGGGTTTATGATCAAGATTATTTATGAGAAATATTTGGTTCTTTTCTGAATTATTTTATGTATGATTATAATATCATTGCAAGTCTCTTCAAATTATCGGTTTGGTTTGGCCTACTAGATCTATAGTTCTTGCAATGGGAGAAGTGCTTGGCTTTGGGTTCGATCTTATGGTGTCCTTTCCCAGTGACAGCAGGGGCAGCAAGGCACGTATTGTATTGTTGCCATCGAGGATAAAAATATAGGGTTTATATCATATTGCATGAGTTTATCCCTCTACATCATGTCATCTTGCTTAAAGCATTACTCTGTTCTTATGAACTTAATACTCTAGATGCATGCTGGATAGCGGTCGATGTGTGGAGTAATAGTAGTAGATGCAGAATCGTTTCGGTCTACTTCTCACGGATGTGATGCCTATATATAATGATCATGCCTAGATATTCTCATAATTATTCGCTTGTCTATCAATTGCTCGACAGTAATTCGTTCACCCACCATAGAATTCTGCTATCATGAGAGAAGCCACTAGTGAAACCTATGGCCCCCGGGTCTATTCTCAACATATCAATCTACAATCTACTTTACTTTGTTGTTTTTACTTTCTGTTCTTATATCCAAAAATACCAAAAATATAAAACTATCCTATCTATCAGATCTCACTTTCGTAAGTGACCATAAAGGGATTGACAACCCCTTATCGCGTTGGCTATGAAGTTCTTATTTGTTTGTGTAGGTGCGAGGGACTCGTGCGTGGTTTCCTACTGGATTGATACCTGGGTTTTCAAAAATTGAGGGAAATACTTACGCTACTGTGCTGCATCACCCTTTCCTCTTCGAGGGAATACAACACAAGCTCGAGAAGTAGCACCTGTCGATGGAGATAGAACCACGGTTGTACTTGCCCAAGAACCATCCCCACCACAAATAACCCAGACTCACGCAGATTGTTGATACGTCTCCAACGTATCTATAATTTTTTATTGTTACATGCTATTATTTATGAAGTCTTGGATATTTAATGGGCTTTATCTTTCACTTTTATATCATTTTTGGGCCTAACCTACTAACCCAAAGGCCCAGTCCAGATTGCTATTTTTTGCCTATTTCAGGGTTTTGCAGAAAAGGAATATCAAACGGAGTCCAAACGGAATAAAACCTTTGCGAGAGATATTTTTGAAGAAAATCACGCACGGGAAACGTTAGGACCAAGTTAGGGGACAAAAGGGCTACCCTCGAGGGTGGGGGGCGCGCCCCCCTTCCCAGGGAGCGCCACCCTGCCTCCAGGCTGGCCCGTGTGGCCCCCGTGCCCTCCTTCTTCCTATATATACCTACGTACCCCAGAACTCCATACGCAGAGAGAAAACCCTAATTCCACCGCCGTAGCGGCTGTTCCCATGGAGATCCCATCTTGGAGCCTGTTCCGGGAGCGGGATCCATCACGGAGGCCTTCATCATCATCATCATCGCCCTCACCATGAGTTGTGAGTAGTTTACCACATACCTTCGGGTCCATAGCTAGTATCTAGATGGCTTCTTCTCTCTCTCTGTATCTCAATACAAAGTTCTCCTCGGTCTTCGAGGAGATCTATTCGATGTAATCTCTTATTGCGGTGTGTTTGTCGAGATCCGATGAATTGTGAGTTTATGATCAAGGTTATCTATGAAAGATATTTGGTTCTTCTCTGAACTTTTTATGTGTGCTCATAATATCCTTGCAAGTCTCTTCGAATTATTGGTTTGGTTTGGCCTACTAGATCTATAGTTCTTGCAATGGGAGAAATGCTTGGCTTTGGGTTCAATCTTGCGGTGTCCTTTCCCAGTGACAGTAGGGGCAGCAAGGCACGTATTGTATTGTTGCCATCGAGGATAAAAAGATGGGGCTTTCATCATATTGCTTGAGTTTATCCCTCTACATTATGTCATCTTTCTTAAGGCGTTACTCTGTTCGTATGAACTCAATACACTAGATGCATACTGGATAGCGGTCGATGTGTGGAGTAATAGTAGTAGATGCAGAATCGTTTCGGTCTACTTGTCTCAGACGTGATGCCTATATACAATGATCAAGCCTAGATAGTCTCATAATTATTCGCTTTTTTATCAATTGCTCGACAGTAATTGTTTACCCGCCGTAGAATATCGCTATTATGAGAGAAGCCACTAGAGAAAACTATGGCCCCCGGGTCTATTCTCAACATATCAATCTACATCTACTTTACTTTTCTTGCTTTTATTTGTTGTTTTATTAAACCAAAAATAACAAAAATATAATTATCATCTCTATCAGATCTCACTCTCGTAAGTGACCGTAAAGGGATTGACAACCCCTTATCGCATTGGCTGCGAAGTTCTTATTTGTTTGTGCAGGTGCGAGGGACTGGCGCGTGGTCTCCTACTGGATTGATACCTTGGTTCTCAAAAACTGAGGGAAATACTTACGCTACTGTGTTGCATCTCCCTTTCCTCTTCGAGGGAATACAAAGTAAGCTTAAGAGGTAGCAAGAAGAATTTCTGGCGCCGTTGCCGGGGAGGCTTACGCAAAAGTCATATACCAAGTACCTATCACAAACCCTTATCCTTCGCATTACATTTATTTGCCTCTCGTTTTCCTCTCCCCCATTTCATCCTTGCCGTTTTATTTGCCCTTCTTCCGCCGTGTGTGTTTCGTTCGCTTGCTTCTTGTTCGCTTGTGTGTGTTGCTCGCTTGCTTGCCCTCATGTCTGAGATGGGGGACGATTTTATCGAGAAGGGTAGCAATGCCGAGGGCAACGTTCATGTTGACCCCTCGGATGAAGCTACCACTTTACATATTAAGAAGTTCCGGGTTGGTAGCGGTAATATTGTTGGAAAAGGGGTTCTTCAAGACTTCTTTACTTGTGCCGGTGCTTTGCCCTCTATGGGTGGCTCTATTCTTCACAGAACTAGTAGCCTTGCGGATGCTGTATCTATGCTCATAGTAGAAATTGAAAGGCAATTTATCCATATGCATCCATGTATTCAGAGAGTATTGTTGGAGTTCTCCAATATTGAGCATTCTTCCATTAAGTGTGTAGCTACTATATTTTTGGCTCATGAATTTCGTTATATCATGAAAGAGGCCAGAGAAATCCTTGCTCATTACGGAGTAGATGCCGGTCGACCTCCTATAGAGGCTATCTTGTTCAATCAAGAAGACCTAATGCGGTTGCGATCTCCTGATCATGTTGCTTTTAATGAAAACCTTAGAAAAAAGGTTCCTGTTGAGATCTTGATTGATAGAATTTCTGAGGTAAACGATGACTTTGCTGTCCAAAATAATGGTTTAGGCTTCTCCCTTGAACGAAGACTTATGGCCTTCTACCATAAGAATGCCTATAATGATGAATTGGTCATCCACTACAAGGGGCCAAAGGAGGAACCTGTTCCTCCCGAGATTGATGTAGGGGACTTTTGCCCCATTAAATTTAGCCCTTTTGATTACCTTTGCTTGTCGTAAAGGAAGTTTCCTGCTGAACATAGGGAATATGAGATGAGCTTTCGCGACATATCATACCACTATGGCTATCCCTAGATCTATCTTGTATCGTGCCTAGCTAGGGGCGTAAAACGATAGCGCTTGTTGGGAGGCAATCCAATTTTATGTTTTTTGCTTTTGTTGCTGTTAGGTAATAAATATTGCATCTAGCCTTTTATTAGATGTGGTTTCATGTTTTGTTTAGTGTTTGTGCCAACTAGAACCTTTGGTAAGACTTGTGTGAAGTTTATTTGATCTTGCCGTGAAAAACAGAATCGTTAGCGCTTGCTAAAGTAGTCGTGGGATTTTACTGGAGCGTGCTTTTTAGTTGATTCTTTTTGCTGCTGATTGGTAGACAAATTGCGCAACTTTACCAATTTAGTTTGAAATTTTTGGAGTTCCATAAGTAGGCGAACCCAGCAGATTACTACAGACTGTTCTGTTTTTGACAGATTCTGTTTTTCGTGTGTTGTTTGCTAATTCCGATGCATCTATGAGTAGTATTGGAGGATATGAACCATATAGAACTTGGAGTACAGTAGGTTTAACACCAATATAAACAAAGAATGAATTCATTGCTGTACCTTTGAGTAATGGTTTGCTTTCTCTTACTAACGGAGCTCACGAGAATTAGCAAAGGCCTAAGCTTGGGGATGCCCATGGCACCCCAAGTAAATTCAAGATAATCAAAAGCCTAAGCTTGGGGATGCCCCGGGAAGGCATCCCCTCTTTCGTCTTCATCCATCGGTAACTATACTTGGAGCTATATTTTTATTCGCAACATGTTATGTGTTTTGCTTGGAGCGTCTTGTATAATTTGAGTCTTTGCTTGTTAGTTTGCCACAATCATCCTTGATGGACACACCTATTTCAGAGAGTTAAATATGCCCCAGAAATTATTAGAACACTCTATGTGCTTCACTTATATCTTTTGAGTTGAATAGTTTTTGCTCTAGCGCTTCACTTATATCTTTTAGAGCACGGTGGTGGTAATATTTTGTAGAAATTGTTGAACTCTCATGCTTCACTTATATATATTTGAGAGTCTATCAAAACAGCAAGGTAAAGTGTTTAGGCTAAAGAAACTAGTCTTCACATGATAAACATCCAATGTCAATGTAGTAAAAAAATCACATCAAGTGCATTGAATAGAAAGAGATGTTGGATGCTTGATAATTGTTTTGAGACATGAGGATAGTGATATTAGAGTCATGCTAGTGGAGTTATTATGAAATTGAGAAATACTTGTGTTAAGGTTAGTGATTCCCGTAGCATGCACGTATGGTGAACCGTTGTGTGACTAAGTTAGAGCATGAGGTATTTGTAGAGTGCCAACCTTTGTGTGGAGGTCGGGGGCGCGCGATGGCTAACTCCTACCAACCTTCCCCCTAGGAGCATGCGTTGATTGCTTTGTTTTGATGACTCGTAAATTTTTGCAATAAGTATATGAGTTCTTATGACTAATGTTGAGTCCATGGATTATACGCACTCTCACCCTTCCACCATTGCTAGCCTCTCTTGTACCGCGCAACTTTCGCTGGTGCCATAAACCCACTATATATCCTTCCTCAAAACAGCCACCATACCTACCTATCATGGCATTTCCATAGCCATTCCTAGATATATTGCCATGCAACTTTCCACCGTTCCGTTTATATGGCACGCATCATATTGTCATATTGCCATGCATGATCATGTAGTTGACATCGTATTTGTGGCAAAGCCACCATGCATAATATTTTCATACATGTCACTCTTGTTTCATTGCACATACCGGTGAACCGCCGAAGGCATTCATATAGAGTCATACTTTGTTGTTGTAGTATCGAGTTGTAATTTCGTGTTGTAATGAAAGTGTCATGATCATCATTATTAGAGCATTGTCCCATGGGAGGAAAGACTGAATCTATAAAGCCCCTCCGTAAACAAAGAAAAAAAAAGAGAAAAGAAAGGCCAAAGAAAGGCCAAAGAAAAAAGAAAGGCCCAAAAAAAGGAAAAGAAAAAAGGGACAATTGCTACTATCTTTTTCCACACTTGTGGTTCAAAGTAACACCATGTTCTTCATTGTAGAGAGTCTCATGCTTAGTCACTTTCATATACTAGTGGGAATTTTCATTATAGAACTTGGCTTGTATATTCCAACGATGGGCTTCCTCAAATGCCCTAGGTCTTCGTGAGCAAGCAAGTTGGATGCACACCCACTAGTTTCTTTTGTTGAGCTTTCGTTCATATTTAGCTCTAGTGCATCTGTTACATGGCAATCACTACTCACTCACATTGATATCTATTGATGGGCATCTCCATAGCCCGTTGATACGCCTAGTCGATGTGAGACTATCTCCCTCTTTTTTGTCTTCTCCACAACCACCTCTATTCCACCCATAGTGCTATATTCATGGCTCAGGCTCATGTATTGCGTGAAAGTTGAAAGGTTTGAAAAGATAGAGCATGAAAACAAATGCTTGGCTGGAATCGGGGTTGTGCATGATATGAATATTTTTGTGTGATAATAAGGGAGCATAGCCAATACTATATGATTTTGTAGGGATAACTTTCTTTAGCCATAGTATTTTGAGAAGACATGATTGCTTTGTTAGTATTGCTTGAAGTATTGTTATTTCTTATGTCAATATAGACTTTTATCTTGAAATCTTTCAAATCTGAACATTCATGCCACAATTAAGAGAATTACATTGAAAAACTATATTGGTTAGCATTCCACATCATATTCTTTCTTTATCATTTACCTACTCGAGGACGAGCAGGAATTAAGCTTGGGGATGCTTGATACGTCTCCAACGTATCTATAATTTTTTATTGTTCCATGCTATTATTTATGAAGTCTTGGATGTTTAATGGGCTTTATCTTTCACTTTTATATCATTTTTGGGACTAACCTACTAACCCAAAGGCCCAGTCCAGATTGATGTTTTTTCTGCCTATTTCAGGGTTTTGTAGAAAAGGAATATCAAACGGAGTCCAAACGGAATGAAACCTTTGCGAGAGATATTTTTGGAGAAAATCACGCACGGGTAACGTCAGGACCAAGTCAGGGGACAGAAGGGCTGCCCTCGAGGGTGGGGGGCGCGCCCCCTTCCCAGGGCGCACCCCCTGCCTCAAGGTTGGCCCGTGTGGCCTCCGGTGCCCTCCTTCTTCCTATATATACCTACGTACCCTAGAAACTCCATACGCACAGAGAAAACCCTAATTACACCGCCGTAGCTTCTTTTCCATTGGAGATCCCATCTTGGAGCCTGTTCCGGGAGGGGGATCCATCACGGAGGCCTTCATCATCATCATCATCGCCCTCACCATGAGTTGTGAGTAGTTTTCCACAGACCTTCGGGTCCATAGCTAGTATCTAGATGGCTTCTTCTCTCTCTCTTGGATCTGAATACAAAGTTCTCCTCGGTCTTCGAGGAGATCTATTCGATGTAATCTCTTTTTGCGGTGTGTTTGTCGAGATCCAATGAATTGTGAGTTTATGATCAATGTTATGTATGAAAGATATTTGGTTCTTCTCTAAACTTTTTATGTCTGCTCATAATATCCTTGCAAGTCTCTTCGAATTATTGGTTTGGTTTGGCCTACTAGATCTATAGTTCTTGCAATGGGAGAAGTGCTTGGCTTTGGGTTCAATCTTGCGGTGTCCTTTCCCAGTGACAGTAGGGGCAGCAAGGCACGTATTGTATTGTTGCCATCGAGGATAAAAATATGGGGTTTTCATCATATTGATTGAGTTTATCCCTCTACATCATGTCATCTTTCTTAAGGTGTTACTCTGTTCGTATGAACTCAATACACTAGATGCATGCTGGATAGCGGTCGATGTGTGGAGTAATAGTAGTAGATGCAGAATCATTTCGGTCTACTTGTCTCGGACATGATGCCTATATAACATGATCATTCCTAGATAGTCTCATAATTATTCGCTTTTCTATCAATTGCTCGACAGTAATTTGTTTACCCGCCATAGAATATCACTATCATGAGAGAAGCCACTAGAGAAAACTATGGCCCCCGGGTCTATTCTCAACATATCAATCATCATCTACTTTACTTTTCTTGCTTTTATTTGCTGTTTTATTAAACCAAAAATACCAAAAATATAATTATCATCTCTATCAGATCTCACTCTCGTAAGTGACCGTAAAGGGATTGACAACCCCTTATCGCGTTGGCTACGAAGTTCTTATTTGTTTGTGCAGGTGCGAGGGACAGGCACGTGGTCTCCTACTGGATTGATACCTTAGTTCTCAAAAACTGAGGGAAATACTTACGCTACTGTGTTGCATCTCCCTTTCCTCTTCGAGGGAATAGAACGCAAGCTCAAGAGGTAGCAATTGTACCCCTACCCAGTTGGACAGAGAACCAGCTACACCCCTTCTAACCCCAACCCCAGTAGATAGTAACCCAGTTCCCGCTGACACAGCAACGTCTTCACCACAGAGCAGCCAAACACGAGCAGTTAGTAAGGCAACTGCAGTGCCCAAAGCACGAGGACCACCACTCTGAACCCCAAGTCAACGCTTAAAGCAGAAGAAGAATTGTTCTCAGGTCAGGTTCCGTAGCTATGGTTCATACTACTTTGCTCTTGCATCACTGTATTTACTCATACCAACTAATTTCAAATTTGAAGGATGCAATTGAAACTCCAATGGCGCAACAGGTATGTTTTAAACCTGTTTCTTTAACGTGTTTGCTGTTGTAACTTGCTCTATGTTGATTTCAGTTTAAATTGAATAAACAGTTATGTTCTCATGCCATGCACATTACAAGTGTTGTTGTTGCTGTCTAGTTTCCCACACTTATATTCTGTCTATGCTGCTTTGTCTTAAATAGATATGATTCGAACTACATCTATCTTGATTTGGCAACATGAACTAGAATGATATAGACCATACAGTGACCATACTACATAGATATATGTTTGCTTCATGCTGTTATCCTGTCCACCTTACTACTGAACTGGTTTACAAAAATGAGTTTCATATACTACATTGTAAACCTGTGATGTGTTTGTTTGTTTCTCCTTTAGAACGCGGATTAAATGTTGGAGAAGAGTACCTTGTTATGAAATGGTAAATGTTGTGGATTTAGCACGGCAGATGTCCTAGCAAAAGGACTTAGTCGTGAGGCCATCACTACGGGTTAGCTCAAAGGGGTTAAAGCGGACGAAGGACACAGGGGTTTTATACTAGTTCGGCCCCTTCGATGAAGGTAAAAGCCTACGTCTAGTTTGGGGTGGTATTGCTTGGGCTTCGATGACCGGGGAGCGAATCCGCTTTGCCTGTGTCTCAAGTTGTTGTTTCTTGTCCTGAACCGTTGCCGGGTCGTCCCTTTATATAAGAGGTGACGCCCGGTCCGGTTTACAGAGTCCCGAGGCCGGCTCATAAACATGTCCGCCCCAGTCTCTTCTCTTTTTATCTTACAACCCAAGTTACATAGTATGACGGTTTACAAATTATGGGCCCTAACATATGGGCTCTAAGCCTCTTGGGCTACAATCTTTACTTCATACTCCGCTGGGCTTCTGATAATATAATCTTCATGACTTAAACCGGACCCTCCTGGCCGGTTTATATCTTTTAGTAATATCTCTGACATTAGGCCCCAGATTGATTTGAATTTGTTCATATCAATCTCCAAAGTCTTGTACAACTTTTCCTTTCTGCAGCCTCAATATGCTTGGTAAACTGGCATGACGTCATCCCCTCAAGTCGCTTTAAACCGTTGTGACATCATCTGCGCATTTAATGCCTATACCTGTTCTTTTACCTTTATTTATTAAGGCTCCGAAGATCGAGGCGACAGCTTGATCTATATCCGATTTTTGGTCTCCTCGATTCCCGCGTTTGTTGTTTTATCTCCTCGGCCTATAAATAGGGCCGAGGGCCATCGTTATCCCCCTTCGCTTTCTTCTTCCTCTGACCTCCAGCGCCCGAGCTCCGCCGCCGTTCTTCGAGCTCATCGTCTTCACCAAGCCCGGCCGCTGCATCAACCTAAGCGGGTCCAGAGTTTCGCCGCCGTCCTTCTGCATCTGCTGCCTCAGGTATGTTCATTCCTTCTTCCCTGTAGATCTCAGTTCTAGAGTTCCTTAGGAGCTCGCCCACGAACCCTTGTTCTTCGCAGTTCATCACCATAGGCAGTTCTTAGCTGTAGACGTAGAACTTTTTAGATCAACCTTTGCATGCATAACTCCGCTCCATCTTTACAAACTTAGCTCCCCCAATACTGCTAATTAGATTGGATCTGTAAAGAACCTTCGCCGCCCCTGACGAATATAATCTTAATTATCTTTGAGTTTTCCGCCTGCTGTAGATCCATATTTTGCTGCTGCTCATGTTAAAGTTGTTTTCCACACTTTAGATCTGCACCTCACCTGCCTGTATTTGGCGGTTTAACTTTTCACTTCTAAGCTTCATAATCCGGCAGCTGTCTCGTTCATAGTTGTTTCGGATCGGTAGATACCATTAGTCCCTTGCTTAAACCGTCAATTAGATCAATACCTTCATAGAACATGCCGGTTTATATCTAGTGGATCATAAACCGGGTCTTGTATTGTATTTTTCAGCATTCCACCTTTGAAAAAGATGACTTCTGCGGCTAAACAGTTTGTCGCTTGCAACTGGGTCCCATCCCGGATTACCGAGGATGACTTAGCAAAGGTGGCCTCAATCGGCGGTTTAGCTCCTAAAGAGGTTCTGCACTGGCGGGCCCCTGGGAAAGAGTACCCTCTCAGCCTAAGGAGGGAGAGACCATCGTCTTTTTTTATCACCTTGCTCGGGGCTTTAGCCCTCCCAGTTCAAAGTTTTTCCGCGACGTTTTAGCCGACTTTCAACTCCATCCACAAGACATAGGTCCCAATTCCATATTAAACATCTGCAATTTCCAAGTCTTCTCAGAAGCCTATCTGCAAGAGGAACCATCCGTAGAGTTATTCTGGGACTTCTTCCATTTGAATCGCCGGACTGAATTCCATGACGGGCCTAATACTGAACTTGGCGGTATGAGCATCCAGAAGAGGAAAGATGTCAGTTTTCCTCACGCCACTCTTCACAGCCATCCCAAGGAGTGGAATCAGACCTGGTTCTACTGCATGGACACTTCACCAGAGGGAGAGAATCCACTGCCGGGTTACCGCCCTTATCGTCTGACAGCGGATCACCCTTTCCCGCAACGTCTGAGCACCCAAGACCGGGCTCGATATGCCCCCAACTTTCAAAACTCAGGGCTTTTGTTGCCAACGGTTTAACCGGGGTTGACTTTGTCCGCTACTGGCTCTCTTGGAGCATTCTCCCGTTAAGCCGGCGTTCCGGCTTAATGTGCGAGTATACCGGTAATCCGAAGGACCCTCAACGTCACACAGCTACGGTGCTTCCAGACAATGAAGTTACTGAGCCTGCTAAGAAGATGTTGAATATTCCTCTGGAGGAGTGCAGCCGGACCGGTTTAGCACCCTTCTGCGTGAACAATAAACCACCATCGGTAAGATTCTTCTATCCCTTTGTCTTTCTTTTAATCCGTCCATATTACTTTTCTTCAATATACTTTATTCCTTTATATAGGCCAATGACCTCTTCTGGAAGCGGAAAGCCCAAGATAAACCGACAAAGCCATCTCGCAAGAAGAGTCTGGCCGTGAAGAAACACAAGAAAAGGCCTGCCGCTGCTTCCGGTTCAAACCCCGAAGAAGATGATTCGGCTTCTGAGGTACTGCTTGGTTCTTACACCTTTTTAACTTTCCTTTGTCTGCATTTATATTAACAATGTCCTTTCCCAGGATCCGGTGGAAGGGAGTAAAGCGGATGAAGTTGAGGTAATCTCTCTTTCCTCTGATTCAGAACCATTACCACCCAAAGTTCGTCGGGTAGCCCGGAAATATCCATTTTCTCACCCTTATGCTCAACTCGATCCCCATTTTCTTTTGAAGAAGCAGCAATATGAGGCTCGCCGGACCACACGCCACAGTGGTCACGTGGTCGAATCAACTGGATTAACCCACACTCCGGCTCGAAGACGCTGCTCAGAGGTTTTGCTTACTCCAACCACTCTTCATCCCAAAGCAGGCCTTATTCGTAAACCTCTTAAACCGTCTGATCCAAACTATCAGGAAACTCCTCTATCTTCTTCTGGCGAGTCAACTGCCACCCAAGTCCCGGTGCTCAACACCGTTCCTGGGTAAGTCATCTTTCAGTATATCCGGTTTATCTTTTCCTTTTTGACTTGTGATTTTCATTATTCCTTTAATCTTTTCAGT
Source organism: Secale cereale (assembly GCA_902687465.1). Lineage (NCBI taxonomy): Eukaryota > Viridiplantae > Streptophyta > Magnoliopsida > Poales > Poaceae > Secale > Secale cereale. The sequence goes on from LR738713.1 coordinate 395,837,638, forward strand.
ATGCCCAAGCCTAGCAAGAAGGCAAAGTTGAATAAACCGGCGACCGAAAACACAACCGCTGAACCGACAGAAGATCCTGAAGCTGCCAATCCTCTGGAGGAAAATGTTGATGTTCAGCACGATGATCCTTCCCCTATGGATCACGAAGATCTTGCTGCTCCGGGGGTGACGCTATGGAGAACACTGCTGAACCGGCCAGCCCTGTCCGGGTTAGTCCTCCTCGGGCTAGTCCGGCTCCTATCAGTCCGGTGCAGACCAATCCCGCTGCTGCTGCTGATCCCCCCAGGCCAACTGCTGCCTCGCCAGATGATGTTGAGATTACTGGAATAAGCTTTACCGCTCCCGCGGAGCCTGTCATCTTGGCCAGACACACTGCTAAGGAGGAAGTTCTTCAGAAGGACAAGGGTAAGTGGAGCACTGATCTGTCTAGCTATGCTCCACTTAGCGCCCAGGAGCTTCATTCTGGGTATCTAAACCGGCTCTTCACCAGCCGCGACCACGAGGCCGGTTTGGTAAACTTGATGAAGGAAAAATATGACGTAACTTCTTTCCCTTTGCCTTTCATTTCTGCTTGTAACTTGTAGCTATACCTTTAGTCCATTGCAGCCCCCAAGTGCCGGTTTAGCCTTCAGGGTAAATCGGGACTTTGGTAGATTAACTGGAATAGCTTGATTTGCACCTGTAGCCCCCAAGGGCTGGTTTACTCCACTGCGGGTGAATCGGGGCTTCTACTATTTTTGAGAATGACCTTACATTAGCCCCCAAGTGTCAAGGACATAACTTGTTATTTGCTTGGAACTTGTTTGAAAAAGTTGCTTTCTTTCACTTCAATTGTACATTAGCCCCCAAGTGTCGAGTGCATAACATGTTATGTGCTTGAGACTTTTAATTGAACTGTCTTCATGAATACCTGATATTTTCTATTCTTTGCAGACTGACTTGAACCGGAGGGCTTCGGAGATAACTGAGCTTCGGAATAGCCTGGCCTTCCAAGAAACTGCTTCGACTAAAGTCAAGGAGGAACTTACCCTTGCTTTAGCTAGTATGGAGAAGCTCAAGAAAGATTTTTAAGCGGAGCGGTCCACTTGGGAGGTACAAAAGGCTGCTTTAGAGAAAAGAGCCAAGGATGCTGAGGCTGCTCTTAACCCGGTGACGTAGGAGTTATCCGGGTTAAGGCAGCATATAGACGATATGACATATGCCATCTTCGGTAAGTAGTTGTTTTCATACGCTTTATCCTTGCTATCTTATACTGCTCCGGCTTAACTCATCACTTGTACATAGGGAGGCGCGTGACTCATCTTGGGGATGATGTACGGAGGAAGCTGAAGGCTGCTTACACCTTGGTGGAACAACTCTATGGTGGTGCTTAGAGGGCCATCAGTGCTATTTCACATAATAAACCGGCACCAACCACCATCCAAGGTACTCTGGAGAAATTATCCATCTTGCCTACCCGAATTGTTGAGGTGAAGAAATCTTCTGCAAGAGCTGGTTCCCTCATGGCATTAACCCGGGCCAAGGCATGGGTTCCCGATTTTGATCCGGTGGAGGCCATGAATGGTTATCCCAACATGAAAGAAGATGGGTCAGCCTTCTCCGCCGAAGATCTTCACGCTTTCACCAAAGACATGCGCCCTCTTGCCAGTAAGCTTGCTGATGAAGCGGACTTAACAAGGTATCATCCGGGTTACGATCTAGAGAATGTGCGGGTGGAGTGGTCGTCTTATGACATCGAAAATCTGATTCCACCCGTTCGTAAGCATACCTTCGCTCCTGACATTGAACCGTCAGAATTTATAAACGATGAAGTATATTTTCGCGCCCTTGCCAAGATTGACTGGAGCACCCCTGATTTCCAGCAGCTGCCAGAAGTCGTTGAAGATCCGGAACAAGTTGACCCTTAGTCTTCACAGCGAGCCGAAGAAGAATCCTAAACCGGCTCCGGTTTAATATTATGTGTTGAATACTTTGCGAGAAACTGATATTCTTTTGGGCCTGCCAGTGCCTTGTAATAGAATAGTTGAGATACTGTCTTTGTCCCACTCTATCCTTCATGGCATTACTTTGTTTGGCAATTCCTAAATTATCTCCTGCTTGCAATGCTTTGACAGTTTATATTACCTATGTCTGCATGAACAAAGCTAAAAAATGTCCTGGCGGTTTACCACCGGACGGGTTATACTGCCCAAACACATGATCTAAGTAAATAACTTGAACTGTGTTGAAATAGAAACACGCGCCGTACCTGCGATTAAGTGTATATATAAACCTTAACCCGGCAGGATCAATCCAAGGCATGAGTGTTGATGACTTACTTGGCTCTTTGTCGGCTTATCATGAAGGCCGATCCGGGTTATAATGAACGCCAGTTTAACTAGCACTGGTGTTCATGACCCAGACTATAGCTCTGTAAATACAGATGTAGTGACAACTTTGTAGTTTATCCAGTCTTGAATCAATGGACTTGGTTGAAAAACCAATGACCTTGAAGATAAAGATTTGACAAAACATAAAAAATGAAAAATAAAGTTTTTGGGAAAATAAGACCATGTAGTCGAGGCTTTTTACGAGCTGTCGGGCTTCAAATTCGAGGCTTTTTATGAGCTGTCAGGCTACTGTCATTAACCATTTTAGCAAAGCATGTTAAGATGATCCGCAATCTTTAACCAAATCATCAATGTCAAATGTTACCAATGTTCAAAATCTCATAAAGATTTTGGCTTCTGTAACCACTTGATGATCGTCAATTTAACGTGACCAAGTTCAGGGTCCCGAAGGATTGACTTGTGATACGTTCGACGGGTCATACCAGGTTTACCTGGACGACGCGATTTACTTGATGCAGGCAGGTTAATCCGGGGTTTTAGGTGTATACACCGGGCTTCCAAGCCGTGTTCACTACAAGAGTTCTCAACTCACTGATGAACTTGCATCAGGAGCCTCCAGGTAGCGTGTGAGCATTGGTCGTCGGGGCATATGTTTGAGTTGTGCTAGGCATCAAAACCCTCTTTTGCCCCTCATCATCATGTGGAAATTGCCGAAGCATCCAGAGCAGTGCTCTTATGATGGTCTTCATATGGCCGCCGGTTTAAGAGGCCATGGGAAACTTCCTTGCCCACGGAAGCCCCCATGTGATTCTTTTTTGTATAGAGAAGACGGCTGATTCCTTGATTTATCAAGGGCGCAGGTTTTAAGAGGCCATAGAAAACTCCCTTGCCCACGGAAGTCCCCATGTGATACTCTTATGAAAAGGATGGCTGATTCCCCGGTTTACCGGGGGCACCGGTTTATTTTATTAATCATAATATATACATTGCACATAAAGCGGAGCCGATGGCTCAAGTATAGTAAGGTCGAAGAAGAGCGATGTTCCACGGCCGCTTGGTCTCCTCCTCCGCCGTGCGTGAGTCTTTATGTTCTCGAACGTCGACGAGGTAGTATGATCCGTTGTGCAGGTTCTTGCTGACCACAAAGGGCCCTTCCCAAGGTGGGGATAGCTTGTGCATATCTGTTTGGTCTTGGATGAGCCGAAGCACCAGATCTCCTTCCTGAAACGTCCTGGTTTTAACCCGGCGACTATGGTACCGGCATAGGTCTTGTTGGTAAATCACCGATCGAGTTGCTGCCGTGTCTCGTTCCTCGTCCAGCCGGTCCAGAGCGTCTTGTCTTGCTTGTTCATTATCCGCTTCAACATAAGCCGCCACCGGCGGTGAGTCATGACGGATATCACTAGGGAGGACCGCTTCAGCTCCATATACCATGAATAAAGGCGTGTACCCTGTAGATCTATTAGGTGTAGTGTTGATGCTCCATAAGACAGAAGGCAACTCCTCCACCCAACAACCCGGTGTTCTCTGTAAAGGAACCATAAGACGGGGTTTGATGCCTCTCAAGGTCTCTTGATTGGCTCTTTTAGCTTGGCCATTAGACTGAGGGTGAGCTACTGATGAAACATCAAGACAAATATGCTCACGTTGACAGAATTCCTCCATAGCTCCCTTGGACAGATTGGTGCCATTATCAGTTATAATACTGTGCGGAAAGCCAAACCGGAAAATCACCTTTTTGATGAACTGAACCGCTGTTGCCGCATCACACTTACTGACAGGTTGCGCTTCAACCCATTTTGTAAACTTATCCACTGCTACCAACAGGTGGGTTTTCTGGTCTTGGGATCTCTCGAAGGGTCCAACCATATCGAGCCCCCAAGTCGCAAATGGCCAAGTAATTGGGATCATCCTCAGCTCCTGCGCCGGTATATGAGCACGCCGTGTGAATTCCTGGCAAGCATCACATTTTCTGACCAAGTCCTCTGCGTCGGCGTGAGCCGTCAACCAGTAGAACCCATGACGAAAAGCTTTAGCCACCAAGGATTTCGAACCGGCATGATGACCACAGTCTCCTTCATGAATCTCTCGAAGAATATCACAGCCTTCTTCTGATGATACACACCGCTGAAACGCTCTAGAAATGTTGCGATGATGAAGTTCTCCATTGACAATAGTCATAGATTTAGACCGCCGGATTATCTGCTGGGCCTCGACTTCGTCCTCTGGTAACTCACCTCAGTTCATGTATGCCAAGTAAGGGAGCGTCCAATCCGGTATGACATGAAGTTTTGCAACCAATTGTGCTTCCGGATCAGGAATAGCCAAGTCCTCCTCTGAAGGTATCTGCACCGACGGATTATGCAATTCATCCAAGAAAGTATTAGGTGGAACCGGTTTACGCTGGGAACCCAGCCGGCTTAACGCGTCGGTTGCTTCATTCTTTCGCTGGTCTATATGATCCACCTAATATCCTTTGAAGTGTCCAGCGACAGCGTCCACCTCTCATCGATATGCTGCCATAAGCGGATCCTTGGAGTCCCACTTGCCAGATACTTGCTGCGCTACCAGATCTGAATCGCCAAAGCATTTAACCCGGCTCAAGTTCATCTCCTTGGCCATCCGCAAACCATGGAGTAGAGCTTCATACTCAGCAGCATTGTTAGTACAAGGGAACATTAAACGGAGGACATAGCAGAACTTATCACCTCGTGGGGAAGTTAACACGACTCCAGCCCCCGAGCCCTCCAACTGCCTTGAACCGTCAAAGTGAATAGTCCAGTATGTATGATCCGGCTTCTCCTCGGGTGCTTGCAACTCTGTCCAATCGTTAATGAAATCCACCAGCGCTTGGGATTTTATAGCAGTACGGGGCACATACTTTAATCCGTGCGGGCTAAGCTCAATGGCCCATTTGGCAACCCTACCAGTGGCTTCTCTATTCTGGATTATATCCCCTAACGGAGCTGAACTGACAACGGTGATTGGGTGGCCCTGAAAATAGTGCTTTAGCTTCCGGTTTGCCATGAACACTCCATATACCAGTTTCTGCCAATTTGGATATCTCTGTTTCGACTCAGTGAGCACCTCACTGATGTAGTAAACCGGCCGTTGAACCGGATATTCTTTGCCTGCCTCCTTGCGCTATACCACAATGGCAACGCTTACCGCACGGGCATTGGCAGCCACGTATAACAGCAGCGGCTCATTGTCAACCGGGGCCGCAAGGACCGGCGGCTCTGCCAATTGCCCCTTCAAATCCTCAAACGCAGCATCAGTAGCATCACTCCAGACGAACCGGTATGTCTTCTTCATCATCTGATAAAGCGGGATTGCCTTCTCCCCCAAACGGCTGATAAACCGGCTCAGTGCTGCAATACGGCCCGCCACACGTTGGACATCGTTGATGCACGCCAGCTTAGCTAGGGACGTGATCGCCTTGATCTTCTCCGGATTAGCTTCAATCCCTCTGTTTGACACTAAGAACCCCAGGAGCTTGCCTGCCAGAACACCAAAAACGCACTTCTCCGGGTTAAGCATCATGTTATAGGTACAGAGATTATCAATAGTTTCCTTCAAATCATCTATCAGCGTTTCCTCCTCCCTGGATTTCACCACAATGTCATCAACATATGCGTGAACATTCCGCCCAATCTGCCCTTGTAGGCAGTTTTGCACATAACGCTGGTAGGTTGCCTGGGCGCTCTTAAGCCCAAATGGCATAGATACATAGCAGAAGGCTCCAAATGGAGTTATAAAGGCTGTCTTCTCCTGGTCCTTAACTGCCATCTTGATCTGATGATAACCAGAATATGCATCCAAAAAACTTAGCCGCTCACATCCCGCCGTAGCATCAATAATTTGATCAATACGGGGGAGAGCAAACGGATCAGTTCGGCAAGCCTTGCTCAAATGTGTGTAATCAACACACATTCTCCAAGTTCCGTTTTTCTTAAGCACTAGCATCGGATTAGCTAACCACTCTGGATGAAACACTTCGACTATAAAGCCTGCAGCCAAGAGCCTAGCCACTTCTTCTCCAATAGCCTTGCGCCTTTCCTCATTGAAGCGGCGCAGGTACTGCTTGACCGGTTTAAACTTAGGGTCGATATTAAGATTGTGCTCAGCGAGTTCCCTCGGTATACCTGGCATGTCAGAAGGCTTCCACGCAAAGATATCCCGGTTCTCACGGATGAACTCGATGAGAGCGCCTTCCTATTTGGGATCTAGGTTAGCGCTGATAGTGAACTGCTAGGATGAATCGCCCGGAACAAAGTCCACCTGCTTAGTCTCCTCAGCCGATTTGAATTTCAATGCCGGATCATGCTCTGTGGTTAGCTTCTTCAGCGGGGACATATCCGCCGGATCAACATTGTCCTTATAGAACTTCAGCTCCTCCGTAGCACAAACCGCCTCAACATAAGATGCATCTCCTTCCTCGCACTCCAATGCAATTTTGCGGCTCCCATGAACCGTAATAGTTCCCTTGTGGCCCGGCATCTTGAGTTGTAAATAAACATAACACGGTCTAGCATTGAACTTGGTGTAAACCTACCGCCCAAACAAGGCGTGGTATGGGCTCTTGATTTTTACAACCTCAAATGTCACAGTCTCTGATCTAGAGTCATGCTCATCTCCAAAGGTGACCTCGAAATCAATCTTGCCAACTGGATAGGCCGATTTACCGGGTACTACCCCATGGAACACTGTGTTGGACTGTCGAAGTTTTTTATCTGTCAGCCCCATGCGCCGAAGAGTCTCATAATATAGGATGTTGATGCTGCTGCCTCCATCCATAAGCACCTTGGTGAACTTGTAACCACCCACCTGTGGTGCCACTACCAGAGCCAACTGACCCGGATTATCAACCCGGGGTGGGTGATCCTCTCTGATCCACACAATGGATTGCTCAGACCAACGCAAAAAACGTGGTATCGCCGGTTCAACAGAATGCACTGCCCTCTTAAGAACCTTCTGATCCCGTTTGCATAAACTCGTGGTGAAGACGTGATACTGCCCACTGCTCAGCTCCTTCGGATTATTTTGATATCCGGATTGCTGCTGCTGCTGACGTTGTTGGTTCCCTTGGTTGTTGTATCCGCCCTGACCATGCTGCTGGTTATGCTGATGTTGATTGTTGCCATTGTGGTTACCGTTACCGCCGTGGTATCCTGGACCGGATCCGCCACCTTGATAACCCGGACCATGAAAACCGGGGCCTGATCCGCCGGGGGGCCCGTGATCATACTTAGTCTGTTTCATAAATTCTTGCATAATGAATCAGTCTTTCCAGAGATGCGTAGCCGGGTTTTCCGCTGTACCGTGCTTTGGGCAGGGCACGTTCAACTGGCGCTCTAGATTAATAGGTGGCCTCCCATTGCGTGGGGGCGGTCTACCCTTGCGACGCTGCCCATTGTCCTGAGCGTTGGTATTGGCCACAAAGTCTGAGCTGCCTTCCACTTTACGCTTGCCATTGTATCCTTGACTCGCCGGATTGGCCTGCGGCGGTTTACCGTTCTTGCTCGCCTTCCCTAACTTGCCTCCATCTGCGTCTGGATATTTTGTGTTATCAGAATCTCCATATTTCACCAAAGCGCCCATGAGTGTTCCCATGTCGTTGCAATCACGTTTGAGCCATCCCAACTTCTGCCTCAAAGGTTCAAACCGGCAATTGCCTTCCAAGGTTACTATTGTTGTACTTGGGTGGAGTGCAAGATTTCGGACACTCGACACACCCAACTGCTTGTAGACTCTTTCTCCCCTTGAACGCAGACAGCTAAGTCGACAACAGACATCGGCTGCTTGCACGTGTCCTTAAAATTATTGATAAACCGGCGCCGCAATTCACCCCATGATCCGATGGAATTAGGTGGTAAACCCTTCAGCCATGTTCGGGCAGTACCCTCGAGCATCATTGTGAAATACTTAGCGCATGCTACCTCGTCCACATCGAGCATCTCCATTGCCATCTCGTAACTCTCAACCCATGCCTCCGGGGCCAGATCCGCCATGTAGTTGGGCACCTTGCGTGGACCCTTAAAATCTTTGGGTAGTTTTACGTTCCGTAAAGCGGGGATGAGACACTGTACACCCAGGGAACTGGACATGACCCCCGGTTCAACTGTGGTGGTGGGATGAACCGGCATCACCTGACGGGCGTTGTACTGGGCAACGTGTCTGGCCTGATCCACCACCTCTTGCGCATGTGCTTCCTCTCCTGCCGGATTATCCTGCCTCGGCCGATGACGTCTCCGTGCGCTGCTTGATACGGCCGGTTCATCCAGACGCCTCGTATAACTCCGGCTCGGGCGAGGGGTTGAGTGAATCCTCTCCCGGCTATATGAATAAGCTTGCTGTTGAGTTAGCGCCGTGTCCAGCAACTCCTTGGCCCGTCGTGCCTCCACGGCTATGGGGGAGGTACCTTCAATGGGAAGGGCGGCCAGTCGTGAAGCGGCAGCAACTATGTTGTCCAATGGATTAGAATAATGACTAAGAGGGGTGGGCACATGCTGGGCCGGCACAACTTGACGAATCGGCTCTGCAGCCGGTGGCTGATCCGACGCGCCTGTTCTTAGTGCTCCTCCCCGGTTTACCTCCGGCTGGTTACTGGTTCCTGCGCCCGGTGTGCTGAAGAGATTTTTTGCCTCATAAACCGGCGGTATGCAAGATCGTTGTCTCCTCATCATTACTCCTTGCGAGGAGGTCTGGTCTAACATAAGCCGATAGGCCTGAGCCTCTAGCTCCGCCTGCCTTGTAGCCATCCTAGCTTTCTCAGCAGCCAGGTCCAACTTCGCTTGTTCAATCCGGATCTTGACTTGAGCGATCTCCGCATCATGCTGCTCCTTGTCGGCCTGGGCTACCTCTGCTGTTACAAGCGCTGTCACAGTGTCGACCAAGGTGGATAGAGCGTCAAAAGGCGACGGGGGAAGATCTCCAGCTCTAGCTCCCATTGCCTCTGATGTCAACGCCCCTGTCGTCGAGGGCTGCTACATGGATTGTGATCCGGCCATGAAAACAGCAACCCTGTTTGGCGGATCGAGAGGGTTCGGAATACTGTCACCATCGGAACAATCCTCAGACCGGCCATCCTGCAACAGATACAAAGATTCGGTCTCTCCGGACGAATATTCATCGCCAGAATAAACAACAGTCTCGCCGCCAGAGTCCGATCCGTCCTCGGCTTGTACTTCATGCACTGCTCCAACGAAGACGTGCTTCACGGCGGGCTGAATCTGGGCAGGTCTCGCACGCTGAGCCGACTCGACGATGTTGGGGAAGGTGTCCGGCTCAAGGGCCGGTTCGCCGATCTTGCCAATGAAGACGTGGATGCCGCCGAAGGGGACCCGGTACCCGTATTCGATTGAATCGGCCTCGGGGCCCTAGCCCGCATCGTCGATGTAGATCCGGCCGCGACAACTCTTAATCATCCGGCCCACTGCGTAGCCCTTGAGCCCTTCAAAGCTGCCCTTCAAGAACTCGAAACCATCGTGTGATAGCCCCACGGTGGGCGCCAACTATCGTGGATTTAGCACGGCAGATGTCCTAACAAAAGGACTTAGTCATGAGGCCATCGCTACGGGTTATCTCAAAGGGGTTAAAGCGGACGAAGGACACATGGGTTTTATACTAGTTCGGCCCCTTCGATGAAGGTAAAAGCCTACGTCTAGTTTGGTGTGGTATTGCTTGGGCTTCGATGACGGGGGAGCGAACCCGCTTTGCCCGTGTCTCAAGTTGTTGTTTCTTGTCCTGAACCGTCGCCGGGTCATCCCTTTATATAAGAGGTGACGCCCGGTCCGGTTTACAAAGTCCCGAGGCCGGCTCATAAACGTGTCCGCCCCGGTGTCTGCTCTTTCTAACTTACATCCCAAGTTACATAGTATGACGGTTTACAAATTATGGGCCCTAACATATGGGCTCTAAGCCTCTTGGGCTACAATCTTTACTTCAAACTCCGATGGGCTTCTGATAATATAATCTTGATGACTTAAACCGGACCCTCCTGGCCGGTTTATATCTGGTAGTAATATCTCTGACAGTAAAGGAAGTAATGCAGATCAGGTTCAAGATAGTGAGACATCCATGTTGTTCTCCAAGAAAGCTGATAAGAACTATATTGAGGACACTGCGACAACCCCAAAGTCATGTCTTGATGTAGTGTTCGAGCTACTGGCTACTACTGCTGGCACCAGCTCTTCGAACTCGCTGCCTGAATCAGTTCGGCTTCTTGAGTCTCAACTTCAAGTTGAAAGACATCGATCAGATGTTATGTGACAGGAAGCCGAAGGACTCGGGAAGTCCCTGCAGAAATCATATGCATAGTTTCTGGTGCAACAGCAAGTGCTGGAGGATTTAAGCGCCAAACAAGAGAAAGTTAATAAGCTTGCTAAGCATCTTGCCAGCATTATGGGTACCCAGGATATTGTTTCTTGAGCTCTTCTGAAGTGGTTTCAGTTCTGGACTTGTTTTGCTGCGGCGTTTATATGCTGCTTTGTTCCCTATATTTGCACTTGTGGCGAACTTTGATGCCCAGTGGATGTAATATGTGTAATAGCTGTGATAGCCTACTGTAAGTTGCTTGCTTATTTATTTCCGTTGTCTTGTTTATTTGTTTTCTTGTAGTCAGTGCAGTTCTTTTTCCGCGGTTTGCTAGTGGCCGGAATAGCTTATTTTTTTAAAGTAGGCCACATTAACAATGGGCTACATATTTACTGTAGTTAACATGGGCCGCCTACGGGTCGTAGAAACAATGGGCCTTCTAAGGGCCGTAGAAACAATGGGCCTTCTACGGGGCGTAGACACAATGGGCCTTCTACAGGTCGTATCATCAATTGGCCTTCTACGGGTCGTATGATCGGTTGGCCAAACATGGGCCAATAACAGACCACATTATGGCCATAAATGGGCTAGAGTTGAAATCGTCCGTTCATGGGCCGACCATAACGGGCCGTCGTTAATAGGCCGTATTTGATGATGCTATGAAAACGGCCCAACGTATTAGCGGGCCGACTGTAACCACGGGCTGTATTTGGCCCACAAGCAGAAAATTAGAGTAACGGGCCGAAAGTAAACGAATGCTGGAAATGAGCCCAAGAATAAATGGGCCCTGAGAAGGCCGAAAGATAACATGGGCTGGAAACGGCCCAACGGAATAATGGGTATAAAGTGGTGCACTGTTCATTACGGGCCAGTTTTACCACGGTCCGTTAATGGGCCAAGGGTTACTAAGGGCCTCATATGGGCCAAAAGACGTCATGGGCCATACATGGGCCGGAAGTTAAAACGGGCTGGAATTATATTCGACGGCCCAGATGACGCTACTGGGCCTAATTCGGATAGGCCGTAAACAGACCCTAGGTTATTGGGCTGTAAATGGGCTATATGCGAACATGCCGTTAACAGGCCTGCCGTGGGCCGGCCCGCCACCTTTTGACCAAGTCAAATGGGTCGGCTTTTTAATAGGAATGGGCCTCTGTTGGGCCGTGCCACGTGTCGACGTATCATAGGCGCTTTGGGTCCAATGAGTGGATGACATCTGTCCCAACGGTGAGCCGACACGTGTTTCCTCCAGCAAATGATGATTTTACACGTGGAAAATTCCCATTGGTCGGGGTTGTTAACGGGTTATCGGATCCAAAACCGGACCTGATAGCTTAACGACGTTCCGTTACGGTGGATGCCACGTGTTGGTCACCCTTGACGAAAGCACTTCTGTGATGCGCGATTTGTCGTCATGGAAGTGGACACTTCCGTGATGACAATTTTGGTAATGTCATGGAACACTTCTACGACAGCACATGTATGACTATCTTGATTCAGTCATAAATTTGTCATGGATGTACGTGCATGACAGAAAACGTGACCTACTGTGACAAACATGTATCATCAAGGAAGTTTATTTTTTTGTCGTGTATATAATGGTGATACGCATGGTGTGGTTATGAACATGTTATACTACATATAATATATAGAGCATTTATTTGAATTTTTGATAATGTGTGGCTTTTGCGGCTCAGGGCTAAATACTTATCATAATGTAGGGGGCGTGTCGGTGTACTAAAGTAGGGGTACCTTAGTATCCCGACTTGTGCACGGGCAGTAGCAGCGTCCCGTGGCAGGGCTTGCCACGCGCCCGCCAAGACCCACTATGGTTCCTTTGGAGCCATTCAAGAACAAAGTATTCAAGTTAAAGAAACAAGACCCCGGCAAGAGGAGCTTGCCGGGAAGGCCGCTCCAGGCTCAAGACCACCCCTTTGTCACAAGACCCTGGCAAGAGGAGCTTGCCAGGAAGGCCAAACATGGCATTTTAGGAGACTTGCCGTGGCGCGTCGCGTGCCCCGGCAAGACCCGGAGAGCGACAAGCTCCCGGGCGCGACAAGTTAACAACCGCGGCAAGGTGCAAGCCGCGTCAAGCTTCCACTACGTGCCCACGCTCCAGCTCATCCGGCCACGCGTCACCCTGGGGCCCTTCCAGGTGCACGTGGCGGAAGGCTGTGCAGCCTGGGGAACACGGTGGCGAGACGCGATGACGAGGCCACCATCGTGGCGAACGGAGACGCCCTGACGGACGCTTTTTGCACTGTTTGGGGCGACGGCAACGGGCATTCAATGCCCTTGTCCCCCACCGTCAGGGTTAGGTACAGAACACTGTACATGCACTGTTACAACTACCACCATTTTTACACTTTTACCCTCATCTGCGTTGACACCTGTCGGTGACCCCTTGACCTATAAAAGGAGGCCCATGCGCAACGTAGAGGAGGTTCCGATCTTCGATCACTCGCACGCTCGGTGTAGCTAGCGATAAGTACTGTAGCTCTTCTCGCTCCCGAGCCAAGAACAAAATATAAACCAAGGTAGGAGTAGGGTTTTACGCATCCGTGCGGCCCGAACCTGGGTAAACTGCTCGTGTGCTCGCCTCGATCTGCTCTTCGTGCACCCTCCGCTCCCTTGCCGTACCGAAAAGGGGCTCCGGTCCCATAGGTGTTCGTGGGCGATCAGTTTCCCCGACATCTTTGGCGCGCCAGGTAGGGGGCGTCGAGGTTGTGCGAGCCTGATCCGGCGTTCACGCGAGCGAAAACTTCAGCAACTTCATCTACTTCATCGACATGCCGCCGAAGAAGAAGGCTTCGGAGGTAGCAGGCCCGTCCGCGTCGATCCCGCCACCACCGGAGCCAACGGTTGGTGGGGTAGACGCCGACGGAAGGGCGGACACCGGCGAGGAAACTCACGGCGTCGCCAAATCCAAGGACAAGACGGACGACCGAGCGCACTCCAAGACCTCGGCGTCCGTGCACGCACCACGTCCCTCTCAGGAGGTGCCGGACCGGCAGCGACGTGGTACCCACGGTACCATACGCTTGCTGGGACAAGGCCAAGCTGGCGGGTCGCGGGACGCTCAAGGCCAACGCGCTGGCACGATCAAGGCGCGGTCGCCGGGACGAGACCCTGCTCCTTCTAACGCTGTTAGAAGTCCAAGCATATCTCGCTCCTCGCACCGCTCGCCACCGCTCCCCTCCACTCCAGCAGAAGCTCTAGCTCGGGCTCAGCTACTCCTCGACTTCCCTCCAGTGGTAGACAAGGCCGAAGACTGGAGGGCCACCATCCAAAGCCTCATCGCCTTCGCCAACAACGACATGCCGTAGCAGCCGGTAACGTCGCGGCCGCGGCAAGTCAGCCAGGCGCGGGCTGATGGAGACAAGACCGCAGGGGGTGCAACTACCGTGCACTCCCCGCCCCGAAGGCCAAAATCGCCGACTCGTCGGATCAACATCGGCGACGACTCCACGGCGTCATCGGATCCACGAGCTCGCCGTGATCAACGCCAAGTCCTCGACGACAGACGACAAGAAGACGCTCGAACTCGCGTCGAGCGTCGAAGAGAAGCGCGACGATAGTCCGACCAGTGCGCTGGGCCCGTTGTCGACATGCACGCGCCCGGAGAACCGGGCGACTTACCATACGCGGCAGGTTGCCCTGCGTTCACCCGTGAGCTGCGGCAAGTCCAGTGGCCCAGCATGAAGAACTTCAAGCCCGACGTACCCGAGAAGTACGACGGCAAGACCCATCCCTCAGAGTTCCTCGGCATCTACACCATTGCGGTGCAGGCTGCCGGGGGACGAGACGAGAAGATACTGGCAAACTACTTCCCGCTCGTGCTCAAGCCAAACGTCAGATCTTGGCTCATGCACTTGCCGGAAAACTCCATCTCTTCCTGGGCCGACCCGTGCCATCAGTTTGTCGGCGCCTTCACGGGCGGCCACAAGCCCCATGGCCAGGAAAGTGATCTCCATATACTTGCCCAGAAGGAAGGAGAGTCCCTGCGAAAGTACATCCAGAGATTCAGCCGCGTCCAGCACAACATCCCAGACGTCCACCCTGCCGCGGTTATTAGCGCGTTCCATCAGAACGTGCGTAACTGCAGGACGAGGGAGGAAATGGTGATGTGCAAGATACGAGACGTCAGTGAGCTTTATGCCCTGGCCGACAAGTGCGCGCGCGCTGAAGAGGGGAGGAGACTCCCCGGAGAGGATGCTGGAGCAGGAGGAACATATAGTGAGGATGCCGCCCCGGCAAGAAAGAACCGGCGGCGGAATAACAAGAAAAAGAAAAACAAGGAAATACTGGTCGTTGAGCAGTCCGGCAAGGAGGCTGGAGCCAAGATAGCTCAGGCTGGTGGCTCCGGCAAGGAAGCTGCCACTGTAGCGGCCGCCGACAAGTAGGAAGGCTCCGACAAGCAGTATTGCAAGATCCACCGCACCAAGGGCCACGACCTCCAGAACTGCAAAAGGGTCGAGTACCTCGTCGAACAGCAGAAGGCTGAGTACGAGCGACGCGACAAGGAGAAGGCTCAGGGAGGCGGAGGAGAGTCTGGCAAGAAGCGGCCATTCAATGGCCGGGGAGGACGCCGCGGCAAGGCCAAGCAGCGGCAAGGAGATAGACCTCCCCGCGGCCGCGACAAGGACGAAGACGAAGAGGATGACGAAGACATGGACGACGGAGACAACAGCGAGCAGGAGTTACAGAAGGCCACAGAAGTTCTGTGCGTCGATGGAGGTGCCTCTCTGCATACTTCCCACCGCCAAATCAAACAATGGGTGCGGGAAGTTAATGCAGCAGAGCCACCCGTCGAGTCGCGCAAACTCCTGAAGTGGTCCAGCACGCCCATCATCTTCGACATTGAGGATCACCCTGACCGCACAACTGCGGTCGGGTGCTTGCCGATGTTGGTTTCACCAACCATCCGCAACCTCAAGGTTACCAAGATGCTGGTTGACGGCGGGGCCGGCCTGAACCTGATCTCCTCTGCTGTGGTCCGGAAACTACAGATCCCCGACAGCGAGCTCGAGGAGACCGGCACGTTCCAAGGGATCAACCTGGGAAGGAGCAAGCCAAAGGGGAAGATCACATTGCCAGTAACCTTTGGTAGAGAGCTAAACTTCAGGACTGAGAGGAATACCTTTGACGTTGCCGATATCCCGTTGCCATACAATGGGATACTTGGCCGTCCAACACTGGCCAAGTTCATGGCAGCCTCTCATTACGCCTACAACATGCTCAAGATGCCAGGCCCGATAAGCGTCATCTCTGTCCCCGGCGACAAGAAGGACGCGCTTATCTGCGCCGACAAGATTTACCGGGACGCAGCAGCTGCTACAGATAGCAAGACACTTGCTGCTGAAGCTCCTTGGGGGAAGAACAAGACCAAGTCCGGCAAGAGCTCTGGGGCCCACTTTGGCAAACGCACCTCTCCAGAGTGCTGCGCTGCCGTCGAGGACGCACCATCGAGCTCCACCGGCAAGTGCAAGAAAGGAATGGCAGCTCCACCTGCAACCAAGAAGGTGTCCGCCAAGGAGGACGGCACTGGTGGTACTTTCACCATCAGTGCCACGCTCGATCCTAAATAGGAAAGCGCGCTCGTTGCTTTCCTGCGGGCGAATGTCGATGTGTTTGCATGGCAACCGTCTGACATCCCCGGTGTTCCCAGGAAAGTGATTGAGCACAAGCTTGCCGTTTGTCCTCACGCGCGGCCCGTCAAGCAGAAGGTCAGAAAGCAAGCAGTGGAGCGCCAAGAGTTTATCGCCGAGGAAATCAAGAAGCTGGAAGCAGCAGGCCTCGTCAGAGGTGTACTTCATCCCACGTGGCTGGCCAACCCTGTTGTTGTGCGCAAGGCAAATGGGAAATGGAGGCTTTGTATAGACTTCACCGATGTGAATAAAGCTTGTCCCAAAGATCCATTTCCCTTGCCGCGCATTGACCAGATCGTTGACTCCACGGCTGGGTGTGAGTTGCTTTCATTCCTTGATGCATACTCCGGATACCACCAGATATTTATGGCTGAAGAAGACGAAGAAAAGACCGCGTTCATTACTCCATGTGGTACTTATTGCTTCATACGCATGCCCTTTGGATTGAAGAATGCGGGTTCAACGTTTGCGAGGGTAGTTCACACTGCTTTTGAGCCACAGATACACAGGAATGTAGAAGCTTACATGGATGATATAGTGGTCAAGAGCAAGGACAAGGATACCCTAATTCAAGATCTAAATGAAACTTTTGTGAATCTGCGCAAGATACAACTCAAGCTTAACCCCGAGAAGTGTGTGTTCGGAGTCCCCTCCGGCAAGCTTCTCGGGTTCTTTGTGTCCCAGAGGGGGATTGAGGCCAATCCCGACAAGATCAAAGCCATTGAGCAGATCGAAGCTCCGAAGCGCGTCAAGGATGTACGGAGGCTTGCCGGTTGTGTGCTGCTCTCAGCAGGTTCATTTCTAAGTCTGCAGAACGCGCCCTGCCGTTTTTCAAAATCGTGAAAAAGGCAGGTCCAATGAAGTGGACTCCGGAAGCGGAGGTAGCGCTGCAAGACTTGAAAGGGTACCTGTCCTCCACTCCAATACTTGTCGCACCTAGGCCACAAGAGAAGTTGTTGCTGTACTTAGCAGCAACCAATCAAGTGGTTAGTGCTGCGTTGGTAGCAGAAAGGGAGGCAGATGAGGAGTCCACAGCCCCGGCAAGCACATCCAACGACAAGCAGGAGGTTTCCCCGACAACCTCTGGCCCCGACAAGGATGAGTCTGCGCAGATCCAAGAAGAGGTGCGGAAGAAGATGGTGCAGCGCCCAGTTTATTTTGTAAGTTCCCTCTTGCAGGGGGCTAGGTCAAGTTACTCTGGGGTGCAGAAGCTGCTTTTCGGCCTCCTCATGGCCTCGAGAAAGCTGCACCACTACTTCCAAGCACATGAGATAACAGTGGTCACTCGCTTTCCGCTTAAAAGGATATTGCAAAATCCAGAAGCAATAGGCAGGATTGTCGAGTGGGCACTGGAGCTGTCAAGCTTTGGCCTCAAGTTTGAAAGTACTTCTACTATTCAGAGCAGAGCATTGGCAGAGTTCATAACAGAATGGACACCAACGCCAGACGAAGAGATTCCAGAGACAAGCATCCCCGTCAAAAAAGCAAGCAAAGAATGGATAATGTACTTCGATGGTGCCTTCTCGCTGCAAGGCGCCGGCGCTGGCGTGCTGCTTGTCGCGCCCACCGGCGAGCACCTCAAGTACGTCGTCCAGATGCACTTTCCCAAGGAGCAAGCAACGAATAATACTGCAGAGTATGAAGGTTTGCTTGCCGGCCTCAGAATCGCAGCAGAACTTGGGATCAAGAAGCTGATTGTGCGGGGCGATTCGCAGTTGGTCATCCGCCAAGTGAACAAGAGCTACCAGAGTCCACTGATGGAAGCTTACGTCGACGAAGTGAGAAAACTTGAAGAGCACTTTGAAGGCCTACAGATGGAGCACGTTCCAAGAGCTCAAAATGACGTCGCAGACGGCCTGTCGAAGTGTGCTGCACTAAAGCTACCCGTGGAACCAGGGATCTTTGTGCTCAAGTTAACTCAACCATCCGTTACTCCATCAATTGGACAAAGTAAAAAGAGAAAGTTGGTCTCCGGTGACTACTTGCCGGCAGAACTTCCTGAAGCCGCCGCCAAGGTCCCCAAGACCAACGACAAAGTTGCTGAGGAACAGTCTGCTCCTGCGGACCCTAGGGTTCGTACAGTTGAAGCAGGCGTTCCCGACAAGCTTTGCCCCGGCAAGCTTGTCGGGGAGCGTCAAGCTCTGGCCGAGCCACAAGTTCTCGCCGTAGAAGCTGACGTTCCCACAGCAGCACTGATGCCTTTAGTCCTTGCTGTTGAGCCCCAGGCTCCAGCATGGGCGCATCAAATTGTCCTTTTCCTTCAAACAGGAGAACTTCCCGAAGAGCCAGAAGAAGCAGAAAGAATAACCCGGCAGTCAAGTATGTATCAGTTCGTCGGCAACGAACAGTACAGAAGAAGACTCAACGGTGTCAGATTGAAGTGCATTTCCCGGGAAGATGGGCAAAACCTGTTGGCAGAGATACATGGAGGCATATGTGGCCACCACATTGGCGCAAGAGCACTTGCCGGCAAGGCATTCCGGCAAGGTTTCTTTTGGCCAGAAGCCCTCCAAGATGCAACTACACAAGTAACAAAGTGTGAAGCGTGCCAGTTCCATGCCAAGCAAATACATCTGCCAGCTCAAGCTCTCCAGACGATCCCTTTGTCCTGGCCATTTTCGGTCTGGGGGCTCGACATCCTCGGCCCCTTTCCACGCGCAGCCGGGGGCTTTGAATACTTGTACGTCGCCATCGACAAGTTCACAAAGTGGCCGGAAGTGGAACCAGTGAGAAAGGTGACCGCACAGTCAGTGGTCAAGTTCTTCAGGTCGATTGTTTGCCGTTTCGGAATCCCTAACAGGATCATCACCGACAACGACACACAATTCACAAGTCGCACCTTCATGCACTACGTCCAAGACCTTGGCGCCAAGGTCTACTTCGCTTCTGTTGCTCACCCAAGGAGCAATGGTCAAGCGGAGAGCGCAAACGCTGAAGTGCTGCGCGGACTCAAGATGAGAACTTTCGACAGGCTGCACAAATGCGGAAGAAACTGGATTGAGGAGTTGCCGGTGGCTCTTTGGTCAATCAGGACGAAACCAAATCGAGCCACTGGACAGACACCCTTTGCTCTTGTCTATGGAGCAGAGGCAGTTCTCCCCACGGAACTCGTATACGGGTCGCCTTGAGTGCTCGCTTATGATGAGCTCGAGCAAGAGCAGCTGCGGCAAGATGATGCATTGCTCCTCGAGGAGGACCGTCTTCAGGCTGCTGTACGAGCTGCTCGATATCAGCAAGCTTTGCGCCGCTACCATAGCCGCAAAGTTAAGGCCAGAAGTCTTGAGGAAGGCGACCTTGTTCTTCGGCGTGTTCAGTCCGCCAAGAATTCCAACAAGTTGACGCCGAAGTGGGAAGGCCCTTATCGGGTGAGACAAGTCACAAGGCCCGGCGCTGTCCGCCTTGAGACCGAAGAGGGCTTACCGGTGAGCAACTCCTGGAACATTGAGCACCTTCGCAAGTTTTACCCATAAGGCGCGGTTGTCGTGATCCGCTCCGGCAACCACCTTTTGTAAAAGTCTTGCCGCTGTCGCATGTAAACCTTTGTACAAAGCCGGGCGCAGACCCCATGCATCAGTAAAACTTATGTGCCTTGCACGACTTGTCATTTCATGCTTCTACATTTTTCTTGCATGTACTATCTGACACTTTGTGCAGCACGCGTCCCCGGTAAGCAGTAACGAGCCGCAAGGCTCCATATCTATGTTTCCTCCCTTTTTCTTTTTCTCTCAAGCAGAAGGAAGTTTTCCTCGCGCACAAGTTTGTCGGGGGGAAGGAGGAGACGGTGGTATGGACCAAGTGCCGTTCAAGAAAGCCTTGCCTTGCCGGGAAGCAAACAACACAAAAGCTAAGTCACCAAAGTTTGAGCATTCAAATTTTTAAATTTTAAAGTTATCTTCCTTGAACGACCACACTTTGTATGGAAAACCTGTGCGCGGAGAAACCTACTCGTAGCTAGCCGCGCCCTTACTTTGTTTCGAGCACGCTCAACGGCTTAAGTGTGCTGCGACAAGTGTCGCGCCCTTACTTTGTTTTCGAGTTCGCTCAACAACCTAAGTGTGCTAAGACTAGCTGCGGTAAGGTTTCTTGCCGGTAGCGGCGTTGCCGGCAGGCTACTGAAGTTCCGCACTCAGCGCTCACGGCAAGGGTCCCTTTGCCGGCAAGTTCCCTAAAAGCGTAGGGTAAAAGCATACAAAGTAAAGAAGTCGAACAAAGGAAATAACACTGCATTAACTACCCAAAATAAAGTTATATTACAAGATGACTTGTTGCTGTTCTAACAAACTACTATCCATAACGTGATTGGCAGCGACAAAGGAAGCAGAAAGGAAACAGCCTAGTCTGGACGGTCACCATCAACTCTCTTGATCTTGCCCACCTTGGCCACGATGGGTGCGACAAGAGCCTTCAGCGCCTCCTGGTCGGCGTCGGGCGGCAAGGTCTTGAGGACGTTGTTGAGGTTGAGCCCGGGGTTGCGGTAGACTATCTTCGTCAGCACTCTCTCCACGACTCCCGTGCAAAGCCTGCGCGCCTCGTTCGCCAGCTGCGTGGGGATCCTCTCCCGGAGCTGCTCGAGAGCCGGCGCCACTCCTCTGAAGAACAAGCTTAGCTTGGCGCTGTGAGGGAGGTACTCGTCGGGGGAGTACCCGAGGTGCTCCGTCCCTAGCCCCACCAACTCCCTGTCGATGTCAGCGGCAGCAGCGACAAGCCCCTCGGTCCATTGCTCCACCGTCTGCCTGAAGTTGTTTTGGGTGAGGGCGGCGCTGTCCAACAGTGCCCTCTTAGCCTTGAGGTCCTCCTTCAGCTTCGTCTCCCGATTTCGGGCGCTGTCAAGTGATGCGGTGAGGGTGGACAATTTCAGCTCCAAATCTGCAACGGAATCCTTGGCGATGGCGAGCTCCTTGCCCTTGTCGGAGAGACGGACCTGCAGCTCCGAGTGGCTGTGGGCGTCTTTCTCCCTCTCCAATGTGAGCGCAGCGACCTTCTCCTCGCTCGTCCTCAAGTCGATCTCCAATTGTGCCACCCTCGCCTCCAAGTCTCTCTTGGCGGTCTCTGCAGCTGCAGCGGCGTCCCTCGCTTCCTGCAGAGCCCCACCAAGGGACTGTTCGCACGCGGCAAGGTCGTCCTCGTGGCTATCGAGGTCGACCTTCCGCTGCGTCAGCTCGCCTTCCCGCCGAGACAGCTCTTCGGCGGCGAGCCGTTGCTGCTCTTCTGCTTTGGCCTTCTCAAGTAAGAACGCCTGATGCGCCTCGGCGAGCTCCTCCCGCTCCTCCGCCAAGGATCGGAGGGCCGCCTGGTTGGTGGCCGAGAGCTCTTCGGCGCGCTTCTCCAAGTCGACGCCCGCCTTGGCGGCCAGAGCCTCTCGGGACTCCAGCTTGGCCTGCCTAGCGCGGTACAGAGCCAGGAGCCTTCGCAGGAGCCGCTCCTCCTCGGGCTCGCTGCTGCTGCCGGGCGCGTCGATGAACTTCAGCCCAGCGGAGGCGAGGACTTCCCCATCGAAGACCTCTCCCTCCGCGGGCGCCCTCGACGTAGAGGCCCACGGGAGCTGAATAAAGACCCCGTTTCCAGCCGCGGCAGCGGCAGGGTCGGCGGTCGGCGCAGCGTCGAACGCTCCTGCGGCCTCAGGGCCGTCAGTGTGACAGCCGGTCCCCTCCTCAGCTGCCGCATCGGCGTCCCTGGTTGCCTCTTCGACGGCGGGCTCCTCGGTGCCGTTCGCCTCCTCGGTGGCCGCGAGGCCACCAGTGTTGCCGCGCGCGGCCTCCTCGGTGGCAGCCTCCGTCTCCATAGGCTCTGGAGCGGACGAGTCTGAAGACAAGAAAAGAAGGAAATAATTGTCAAGCAAATATCCAAAAAGAGAAATTTAAGAGAAGGAAAGCTCAAGGGTTACCTGCGCGGGCCTCTTCTTCGACGGGGTTCCTCGCCGGGGAGTCCTCCCTCGGCGGCGTGGTAGTAGCCCCCGCCGGCGGAGGGCCGCTGGCGCCTTCCCTTGGCGGAGTGCCCACCCTTGGCTGGGTGCTCGCCCTTGGCGGGGTACTTGCCCTTGGCGGAGTACCCGTCCTTGGCGGAGTATTCTACCTCACCGGGGAGCTCCTCCTTGGCGGGGAGATTGAGACGTGCAGCTCGTCGGGAGCAGTCTCTTGCCACTCCTGAGGCTACGAATCTGCTTCTGTACAAGTTAACAAACAAGACGATTAACAAGGATGAGAAGCCCATGCGCGCCCGACAAGCGAAGAAGTGAACACAAGACTTACGCTGGGGGCTGCTCTGCGGAGCAGTTGGCTGGTTCGGCAAGCCTGTCGCAGGCGCGTCCCCTGCTGTTGCGACGGGCTCGTCCTCAAGGTCGACCACTGGGATCCTAGCCCTCTTCGCCGCCCTCTGCGCCAGGTTCCTGGAAGACAGACAAGATCAGAATCAGATAAAGAAAATCCAAGACAAGAGCAACAAAAAAAATGAAGGAAACAAGAGTTGCAAGTACTTACTCTTCCTCCTCCTCGTCGGAACTGAGAACGGAGAAGTCGAAATCCGCCTCGCGCATCCCGGCGCGAGGAGCTGGAGGAGTAGGTTCCCTCGGGCGCTTGGCGGGCGCTGGAACGGTGGTCTGCGAAGACCCCGCTCCGGTCGTCGCCGAGGCCCGAGGGGCGGAAGGAGAAGTGGAGCCGGCGCGGGAAGATCCTCCTCCAGCCGCTGCTGAAGCGTGGGGCGCTCCCTTGGCGGCCTTGCCCACCGTGGTGGCGCGTGTTGGACGGCGCTGCGGCTGCTGGCCCGCCGGCTGCCCCGCCGCGTCTGCGGCTTTGCGGAGGCGCCTTCTCGCTGGAGCCGGAGGGCTTGCCGGTGGTGGTGAACTCCCCGAGGACGAAGAAGAAGAATCAAGATTCAGAGACCCGCCCGAGTCATCGGCAGAATCGCTTGATTCAGCGCCCTGCTCGGCGGGCTCGCTCGACTCTGTGCCTTGCCCGGTGGCCTCGCTCGTCCCAGCAGGTTCCCCGGCAGGCTTTATCAGTTTGAGGATCTCTTCCTCCTCGGCTCGACTTACCGCCTCCGCTGCATCCGCCTCCTCCAAGGTATACCCAAACTCGCCCGCGGTCTCGGCTGCGGCTGCCTTCTCCAACCTGGTGGCAATATATGCCATCTCCCGGTCGGTGGTGTGGCGGGTGAGGCCTTTCTTCTCGTCGGGATCAATTGGCAGCTCCACCAAGTTGTCGAAGAACGTTTGCACGGCTTCGTCAGAAGGCGCCAGCCATGTGGGGTCAATCCCATGGGAGTCACACCACGGCATCGCCGCGCGGATAGCACTAAGCGACGAATTGTTGCATAGTGGAACTATGCCCCACGGCAATGCGAACCACTCCGGATGTTTGGCGTCATGCTTGAATAGTTCACGGAGCATCCCTTTGAGCTCCAGGACAGTGAAATTGTAGTTAAGCCCAGGGCGCAGCCTCATACAGTCTGCCGCGTTACCAAACTCCCAAGCAGGCCTCTTCCTCTCCTGCAAGGGAGCGATGTGGCGGCAAAGGAAATCTGCCCTGACAGCACCTACAGTGAGCTTGGCTTGCCGGAGGCGAAGAATCCTAGTGATGGCTATCTTCAGCTTCTCGTCCTCAGGGGCCAGGTCACTCCAATCATTGCCGTGCACTATTGCAGCTCGGCGCGGGGAAGTGAACTGCTGGGGTTCATCCTCCATGACCCAGCACCAGTTGGCCCTCCACTCCTCCCACTTGCCGCGGAGTTCCCCAGTCAAGTATGCCTCTTTCTTATGAAGCCTAAATATCCAAGAAATCCCGCCGGACAGAGGAGACCCAGACTCTACCTGAGGCGTAAAATAATGGTGGAAGAGGGCTACGTTGGGGTACACTCCGACAAAGTTCTCGCACAGATGTGCGAAAACGGCCATGGTCAGGACGACGTTTGGGGTGAAATCAAGGAGATGAAACCCGTAGGTATTCATAATATCGCAGAAGAATTCAGAGTATGGTGGGCAGAGTCCGCAATGGAAGAACAGAGCGAAATAGGCGTACCCTCCAGGAAACATGTCGCAGGCCTCGGCGGGGAGTACCCTGGTGTGCGGGTGCGCTTTTGTCTCCCTCGACCAGAAGAGGTAGAAGGAGTCCTTCAGCTCCCTCGCGCCGAGCCTCGGCGGGAAGACCACCATCTTCTTCCGCATTGCTGCTAGCTTCAGCGCCCGGGCAGTCTTCGCGGCTTTCGCCTTGTCGCCCTTCGGGGCCATGGCGGGGACAACGAGGGAAGTCGACGGCGCTGGGGAGGCTGGCGGCGGCGGAGGAAGGGCGGACCGCTGCTCTCTTTCAACCTTCGGGGAGGAGGGGAGCAGCGGGGGTTTCTGGAGGTTGAAGAAGCAATGAGTGAATGGAAGGAATTGCCCCTGTTTCCCCTGCTTTTAAGGGGGAGAGGGGGACGTTCCGCATTTTCTCCATTAAAGAAACAGGCCACGATCTCTCCCACGACGCCGCAATCGACGCGTGCCGTTAGGGAGGGACGCGGCGGATACGGAGTGGGATGCGGCGCGCCGTGGGCCGCATGTGCCCGTGCACTGTTTTGGGCCTGGCCCAACAGCGCTCGGCACCGTGTGTGGCCCAGGCCCGGGGGCTCCTGTCGGTGTACTAAAGTAGGGGTACCTTAGTATCCCGACTTGTGCACGGGCAGTAGCAGCGTCCCGTGGCAGGGCTTGCCACGCGCCCGCCAAGACCCACTATGGTTCCTTTGGAGCCATTCAAGAACAAAGTATTCAAGTTAAAGAAACAAGACCCCGGCAAGAGGAGCTTGCCGGGAAGGCCGCTCCAGGCTCAAGACCACCCCTTTGTCACAAGACCCTGGCAAGAGGAGCTTGCCAGGAAGGCCAAACATGGCATTTCAGGAGACTTGCCGTGGCGCGTCGCGTGCCCCGGCAAGACCCGAAGAGCGACAAGCTCCCGGGCGCGACAAGTTAACAACCGCGGCAAGGTGCAAGCCGCGGCAAGCTTCCACTACGTGCCCACGGTCCAGCTCATCCGGCCACGCGTCACCCTGGGGCCCTTCCAGGTGCACGTGGCGGAAGGCTGTGCAGCCTGGGGAACACAGTGGCGAGACGCGATGACGAGGCCACCATCATGGCGAACGGAGACGCCCTGACGGACGCTTTTTGCATTGTTTGGGGCGACGGCGACGGGCATTCAATGCCCTTGTCCCCCATTGTCAGGGTTAGGTACAGAACACTGTACATGCACTGTTACAACTACCACCATTTTTACACTTTTACCCTCATCTGCGTTGACACCTGTCGGTGACCCCTTGACCTATAAAAGGAGGCCCATGCGCAACGTAGAGGAGGTTCCGATCTTCAATCACTCGCACGCTCGGTGTAGCTAGCGATAAGTATTGTAGCTCTTCTCGCTCCCGAGCCAAGAACACAATATAAACCAAGGCAGGAGTAGGGTTTTACGCATCCGTGCGGCCCGAACCTGGGTAAACTGCTCGCGTGCTCGCCTCGATCCGCTCTTCGTGCACCCTCCGCTCCCTTGCCGTACCGAAAAGGGGCTCCGGTCCCATAGGTGTTCGTGGGCGATCAGTTTCCCCGACAGGGCGGGGCACTATACTTTGTGTGATAAACACATTGACGTATGAACCATGGTTTAGATTATGAATATCTAGTTAGTACATCAAATGTACTATTATTTGGAATCAACATCTAGTGCATTCAAAATTGTGAATTCGAGTTCATATAGGACACATAGTTCATATCTATCTCTATAGTAATCATGTGGTGTTGTTAAGACAATATACAAATGATGGTTTAACTTGGAAACAATCATGATTGTAGATTCTTATTCAAATAGAGAAACAAATTCAAATTTAGTTCAAATTGTAGTAGTAGTATAGACATTTGGAATGCACTAAAATGTTCATATGAGTAGGTTACATGCATTATACAACCAGCGAAAAAATTTAATTGGACATAACATGGATTCATAGCTTTGAATAACATTTGTACACTAAAACGGGACAAGACTCTCTCTTTGTGTGGTGCGAATAGTTTCATTTTTCTCTCTTTTTTGGTCGAGGGAAGTGCGAATTGATTTGGTACATACATTATTACACGTTAGGCTTGTCCCTAAATTTCAACCCGCACCTCGATAACCCACAACTATAGGGGATCGTAGCAGTTTTCGAGGGTAGAGTATTCAACCCAAATTTATTGATTCGACACAAGGGGAGACAAAGAATATTCTCAAGTATTAGCAGTTGAGTTGTCAATTCAACCACACCAGGAAAACTTAATATCCGCAGCAAAGTATTTAGTAGCAAAGCAGTATGGAAGTAACGGTAACAGTGGCAAAAGTAGCAGTAGCAGTTTTGTAGTGATGGTGACAGCAGCAGTAACGAAAGTAACAAAGCAAGTATCAATATGGAAAGAGCTTGTAGGCAATGGATCGGTAGTGATAGGTGTCGGATAATATTCATCGTGTACCAGTTATAACCTAGGGTGACACAAAACTAGCTCCAATTCATCAATGCAATGCAGGCATGTATTCCGAATATAGTCATACGTGCTTATGGAAAAGAACTTGCATGACATCTTTTGTCCTACCCTCCCATGGCGGCGGGGTCCTAATAGAAACTAAGGGATATTAAGGCATCCTTTTAATAGAGTCCTGGACCAAAGCATAAGCACTTAGTGAATACATTAACTCCTCAAACTATGGTCATCACCGGGAAGTGTCCTGGCTATTGTCACTCCGGGGTTGCCGGATGATACCTCTCCGTCGTATCTATAATTTTTGATTGTTTCATGCCAATATTATACAACTTTCACATATTTTTGGCAACTTTTTTTATGATTTATTGGAATAACTTACTGATCCAGTGCCCAGTGCCAGTTCCTGTTTTTTGCATGTTTTTTTGTATCACAGAAAATCCATATCAAACGAAGTCCAAACGTGGTAAAAATTGGCGGAGAATTATTTTGGAATATATGTGATTTTTAGGAGGTGGAAGCAACGCAAACGGGGGCCCACAGTGCCCACAACCCAACAGGGCGCGCCACCAGGCCCAGGCGTGCCCTGATGTCTTCTACCCTCCTCGAACATCGGTTGGGGCCCTTCTTGTGGAGCAAGAAAGCTAATTTATGGATAAAAATCATGTCAAAAATTCAGCAAAATCGGATTTACGGATCTCCGGGAATATAAGAAACGGTGAAGGGCCAGATCTGGGGGGACGCGAAACAGAGAGAGACAGAGAGACATATCCAATCTCAGAGGGGTCTCGCCCCTCCCATGCCATGGAGACCAAGGACCAGAGGGGGAACCCTTCCCCCACCTAGGGAGGAGGCCAAGGAAGAAGAAGAAGGAGGGGGCTCTTTCCCCCTCGCTTCCGGTGGCGTGGGAGTGTCACCGGAGCAACGATCGGGACGGTGATCTACATCAACAATCTTGCTACCGTCAACACCAACTCCCTCTCCCCTCATTGCAGTGGTGTAACACCTCTTTCCCCCCGGTGTAATCTCTACTTAAACATGGTGCTCAACTCCATATATTATTTCCCAATGATCTATGGTTATCCTATGATGTTTGAGTAGATCCGTTTTGTCCTGTGGGTTAATCGTGATCTTAGTTGGTATGATTGTATATTTTATTTATGGTGCTGTCCTACGGTGCCCTCGGTTCTCGCGCAAAAGTGAGGGCCCCTCGCTGTAGGGTGTTGCAATATGTCCATGGTTCGCTTATGGTGTGTTGCGAGAGTGACAAAAACTTAAACCCGAGTAAGGGGGGTATGACTTATGGGAGTAAAGAGGACTTTATACTTAATGCTATTGTTGGGTTTCACGACCTTAATGATCTTTATTAGTTGCGAATGCTTGCTAGGGGTCCAATCATAAGTGCATATGATCCAAGTAGAGAAAGTATGTTAGCTCATGCCTCTCCCTCATATAAAATTGCAAGAATGATTACCGGTACTTGTTATTGATTACCTAGGGACAAATAACTTTCTTGTTAACAAAAGCTATCCACTTTTATTATCTTGCAAAGTACTTCTAGTTTTATTCTTGCAAAGTAGTCCTAGCATCACAACTACAAAATAGTTTCATACGTGTTTCTAATAAAGCAAACGTCAAGTGTTCGTAGAGTTGTATCGGTGGTCGATAGAACTTGAGGGAATATTTGTTCTACCTTTAGCTCCTCGTTGGGACACTCTTACTTATCGAAAAAGGCTACAAACAATCCCCTATACTTGTGGGTTATCAAGACCTTTTTCTGGCACCGTTGCTGGGGAGTTATAGCGTGGGGTGAATATTCTCGTGTGTGCTTGTTTGCTTTATCACTAAGTAGTTTTTATTTTGTGCTCTTGTTTTCTATCTTTAGTTATGGGTAGAAAACACAAAATACCAAAAAAAAAATCAGTTGTACGTACTGAACCAATGGTTGAAGAACCACCCAAAATCTATCACACTACTAAAGCTTTTTACTTGGATCATATTTGATCCCTATGTGCTCGGGCTGAAACCCCAACTAGCTTAGTTGAGGGTGAATCTTTAGATGAGCATGCTTGTTATGTGCGACACCGCGTATCTGAAAAAGGGAAACTTTTGTGGCATCATATTAATACTTTGCAGTGCTATGCTTGGAATTTATGTGAAATATATGATTGTGCTTGTTGTTCTAAAGACCCTAAGAAACGCCTTCCTTACCAGTGTGAGTTTAGTGATAATGGAATCATATTTTCATATGCAAAGGGTATTTATAATTACTATGATGTTCATCAAATTGAAGAATTTTTTGCTTTTAAGGGTGCTTTGGAAATTGCTTCTTTGATTGAAGAGTATGATGCTACTCTCTACAAATCTGAAATTTTTGCCATACTTAAATATTGCTATGATAATTATGCTTCTAATGCTTATATTAAACCACATCTTGAGGACTCCTTCGCTGTCCAAGAAGAGATTAATATTTTGCAGGAGTCTATGGAAGAAGAAATTAATGACATTGTGAGCTCATTGGATGAAAAAGATGAGGAGGAGAGCGAAGAACAAAATGAGGAAGAGCGGATTGAATAACTCTTTATCCCATACATTTGTTTAATTTCCCTTCGAATTTACCTAAGGATGAATGTTATGATAATTGTTATGATCCCGTTAATTCTTTTGAAATATCCCTTTTTGATGATGCTTGCTATGCTTGTGGACAAGATGCCAATATGAATTATGCTTATGGAGATGAACTTGCTATTGTTCCTTATGTTAAGAATGAAATTGTTGCTATTGCACCAACTCATGATAGTCCTATTATCTTTTTGAATTCTCCTCACTACACTATATCGGAGAAGTTTGCACTTATTAAGGATTATATTGCTGGGTTGCCTTTTACCGTTGCACATGATGATTTGGATGAATATAATATGCATGTGTTTGCTGCTCCTATTTGCAATTATTATGAGAGAGGAACTACATCTCCGCCTCTCTATATTTCCAACATGATAGAATTGCAAGAAACTGCTTATACTATGCATTGGTCTTTACTTGATGTGCATGAATTGTTCTTGTATGACATGCCTATGCATAGGAAGAGATTTAGGCTTCGTTGTTATATGACACACATCACTTTGTGCTCACTACAAAATGCCAAATCATTGCTAATTAAAATTGGCTTTGATATACCTCGGGATCCGGCTCGATTCATTACTTGAGCACTTTATGCATAGCTTAATGGGTTTAAAGAAAGCGTTGCTAGGGAGACAACCTGGAAGTTTAAAAAAAGTGTCATTTATTTATGTTGAGTGCTTTTATAAAGTTTAAAAACAAAAAATATAGAGGGGAACCTAAAACTTTTTCGAAAAGAAAAGTGAAAGTGAGAGGGACAAGCATTGTGAAAGTGGGAGCTAGCCTTGAACTTAGTTTGCCCATGGGAACTTTGTGAATCTTAATTACAGAAACTTTTCAATAAAAATAATTATCCCCTTGTACAATTCCATTGTATTATAAAAATAATGTGCCAAGAGTTTCCTTTAGGATGGTTAGATTGCTTATTGGTTTGTTCGGTGCAAAAACCGAAATTTTGGATGTAGTGTGCTATTTTACCCTTTTTACTGGAACGTCGAAAGGTTTTGAAACTTTTTGCACATTCTTTCTATACAAAATGTTTATTTTTCCAATTTTTCCAGAATTGTTAGAGTAACAAAAGTATGGTGGATGTTCAAATCTTTACAGACTGTCATGTTTTCACAGATTGCTGTTATAGCTTCATTATTTGCATATGTTTAAGTTCTTGTTGAAGCCTCCTTGACTTGGGGCCATAGAATTGTGATAGAATATAGTGGTAATGTTTGTTTATAATTATATAATAATGTTAGAGCAGTACATGATGGGATTTCATTGATCATATGCACTAACCCTGCTAAAAGTTCGGTTAAGTTTTGTGTGGATGAAGTGTTCGAAGATCGAGAAGGTCTCGATGTGAGGAGAAGGAGGAGAGGCAAGAGTTCAAGCTTGGGAATGCCCAAGGCACCCCAAGTAAATATTCAAGGAGACTCAATCGTCTAAGCTTGGGGATGCCCCGGAAGTCATCCCATCTTTCTTCAACAAGTATCGGTATGTTTTCGGTTTCGTTTTGTTCGCATGTTATGCGTAAATTCTTGGAGCGTCGTGTGCCTTTTATTTTTATTTTAATAATGCACCATGCTGGTATGAGATAGTCCTTGGTTGATTTATTGTCACACCCTGATTTTCATGCCACATTGCTTAAGCTGATGATCATGCTAAAATGTGGTTTAACAAAAACTTTTGAGTGTTTTTGATCTTGCTTGATTGGTTTTATGTTTGCTGTTTGCTAGTGCTCTAAAAATCAAATAAATCTAGAAGGAGTGCGCCTTCAAAATTGTTGGTCGCTAGAACCCTTATGCCCCTGACCACTGGAGATCCTGAAATCCTCGTGGATAATCTAGAAGGAGTGCGCCTTGCCAAACACTCACCCATCTCTTCTAAACACAAGACTGGTGACACCACAACAAAATGATGCCAACGGAAGATACATCCTCGAGGAATGGGGACATGAAGACCTAGAAGATGGTGACACCCTTGACAGTGCCCCAAAATGATGCAACATTGTCCTATGATGACCAGGGTATAGGTTATGCAAGATCATGATATACCTCGCTAATAGAGTAACCTTGTCACTACCGTTGTTGTGTCGGCAACCACCGGTGGATGAGAACCTCGCCATTTGGTCCGCCTCACTATGGTGAGCAGGAAAACGGTTCTCTTCGTCCCCCGCTCTTGGTGTCGATGTTGTCACCAATGAAACTTACATGTTGGACCTTTATTATGCCTTGTTATTGTCATTGCATACGGATTGCCTACCTGGTACCCTCGACGCCCCAGAAGGCACAAGGGATCGTCATGATTAAAGAGACAAGAGAAGACCAAGTCAATGCCAGCTACAAGGAGACACCTTCATCACATCACCTCATCATGCGAGAAGTTGTTGAAGATTCTTTAGGCTCAACCCGGATCGTTCATCAAGCAACTACAAGGGACATAGCAACACCTGAGGAAAACTCAGAAGACTGCACGAGGCACAAGTCACGACTGCTGAGTCCGAGAACCCCTAGGGTAGGATGAGTCGCGTACCCCCTATGCGCAGTCGAGTCCGTATGATGGTTCGAATAGAACCATGATTGTGTGTTGCTTGCTTTTATTTGTTGGTGTTTTGATATAAGTCGAACTTTTGCCCTAGGCAACAAGTGCATGGCTATATCATCTTCCTTGCCTTGTTTCTTTTGTTTCGGCCTTTTTGCACCTGTTTGTTTGCATCTGCACTATAGAACCCCCTTTAGGCATTCCCCTCCTCTATGCTACTTTTTCCCTCTCTTCTCTCTCCCCAATTGAAGACCCGCAAGACAAGATGCACCAAGGATTCTACCTCGGCAACCAACTGGCACTGAAGACTTCTGCTACAACCTCCATGATCAAGTGCAACCCCGTGAAGTTATGTTTAACCCTCCAGGCTAGAGACCCATTCCTAGACCCTTTGAGACTTCACGAGATACTCCAGCACAAACCCTTAACCATGTGCTTAACCCATAGAATTGCGAGAGAACCAGTTAAGCCTCTATAACCTTGCACAACACTGGGTTCGTAATGGAACTAGTGGACACAGTGAGTGAGCACATTTTCATCCTAATATAGCACAAGAACTGATGATGCCATATATAGACCAATTTGAGGATATAAGACAGATGACTGGGTGACTTTATATAAGTGACTTCGAGGAATTATCTGAAACCTTGATGGATTGTGAGGTTTTCATGTTGGTGGGATCATGGTTAATAGAGTAGCGTAACTTTCATCACCCTGGAGTAACTTGGATTTGCAGGGCAATTGTGATCGCAAATTGAAATTCTTGGAGGTATAAGGATTTGACCTAGCCAGGGGATATTGATAGGAGATAGATGTCATTTTGAGGATGACTTGGGGAAAATGTAGGAATTCTCGTCGGGCATGACATTTGGATTTAAGTAGGTGATTCTGGCTGGGAATAGATGCTAGATGTGTCTGCATGGTTCGGAGTAGATTGGATTTAGAGCGATGATCTTGATCATGATAATCGAATTTGGTGGACTTACTATAATAATGCATAGCCCTTCCAAGTATTTGGGTATTATAGGGACTTGAGATCTTGCGGAACACCGTAGACATCGGATCTTTAGAATTGTTGGATTATGTGGTGATTGATGGAAGTTACCGGGCTATTGGAGTTGATCTATAGGAAGGAAACAAAATCTTGGAGTGGCATATGACGTGTTTCCTTAGAATAGAGATGCATTATCTTGAACCTTGCAAGAATAGGTTGAGCGCTTGGATTGTGGTGTTTAATTCAAGCTTAGCAGCTTGTATGATCTACCCAAGGATTTTAGGGGGTGGACATACATATGAGTTGGGGATCATAGACATGTATAATTTTGTTAGACCTCCTCTTGGGAGTCACGAGGTTATTTATGGCATGAGTGGTGATTGAAGTTGGTCTATACGAGAGGATGAATTTAGTGGTATAAGGTTATTCGTTTGGAGTGCTAGATGGAGCTATTGGCATCCTGGAAACCGTGCTTAAGGATAAGATAATATACGTTCACTCACTCACTAGAATCCTTGAAACCCTTAAGCCCCACCGAGCCACAACATGGTCAGATCCTGACCACAGCCTTGACTCTGAGTCAAGAAGACCTCTGCCAATACTCAACGGAGACCACCACCAATACCACAGCCTACCTTGCATACCCCATATACCTCATGGAGTATTTGGACAAGTTGGGAAACATCATTATTTGATGGCCTACTTGTCTGCCCGAAGACAAAAGAAGAGACGGATAGCTGGATAGAAGAAATTTGAAGACTGCCCTGTCAAGAAGGAAGAACTACACCGACCACCGTCATCAAGAAGTAATCTTTTGCGTCCAAGACCGGGCATATCTGCAAACCACTCCTCTCGAAGGAACCAAGCATTTCCATGTCGAAGGGACGCTCACACCAAGATTTATCGACTTTCTTCAAGACCACTGCAAGACAATAGTAGATGGCTACCAGCTAGATTTACCACCTGAGATACCCACCGTACACCAAATATTCCACGAGTCACCACTCTAGAAGTACTTCTTACTTCCTAACTAGCCCGGTCCCTGCAAGGACATCGATCATCGAGCCTTTGACAACTAACCCAACCTAACCTATGCAAGAGACCCCTCAGCAACCTGCATCAAAGGCAGCAAGCGAGAAGCCACACAACCAAGTACTTCAAGATTCCATCAAGCACCACTCGGAAGCAGAACCAACAAGAATAAGTGAAGACTACCCCATATTCAAGTTTTCGCATTCCTTTCCACGCTTAGCCTGGGAATCTCGGGGACGAGATTCTTGTAAGGGGGGTAGGTATTTCACACCCTTATTTTCATGCCACATTGCTTAAGCTGATGATCATGCTAAAATGTGGTTTAACAAAAACTTTTGAGTGTTTTTGATCTTGCTTGATTGGTTTTATGTTTGCTGTTTGCTAGTGCTCTAAAAATCAAATAAATCCTCCAACTCTTCTACTTCATCTCCTCGATCCAAAACCTTTTCCCAATGATCATGCCATGTGTATAGACCAGTATAGTATTTTCTTATAAAAATATTTTGGCCAAATAGTATATTTGAATCCAAAAACCCCTGAATTGAGGTTTGCACTACAAGTACCTTATTTAGGGTGTGAAAAATCTTTCAAAAAGTATATTTGAATCCTATTAGGTATAGGACTCCCATAAACCACAAAATTATAATTTTAAAAGTTATTTTTATATTTTATTTAAAAGCTTTTTCTTAAGGCCAGAAATGGTCTTAAATAGGGAAAAATTATATAATTATTTCAAAAATATTTGCCAAAATTCAGGGAAACTCATAGGACATATATTTTCCATATATAAGAGTTTCAACACATGGCCATGTTCAAAATATTGGACCAATCCTTCCAAAACCCTTTCTAGATATTTCAAGCTTTTGAAATATTTACAAAGGAAATATTCTCCAAAAATTCCAGAGAAATTCTATCATGTCAAATATGACATATTTGATGATCTTACAAAGCCTCATGCCTTGAAGATCAAGGAAACATCATCTAATCCCCTCAAAACCATTTCTGTCCATTTTGAAGTTTGAGCAACTTTACATTGCCAAACTTGTCCAAATGCTCTCAAACTTGGTGCACATGCTAGAATTGTCTAATTATGCATCTAGACCAAATGGCACAAGTATTGGAGAAGCATAACTTGATCTAAGTGCCCCAAAACCCTTTCTGACCAGATCCAAATTTGAACAACTCTACATTGCCAACTTTTTACTTGGGGCCTTAAATTTTGTGGACATGCTCAGAACCCCAAATGATGACACTACACCAAGTGGTGCATCAAGGAGAGATGATTTGCTTAACCTAATCTTGAGAAATCCATTTCTGTTGATTTCTAGGGTTCACCAAAGTTGCATTGGCAACTTTGCCCAAATGAGCTCAAATTTGGTGGAAGGGCCTAAATGTATGTGCCATTTCATCATGTTAAGTCCCATGTCAATTGGAAGTAATTTGCTTGCCCAAAACTACATCGAACACCTTCTGCCATTTTACCAAAACCACTGTTTTGCCCCCTTTTACTATTCTACTTGAGGCTCAACTTTTTATCACAGCTTCTCCTAGTCATCTTCTACCTCCAGTAACTTCCCCAGGGCCAGAGCTCAATGATTGAGGGGTGAAAACCCCATTTTTACTCTTCTGGACAGCAGCATTCTCCTCCTCTTTCACCTCCCTCCTCACTCCAGTGGCCCTCCATGGCATCCAAGACCACCTCCCTATATTTTACTACTCCCTCTACCTCCTAGACACTGGTGGCCACGCTCCGAGCGCCAAAAAGATGCCATGGCATGCAATGGCCGCGCTCTGGAGCGTGCTACAGTGCCCTGGCGCACTGTAGCCACCCCCAATCACCAGCACCCGACCACCTCGGGCCTTCCCCTCGTGTCCCCCGAGGCCGCCTCGACGTCCGGGACACGCTTGGCTGGTCAGCCCCTTCTCTTTCTTCCTCCTGCCTCCTCTCGCACGCGCGCTGGCCGCCAGAGCACTCCAATGGGCAACCTCGCACGCGCGCTACCTCGACGCTCCCCCGCTCCTTCTCTCCCTTCCTCTCGACCTAGACCAACCCCACGAACACCCCGGACACGTCCACGCGCGGCCCCGTGACCCGTGGCGACGACAACGTGCTCGCCGGCGCACGAGACCTCGGTGGACCGTCGCCCGCCTATTTAAAGGCCACCCCGAGCCCCCTCGCGGCTCCCTTGGCTCTCTCTCTCTCTCCCGTACGCCCCCCAGGCCAACCCACTGCTCCTCCCGTGCCCCCATTCTACTCCACGGCCGGGAACCTTGCCGCCGGCCACCGCTCAAATCCGTGCCAATCCGAGCCCCTCCTCTCCACCTCTCCACTCCAGAGCGTCACCAGAACCACCGCCGACCCGCCCCACACTTCAGTCCTTCCTCCCCGTGCCTGCATCGCCGTGCCCAAACCTCACCACCAGCCTAGTCCGCCGCGGCCAACCCCCTTCTCCACTCGGTGCTCCTGGGCGGCCGTGCCACCCATAGCTGGATGCGGCTGGATCCCCTGATCACGCCGGCAGGCCGAGCGTCGCCGAAGATGCCCTGCAGCGCCGGCAAGCCGTCGTCGAGCATCGCCTCTGTCCCCTGTCGTTTTGCGCAGGAGGAAGGGGATGAACCCGACAACTGGGCCCCGCCTGTCGGCTGTCCAGTGGGGCAAGGGCCACTAGCGGGTGGGCCTCGCCTCGCTGTGGATAAGTGGAGGCGGGACGGGCAGCTGCCGCGTCCCCGCGGCGAAGGCGCTTTTCAGGGAAGCCGTCTTCGACGTCGCCCTGTCGCCCGCGTGGCCGAGCCGTTGGGCCGGCCCAGTGCACGGCAGCGCTAAGCCTCGCCCTGTGCGTAGTAAAGGGTATAACCCTTTTTCCTTTTCTTTTTCTTTTCCAGACAACTTCAAAAATACATAAATAAATCAAATGTATTCCAAATTTGATGATTCAAATTTCTAGGAGTTTCTAAAATCCTGATCTACCTGTTGGAGCAACATGCACATTTTTCCAGAAACTTTTCCTTCACAAATATTATCAAAATGTCATTATTCCATTTTCTGTGATGAACTTTAGAAAATCACAGAGAGCTCAAATTTGATCCAAATGCAGTGGTTCAAATTCCTAGATGCTTGTCATATCCAAACTTAGTTTTGGAACATTTTTATTAATACTTTCTGTACCCCACAAAATAATGAGCCATTTCTTCATATTTATCAACTTTGCAAAATCCTAGGAAATTCATTTGAATTCCAAATCCAGTGAAACCAACTCCTAGATGCTTCTAAAATCGTGATTTGTTAAATAGGTGCCTTTGCTCATTATTTAAAAATACATTTCTGTACACTTCTTTCAAATCCATAAACCCCTTGATTCCATCATATTGAAATGTGCCAAACCATCCATTGATCATACTCCAATGAAACCACCTTGGTTATTTTTCATATGACCAGAGGTATCCTAGAAAAGTCCAACTCCTATTTTTAGAGCACTTTTATTTTTGCTTTGTTGTGTTGCTTATTATGATTGTTTCCATCGTTAGTT
This sequence comes from Secale cereale, assembly GCA_902687465.1. Lineage (NCBI taxonomy): Eukaryota > Viridiplantae > Streptophyta > Magnoliopsida > Poales > Poaceae > Secale > Secale cereale. The sequence goes on from LR738713.1 coordinate 395,875,101, forward strand.
GACGAAATAAACGGAGTACTCGGAGATGGACCAGGGGGTTTGAAGACTCGGAAGGATAAGGCAAGCAGCCCTTTGACCATGTTCGAGAAACCTTTTTATGCATGTCATATAATACCATAATGTTGTTGCTACGGAATCATGATGAGGTGGAACCACTTTGATGGTTTGCCACTGCACTTCCTCGTTGATACTTGCATTGAGCATGACCCTACCTTCTTATGAGGGTCATGCCGGTGGGAATAGATAGATGTGTGTTATAGTAGTTGGCTACGCAAATGGGTCAGGGATATGCATTGAGAGAAACAAGTGTGGTTTGACATACTTGCAAATGACCCAGTGGGTGCCACTAATGCCCCCTGGGAGACAATGAGGAACTAGGGCACTACTTGGCGAAGAAGTAGTGTACCGAGGCTTGATGAAAGTGTTGTTTACAGAGATGGATTAGATTTATGTGTGACTACTGTCCCAACCAAACATGCGCAACCACTCTACCCTTATATGGGAAAGGGCATTATTGATTACCTAGGTCGATACTAGCATGGTGCCCGCATTACTAGTGACGGGGGTGACATGAGGTCACTCTCGGGACGGGGTCGTGCTTGGATAGGCGGCCATGACTGTCTTTATAGGGCACCGGACACACCGTTGGTACCCCGTGCTTGTGGTATGTGATGAATATGGGAGCGAGGCTCCAAAATCTTAAGATGTGAAATGTGGGGCACGGGGGCTGTACCAATCGAGTGGACTCTGTGTTAGTGTCGCCTAGGGAAAGGTAGTGATCGGGTGCTTACCCCGGGTACTTGAGGTACCGCGGGTCGTGAATGACACGGAAGCTCCCCGGATCTTGTGGGTAAAGTGTGCAACCTCTGCAGAGTGTAAAACTATTCGAATAGCCGTGTCCACGGTCAAGGACAGTTGGGTGGTGCTACTTAGACTATGTCCATAAGTTTCTGGAAAACAACACGGTTTGGTAAATCTGTTGATGTGATTGTGAGAAAGTCACGATGAGCGTGAGCAAGAGTTGTTCATGACTCTTTCTCGATATTGATGTCTGAAACCTCCTGATACTTGTTGCAGACACATGCATGTCCATGTTATATGCTGATCATAGTTGCATATGAAAAACTAGCTTTCCGCAAAACTGCCAATTTTAGCAGTAGAGCCTTGCATATTATTCTGTCATCAAACTTGGGTTGCTTGCGAGTACATTCAAAGTACTCATTGGCTTGCCACTGGTTATTTTATTGGCCAGGCATGAGAGAACAGGATATGATGAAGATTTCTTGGTGACGAGCATGCGAGCTAGGACGCTTCCCAGTCAGAATGCCTGTAGGGTTAAGGCAGATGGCATGGGTCCAAGATGTCATTGAGGATTTCCGCTGCAATGATATACTCAAGACTCGATCATAATGGTCCTATTTGTGTAATACGGTATGTATGGATGTAAGACTCTTGTTATTCAGCTTCTGTGTGTTCAGTGAGCATTGATCTCTGGGATCACTGTACACGTGCATTCGGTGATCTCGACTTATGAGTCGGGGTCCCCACAGAGCTGGTATCAGAGCCATCCTGACTGTAGGAAACCTTAGTTAGCATGGTCGTTAGTTAGGGTAAAATTATTTTCAAAACTATTACCAGTTTTCAAAACTATCTATACTTCTCTTCCCTTCTCAGTTTTTTGAAAACTAGGCTATACTTAATCTCTCCCCCCTTCAAAATTGTTGGTCGCTAGAACCCTTATGCCCCTGACCACTGGAGATCCTAAAATCCTCGTGGATAATCTAGAAGGAGTGCGCCTTGCCAAACACTCACCCATCTCTTCTAAACACAAGACTGGTGACACCACAACAAAACAATGCCAACAGAAGATACATCCTCGAGGAATGAGGACATGAAGACCTAGAAGATGGTGACACCCTTGACAGTGCCCCAAAATGATGCAACATTGGCCTATGATGACCAGGGTATAGGTTATGCAAAATCATGATATACCTCGCTAATAGAGTAACATTGTCACTACCGTTGTTGTGTCGGTAACCACCGGTGGATGAGAACCTCGCCATTTGGTCCGCCTCACTATGGTGAGCAGGAAAACGTTTCTCTTCGTCCCCCGCTCTTGGTGTCGTTGTTGTCACCAACGAAACCGACATGTTGGACCTCTATTATGCCTTGTTATTGTCATTGCATGTTTCTCTTCACCGTACAATGCTCTCATGCTTCACTTATACTCCCTCCGTTCCGATTTACTCGTCGTGGTTTTAGTTCAAATTTAAACTAAAACCATGACAAGTAAATCGGAACGGGGGGAGTATTTGTTAGAGCATGATATTTTGTAGAAAAAATTAAACTCTCATGCTTCACTTATATCTATTTAGAGAGTCAAGCAGAATTGGTCAATTGCATGGTTAGTTATAAAATCCTACTTAAAACTTATGGATCACTAAATATGATATGTTTGATTCCTTGCAATAGTTTTGTGATATAGAGATGATAATATGTGGGAGGTACTAGTGGATGATCATGTTTAGTAAGATATTGGTGTTAAGGTTTGTGATTCCCGAAGCATGCACGTATAGTCTCTCGTTATGCTGGGAAGTTGGAGCACAATTTATCCTTGATTGTCCTATCTTTGTGTGAAGGTCGGGGGCGCGCGATGGTTAACTCCTACCAACCTCCCCCCTAGGAGCATGCGTAGTATTACTTTGCTTTGAGGGCTAATAAAATTTTGCAATAAGTATGTGAGTTCTTTATGACTAATGTGAGTCCATGGATTATACACACTCTCAACCTTTCATAATTGCTAGCCTCTCTCGTGCCGCGCAACTTTCGCCGGTGCATAAACTTTATTATACCTTCCTCAAAACAGCCACCATAACTACCTATTATGGCATTTCCATAGCCATTCCGAGATATATTGCCATGCACTTCCACCATATAGTTGACTTGAGCATTCATTTGCATATTGCTTTGCATGATCGTAAGACAGCTAGCACGATATTTCCATGGCCTGCCCGTTTTTTGATATCTTTGCTATGCTAGATCATTGCACATCATGGTACACCGCCAGAGGCATTCATTTAGAGTCATACTATGTCATAGGTATCGAGTTGTAATTTTTATTTCTTTTGAGTTATAAGTAAATAGAAGTGTGATGATCATCATTATTCATTTTTAGAGCATTGCCCCCATGATGATAGGATGAAGGAGACCATGACTCCCCCACAAGTCGGGATGAGACTCCGGACTAAAAGAAAAAAAGAAAAAAAAAGAAAAAAAGGAAAAAAGGAAAAAAATAAAAAAAGAAGGGGCATGCGAATACCACACTTGTGCTTCAAACTAGCACCATGTTTTTCATATAGAGAGTCTCCTATGTTATCACTTTCAAATACTAGTTGGAATTTTTCATAGTAGAGTCTGATGCATACCCACTTAGTTTCATGTTGAGCTTTCATACACTTATAGCTCTTAGTGCATCCGTTGCATGGCAATCCCTACTCCTCACATTGATATCGATTGATGGACATCTCCATAGTCCATTAGTCTGCCTAGTTGATGTGATACTTTCTTACCTTCTTTTTTCTACTACCACCGCATTCTATTCCACCTACATGGCTATATCCATGGCTTGCGCTCATGTATTGCGTGAGAGTGAAAATGCTGAAGCGCGTTAAGAAGTATGAACCAATTGCTTGGTTGACACCGGGATAGTACATGATTTATACTTTGAGCTGGGAAGACAGAGCATGACAAGACTATATGATTTTGTAGGGATAACATTCTTTAGCATTTGATATTCTGAAAGACATGATTGTTTGTTGGGATGCCCGAGTATTGATGTCTTTATGTCAAATTATAGACTATTGCTTTGAATCACTCATGTCTTAATATTCATGCCATGACTAGATATATGATCAAGTTTATGCTAGGTAGCATTCCACATCAAAAACTATCCTTTTTATCATTTACCTACTCGAGGACGAGCAGGAATTAAGCTTAGGGATGCTGATATGTCTCCGTCGTCTTTATAATTTTTATTGTTTCATGCCAATATTATACAACTTTCACATATTTTTGGCAACTATTTTTATGATTTATTGGACTAACTTACTGATCAAGTGCCCAGCGCCAGTTCCTATTTTTGCATGTTTTTTGTATCTCAGAAAATCCATATAAAACAAAGTCCAACCGTGATAAAAATTGTCGGAGAATTATTTTGGAATATATGTGATTTTTAGGAGATGCAAGCAACGCAAACAGGGGCCCACAGTGCCCACAACCCACCAGGGCACGCCACCAGGCCCAGGCGCGCCCTGGGGTCTTGTGCCCTCCTCTAACATTGATTGAGACCCTTCTTCTGGCGCAAGAAAGCTAATTTATGGACAAAAATCGTGTCAAAAATTCAGCGCAATCGGACTTACGAATCTCCGAGAATTTAAGAAACAGTGATGGGCCAGATCTGGGGGACGCGGAATAGAGAGAGACAGAGAGACATATCCAATCTCGGAGGGGCTCTCACCCCTCCCATGCCATGGAGACCAAGAACCAGAGGGGGAGCCCTTCTCCCACCTAGGGAGGAGGCCAAGGAAGAAGAAGAAGAAGGAGGGGGGATCTCTCCCCCTCGCTTCCGGTGGCGCCGAAGTGCCCCCGGGGCAATGATCGGGACGACAATCTACATCAACAATCTTGCTACCGTCAACACCAACTCTCTCCCCCTTATTGCAGCTGTGTAACACCTCTTTCCCCCGCTGTAATCTCTACTTAAACATGGTGCTCAACTCCATATATTATTTCACAATGATCTATGGTTATCCTATGGTGTTTGAGTAGATCTGTTTTGTCATGGGGATTCGTCGTGATCTTGGTTGGTATGATTGTATATTTCATTTATGGTGTTGTCCTATGGTGCCCTCCGTTCTCGCGCAAACGTGAGGGGCCCCCGTTGTAGGGTGTTGCAATATGTTCATGGTTCTCTTATGGTGGGTTGCAAGAGTGACAGAAACTTAAACCGGAGGGGGGTATGACGTATGGGAGTAAAGAGGACTTGATACTTAATGCTATGGTTGGGTTTCACAACTTTAATGATCTTTTGTAGTTGCGGATGCTTGCTAGGGGTCCAATCATAAGTGCATATGATCCAAGTAGAGAAATTATGTTAGCTCATGCCTCTCCCTCATATAAAATTGCAAGAATGATTACCGGTACTTGTTATCGATTACCTAGGGACAAATAACTTTCTTATTAACAAAAGCTATCCACTTTTATTATCTTGCAAAGTACTTCTAGTTTTATTCTTGCAAAGTAGTTCTAGCATCACAACTACAAAATAGTTTCATACTTGTTTCCGGTAAAGCAAACGTCAAGTGTGCGTAGAGTTGTATCGGTGGTCGATAGAACTTGAGGGAATATTTGTTCTACCTTTAGCTCCTCGTTGGATTCGACACTCTTACTTATCAAAAAAGACTACAAATGATCCCCTACACTTGTGGGTTATCACCGGATCATAACACATAGTAGGTGACTATTGACTTGCAAGATAGGATCAAGAACACAACTATATTCAAGAAAACATAATAGGTTCAGATCTGAAATCATGGCACTCGGGCCCTAGTGACAAGAATTAAGCATAGCAAAGTCATAGTAACATCTATCTCAGAACATAGTGGATACTAGGGATCAAACCCTAACAAAACTAAATTGATTACATGATAAATCTCATCCAACCCATCACCATCCAGCAAGCCTACGATGATGAGCATCATGAAATTGGTGATGGAGGATGGTTGGTGATGACAACGACGACGATCTCCACTCTCCAGAGCCCCGAACGGACTCCAGATCAGGTCTCCCAATGAAGAACAGGAGGTGGCGGCTGCTAAGTATCGTAAAACATGATGGGATTTTCTTCTAAATTTTTTCTCCCCGAAAGAGATTATATGGAGTTGGAGTTGGCGGTGGCGGAGGTCTAGGGGGGCCACAAGGTAGGGGCGCACCCTAGGGGGGATGCCCCCACCCTTGTGGCCAGGGTGTGGGCCCCCTCCAGTAATTCTTTCCATCAATTTTTTTATATATTCTGATAATATTCTTCGTGAAGTTTCAGGTCATTCCGAGAACTTTTATTTCTGCACAAAAATAACATCAAGGCAATTCTGCTGAAAATAGCATCTGTCCAGGTTAGTTTCATTCAAATCCTGCAAATTAGAGTCCAAAACAAGGGTAAAAGAGTTTGGAAAAGTAGACACGATGGAGGCGTATCAAATCCCCCAAGCTTAACCCATTGCTTGTCCTCAAGCAATTCAGTTGATAAACTGAAAGTGACAAAGAAAAACTTATACAAACTCTGTTTGATCTTGTTGTTGTAAATATGTAAAGCTAGCATTCAAGTTTTCAACAAATATTAGGAACTAACAATATTCACAATAACATTTAGGTCTCATGTTTACTCATATCAATGACATAATTAACTAGCGAGCAATAATAATAAATCTCGGATGACAACACTTTTTCAAAACAATCATGATATAATATGACAAAGTGGTATCTCGCTAGCCCTTTCTGAGATCGCAAAACATAAATGCAAAGCACCTAAGAAGATCATGGACTGACTAGAAATTGTAATTCATGGTTAAAGAGATCCAGTCACACTCATACTCTATATCAATTAATAACAAAGCATATAAATGACGGAGGTGCTCTCCAACTGGTTCTTTTTATAAGAGGATGAAGACTCAGCAATAAAAGTAAATAGATAGTCCCTTCGCAGAGGGAAGCAGTGATTTGCAGAGGTGCCAAAGCTCAAGTTTTTAAATCCGAGATGAATATAATTTTGAGAGATATGCTTTCTTTGTCAACGCCACGACCAAGAGTTCTCAATATCTTCCATGCTACATACATTATAGGCGGTTGCCAAATAGAATGGTCAAGTTTTACTCCCCCTCCACCATCAAACGCACTCCACGGCTTATCCGAAACAACGGGTACCGTCCAAACCAACAACAGCCCTGGGGGAGCTTTGTTTAATTATATTTTGATTTGATTTTTGATCGTTTGATCATGGGACTAGGTATCTCGGTTACCATCCATTTTCTCGTGAATGACAAGCAGAGTCCACTCATCGTGAGAATCACCCACCTAGCATGGAAGATAAAGACAGCCCCCAATCGCCACATGAGCGATTTGGGCATACAAAACAAAATTTTATTTGAAAGTTTAGAGTTTGTCACATGCAAATTTACTTGGTACGGCAAGCAAATACTACATATAGGTAGGTATGGTGGACTCTTATGGAACAACTTTGAGTTTATGGAAGTGGATGCACAAGCAGTATTTCCGCTTAGTACAGGTGAAGGCTAGAAAGAGACTGGGGAGCGACCAGCTAGAGAGCAACAACGGTCATAAACATACCTTGAGATTAACCAACATTGAGTGCAAGCATGAGTAGGATATAAATTACCATGAACATAAATATCGTGGAGCCTATGTTGATTTCGTTTCAACTACATGTGTGAACATGTGCCAAGTCGAGGCACTTAAATCGTTCAAAGGAGGATACCATCCTATCATACTACATCACAACCATTTTAAAAGCATGTTGGCACGCAAGGTAAACTATTATAAACTCCTAGCTAATTAAGCATGGCATGAGTAACTATAATGTCTAATTGTCATTGCAAACATGTTTCATTCATAATAGGCTGAATCAGGAATGACAAACTAATCATATTTACAAAAACAAAATAGGTCGAGTTCATACCAACTTTTCTCCATCTCAGTCATTTCGTCATATATCATCATTATTGCCTTTCGCTTGCACGACCGAACGGTGTGGATAATAACAATAGTGCACGTGCATTGGACTAAGCTGGAATCTGCAACATTTATTCAAAGGAGAAGGCAAGGTAATATGGGCTCTTTGTTAGATCAACAATAATGCATATGAGAGCCACTCATCAATTTCGTCGTGGTCTTCTCCTCTCGACCCCCAAAGAAAAGAAAATAATTTCTAAGAAACACACTGAAATATTTTTGGAGTTTTTGTTTTTCTGAAGAGAGCAAAACAAGAACGAGAAAAACTATTTACACGGGAAAGCTCCCAACAAACAAAAGAAAAACTAAAAATCTTTTTGGTTTTATAAAAGAAAGCGAGAAAAATAAACTAGCATGGATGATACAAAGAAAAAGTATGAACACCGACAACTGGAATGAATGTGTGAACATGAATGTAATGTCGGTAAAAAATACGTACTCCCCCAAGCTTAGGCTTTTTCCTAAGTTGGTCTAGGGCCACCACTAGCCTGGATCATATCTGAAATCATAGTTGGGGTTGTACTGTGATGCGGCAGCTACTGCTAGGCGAGCTTCTTCCTGAAGGCGAGCAGTCTTGGCCTCTCTGTCATATGCGTTCGCCTCCTCTCTAGTTATAAAATATCTCCCTTTTGCCTAAAAGTCAAAGAAAGCAGGAGCAGGAAGAGTAATATGGACGGCACGCCGTCTGTCAAAGATTAGTCAGTACTGAAGGTGCTGCTCATTCCTCTCAAGAAACATATAACGTATCATGGCTTCGTAATCTTGAAAAGCAGGTGGTAAATCAACATCATACCCTCTTATGGGTACACCTAAATAGTTAGCCAAACGAGTTGCATAAATCCCTCCAAATAAATCTCCATCTTTAGCATTAAGGTGTAACCTCCTTGCAATAATTTCCCCCAAATCATAACGCTTATCACCTAACACCGCACATTTAAGGATACTAAAATCTAGAACACAAAGATGGCTATGCTCATGTTTACCATTAAAGCATCTACCTATGAAGAGAGCAAAATAATGTATAGCAGGAAAGTGAATGCTCCCTATGGTGGCTTGTGTAATGTTTCCCCCACGGCGGTGCTATCAAGGAAATCATGGTATTCAGATTTGTGAGGATCATTGAGACTACCCCACTGTGGGATTTTCCATGCAACACAAAAATCTTCTAGGTCCATGATAAAGATCAAACAGGACAGTATGAGTATTGCGCTTAGATGAAAATTCAAACTTCCGCACAAGGGAATCGATGAGGTAATAGTATTGTCGGCACTTATCTAACACGAAGTCCTCAAGGCCGGTATTTTGTACGTATGCATCAAACTCATCCTTGAAACATGTGTGAATCATAAATTCATCCGATGGCTATTCACAAGGCCGTACTTGAGCATCTCTTGGTGGTTCAAGGTCCGGTTCACGTATCGCGAGCCTCGGTGCTTGCTTTCTTGAAGGTCCACCTTGATATGTTCTCCTAGACATTTTATTTTTCTGAAAAATTCTGAATTTTTTAGTGACTCAAAATAAAAGTGAACCAAACTCAACAAAATTGATAGCAACTACTCCTACAAGTGTCTAGAGGCTATATCATGCATCAAAACTACTTTGGACCATATAAATTTGACATGCAAGCTCAAGAACAAGGTCACCACAGCAGTAAAGATTTGCAATAAATAAAGCACTAGAAGAAAAACTAATTGGACCATTGGAGGAGTCACATACCGAAGATCAATACCCCAAAGCAGATTTGCAAAGGATGAATTGAGCAAGGAAATCGAAAATGGTAGCAAGATGAGCTAGAACACGGGTTTGAGCTGGTGGATGATTTTTTCTGGAGGAGGAAGGAGAGGATGGGTGCTGGAATAAGTGGAGGGGGGCACATGGGGCCCACAAGGACAGGGGGCGCGCCCTCCACCCTTGTGGCCCACTGGTGCAGTCCCCTGGTGCATTCTTAGTGCCAAAAATCTTAAAATATTCTAGAAAAAATCTTATTAAATTTTCAGGGCATTTGGAGAACTTTTATTTTCGGGATATTTTTTATTGCACGGATAACTCAAAAAAATAGACAGATAATACTAATTTTACTTTATTTAATCTAAATAACAGAAAGTAAAAGTTGGGTACAGAAGGTGGTGCTTTCTAAATTCATCCATCTCATGCTCATCAAAAGGAATCCGCCAATGAGGTTGATCAAGTCTCATTAACAAACTTCTTTCGAATAACATAAAACCGGAGAATTTTTGAATAACACTAGGTTACCTTAATGGGGATATGCATGTCCCCAACAATAATATTATCATATTTATTCTTAAAAGTAGGAAGAGGGAATTCAAAACCTCCAATAGTAATAGTTGAAATTTTTCCAATAGAATTGATGCTATTAACTTGAGGTTGTTTCTTCGGAAAGTGTACTGTATACTCATTACCATTTACATGAACAGTGACATTGCCTTTGTTGCAATCAATAACAGCCCCTGGAGTATTAAAAAATGGTCTACCAAGGATGATCGACATACTGTCGTCCTCGGGAATATCAAGAATAACAAAGTTCGTTAAGATAGTAACGTTTGCAACCACAACAGGCACATCCTCACAAATACTGATGGGTATAGTAGTTGATTTATCAGCCATTTGCAAAGAGATTTCAGTAGGTGTCAACTTATTCAATTCATGTCTACGATTCAAAGAGAAAGGCATAACACTAACACCGGCTCCAAGATCACATAAAGCAGTTTTAACATAGTTTCCTTTAATGGAGCATGGTATAGTGTGTATTCCTGGATCTCCAAGTTTCTTTGGTATTCCAACCTTAAAAGTATAATTAGAAAGTATGGTGGAAATTTCAGCTTCCGGTATCTTTCTTTTATTAGTAACAATTTCTTTCATATACTTAGCATAAGGAGGCATTTTAAGCATATCAGTCAAACACATACGCAAAAAGATAGGTCTAATCATCTCACAAAAGCGTTCAAAATCCTCATCATCCTTTTTCTTGGATGGTTTAGGAGGAAAGGGCATGGGTTTCTGAAACCATGGTTCCCTTTCTTTACCATATTTCCTAGCAATGAAGTCTCTTATCATAACATTGATTCTTTGATTGTGGGTTATCAAGATCAACAATAGGTTCAATCTCTACATCATTATCATTACTAGGTTGAGCATCGGTATGAACATCATCATTAACACTATCACTAGGTTCATGTTCATTACCATACTGAGTCTCAGCATCAGAAATATAAATATTATTGGGATTCTCAGGTGTGTCTATAACAGGTTCACTAGAAGCATGCAAAGTCCTATTAGTTTTCTTTTTTCTTTTTATTACTAGGACTAGGTTTATAAATATTAATTCCCTGATAATCTTGCTCAATTCTCTTAGGATGGACCTCAGGATACAAAGGTTCCTGAGTTACTTTACCACCTCTAGTAGCAACCATAACAGCTCTATCATTATTCTTACTATTCAACTCATTAAGCAAATCATTTTGTGCCTTAAGTACTTGTTCTACTTGAGTGGTAACCATGGAAGCATGTTTACTAATAATCTTAAGATCATTAGAATTTCTAGTCACAAGATCACCCAAGCATTCAAGCATATAAGCATTATGTTTCAGTTGTCTACTAACATAAGCATTGAGGTCTTCTTGTTTAACAATGAAATTATCAAACTCATCTAAGCATTGGCTAGCAGACTTATTATGAGGAATATCACCTTCATCAAATATATATAGAGAATTTACCTCTACTACCTGTGTCGGGTTATCAAGACCATGTATTTCTTCAATAGGAGGTAAATTCTCAACATCTTCAGCTTTAATACATTTTTCTTTCATAGATTTCTTTGCCTCTTGCATATCTTCAAGATTGAGAAACATAATACCTCTTTTCTTTGGAGTTGGCTTCGGAATTGGTTTGGGAAGAGTCCAATCATTATCATTGCTCAATATATTATTTAATAATTTTTCAGCTTGTTTAATAATTTGTTCCCTGAAAACACAACTAGCACAACTATCTAGGTGGTCCCTAGAAGCATCGGTTATTCCATTATAAAAGATATCAAGTATTTAATTCTTCTTAAGAGCATGATCAGGCAAAACATTAAGTAATTGGAGAAGCCTCCCCCAAGCTTGTGGGAGACTCTCTTCTTCAATTTGCACAAAATTAAATATTTCTTGTAAGGCAGCTTGTTTCTTATGAGCGGGAAAATATTTTGCAGAGAAGTAGTTAATCATATCCTGGGGACTACGCACACAACCAGGAGCAGGAGAATTAAACCATAACTTAGCATCACCCTTTAATGAGAAAGGAAACAACTTAAGAATATAGTAATAGCGAATTTTTTCCTCATGAGAAAATAGGGTGGCTATATCATTTAATTTAGTAAGATGTTCCACAATAATTTTAGATTCATAACCATGAAAAGGATCAGATTCAACTAAAGTAATTAACTCAGGATCAACAGAGAATTCATAATCCTTATCAGTAACACGGATATGTGAAGTAGCAAATTCAGGATCATATTGCATTCTAGCATTCAAAGATTATTCTTTCCACTTGCGTACTAATTTCTAAAGATCATTCCTATCCTCACAAGCAAGAAAGTCGCTAGCTACTTCTCCTTCCATAACATATCCCTCGGGAACAATAGGCAATTCATATCTAAGGGAAGTAAGTCTAACAGGTGTTTCAAAGTTTTCAGTATCAATAATTTCATCAATTTCAGAAATATCATCATCTTCAGCATAATCAATAGTACTGGCTCTAGCAAGATGTTTATCAAGTAATTCAACCAATGGCACAGTTTCATGAAGCATGGTTGTAGCATCATAAGCATCATTCATATCATAATCAATAGTAGGTGTGGGTGTCGCAAGTTTACTCAAAACAGACGGTGAATCAAGTGCAGAGGTAGATGGCAGTTCCTTACCTCCCCTCCTTCTAGAGGGAACGATCTTGGTTCTATCATCCTTTAGTGTCATCATAGTGATCAACACATATAATCACAAGTAATTTAGAGAATAGAGCTATGCTCCCCGGCAACGGCACCAGAAAAAGGTCTTGATAACCCACAAGTATAGGGGGTCGCAACAGTTTTCGAGGGTAGAGTATTCAACCAAAATTTATTGATTCGACACAAGGGGAGCCAAAGAATATTATCAAGTATTAGCAAATGAGTTGTCAATTCAACCACACCTGGAAAACTTAATATCTGCAGCAAAGTATTTAGTAGCAAAGTAGTATGGAAGTAACGGTAACAGTGGCAAAAGTAACAGTAGCAGTTTTGTAGTGATGGTTGCAGCAGCAGTAACGACAGTAACAAAGCAAGTATCAATATGGAACGAGCTCGTAGGCAATGGATCGGCAATGATAGGTGTTGGATAATATTCATCAGTAGCAATTATATCCTAGGGTGACACAAAACTAGCTCCAATTCATCAATGTAATGTAGGCATGTATTCTGAATATAGTCATACGTGCTTATGGAAAAGAACTTGCATGACATCTTTTGTCCTACCCTCTCATGGCACCGGGGTCCTAATGGAAACTAAGGGATATTAAGGCCTCCTTTTAATAGAGTACCGGACCAAAGCATTAGCACTTAGTGAATACATGAACTCCTCAAACTATGGTCATCACCGGGAAGTGTCCCGGCTATTGTCACTCCGGGGTTGCCGGATCATAACACATAGTAGGTGACTATTTACTTGCAAGATAGGATCAAGAACACAAATATATTCATGAAAACATAATAGGTTCAGATCTGAAATCATGGCACTCGGGCCCTAGTGACAAGCATTAAGCATAGCAAAGTCATAGCAACATCAATCTCAGAACATAGTGGATACTAGGGATTGACCCTAACAAAACTAACTCAATTACATGATAAATCTCATCCAACCCATCACCGTCCAGCAAGCCTATGATGGGATTACTCATGCAGTGAAGTGAGCATCATGAAATTGGTGATGGAGGATGGTTGGTGATGACGATGGCGATGATCTCCACTTCCCGGAGCCCCGAACGGACTCCGGATCAGGTCTCCCGATGAACAACGGCAGGTGGCGGCGGCTCCGTATTGTAAAATTCGATGGGATCTTCTCTCTAATTTTTTTTCTCCCCGAAAGAGATTATATGGAGTTGGAGTTGGCGTCAGTGGAGGTCCAGGGGCCCACAAGGTAGGGGGCGCGTCCTAGGGGGAGCGCCCCCACCCTTATGGCCAGGGTGTGGGCCCCCTCCGGTAATTCTTTCAGTCAATATTTTTTATATATTATGAAAATATCCTCCATGAAGTTTCAGGTCATTCCGAGAACTTTTATTTCTGCACAAAAATAACACCAAGGCAATTCTGCTGAAAACATCGTCAGTCCAGGTTAGTACTACTCAAATCATGCAAATTAGAGTCCAAAACAAGGGCAAAAGAGTTTGGAAAAGTAGAAATGATGGGGACGTATCACACCTTGTTATCCCAAAAATTCAGATATCGTGCTCCCAAAACTCGCGCCTTGCTATCCCAAAATTACAACGCGCACAAAAACTACGTCCAGCTGCCAAATCTCGACATGCCAAATCCCCTTCTAACCCTGAGCCAAAAGGGACGCTAGTTTAAATTGGTGGGGGTACTTTTGTAACACACCCTACATTTTGGACAAGCGTGTCCCTAAGTTGGTTCCCCCCACCCATGACCTCCTTTTCGCCATTCGAAATCCCACGCCACCACAACCTCTCTGCTCCAGCCACGAAACCCCACCCTCCTCCGTTTGCCACCCCACCGCTGCCAAGCCAGAACCTCTTCCCCGACGACCTCGTCCACCGCAACAGCTCGACATCCCTCATCCACCTCCCCGGATGAGGATTCGTCTTAGATCTTGTCATCCTGCCAGTTCAGCCACCCTGTCCTCCACCTCCAAGGAGTTGTTCCGATGATCGCCTCTTCTATCATGGCTGATCCATCCCCAATATGCCACCTTAACCTGATCCACCGGAACCGCATCATCCTCACCGACTCCTCGGACGAAGTTGAGGCCTACTAGGTGCCACCAAAGAGGTTATACACTCATTGCATCGCTCCTTCTCCTTAACTCGACCTTCCGGCGTTGACGGTGCTTGATCTCACACCCCCATGGCACGGATACCTCGAAGCCGACGCCGTCGGTGACATCTCCACGGCAGCTCTCCCGTAGTGCGAGGCTCCCTCGGCGGCGACAGCCATACCAGGCGGATCTGCTACTGCTGCTCCAACTCTCCCTCACTCACTCACGCTCCTTCTGATGCTCCAACTCTTGCTAGCTCGCACTGCTGCTACGGCTCTCGCTACCTGCTACTACTGCTGCTCCGGCTCGCGCTGCTACTCTGCTCTTCCCCTCGCTCGTGAAGTTGCTCTGCTCTTGCTCTTGCTCGCGCTGTTGATGCTGGTACACAGGTTGTTGTGGCTACACGAGTTGCTTCTCTGGCTCTAGCTCGCGCTGATGCTCTAGCTGCTATCTGCTATTGTGTTCTTTGTCGATCCCCTGCAGATTTACATCACTATTTCTCTACTACTAGTGCTCGAGCGGCCTAAACTACATGTGAGGTGCATCTCTGCTACCAGTGTGTTCACTTTCGACAGTAACATTCAGATACCACAGTAAATTTCGGTTTTGACAGTTAAGTTCATAGTCAATAGTTTTTAGCTCATCTGTTGTAGTCAGCTATTTTTGGTGATTTAAATTTTACATCTATCACTTTTTAGTAATGTATTTTACATCGTCTATTGGAGATTCTATTAGAATCCCACTTGAGATTAATGATGTCTGTCTTGTACTACTTCAGCCTCGGTGTCTGACGGATCGTCGGAGCTGCTCCAACGATGGAGCCATCCATCACAACAGAGAAGTACCCTGGACACCGTCTATAGAGGCCTCAGATATTCCTCCACACCTCCGACAACCACCTCCACCGCAACTTCTTCAGCGACCAACCCAATAATGTTGAGGTCGACACGGCTATGCCACATAGGTTGTACACTTGTCACATCACTTATTACTCTACATTCATGTCGATCCATTAGGGATATTTTGGTTCAAAGGAAAAGGTGAAGGGAAAAAAAGCAATAGGAAATTTTCCTATGGACTCTACTATTCAATTATTCATGCATTTCGTTGAAAGGAATGCAACAAAACATCCACCTGGACCTACTTTTCGAAATCCTATGCATGAAAACAAGACTAAGTGCATTACTGGCAAAATAACATTCTAACTATACACACTTTCATATGGTTTCACTTTAATTTGGCCATGTTTTTTTGCATTCCTCTGCTCTTCCAATTCCTATGAACCAAACATCCAAGTTGACAGAAATCATGTGTTTACAAATGCTTTGTTTCCCTCGTACATTAATATCATGTTCCGGTGTTTTTCCTATCCCTGCATTTTTAGAATCCTACAAGACAAAGGAGCCCATATAGAATTACTTCAGTTACAGATAGGTGTCGAAGAAAACTTTGTGTGGTTTGTCCTGCTCCTGCGCGACATCGTCCACGTCACCTGAGCTGATCCATGACAGAAGCATCCACCATACCAGACATCATGACTCCTGGCTGTCTTTCGTCGCCTCAGATCTCCTTCCCTGCTGTCGGCACCCACCGCAACTGCATCACCATCATCGACTCAACACATGAACCTGAGGAGTACATGGGTCCACAAGAGAGGTCACACTCTTTTGTTTCTGCTTATGTTATGCATTGCTTAATATTATTTGCTACTTTATTGTCATGTTCACCTCTTAGACTCCAAGGCAGGTCCAAATTATTGTTTAAACTCGAGTTTTAAAATGTTTGTGGGGCACATATCGAGGTAACAATGAATAGTATCTTTGTCTATTATCTGGTTCACCTAGGGTATGCCTATGTTGTTCATCTTTGGTGGGAAACAAATAGTAGAGCAATCATCATCTCTCTTTTTATTATATTAAAGCTATCATCAGCCTACTATCATTATTTTTGGATCTATCCACTCGTTGTTACCATCACTCTAGATTTTTGCATGCTCTCATTACATAATCTCACTATATTTTTTTCGTATGCATGTTAGATATTGTATGCAGTCATGCTGAACATGTAGAGAAAAAGATAAGAGTTTTGCGCAGCAATACAATGTCATGCAAACATCGCTCCATGGTGGGTGCGATGCAAACCCTCCCACCCCCTCCAGATTGTATCCATAGGAAGATATCTGTTCTGAGGCGGATTCCGACGGAGCTCACCACTCCTATTTACCCCCCGAGGTGTTTGCGCTAACTTGGCATGATGATGTTGGTCATACCATGCATATGTTGCCTTGTAGTGCCTACTTTTGACATCATATATGTTATCTGCTTAGTTTACACATGTTTGTCATGCCACCTATTTAGTTTCTATATCATATATGTGAATTATGCAATCTCGTCTCTTTTAGCCAGCCATAATATATGTAAAATATGCAATGCCATCGTGTTTAACTAGGCATCATATATTTGGATGATATCTTGCCAGTCCTTTTCTTCATTACATTTCCATTTGTCGACAATGTTTGTACATTCAACTACTCTTCCTGTGAATCAGCCATTTGAGTGGGTGATAGAAAAATCTGGAGTGAAAACAAGGTCTTCAGAGCAAACAATGTGTAATGCTCAGTATGCGGCTATGTCCCCCACGTGTCGAGGCACGACTTAAGGACATAAACGCATAATAGAATAATCTCAAGTATGGTATCTTTGCACAACTCATGTAAAATTCATGGATGAAAGTGTAAAATGAGTTGTGCAAAGATACCATACTTGAGATTATTCTAGTATGCGTTTATGTCCTTAAGTCGTGCCTCGACACGTGGGGGACATAGCCGCATACTGGGCATTACAAGTCGGTATCAGAGCAATATCTAAAGAGCGAGACATCTAGCATAGGCAAAGATAGAAGTGATATCTGGAAATGGTCATCTTGCTTGTTAATTCCACGGAGGGATCGTAACCTTGCTTCTCAAACTCAGCCTCGGTAGTAACCTCGAACTCCGAATCGGCTCCCGGCTCTACCCAGCACAAGAACACAACAACGGCACAATATCAAACACGGTGCAATGCACAATCAACATGATGCAAGTCTTGCCAAGGGATGCGAGTATGATGTGCGTATGCATGAGGATGCTCTTGAGCCTAAGGAGAAGATGATGGAAAAGGCCTCATCTTGGGAAACCAAGCAAGCCACTGGATAGAGGGGAAGATTTCGGTTGAAATCGATATAAAGATCATCGAAAACGGATGCACGCTTTGCAAATGTCCTGCAAAAACAAGATTCAAGCAAAACTGCAGTTTACAGCAACATGGCATCTTTGGAGCAAGAAATAATTATGCTAGAGCACCCAAACATGGAGACAAAGGGCATGGATGTGAAATAGACATGATACTTAACAAGCATGAACTTATAGCACACCCAAAACCTTGCTGGAACACAATTAAACAAGCATGGCAAGTTGCAATAAATTTACATAATTCTCAGACTAAGTGAAAATTACAAGGCATGGCAGAATTACAACGAATAGGCATGTTTACAAGCTTGTTGCACTCATTTCAAGACATATCATGGCATGAAAATGAATCTATCATGTAGAGCACATACTCAAGAGCAAAACTCATGTTGACACCTAGCTCATATGACACATGGATTAATATGCACAAGCAAGGCAAAACATCATCTCATAAAAAGTTCAGAAACTTATCAACCAAATGCACTTTTGCAACATAGATAAACATGGCAATATGACACCTAACATGAATGCTACAACACCATCATGTAGAGCATGTCACAACGAAGATCTGGAGAAATCATTCACTCCATTCGGACCAACATGCACAAAGTTACTAGCTCACGAACATGCCAACAAATTTACACAGACAACTAGTACTGAAACAGTTTCAACACGATGCACTCTTGCCATGAAGATTAAGTCAACAATATGAACTCTAACATGCATGAAACTGATGCTAACATGTAGAGCACGACGAGACGAACATTTCGACATATCATACGCACAAAACAGAGCACCGAGCACAAAGTTATCACATGGTGAAGGAGGCAACAAATTTACACAGATCCAGGACTTAGTGGAATTTTACCTCCGCGAAAGTCAACGCGGGACGGCGGGATTCCAGGACGGGGATATCCGGGTGTTTGTATTGGGGACCAGTGGATCTGGTCCCGATCCGCGGGATCTCGCCGGAGTTGACGCTGGAGACGGAGGAGATGGCCGGAGGAGTTCGCCGGCGTGGAGGAAGACGGCGAGGCGGCAGCGGGGTTCGGCTCTGGGCGACGAGGAGGCGGCGGCGGCGGGATCGGCGGGAGGCGGCGGCCGAGGCCGGGCGACGGCAGGGCGCACTCGAGGGGTCGGCGGCGCGGTCGGGGCCGGCCGGGCTGCGGCGGTTGGGGCCGGCCGGGTGGCGGCGGAGGAGTGTGGAGCTCCGGCGGCGAGCGGCGGCGAGCGGGAGCTGCGTCGGCGGCGGGATGGCGGGGCGCGCGCAGCGGCGGGCGGTCCGGCGGCGGGGTCCGGCGCTTGACGCGTGGCTGAGGTGGCGGCGGAAGAGGTGGTGTGAGGTGGCCCGGCCAATCGGGGGTAGCCACGTGGCGGCGGGGATGACGTGGCGGCCCCTGATTCATCGGAGTGATGTGGCCGCGGGACGGACGTGTCCAGCGGCTGCGCGGACGTGTCCGGCGCGCGGAGGGAGAGAAAAAAATTAGGATTGCACCGGGATTTCGGGGATGGGGACTGATTTATAGATTCTGGGAGCTAGGAAGGTCCAAATGAGGAGCAATTTTCGCCCACACGATCACGATCCGACGACCGAGAGGATGGGAGTGGTTGTGCTGGGTTAGTGGGCTGCTGTGGAGGGGGTCTTGGGCCAAAAGTGAGAGGAGCTTTTAGCCCACTCGGTTAACTGTTGGAGTATCAAACGATCTCCAAACGCGACGAAACTTGACAGGCGGCCTACACGTACTAAAACAACAACGTACGACAAGTCACACCTCATTCCAGAAACCTTTCACGGACACGTACGAAAGAAGGACTCGGGGATGCCACAGGCACGTGTGTGAGTGTCAGAACTTGAAACGGACAACGGGAAGAGACGAGCATGACCGGGTGCAAGTGACAACATGAATGCAATGCGATGCACATGATAACATGACATGGATAAAATGCACACACGCACATGACAAAATGAAGAAACCCGAAATGAAAGAAGAGCCCGGAATGGAGTTGATTAAGTCAACGAAGATTATATTGCCATAAATGGAAGGTATCACATATGGGTGTTACAAACTCTCCTCCACTACAAGAAGATCTCGTCCCGAGATCTAGGACTGAAAGAACGAAGGATACTTGGAATGAAGATGATCTTCTCGTTCCCACGTAGCTTCTCGGTCGGTATGGTGTGACCACTTCACTTTCAAGAATTTGATGGACTTGTTGCGGGTCTTGCGCTCAGTTTCTTCAAGAATAGCAACAGGGTGCTCACGATAAGACAAGTCTTGTTGAAGATCGATCTCTTTGAACGGAATGGTGCGTTCAGGCGTCTTGAAGCACTTGCGGAGTTGAGACACGTGAAACACATCATGAACATTTGCAAAGTTGGAGGGAAGCTCGAGTTGGTAGGCTAGATCGCATCTCTTGCCAAGAATCTTGAAAGGGACCACGTATCTTGGAGCAATCTTGCCCTTGATACCGAACCTCTGACTGCCCTTCATGGGAGAAACACGGAGATAGACATGGTCTCCAATGTCGAAAGCCAAGTCACGATGCTTGACGTCATAGTAGCTCTTTTGACGCAATTGCGCGGCTTTGAGATTCTCACGTATGACTTTGCACATTTCTCCGGCTTCTGTGATCAAATCATTTCCAAGAAGTTGACGTTCACCAGTCTCAGACCAGTTGAGAGGGGTACGACACTTTCTGCCATAGAGGATTTCAAAAGGAGCTTTGCCTGCACTAGCTTGGAAGCTGTTGTTGTAGGATAATTCGGCAAACGGAAGGCAATCTTCCCATTTCATACTGAAGGGGATGACACAAGCTCTTAGCATATCTTCAAGGATCTGGTTCACTCTTTCGACTTGACCACTAGTCCGAGGGTGAAACGCAGTGCTGAAGCAAATCTTTGTGCCCATGGCTGACTGAAAAGAATCCCAGAACTTGGATGTGAACAAGCTTCCACGGTCCGAGGAGATCACTTGAGGAATGCCATGCAAAGAAACAATTCTGGAGGTGTACAGCTCTGTCAGCTGAGCTGCGTTGATGGATTCTTTTGTGCAAAGATACCATACTTGAGATCATTCTAGTATGTGTTTATGTCTTTAAGTCGTGCCTCGACACGTGGGGGACATAGCCGCATACTGGGCATGACACAATGCTACCTATCGAAGCAGATCTCTTGTTGGTTCCCCATAGCTCCTCAGAGATGGATTCAGAGACAGATGACCAGTCCTATTCCCCCACCGAGGTGTATGCTCTAACTTGTCACAGTTATACTGATGATAACATGCATATGGTGTCTTGCATTGCATAGTTTAGACATCATATACACATTATTCAATAGCATGTTCTTAGTTCAGACATCATATATGCGAATGCCCTGTGCTTAGTATATAAATCACATATGTGAATTATATCATGTGATCCTGATTACTTAGTTAACATGTACTCCCTTCGTCCCAAAATAAGTGACTCAAAATAACAGGTTCGCATTACTTATTTTGAGACGGAGGGAGTATGTGAATTATGTCATGCGAACCTGTTTACTAAAGACATCATATAATTATCTAATGCCATCATGGTTAGTTAGTCATCATATCTTTGAATTATGTCATGATATGCTATCTAGTTTAGATAGACATCATATATGTGAAATTATGTCATGCTATCATTTTTAGTTAAACAATCACTACTGCAGGATGCTGCTAACGCGACACTACGATCAGAGACCCTTCGACGAAACTGTGTGCGATGCCAAAATTGCAAACGGTGGTGTAAAAAACGTCAAAAAAGGTGCAAAACGTTTGCGATTACGGATGCATCAAACACAGTTCAGAGTTTAGTTGTGTCTGCGATGCAGGGCATATGGTTCAGTTTAATTAACTATTTGTGATGAGGATGAACAAAAGAAACGGGCAGCCAGATGAAGGTGTGTGTGATATACAACATACGATTCGCTCTGATGAACTGTTTGTGATTAGGCAACACGAAAGAAACGGTCAGCCAGATCAAGGTGTGTGCGATATACAGCATGCGGTTCACTTGGATGCACTATTTGCGTTGAGACAAGAGAACAGAAATGGTTCAATATAACAATATGTGTGTGATACGCGGCAAACAGGTCTGTAAACAGAAACGTGTGCAAAGACTGATAATAACACAAACGATTGCTTCTAATAAGACGTATGTGATATGCGCTGTCTACACAACATCTATTGACCATTGGGCGACGGGCGGTCATCCGGGTATGCCATAAGGATGCGAAGAGGGCATCCTATATCAGCAAGGACTAGTTGTTCCACCAATAGCTCATCTAAGAGAACTCAGAAGTTAATTGTGCTCAGGCTGGAGCAGCCATGAGATGGGTGGCCGGATGGGAAGTTGTCTTGATGTTAATCCTGTTGATTGGATGTATCTTAAAGGTCCATTAAGGACATTTATGATACATCCCATCATTGGAATTAACCTCAAAGTCCTTGTTTTGAAAAAAATAACACATGTTAAAGAAGGTCTACCGCATTACTTTTTGAGAATGTGTGATACGTGGCATACGGTTGATCCATCCGACCTGTTTGTGATGGAATAAGCCGTGTGTGTTGTGGGGTGGAATTAACCTCAAGGTCCTTGTTTTGATTTTTAACACATATTAAAGAAGGTCTACCGCATTACTTTTTGACAATGTGCGATATGTGGCATACAGTTGATCCATCTGACCTTTCTGTGATGGAATAAGCCATGTGTGTTGTGGGCAAATGCTTGCTAGTATTCAACCGTTTGCGATTGATGAATTCATCACCGACGGGTTCCCTTGTGTGGTCTGTCTTCATCTGATCATCATCTACTTCTTGTGCTAGCTCGATGTTCCTTCTATGCTAAGTTTCCATTAATTGATGGCGTTTTGTGAACACGCCACCGTTTCCCGCCATTTCCTCACATGTTTCCCGCCACCCAGCGATATTGCGCATAAACCTAGGCGGCGCGCGACGCACGGAGGCGACAAGCGCAGCCTATAGCACATCCACCTTTTCCAAGCATGCCAACCCACCAAAGCACCGCCTCTGCCATCAACCTCGTCGATGACGAAAACGAGCAGGCGCCACGGCCCGTCGAGGCCGAGGCACTCCCCTAAAACGCGATGGACGACGCCATGATGCGCGTCATCGCCAGGGTTGAGCAGACCTTTGGTGCATGGCGCTTGAGCGCCACGGATCAAGATAAGCATGTCAGCGCCGACAGGCTGCAGCTCACCGCACAACATGGTCGATGGCGCGCCGCAGAGCAAGCTAGGCGCGTCCGCGCTGATAGGCTGCGGCTCGCCGCATGGCGAGACCGTTGGAGCACCGCAGAGTGAGAGGCGCGACGCGCCGCACAGAAAGATTGGATCCATCGGTGTTTGCCTGCTGTCGACACGGCGTCGCAGCTGGGTACACATCCCGTGAGTACCCCCATCCCTCGCCAGGAGTGGGCAGAGGCCCTCAGCGCCGTACTTGCACCGGACGCCCGCTGCGCCATTCCCATGGGTGGCGTCATTTGCCTTATCTGCGGCCCGCTGGATGCCAACGCGCTGGTCCTTAGGCTCGACCGCCTCCTTGGCACAGGTGTCCACCTGGGTGCAGTAGAGGAACATAGCCGTCGCATCCTCGAGTTGGTGACCTCCGATGAAATAGCTAACTTGGAGCTCGAGATCGCGCTCCAGATGTACCGCGGGCGTGTTGACCGCTTGGACAAACGCCTGCATGAGTTCAGGCAGAGCCAAGAGCTACCGTAGGCAAGGGCTGCTGGTCATGGTCTCATGGATGCATTTTATTTTGTTGAGTCATTTCGACGTGGATAACTATGTATTAACAGCAATCATAGTATTGCTCCGTTAATTGCTCTGTTTCAATGTGTGTACTCTGTTTCCGTTGTTATATGTTCTGTTTCAATATATGTATATACGCTTTCCATTCTGTATATGTGGATGATAACAGCTAGATTCAAATTAGTATACAAAAATAGATAGAAAATGGAATTCATAATATATATGTATATATAGTTCATTCATTAGTTCATCACATATAGGTGATGATACTTAACTACTAGGTACAATGCATAAAATTGAAAACAAACAATACTAAAACTAATAATCACTCCTGATGCGCGGTGTCATCCCAGCACGGAGGCAGTACTCTACCTTGCAGTGCATGACGTACCGATCTGCCTCTTGTTGGCGGACGAGCGCGGACAATCTTGCCATTTCGTTGGGCACCCACCGGAGCTCCTCGTTGGTGGCACGCTGGAGCTTATCGGCCCACCTCCATGTAGTGATGAGGCGACTAGCGCCTTTGGCCTTCGTCACGAAGTACCCGTCTTCGTACACCTCCTCCGCACGACAACGCGCCCGCCCCCAAAGCTCCACCTTCTCCTTTTTCTAGGCGGCATTACGGGCTTCACATGCCGCCTGGTAGCTGGCTTTCTCCTCTGCCATCTCCTTCTTGAACGCCACTTGCCTGGCTTTCTCAGCCAGTGACAGTGACTTTCACAGACAAAGATTGTACTAGCCCCAAAACCAATCCAAAGTTGGGGGGTCCGGCACAACCTCGTCCGGTGGCGCATAAGGGTCCTCCTCGTCGCTGCTCATCGAATGAGCGTCCTCGGGGGGCGGCGACTCCTCATCGGTGCGTGGGCAGATCGGCGACGCCATGGCAGAGCTTTGAGAGAGAGAGAGAGAGAGAGAGAGAGAGAGAGAGAGAGAGAGGCGAGCGAGGGGAGGATGTAGATGAGAATGCAGGCAGACGACGTGACAAGGTAGTATTTATTGGCGGTCGGAATGAAGATCGACGGGAACAGCACACATGCCTATCGCCGAAACTTACGATGACTGTAGTTTGAATTACACACGATTGCCGCATTAGAATCAATGTGTGAACATAATAGCTAACGGTTTCCAATACAAAATTGTGTCTGATTAATAACCCCTGCCATTCACCTTCCAAACCTCGAGGCGTGAAATAGAGTGCCAATCGTGTGGGGTCCGGTTGTCTTGCGAGATCTTTACATTTTCTTTTTTGAACACCAAATATTTACATGCTCCGAAGATTTTTTAACTTGCACACAAGTACACAAAAATATGATTTTTCAAACCATTATGGTTAGGCGTTGCATGTAGATGTAGTTCAAATTTGAATTACGGTCATTAAATGGCTAGAAAATCACTTAAAAGTCTTTATAAGGTCAAACGAAGTCAGAAAGGGTTAAAAATTGATGATGTGGCTTTGAATGGTGCATTTTGAACACAAAAAAGTCTGGAGTTCAAATAAGTTCAAATAAATGAAATCCATTTGTACCAAATGAGTTTTCGTCTCAAACCCTGATATTTCGAAGGAAATTCTCCATTTTCTACACGAAGTGCGTCCAGTTTTTGTCATAACCCTCACAACTTTTTAGCATATGCTATGTGGATGAAATGATGATACCATGCCAACTTTTAACCTTTTCAGAGTTCATTTGTAGTGCTTTCCAATTTCCGGGGTCATTTAGCTTTAGAAAAATCAGTAAATGCATGAAAAATACCAAATGAAGTCAGAAAGGGTTGAAAATTGATGATGTGGCTCTGAACGGTGCATTTTGAACACACAAAAAGTCTAGAGTTCAAATAAGTTCAAATAAATGAAATCCCTTTGTAACAGATGAGTTTTCGTCCGAAACCCTGATACTTCGAAAGAGATTGTCCATTTTGTACATGAAGTGCGTCCAGTTTTTTCCGTAATCCTCTCAACCTTTTAGCATATGCTATGTGGGTGAAAT
>LR738713.1:395901184-396014218 GCA_902687465.1 Secale cereale
GTGCACGAAGTGCATCCAGTTTTTGCCGTAACCCACTCAACTTTTTAGCATATGCTATGTGGGTGAAATGATGATACCGTGCCAACTTTCAACCTTTTCAGAGTTCATGCTTTCCAATTTCAGGGTCATTTAGCTTTAAAAATCAGTTAATGCATGAAAGATACCAAATGAAGTGAGAAAGGATTGAAAATTGATGATGTGGCTCTGAATGGTGCATTTTGAACACACAAAAACTCTGGAGTTCAAATAAGTTCAAATAAATGAAATCCCTTTGTAACAGATGAGTTTTCAACCGGAACCCTGATACTTCGAAAGAGATTGTCCATTTTGTACATTAAGTGCGTCCAGTTTTTGCCGTAACCCTCTCAACTTTTTAGCATGTGCTATGTGGGTGAGATGATGATACCATGCCAACTTTCAACCTTTTCAGAGTTGACTTGTAGTGCTTTCCAATTTCGGGGTCATTTAGCTTAAATAAATCAGCAAATGCATGAAAAATATCAAATGATGTCAGAAAGGGTTGAAAATTGTGGATGTGGCTCTGAATGGTGCATTTTGAACACACGAAAAGTCTAGAGTTCAAATAAGTTCAAATAAATGAAATCCCTTTGTAACGGATGAGTTTTTGTCTGAAACCCTAATATTTCGAAAGAGATTGTCCATTTTGTACACGAAGTGCATCCAGATTTTGTTGTAACCCTCTCAACTTTTTAGCACATGCTATGTGGGGGAAATGATGATATCATGCCAACTTTCAACCTTTTCAGAGTTCATTTGTAATGTTTTTCAATTTCGGCATCATTTAGCTCAAAAAAATTAGTAAATGCATGAAAAAATACCAAATGAAGTTAGAAAGGTTTGAAAACTGATGATGTGGTTCTGAATTGTGCATTTTGGACACAAAAAAAGTCTGGAGTTCAAATAAGTTCAAAAAAATGAAATCCCTTTGTAACAGATGAGTTTTCGTCCCAAACCGTGATACTTCGAAAGAGATTGTCCATTTTATACACGAAGTGCATCTAGTTCTTGCTGTAACCCTCTCAACTTTTTAGCACATGCTATGTGGGTGAAATGATGATACCATGCCAACTTTCAACCTTTTCAGAGTTCATTTGTAGTGCTTTTCAATTTCAGGGTCATTTAGCTTTAAAAAACCAGTAAATGCATGAAAAATACCAAATTAAGTCAGAAAGGGTTGACAATTGGTGATGTGGCTTTCAATGGTGCATTTTGAACACACAAAAAGTCTGGAGTTAAAATATGTTCAAAATAAATGAAATCCCTTTGTAACAGATGAGTCTCCTCCGAAACCCTAATCACAAACGGTGGTGTAAAAGAACCGTCAAAAAAGGTGCGAAACGTTTGCGATGACGGATGCATCAAAAAAGGTAAGATTTTAATAAAAAATATCTACAACGTCACACCCAATTGATTTCTAGGAACTGTTTGCGATGAAAATATCTGGGTCTATTTAAGTATCCCCCCTTAAGCTTTGTTGGCTCGTCAGCTCCAGTACCGGCAACCGTCGAATCCACGAACCCCATCCCCATTCCCGCACCCATTTCTTGGAAAGATGACGCCGTGGAAATACTTCGTGAAGGCTCGTACGATCGCCGCGTCCCCCCAAGCGCCGCAGCCTGCGCCGTGAGCGCGGCTGCCTACACCGAGAGTGCCGCCGCATCTGCATTGAGAGCGGCGGCTTTTGCCGAGAGGGCATCTGCGGCAGCCGACAGGGCAGCTGCAGCAGCCGGGACGGCTGCAGCTGCTGCTGCAATGGCGGCTGCAAACGCCGAGAGCGCTCGAGTAGCCGTCCGTGCCGCCGATGTCGCCCTGGCCCGGATCGAGGCCATCCACACCAAGATCAAGGATGCACACGCCAAGATATTCAAGGCCACCTCGGAATCCAGCATGACACCCGCGTCCGATAAGGCGGCAGTGGAGCACCTGCTAGCCCATGAGGTCACCGAGCGGGAGCTGGAGATGCAGGAGATGGCGGAGGTCGAGGAGTGCCAGGAGGAGGATTTGCGCGTGGCCGAGGTCGAGGTAGAGAAGAGTCTGTCCATCGATGAATTGGCGGTGGAGTACCAACGCGAGCTCTGGCACAACCACTACTACGAGTACTACAACCTTGAGGGCGGCGCCGAGGACGAGGACGCGGTCTAATTCAGCAGGGGAGACGCGGAGTCCACCAACGGCGGCATGTCGCCAGGACAAGTCCTTGACGTCTCATCTCACACCGGCGATGCATAGGCCGGCGCGGCGGCGGATTTGTTAAAATTATGCGTACTTAGGCTTTGTTTTTAATGCTGGTCTTTTGTTAGAGAAATGTTTAGGTCAATTGGCTTTGTTTAATTACTAAAATTGCTCGACTCAGTAAGTGTGGTCTGTCTGCTGTACGCTATTTTGTGTGCCCAAATTAGCAAGTGATGTTAAATTATGCAATGACGTACCCAGGGAAATTTCCACCAAAATTTGAATTGTCAAACTCATACCATGCGTGTAAAGCAGAAGAATCGTTTGCGATGCACACAATCATTCAAAGTGAATGGTCCGGCGGCACCGCACACAAAGTTTCCCTCCACATTTCCAAAATTTTGGCCTACCGCCAAAATATCTACCCCCTCCCCCCTTCCCCACCCCCTTTTGTCCCCAACCACAAGTCACATTTCCCCTATTTCCTCCTTTCTTCCTTCCTTCATAAGCTATAGCCGCTTCCTCGCTCTCGTCGTCTTGCATCCTACCGCCGGGGTCGCCATGGTCTTCTTCCAAGACCTCTCCAGCGGTTCGTCCTCCGACAATGACTCCTTCACCACCTGGGTATGCCTCTCTTCTCTCTCTCAGGCTATAACTTGGAATGAAGGATTTTTACCCGGCGGTCGATTTGAGTCATTTCTTCCTCTTGTATCTCCCGAGGACAATCAGTGTCAACGAATGGAGCGGGGTGGCTGAAGATCTATCTGCTCGTTGTCACCATCAATCTCCGTGCGTGAAGCTAGTTGCGTTTGAATCTCTGGATAGTGGGAGGAAGTTTCTGGCATGTGCAAAGAAGGTTAGACCCTCTTTCGTTGTTACAAATCATTTGTTAGATGTGATTTAGACACTGTCACGGTCCCAACCTGTTGGGGATATAAGTATTTCATATGACCCACCCAGGAGGGGTCGGGTTACCCAACGGCGGTTCATGGGCCTAGCCCAGAAGCACGTTAAAGATGGCGGTTTAGTTAAGGGCCCAAGGCCTGCGGCGGCTTAAAGCATGTAAGTATCAACCGCCATATATGTGACTTGTGTTGTAAGGCATGTAATAAGAGTCACCGGGCCGGACACGATTGTATGAGCCGACCGGGACTCCGTAGGCCGCAAGGCATCAACCCGTGTATATAAGGGGATGACCCGGCAGCGGCTTAGGGCAAGAAACAACAGATCAAGGGCTAGGCAAGCGCATCCGCACTCTAGCAATCGACACCCGAACAATTCCACCTCAAACTGGATTAGGTTTTACCTTCACCGCAAGGGGTCGAACCAGTATAAACTCCCTGTGTCCTTTGTCTTGTTCTTAACCCCTTTAAGCTAACCATGTCGCTATGGCTCCGCAATCAAGTCCTTACCTTAGGACATTTGTCATGACACTTCCACGACAGTTGGTGCTCACCGTGGGGCCT
Organism: Secale cereale; assembly: GCA_902687465.1. Lineage (NCBI taxonomy): Eukaryota > Viridiplantae > Streptophyta > Magnoliopsida > Poales > Poaceae > Secale > Secale cereale. The sequence goes on from LR738713.1 coordinate 395,904,844, forward strand.
GCGGCTTGTGGTTTCGAGTTCTTGAAGGGCAACTTCGAAGGGCTCAAGGGATACGCTGTGGGCCGGATGACCAAGAGTCGTCGTGGCAAGCTTTACATCGATGACGAAGGCTGGGGTCCCGAGGCCAGCTCAATTGAGTACGGGTACCGGGTCCTCTTCGGCGGAATTCATGTCTTCATTGGCAGGATCGGCGAACCGGGCCCTGAGCCGGACACCTGCACCGACATCGTCAAGCCGTCTCAGCGTGCGCGACCCGCCCGGGTTCGGCCCGTCAAGAAGCGTGCCTTCGTTGGATACATCCAGGGCACTAGAAGCTCCGGATCTTATGAAGAAACAGATGTTCTCTCCGACGGTGGGTCATCCACAGGTGAAACTAACTCCATGTATCGGATGCAGAGCGGACGGCTTGGGGACTCGTCCGACGGTAACAGTATTTTGGACCTCAGTGAGCCGCCGAGCAGGGTGGCGATTTTCATGACCAGCACCCAGCCGACTCTTAGATCAACAATCGTCGGGACCATAACACCCGGCGCGACAGCGGCTGCGGCAGGCGCAGACGGCTCAGCACGCCCGCCGACTCAAGCTTTGTCAGATCTGTTGGAGAACCTGGCGACTCTGATGGGGACAGAAATAACCCAAGAAAACCAGGATCAACACAAGACAGCTGTGGATAAATTGCGGCAGGAGATAGCACAAGCTAAGGAAGACCTGGCAGCAGAGAACACCAGGATGACCGAAGAACGGGCCGTTTTGGACGCCCGGGCTCAACAGATTCAAGCGGAAGCTTTCCGGCTCTCGGTAGGTCAGAACGCTGCTAATGAAGCCATGAGGAGAAAGCAACAAAGTCATCTCCCCTTTGTTTATGAGCCAAGAAATCTTTTTTCGAACGGAGCAGGGGGGCAGTGGTCCGCCGGTGTTGAACCGGACAGCAGAGGCACCCAGGACAGGCGGTTCGGTTCATCAGCGTACAACCGGATCTCTGTATGCATATCAGAACCGCCCGGCCCCTCGTTACCCAACGGCACCGGTGGGTCACTATTCCAACCCTCTGGATAACATGATAGCAGTGGCATCAAGGCTGGCGGCTTTGCTAGTTGAGGGCGAAACACCGGTAGCAGTGGAAACCCGGAGGGCTCAGGAACTGCTTCAGACAATGCTACAGTAGCAGTAGGCTTATTCTTATAGTCAAGACCGGATTCATTCAATCCCACGTCCAAGTGCCAGCTACAGCAGACACGTTGACTCGCCAGAGGTTTCAAGCGCAGAGCGAAGCCGTAACTCACCTCGTGGACATAACCCGGCGCGGCATGACGCCAGAGCACAGGACGTGCTGGCTCAGACGGTCGATCATTAGCCGGCGCCATACTACCCGGCAACCTGAGTGGAGACAGGCAGGACTTCCCGGGCTTGGGGTGTGCCGTGTCTAACGACGGCTATACGGAACGAGCGGTTGCCTAAGGATTTTAAGGGCCCTCGTAAGGTGCCAAACTACACAGCAGATCAGCCCCCTGAGGCTTGGATAGAGAGCTACGAGATGGCGATGGAGATGCTGGACATTAGCGAAGCTGCATGTGCTAAATACTTCACCATGATGCTAGAAGGCACGGCTCCTAACTGGTTAAAAGGATTACCCGTCAATTCCTGCGGGTCATGGGCAGAGTTGAAGGCCAAGTTCATCAAGCACTTCAAGGACACGTGCACACAGCCCATGTCGATCGTTGATCTAGACTCTTGTGTTCAGAACGAGGGCGAACCAACAACTAGTTGGGTGCGCCGGGTTTCGACCATCATGCACTCCTCAGATAAGATCAATATTGAATCGGCGATATTAACGTTGGAGAAGAATTGTCGTTTCCCTCCACTTAAGTTGAAGCTAGGGCGGCTTAAGCGCCATTGTAGTGATGTGGGGGAGCTCATGGCGGCTCTCGTCAAGTATGCCGACTCTGATAGTACCAAGGACCCCAAGTCTGAAGCGGAAAGACCAGGAAAGGGAAAAAGGGGTAATGACCCGGGAGGACAGCAGTATAACCCGGCCAATCAGCATAGTGGCAATAAACGCAAGTTTGATGCTTTCGTAGCAAATACGGGGGGCACAGAATTCTAACCAACATCGCAAGGGGAGGCCACCTCCAAGGTACAACATCGATGAGGTGATGAATCAACCGTGTCCGAAGCATGAGTCGGACGAAAAACCGGCCACCCATGCATGGAAAGATTGCATCATCATGCGATCTTACAGAGAATTTATCCAGAATGGTTATGGACCAAACGGCGGCTCAGGATCCGGTTTTCAGGGTCCGGGTCATGGTGGCGGCGGCTCTAGCTCCGGATTTCAGGGCCAAGGCAGTCAAGGCGGCAACAATCAGCAGAACAGCCAAGGGAACCAGCAACAGTCCGGTTATCACAGTAACCCGAAGCAGCTGAGCAATGGGCAATACCATGTGTTCACCACGAGTCTGTGCAAGTGAGACCAGAAGCTTCATAAGAGGGCGGTGAATGCTATTGAGCCAGGAGTGCCCCGTTACTTGTGATGGTCTGAGCAGCCCATTATGTGGAGCCACGAAGATCACCCGCCCCGAGTTGATAATCCAGGTCAGCTGGCCCTAGTGGTCGCCCCTCAGGTCAGAGGGTACAAGTTCACCAAGGTACTCATGGATGGAGGTAGCAACATCAACATTCTTTATTACAATACATTCTGTTGTATGGGATTAACTGATAAGAAGCTCAAGCCGTCGAACACTGTCTTTCATGGAGTTGTGCCTGGTAAGTCGGCGTACCCAATTGGCAAGATTGATTTGCAGGTAACATTTGGAGATGAACATGATGCCAGGACAGAAACTTTAACGTTTGAAGTTGTGAGGATCCACAGCCCGTACCATGCTTTATTTGGTAGGCTGGCTTATGCTAAGTTTATGGCAAGGCCGTGTTACGTTTATTTGCAGCTCAAGATGCCGGGTCACAAGGGGACTATCACAGTGCATGGGAGTCGCACCATAGCTTTGGAATGTGAAGAAGGCGACGCGGCTTACGCAGAGTCGGTTTGCGCCACAGAGGAGCTCAAGTTTTACAGAGATAATGTTGACCCGATAGATATGACATCTTTAAAGAAGCCAACTACAGAGCATGACCGTTACTGAAGTTTAAGTTGCCAGATGATACCAATATGGTTGACTTTATTCCTAGCGACTCATCTAAGCAGTTTAGTATCAGTGCAAATCTGGATCCGAAATAGGAAAGCACGCTCATCGAGTTGATCCGTGAGAACCGAGACATCTTTGCATGGAAGCCTTCAGACATGCCGGGTGTACCGAGAGAACTCGCTGAGCACACTCTCAATATTGATCCGAAGTATAAGCCAGTCAGACAGTTTCTTCGCCGTTTTAATGAAGAGAGACGGAAGGCCATTGGTGAAGAGGTGGCCCGGCTCTTGGCGGCCGGGTTCATCGTAGAAGTTTTTCATCCTGAGTGGTTGGCTAACCCGGTTTTGGTGCTTAAAAAGAATGGCACGTGGCGCATGTGTGTGGACTACACAGACTTAAACAACGCTTGTCCAGCTGACCCGTTCGCCCTCCCTCGTATTGATCAGATCATTGATGCTACAGTGGGTTGTGAGCGCTTGAGTTTCTTGGATGCATATTCTAGATATCACCAGATCAAAATGGCAGTTAAGGACCAGGAGAAGACAACTTTCATCACTCCGTTAGGAGCCTTCTGCTATGTATCCATGCCTTTCAGGCTTAAGAGTGCCCAGGCGACTTACCAGAGGTGCGTACATAACTTCCTGCACGGTCAGATTGGCCGTAATATTCATGCTTATGTGGATGATATCGTGGTCAAGTCCATAAAGAAGGAGACCCTGATCGATGACTTGAAGGAAACGTTTGACAATCTCTGAATGTATAAGATGATGCTTAACCCGGCCAAGTGTGTTTTTGGTGTTCCAGCAGGCAATCTTTTGGGTTTTCTGGTCTCTGAGCGAGGCATTGCTACCTCTTGAGCGTGCGTTGTATTCCCTCGAAGAGGAAAGGGAGATGCAGCACAGAAGCGTAAGTATTTCCCTCAGTTTTTGAGAACCAAGGTATCAATCCAGTAGGAGACCACGCGCCAGTCCCTCGCACCTGCACAAACAAATAAGAACTTCGCAGCCAACGCGATAAGGGGTTGTCAATCCCTTTACGGTCACTTACGATAGTGAGATCTGATAGAGATGATAATTATATTTTTGGTATTTTTGGGTTTAACAAAACAGCAAATAAAAGCAAGAAAAGTAAAGTAGGTGTAGATTGATATGTTGAGAATAGACCCGGGGGCCATAGTTTTCTCTAGTGGCTTCTCTCATGATAGCGATATTCTACGGCGGGTAAATAAATTACTGTCGAGCAATTGATAGAAAAGCAAATAATTATGAGACTATCAAGGCATGATCATTGTATATAGGCATCACGTCCGAGACAAGTAGACCGACTCCTGCCTTCATCTACTACTATTACTCCACACATCGACCACTATCCAGCATGCATCTAGTGTATTGAGTTCATACGAACAGAATAACGCCTTAAGCAAGATGACATGATGTAGAGGGATAAACTCAAGCAATATGATGAAAACCCCATCTTTTTATCCTCGATGGCAAAAATACAATACGTGCCTTGCTGCCCCTACTGTCACTGGGAAAGGACACCACAAGATTGAACCCAAAGCCAAGCACTTCTCCCATTGCAAGAACTATAGATCTAGTAGGCCAAACCAAATCAATAATGCGAAGAGACTTGCAAGGATATTATGAGCGCACATAAAAAGTTCGGAGAAGAACCAAATATCTTTCATAGATAACCTTGATCATAAACTCACAATTCATCGGATCTCGACAAACACACCGCGAAAAGAGATTACATCGAATAGATCTCCTCGAAGACCGAGGAGAACTTTGTATTGAGATCCAAAGAGAGAGAAGAAGCCATCTAGATACTAGCTATGGACCCGAAGGTCTGTGGTAAACTACTCACCACTCATGGTGAGGGCGATGATGATGATGATGATGATGAAGGCCTCCATGATGGAACCCCCTCCCGAAACAGGCTCCAAGATGGGATCTCCACGGGAACAACAGCTACGGCGGTGGAATTAGGGTTTTCTCTCTGCCTCTGGAGTTTCTAGGGTACGTAGGCATATATAGGAGGAAGAGGGGCACCAGGGGCCACCGAGCCTACCCTCAAGGCAGGGGGGCGCGCCCTGGGAAGGGGGGCGCGCCCCCCACCCTCGAGGGTGGGCCCCCTATCCTCTGGCTTGGCCCCGAAGTCTATCTCGCGTGATTTTCTCCAAAAATATCTCCTGCGAAGGTTTCATTCCATTTGGACTTCGTTTGATATTCCTTTTCTGCAAAACCCTGAAATAGGAAAAAAAAACAACAATCTGGACTGGGCCTTTGGGTTAGTAGGTTAGTCCCAAAAATGATATAAAAGTGAATGATAAAGCCCATTAAACATCTAAGACTTCATAAATAATAGCATGGAACAATAAAAAATTATAGATACGTTGGAGATGTATCAAGCATCCCCAAGCTTAATTCCTGCTCATCCTCGAGTAGGTAAATGATAAAGAAAGAATTTTTGATATGGAATGCTAACCAATATAGTTTTTAAATGCAATTCTCTTAATTGTAGCATGAATGTTCAGATCTGAAGGATTCAAGTTAAAAGTCTATATTGACATAAGAAATAACAACACTTCAAGCAATACTAACAAAGCAATCATGTCTTCTCAAAATACTATGGCTAAAGAAAGTTTTCACTACAAAATCATATAGTTTTGGCTATGCTCCCTTGCTATCACACAAAATATTCATAACATGCACAACCCCGATTTCAACCAAGCATTTGTTTTCATGCTCTATCTTTTCAAACCTTTCAACTTTCACGCAATACATGAGCGTGAGCCATGGACATAGCACTATGGGTGGGATAGAGGTGGTTGTGGAGAAGACAGAAAGAGGGAGATAGTCTCACATCGACTAGGCGTATCAACGGGCTATGGAGATGCCCATCAATAGATATCAATGTGAGTGGGTAGGGATTGCCATGCAACGGATGCACTAGAGCTAAATATGAATGAAAGCTCAACAAAAGAAACTAGTGGGTGTGCATCCAACTTGCTTGCTCACGAAGACCTAGGGCATTTGAGGAAGCCCATCGTTGGAATATACAAGCCAAGTTCTATAACAAGAATTCCCACTAGTATATGAAAGTGACTAAGCATAAGACTCTCTACAATGAAGATCATGGTGCTACTTTGAAGCACAAGTGTGGAAAAAGATAGTAGCAATTGTCCCTTTTTTCTTTTCTTTTTCTTTTTTTCTTTCTTTTTTTGGGCCTTTCTTTTTTTCTTTGGCCTTTCTTTTTTTTCTTTTTTTTGCAGAGGGGCTTTATAGATTCAGCCTTTCCTCCCATGGGACAATGCTCTATAAATGATGATCATCACACTTTCATTACAACACAAGATTACAACTCAATACTACAACAACAAAGTATGACTCTATATGAATGCCTCCGGCGGTGTACCGGTATGTGCAATGAAACAAGAGTGACATGTATAAAAAATTATGCATGGTGGCCTTGCCACAAATACGGTGTCAACTACATGATCATGCAATGGCAATATGACAATATGATGCGTGTCATATAAACGGAACGGTGGAAAGTTGCATGGCAATATATCTCGGAATGGCTATGGAAATGCCATGATAGGTAGGTATGATGGCTGTTTTGAGGAACAATATGGTGGCTGTTTTGAGGAAGGATATATAGTGGGTTTATGGCACCGGCGAAAGTTGCGCGGTACAAGAGAGGCTAGCTATGGTAGAAGCGTGAGAGTGCGTATAATCCATGGACTCAACATTAGTCATAAGAAATCATATACTTATTGCAAAAATCTACGAGTCATCAAAACAAAGAAATCAACGCATGCCCCTAGGCGGGAGGTTGGTAGGAGTTAACCATCGCGCGCCCCCGACCTCCACACAAAGGTTGACACTCTACAAATACCTCATGCTTTAACTTTAGTCACACAACGATTCACCATACGTGCATGCTACGGGAATCACTAACCTTAACACAAATATTTCTCAATTTCATAATTACTCCACTAGCATGACTCTAATATCACTATCCTCACGCCTCAAAACCATTATCAAGCATCCAACATCTCTTTCTACTCAATGCAATTGGTGTGAATTTTTTTACTACAGTGGCATTGGATGTTTATTATGTGAAGACTAGTTTCTTTATCCTAAACACTTTACCATGCTGTTTTAATAGACTCTCAAATAGATCTAAGTGAAGCATGAGAGTTCAACAATTTCTATAAAATATTACCACCACCGTCCTCTAAAAGATAAACGTGAAGCACTAGAGCAAAAACTATTCAACTCAAAAGATATAAGTGAAGCATATAGAGTGTTCTAACAATTTCTAGGGCATATTTAACTCTCTCAAATAGGTGTGTCCAGCAAGTATGATTGTGGCAAACTAACAAGCAAAGACTCAAATTATACAAGACGCTCCAAGCAAAACACATAGCATGTTGCGAATAAAAATATAGCTCCAAGTATAGTTACCGATGGATGAAGACGAAAGAGGGGATGCCTTCCCGGGGCATCCCCAAGCTTAGGCTTTTGATTATCTTGAATTTACTTGGGGTGCCATGGGCATCCCCAAGCTTAGGCCTTTGCTACTCCTTGTTCCATATTCCATCAAAGCAATACTCAAAACTTGAAAACTTCACAACAAAAAACTTAGACAAAAATTCTCGTGAGCTCCGTTAGTAAGAGAAAGCAAACCACCACTCAAAGGTACAGCAAGGAATTCATTCATTGTTTATATTGGTGTTAAACCTACTTTACTCCAAGTTCTCTATGGTTCATACCCTCCAATACTACTCATAGATGCATCGGAATAAGCAAACAACACACGAAAAACAGAATCTGTCAAAAACAGAACAGTCTGTAGTAATCTGCTGGGTTCGCCTACTTCTGGAACTCAAAAAAATTCAAACTAAATTGGTAAATTTTAGCAATTTGTCTACCAATCAGCATAAAAAAGAATCGACTAAAAAGCACGCTCCAGTAAAATCTTAAGACTACTTTAGTGAGCGCTAATGATTCTGTTTTTCACAGCAAGATCATATAAACTTCACACAAGTCTTACCACAGGTTCTACTTGGCACAAACACTAAACTAAACATGAAAACACATCTAATCAGAGGCTAGATGCAATATTTATTCCCTAACAGCAACAAAAACGAAAAACATAAAATTGGATTGCCTCCTAACAAGCGCTATCGTTTTACGCCCCTAGCTAGGCACGATACAAGATAGATCTAGGGATAGCTATAGTGGTACGATATGTCGCGAAAGCTCATCTCATATTCCCTACGTTCAGCAGCAATCTTCCTTTGTGGCAAACAAAAGTAATCAAAAGGGCTAAATTTAATGGGACAAAAGTCCCCTACATCAATCTCGGGAGGAACAGGTTCCTCCTTTGGCCCTTTGTAGTGGATGACCAATTCATCGTTATAGGCATTCTTTTGGCAAAAGGCATATAACCTTCGTTCAAGGAAGGGGCCTAACCGATTATTTTGAACAGAGAGGTCATCGTTTATCTCAAAAATTCTATCAATCAAGATCTCACCAGGAACCTTTTTACTAAGGTTTTCATTAAAAGCAACGTGATCAGGAGATTGCAAACACATAAGGTCTTCTTGATTGAACAAGATAGCCTCTATAGGAGGTCGACCGGCATCTACTCCGTAATGAGCAAAGATTTCTCTGGCCTCTTTCATGATATATCTAAATTCATGAGCCAAAAAGATAGTAGCAGCACGCTTAACGGAAGAATGCTCAATATTGGAGAACTCCAAAAATACTCTCTGAATACAAGGATGCAAATGGATAAATTGCCTTTCAATTTCTACTATGAGCATAGATACGGAATCCACAAGGCTACTAGTTCTGTGAAGAATAGAGCCACCCATAGTGGGAAAAGCACCGGCACAATTAAAGAAGTCTTGAAGAACCCCTTTTCCAATAATATTGCCACTACCAACCCGAAACTTCTTGATATGTAAAGTGGTAGCTTCATCCGGGAGGTCAACATGAGCGTTGCCCTCGGTATTGCTACCCTTTTCGATAAAATCGTCCCCCATCTCAGACATGGGGACAAATAAGCAAGCAATACAACACACACAAGCAAACAAGAAGCAAGCGAACGAGAAACACACGGCGGAAGAAGGGCGGATAAAACGGCAAAGGTGAAGTGGGGGAGAGGAAAACGAGAGGCAAATAAATGTAATGCGAAGGATAAGGGTTTGTGATAGGTACTTGGTATATGAATTTTGCGTAAGCCTCCCCGGCAACGGCGCCAGAAATTCTTCTTGCTACCTCTTGACCTTGCGTTGTATTCCCTCGAAGAGGAAAGGGAGATGCAGCACAGTAGCGTAAGTATTTCCCTCAGTTTTTGAGAACCAAGGTATCAATCCAGTAGGAGACCATGCGCCAGTCCCTCGCACCTGCACAAACAAATAAGAACTTCGCAGCCAACGCGATAAGGGGTTGTCAATCCCTTTACGGTCACTTACGATGGTGAGATCTGATAGAGATGATAATTATATTTTTGGTATTTTTGGGTTTAATAAAACAGCAAATAAAAGCAAGAAAAGTAAAGTTGGTGTAGATTGATATGTTGAGAATAGACCCGGGGGCCATAGTTTTCTCTAGTGGCTTCTCTCATGATAGCGATATTCTACGGTGGGTAAACAAATTACTGTCGAGCAATTCATAGAAAAGCGAATAATTATGAGACTATCTAGGCATGATCATTGTATATAGGCATCACGTCCGAGACAAGTAAACCGACTCCTGCCTGTATCTACTACTATTACTCCACACATCGACCGCTATCCAGCATGCATCTAGTGTATTCAGTTCATACGAACAGAGTAACGCCTTAAGCAAGATGACATGATGTAGAGGGATAAACTCAAGCAATATGATGAAAACCCCATCTTTTTATCCTCGATGGCAACAATATAATACGTGCCTTGCTGCCCCTACTGTCACTGGGAAAGGACACCACAAGATTGAACCTAAAGCCAAGCACTTCTCCCATTGCAAGAACTGTAGATCTAGTAGGCCAAACCAACCCAATAATTCGAAGAGACTTGCAAGGATATTATGAGCACACATAAAAAGTTCAGAGAAGAACCAAATATCTTTCATAGATAACCTTGATCATAAACTCACAATTCATCGGATCTTGACAAACACACCACAAAAAGAGATTACATCGAATAGATCTCCTCGAAGACCAAGGAGAACTTTGTATTGAGATCCGGAGAGAGAGAAGAAGCCATCTAGATACTAGCTATGGACCCGAAGGTCTGTGCTAAACTACTCACAACTCATGGTGAGGGCGATGATGATGATGATGATGATGATGAAGGCCTCCGTGATGGATCCCCCTCCTGGAACAAGCTCCAAGATGGGATCTCCACGGGAACAGTAGTTATGGCAGTGGAATTAGGGTTTTCTCTCTGCATCTGGAGTTTCTGGGGTACGTAGGCATATATAGGAGGAAGAGGGGCACCAGGGGCCACCGGGCCTGCCCTTGAGGCAGGGGGGCGCGCCCCCCACCCTCGAGGGTGGGCCCCCTGTCCTCTGGCTTGGCCCCGAAGTCTATCTCGCGTGATTTTCTCCAAAAATATCTCCTGTGAAGGTTTCATTCCATTTGGACTCCGTTTGATATTCCTTTTCTGCAAAACCCTGAAATAGGCAAAAAACAGCAATATGGACTGGGCCTTTGGGTTAGTAGGTTAGTCCCAAAAATGATATAAAAGTGAATGATAAAGCCCATTAAACATCTAAGACTTCATAAATAATAGCATGGAACAATAAAAAATTATAGATACGTTGGAAATGTATCAGGCATCGAGGCTAACCCGAAAAAGATCAAAGCCATCACCTCCTTGGCAAGGCCAAAGTGTATCAATGACATCCAGTGCGTGGCAGGACGGATAGCAGCGTTGAGCCAGTTCATAAGCCGCTTAGGTAAGAAGGCTATCCCTCTATACCAGATGATGAAGAAGACAGATGATTTTGTCTGGAGTGAAGCTGCTGATGAAGCGTTCGAGGCACTCAAGAAACAATTGGCTGAGCCACCGGTTCTTGCGGCCCCCATTGACAAAGAGCCTTTGTTGTTATATGTTGTTGCAAATAGCAGGGCTGTCAGTGTGGGCATTGTGGTGGAAAAAAGGAGGCTGGTAAGGAGCACCTGGTTCAAAGGCCGATTTATTACATCAGTGAGGTTCTCATTGAGTCTAAATAGAGGTATCCACATTGGTAGATGCTGGTTTACGGAGTCTTTATGGCAAGCCGGGAACTCAAGCAGTACTTCCTGGGCCATCCCATTATAGTGGTGAGCTCTGCTCCCTTGGGGGACATCATCCAGAATAGGGAAGCTACAGGACGAGTGGCTAAGTGGTCCATTGAGCTTGGGCCTCATGATTTAAAATATATGCCTCGAACAACCATCGAATGGCAAGCACTGGTGGATTTTATCAATGACTAGACAAAACTGCAGACGCTTGAGGAAAAACTGGATAATACATATTGGACGATTCACTTTGACGGGTCCAGGCAATTGGAAGGCTCGGGGCTGGAGTTGCTTTAACTTCCCCACGAGGTGATAAACTTTCTTATGTCCTCCGGTTAATGTTTCCATGTACTAATAATGCAGCTGAGTATGAGGCCCTGCTCCATGGTCTTCGGATGGCTAAAGAGATGAACTTAAGCCGGGTAAGATGTTTTGGCGACTCAGATTTGGTAGCTCAGCAGGTTTCTAGCACCTGGGACTCCAAGGATCCGCTCATGGCGGCTTATCGCCGAGAGGTTGATGCTATTGCGGGTCACTTTAAGGGTTACCAAGTTGAGCATATCGATCAAAGGAAGAACGAGGCAGCTGACGCCTTGAGCCGGTTAGGATCTCAACGTAAGCCCGTACCCCCCAATACCTTTTTCGACTTTTTGCTCAGCCCGTCTGTCAAGTTGCCTACAGAGGAGGACCTTTCTATCCCAATCCAGGAGGCGCAGTTGGTGGCGGCTCTTCATCTCATACCAGATTGGACAGTTCCATATTTGGCTTATATGACCTAGGGTGAGTTACCCGAGGATGAAATCCTAGCCTGACAGATAACCCGGCGGTCTAAGTCGATGACGATTGTCAACGGAGAATTGCACCACCATAGTGTTACATGCGCGTTTCAACGCTGTGTCTCGCCTGAGGAAGGCTGTGAGATCCTGCGAGAGATCCATGAGGGAGATTGTGGTCATCATGCCGGTTCTAAATCTCTGGTAGCCAAAGCTTTTCATCACGGATTCTATTGGTTGGCGGCTCATGCTGATGTTGAACACTTGGTCAGTAGATGTGACGGTTGTTAGAAATTTTCACGGCGTGCTCATGTTCCGGCTCAAGAGTTGAGGATGATTCCCATAACCTGGCTGTGTGCAACCTGGGGGATTGATATGGTAGGAGCTTTTAAAAGATCCAAAGATAAAAAGACCCACCTGTTGGTGGTAGTGGAGAAATTTACCAAGTGGATCGAGGCAGAGCCAGTCAGCAAGTGTGACGTGGAAACAGCGGTGCAATTCATCAAGAAGGTGATTTTCCGGTTTGGTTTTCCCCATAGTATCATAACAGACAATGGCACTAATCTATCCAAGGGTGCCATGAGGGAGTTTTGTCAGCGTGAGCATATCCGGCTTGATGTGTCTTCTGTCGCTCACCCCCAGTCCAATGGTCAGGCAGAGCGGGCTAATCAAGAGATTCTACGAGGGATCAAGCCCCGACTCATGGTTCCTTTGAAGAGAACACCGGGTTGTTGGGTAGAAGAGTTGCCTTCTGTGTTATGGAGCATTAATACGACACCCAACATGTCTACAGGATACACGCCCTTCTTCATGGTCTACGGAGCGGAGGCGGTTCTTCCCAACGATATCCGTCATGACTCGCCCCGAGTGGCGGCTTACATCGAAGCTGATAATGAGAAGGCACATCAAGATGCGTTGGATCAATTGGATGAAGAGCGTGATCTTGCGGCGGCTCGATCAGTGATCTATCAACAGGATTTACGACGATATCACAGCCGGCGGGTCAAGACTAGAACCTTTCAAGAAGGTGACTTAGTTCTCTGGCTCATCCAAGATCAGACTGACATGCATAAACTTTCGCCGCCTTGGGAAGGACCTTTTGTCGTCAGCAAGAATCTACACAACAGGTCATACTACTTGATCGACATTCGAGAGCACAAGGACTCACGCACATCAGAAGAGGAGACTAATCGGCCATGGAATATTGCTCACCTCCGGCCTTACTATACTTCAGCCTCCGGCTCTCATGATGTAATTCGATGATGTAAATATCAGTACAATATAATAAAGCCGACATCCCCACTAATTCGAGGCCTCTGCCATTTTTTCAAAGTTGAGTCCTTATTATCATCATACATATTTTCTCAAGAGGTTTATTACCCAAATCAAAGGAATCATGAAGAGTTGGATGCATAGCATAGCCCCAACATAAGCCCTTGATGAGAATAATCAGCAAGTATGTCACTTGGGGGCCACCTGTTCAAACATAGGCGTATTCGACCAAAGAGAACACATCATTACTACCCATTTGACCAAGTTATGTTCAAACATAGGCGTATTCGACCAAAGAGTACATAACATGTGGGTCATCCTACCTGTACCCAGCTGCTTCCACTCCATCAGGTCATCCTGCTTGACCCAGTGAACTCTTGGCAATCAATCTTAATGGTGTATTCGACCAAGACCCGAGCTTGCTAAGGTTCAAACGCTGTCTGTCACTGCGAGAGCACGGTGCTACAGATAGTCAGGATAGATCCAGGCTCAAAATGTCGCCTTCCTTGAAACTTGGATAACTCGGCCTATGATGCAAGATGCAACTCTGACCCCGCGTACTCTAGGCAAGTCTATCTTTAGAAAAAAGACCTGCACTTGTCTAGGTTCAAATGTCGATTGGGTACTGTGAGAGCCGGATCATAGCATGCACGTACCTTCCAGATGCCACCAAGGCTAGTTTCATTGAAGAAGCACCTTTAGCTTGGAGGCCTGCAAAAGCCTCGAGTGTTTTTTCGATCATTTTTTCTAATATTCTATGCTTTCTTGCAAGTTTTCGCTTTGATTTGCGTTCTTTGCAAGATCGGCCTAGCTGCCTCCCTTCATGGCTCATATTTGAAGCCTCTCCGGGTCTCTACAACCCAATCTAATGAATGGCTCTAAGCCGCCGGAGAATAATAATCTTATTTCTGGAATTATACCTTTACAAAGTTATGACTATATGGAGACTGATTAAGCCAGTAGTCCAAATCATATCTTCGGGTATGACTATGTTTATAACAATTAAACCGGCCCTGGTTTTGGACATCTATCCCCAGTGGCACCGGTTGGGCACAATGACCCGCCCGGCAGTAAACCGCCGGGGCATTTGTTTTCTATTTATATGTAGGGCACAGTTTATATTGATCTACGCACACCAATACCATCATAAATATAAAGTAAGGATTTCAACATTTGGTGGATCCATAATGTCATCAAAAGACAAGAAGTGTGCACGATGGCGCGACAGTTGGTACAATGAGCCGGCAGGAACAAAGTTTCGCTATCCTATTACAAGATGCTGTGAGCCAGACAAAACTTTGAATGTTTTATCATAAGTACATGAGCCGCCCGGCGGTTCATTCTCCTTGGCCTTGCTGCTTTGACGATTCCGGGTCATCCCTCACTGGTTCTTCCTCCTCCTCTGTCTGAAAATTATGCGCCAACCAATCCAAGCCAGCCAGAGCTTCAAATTTAGCCGCCTCATCAATAAGTTCAGAGGGGTCAATTTCACGGGCAAAGGTATGCTTACTAATTGGAGGAATCAGACCCATCACTTTATAAGATGGAGTGGACATCTTCTAGTTATCCATATCATAAGCCGGCTGATATTTAGACAAGTCCGTTTCATTCGCAATCAAACTGGCCAGTGGGCGGATGTCCTTGACACAGGCAGCAAAGTCTTTATGGTCAAAAGCTGAGTCGTCTTCTTTCAAACTTGGGTACCCAGTACCTAAGTCGGATGGGTCCAGCTCTGGAAGCCACGCCTTAGCCCGGCTTAACGCTGTCACAGCACCGGCTCTTGTAGACGACCGTTTGATTTCATCTATTCTGGCAGGCAGAACGGAGAGTCTTCTTAAGATATCCACAAACAATGTTAGCGCCTGACTGGAGGGAGAAACAGCAGCCAGGGCACGCTATGCTCCAGTATACAGTTGTTCAACAAGAGTGTAGACGGCTTTCAGCTTTACAAGTGGATCTCTGCCCAGAATGCTGCTTCTCCTACCTGCATAACACACAAGTTGCTCAACAATGAATTCAGTTACCACAAGGTATTATTTAACAAGGCGACTTACCAAAGATGGTTAAAGTCATTTCAGAGACACGCTGCTTTAAGCTGGTGAGCTCAGTTGTCACCACCTCTAGAGATGATTCGGCTCGTTTTGCTCGTTGCACTAAGGCAATCTTCTCATTAGCCCATGCAGACTCCTCAGATTTAAGTTTAGCCTTCAAATCGTTGGCTTCAGACAGGCTAAATTGAAACTTTGATTCAGCTTTCTAAGTCTCCGACTCTTGGTGCTTAAGCCGTTTCTTGGCAGCCTCTAACTGCGTTTGTAATTCAGCAGTGGTTTCCTGAACAGACAAAGAGAGCATGAGACAGATTGATTACCGGCTTACATAATTGAAGTCCCAAGCGTTTTGCAAGCAACAACACTTGGCACTTGGGGGCTAATGGAGGCTGAAGTTGTTCTTTTCTGGGCCAGATTCATGTTACTAAAGTCTCAAGCACTTTGCAAGCAAGAGCACTTGACCCTTGGGGGCTAATGGATGTGGACTTTTTTTCTGACGTTAACAGTTCATGAACATAAAAGTCCCAAGCACTTTGCAAGCAACAGCACTTGGCACTTGGGGACTAATGTATATTGCTTTTGTATTATCCATTAATTATACGAACCCGACGGCAACATAGCTATTACCACCGGCTCATGGAGAGTGTGCAGGCAAGTTCTATGCAATGATAATAAGGACCGGCTCATTCAACCTGATTAAGCCAGCCCTTGGGGGCTACACATGCAATGTTCCTCAAGGATGGATTTTTCGTTAAGTGGTATGCCGATTTAAAAGGTGACTATTGTTTTAAGTCTAGAGCATAATCAGTTTTATTATATCCACTAGACTTGGGGCTGGAAGGATAGTTAGAAATTGGTCAAGAATGTTACCTCAAATTTCTGGTGCATCTGCTTCACCATATCAATTTCAAGATCGTGATTGTTGTGGACCTGATTGAGAAAACCAGAAAAGACTTCGCCAGTACTCAGTTGTTCATACCGAGACGTGTCAAACCTCACTCGTCGCTTTTCAACAAGTTCTTGCTTGGCGGTGTGTTTGGCTAACACAGTTGGGTTGCCCAGCTCTCTGAAACTAGTACCAATAAATGTGACGTCTTCAGGCCGGTCTTCTGCCAATTCAGATGGGGCAGGCGGTTCAGCAGGTGCAGAATCAACCTTGGCAGGATCAGTGGCGGCATCAGGTATCTCAGGAGGA
This sequence comes from Secale cereale, assembly GCA_902687465.1. Lineage (NCBI taxonomy): Eukaryota > Viridiplantae > Streptophyta > Magnoliopsida > Poales > Poaceae > Secale > Secale cereale. The sequence goes on from LR738713.1 coordinate 395,921,555, forward strand.
GCGTCATTGGTGGTTTCCTCAGTTGGCCTATGAACATTTGTTGCCAACGCCTGCAGCGCCGGCTCAATGACCTTGGGGTTAGCTGTCGGCTTATTTGCCCTGGCCCTCTTGACAAGTTTGGCTTGACCTCTGCATGAATTAAAGTAATTCGCTGCAAGGTTATAAAGATTTAAGGATAAGTTGAACAAGGAAGAAGTCATTTACCCAGGGGCGGTCTTGAAAGCCGGAAGTTGACTTTGAGATGAGTCGCCATAGGACGAACGAGAGGTTTCCTGTTAATTTGAATCGGACGAGTTTAGTGGTTGCTGTATAAGACCCGCTAGCGGATAATGAGAGTTTATGAATGGAAATACCTCATTCCGGCATTTTCGACCAACCAGGGTATTGAGTAAGCCGGAGGACAATTCCTCTTCTGCGGAGTTTTGAGTCTGACGCCAACTGTCGTGTTGCTGTTGCTTAAAAAGAAAGTGAGGATCTAAATGAGCTGAAGGGTGTGAAAATCATACTTTCCGGATAACCCGTCGAACTTTTTGTCTTGGAAAGGTTTCTGAGCCGGAGGAAATAGTAATTACCTCTTCATATGCGGCCTGGCTGGCCTCCGTGTCATCCTGATAATAATCAGTGTCAATAAGATAGTTGAAATAAGAACCAAGAGAGTCAAGGACTACCTCCGACTCAGTGTTGTAGTTTATTTCAAACAATTCGGAAGCACTGGTTTTCTTCTTGGTCTTTTTAACAGCTCTCTTGGCGGCTCTGGCTCTCTTGGCGGCTTCATGATCACAAGATTTTTTCCAGAAGGCCGACTTAGCCTGTGAGAGGTGGCAAATTCAAGATTGGCAAGGGAATCGTAATTATGAAATGGCAATAGTTAAGGTTAAGACTTACCTCTGGTGCCGGGTTAGATTTGCAAAAGGGCAACATGCCCACTTTGCTGCAGTCAGCCAGGGATTCATTTAAAACAGTTTTTGTCATATCTGCGATGACATCCTCCTCCAGATCCTCAGAACTATGACGCAAAGGATCATTCTTTTCTCCACTATACTCGCACATTAAACCGGACATGCGGCTCAGAGGAATAATTCGCCAAGCAAGCCAACACCGGGCTAAGTCAATTCCAGTTAACCTGTTTCCCAGTAGGGCTTTCACCTTTGAAAGAGTGGGGGCAATTGACTTGCGCTCTGCAGCACTGAGCTTTTCAGCAAGAGGGTGATTGGTGTCTAAACATTGAATACGGAGACCCGGCAGTGGATGCTCGTTAGCCAGAGAAGTGTCTTTACAATAAAACCAAGTTTTATTCCAATCTTTTGGATGACTCGGCAGACAGGCATAAGGAAAAATAGAGTCTCTTCTTCTTCAGATGGAGACAAACCCAAGCTCCAAGCTAGGGCCATTGGTAAATTCGTTCTGGCGGTTTAAATAAAAGAACTCCCTAAAAAGCAAGATGTTGGGCTCCTCTTGAAGATATACTTCACAAAAAAACCTGAAAGTTGCAGATATTTGACATGGAATTGGGTCCGATGTCTTGGGGATGGAGCTGGAAAAAGTGCAGAACATCCCTGGAGAATTTAGAGCCGGGCGGTGAGAAACCCCGGTTCATGTGGTCAGTGAAAACAATAACTTCATCATCTGTGGGTGTAGGCCTCTCTTTGCCCAGGTTAGGAGCACGATAAGGCATAACTGGAGCATTTGGCAGATATCTGACTTTGACAAAGTCGGCCAGTGTGGCTTCTGTCGTGGATTTAGCACGGCAGATGTCCTGGTTAAAGCACTTAGGTGTGAGGCCATCGCTCAGGTTAGCTTAAAGGGGTTAAAGCGGACGAAGGACACAGGGAGTTTTATACTAGTTCGGCCCCTTCGATGAAGGTAAAAGCCTACGTCTATTTTGGTGTGGTATTGCTTGGGCTTCGATGACCAGGGAGCGAATCCGCTTGCCTGTGTCTCGAGCTATTGTTTTTCTCCTCCTGAACCATCGCCGCCGCGTCCCTTTATATAGGAGGCGACGCCCGGTCCGGTTTACAGAATCCCGAGGCCGGCTCATAAACGTGTCCACCTCGGTCTCTACTCTTTCTATCTTACATCCCAAGTTACATGGTACGACGGTTTACAGACCATGGGCCTTATACATGGGCCCTAAACCTCTGTGGGCTATAACCTCCTGTTACATACTCTACTGGGCTTCTGATAATATAACCTTACCAGCGTAATCCGGACCCTCCTGGTCGGTTTATACCCGATAGTCATATCCCTGACATTAGGCCCCAGATTGATTTGAACTTGTTCATGTCAGTCTTCCAAGTCTTGTACGAATTTCCCTTTCTGCAACTCTTGTATGCTTCATAAACCGGCCATGACGTCATCTCCTGGAATCGCTTCAATCTGTCATGACATCATCTGCGCATTTAACGCCTGCATTTGTTTGTTACCTTTCTTTATTGCCGCTCCGAAGATCGAGGCGACAGCTCAATCTATATCCGATTTTCGGCCTCCTCGATTCCCGCGCTTGCTGTTTTTATCCCCTTGGCCTATAAATACAGCCGAGGCCCATCTCTTTTCCCCTTCTGTTTCATCTTCCTACGTCTCCAACGCCCGAGCTTCCACCGCCGTCCTTCGAGCTCGCCGTCGTCAGCAAGCCTGGCCGCTGCATCGACCTAAACGCGTCCAGACACTTCACCGCTGCCCTTTGCTTCCTCGGGTACGTTGTCTTCTTGCCCATAGATCTCAGTTCTAAGGTTTCTCTGTAGCTCGTCGCGAACCCTCGTTCTTCATAGTTCATCGCTGTAGATTGATTTTAGCTGTAGATGTCAAACTTGTTAGGTCAACCCTCATTCGTGCGCTTCCGCTCCATCGTCATAACTTTAGTTTCTTCCGCACTGCTAGTTTGGGTTGAATCTGTAAAAAACTTCCGCTGCCTTCACTGAATATAACTTGAATTGTTCTGTCTTTTTCCTGCGCTGTAATTCCATGTTTCACCTCTGCTTCATGTGAAAGCTATTTCTCACACTTTAGATCTGCAGCTCATCTACTTATGTTACCGGTTTAATCATAGCCTGCTTCTCATATGCCTGTACTGACGGTTTAGATGTAAACCTGTATTCCATAATCGACGGTTTAACTTCTTCTTTCTATCATCATAAACCGGTGGCTGTCTTGTGCACGCCTGATCCGGATTAGGGGGTACCATTAGTCCCTTGCTTAAACCGTCGATTAAATCAATACTCTCACAGAACACTCCGGTTTACATTAAGTAGATTTGTAAACCGGGTCTTGTATTATATTTTTCAGCACTCCTACATTGGAAAAGATGGCCAAACAGTTCATTGCTTGCAATTGGGTCCCTTCCCGGATCACTGAGGACGACCTAGTAAAGGCCGCCTCAATTGGTATGCTGGGTCCTAAAGAGGTTCTGCACTGGCGGGCCCCTGGAAAGGAATGTCCTCCTACACCCAAGGAAGGCGAAATCCTTGTTTTCTTTGATCATCTGGCCCGGGGCTTTAGCCCGCCCGGTTCAAAGTTCTTCCGCGACGTTCTAGACAATTTCCAACTCCATCCACAGGACATAGGTCCCAATTCCATATCCAACATCTGCAACTTCCAAGTCTTCTCAGAAGCATATCTTCAACAGGAGCCATCTGTGGAGCTGTTCCGGGATTTCTTCCACCTGAACCGCCGAACTGAGTTTTCGGACGGGCCTCAAACCGAACTTGGTGGTGTGAGCATCCAAAAGAGGAAGGATGTAAGCTTCCCTCACGCCGCTCTTCACAGCCACCCCAAAGAACGGAACTAGACTTGGTTCTATTATAAAGATATTTCACCTGAAGGAGAGAATCCGCTGCCGGGTTACCGCGCTTACCGTCTGGCGCCAAGTCATCCTTTGCCGCAGCGTCTAAGCGCCCAAGACCGGGCTCGATATGCCCCTCAACTCTCCAAGCTCAGGGCTTTCGTAGCTAACGGTTTAACCGGAGTGGACTTTGTTCGATGCTGGCTCTCTTGGAGCATTCTTCCATTAAGCCGGCGCTCAAGCTTAATGTGTGAATATACTGGCAAACCGGAAGATCCTCAGCGTCACACAAAAATAGTACTTCCTGACAACAAAGTTACTGAATCCGCAAAGAAGATGCTGAATATCCCTTTGGAAGACTGCAACCGGACCGGTTTAGCTCCCTTCTGCGCAGACAACCAACCACCGCCGGTAAGACTCTTCTGTCTATTTCTTTTCACTTTAATCCGTTCACATCAGTTGTTTTCAACATGTTATTATTCCTTTATGCAGGCCAATGATCCTTTCTGGAAGAAGAAAGCTCAAGATAAACCGGCGAAGCAATCACGCAAGAAAACCTTTGCCGTAAAGAAGAAAAAAGTTGCTGTCGCTTCCGGTTCAAACCCTGAAGAAGATGATCCGGCTTCTGAGGTACTGCTTGCCTCTTATGTCCTTTGATCTCTCTTTGTCTGAATTTATGTTAATAATGCCTTTCCTCAGGACCTGGCGGAGGGAAGTAAAGCAGATGGAGTTGAGGTAATTTCTCTCTCATCTGATTCAGAACCGTTGCCACCCAAGATTCGTCGGGTATCCCAAAAGTATCCATTTTCTCATCCTTATGCTCAATTGGATCCCAACTTTCTTTTGAAGAAACAATAGCATGAAGCTCGCCGGACCACACGCCACAGTGGCCACGTGGTTTAATCGTGTGGGATACCTCTCACGCCAGCTCGCAGATGCCGCTCGGAGGTTTTGCTCACTCCAACCCTTCTTCATCCAAAAGCAGGCCTTATTCGAAAACCTCTTAAACCGTCTCATCCCAACTACCAGGAAGCTCCTCTATCTTCTTTCGGCGAATCAACTGCTACTCAAGTCCCAGTGCTTAAGACCGTTCCTGGGTAAGTCGTATTTCCAGACGTCTGGTTTACCTTTCCGTTTTGACTTTGTGATTCTCATGGCTCTTTTGATCTTTTATCAGAATGCCCAAGCCTAGCAAAAAGGCGAAATTGAATAAACCGGCTGCCAAAACCACCACTGCTGAACCGGCCGAGGACCCTAAGGCGGCCATTCCTCCAGAGGAAACTGTTGAAGTTCAGCACGATGATCCCACCCCTATGGATCATGAAGATCTTGCTGCTCCGGGGGTGACATTATGGAGAACACGGCTGAACCGGCAAGCCCTGACCGGGTTAGTCCTCCTCGGGCTAGCGCGGCTCCTGTTAGTCCGGCGCGCACTGCTGATCCCCTCCAGCCAACCGCTACTTCAACGGAAGATGTTGAAATAATTGGGATAGGATTCTCTGCTCCCACAGAGCCTGTTGCCTTGGCTAGGCACACTGCCAAGGAGGAAAAATTTCAGCAAGATAAAGGCAAGTGGAGCACAGACTTGTCAAGTGATGCTTAGCTTAGTGCCCAGGAGCTCCATTCTGGGTATCTGAACCGGCTCTTCACCAGCCGTGACTATGAAGCCGGCTTAGTCGACATGATGAAAGATAAATATGAGGTAACTTTCTTTCGTTTTGCTTTTCGTTTATGCTTTGTATTCTGCAATCATACCTTTAGGCCATAGTAGCCGCCAAGTGCCGGTTTACTTCACTGTAGGTGAACCGGGACTTCTCTTATGTCTGAAAATGAACTCACATTAGCCCCCAAGTGCCAAGGGCATAACTTGTTTATGTGCTTGGGACTTGTCTGAAAAGTTACTTTCTTTACTTCAATTGTACATTAGCCCCCAAGTGTCGAGTACATAACTTGTTATGTGCTTGAGACTTTAATTGAACTGTCCTTCTAACACGTTTGCATTTCTTGCAGGCTGACTTGAACCGGAGAGCTTCGGAGGCAACTGAGCTCCGGAATAGCTTGGCCTTCCATGAGACTGCTTCAACCAAAGCTAAGGAAGAACTTGTCCTTGCTTTAACTAACATGGAAAAAATAAAGAAAGATTTTGAAGGAGAGCGGTCCACATGGGAGGTGCAAAGGGACGCTCTAGAAAAAAGAGCGAAGGATGCTGAAGCTGCTCTCAATCCGGTTATGCAGGAGCTATCCGGGTTGAAACAGCAAATAGAGAACATGACATCTGCTATCTTCGGTGAGTACCTGTCTTCGTATGTTTGCATCCTTGCAATCTTTATTCTGCTCCGGTTTAACTCACCAATTGTATATAGGGAGGCGCATAACTCATCTGGGAGATGATGTTCGGAAGAAGCTCAAGGCTGCTTATACCCTGGTGGAGCAGCTCTACTCCGGTGCTCAAAGGGCTATCAGCGCCATGTCGCACAATAAACCGGCGCCGACCACCATCCAAGCCACTCTGGAAAAGCTATTTGTCTTGCCTGCTCGACTCGTTGAGGTAAAGAAATCTGCTGCACGAGCTGGTTCTCTTATGGCGTTAACCCCGGCCAAAGCATGGGTCCCCGATTTTGATCCGGCGGAGGCCATGAATGGTTACCCTAGTATGAAAGAGGACGGGTCAGCCTTCTCTTCTGAAGATCTCCGTTCTTTAACCAAGGACATGCGCCCTCTTGCCAGTAAGCTTGCTGATGAAGCAGATTTAACAAGGTATCATCCGGCTTACGATCTAGAGAATTCGCAGGTGGAGCGGCCGGTTTACAACACCGAAAATCTGATCCCACCAGTTCGTAAGCACACCTTCGCTCCAGACATTGATCCGTCAGATCTTATAAACGACGAAGTATATTTTCGTGCCCTCGCCAAGATGGACTGGAGCGCTCCTGATTTCCAGCAGCTGCCAGAAGTCGACGAAGATCTGGAGCAAGCTGACCCTCAGCCTGCGCAGCGTACTGAAGAAGAATCGTAAACCGTCCGATTTAACTTTTAGCTGCTGAATACTTTGCAAGAAACTTTGATCCATTCGGGCCTGCAAGTGCCTTGTAGTAGAATAGTTGAGATACTGCCTTTGTCCCACTGTTATGGTATTATCTTGATTGTCATCTCCCAATTAATCTTATGTTTGCAATGTTTTAACAGCTTATATTACCTGTGCCTGCATGAACAAAGCTAACAGATATCCTGGCGGTTTACCACCGGACAGATTATACTGCCCTGATATATATATCAAATGGATAGCTTTTGAACTGCATATAAAACGCAAACATATACCATACCTCTGATTAAGTGTGCCTGTAGACCTTAACCCGATAGGAATAACTTAAAGCGCGGGCGCTGATGAGGCCCTTGGCTCTCTTGTTGGCTTAGAATTATGGCTGATCCGGGTTACGATGAACGCCGGTTTAACTCTTGCTGGTGTTCATGACCCAGACTTATGGTCAACCTTGTAGTTGTCCAGTCACGCATCAATGGACTTGGTTACAAACCAATGACCTTGACGACAAAGATTTGTGAAATCATAAAAAATAAAAAATAAGGTTTTTTTGAGCAAATAAGACCATGTAGTCGAGGCTTTTTACGAGCTGCCAGGCTCCAAATTCGAGGCTTTTATGAGCTGCCAGGCTACTGTCATTAACCATTTTAGCAAAGCATGTCAAGATGCTCCGCAATCCTTAACCAAATCATCGATGACAAGCTACCCAATGTTTCAAAATCTCGTAAAGATTTTGTCTTTAGGTAATCAACCCGATGATCGTCAATTTAACGTGGCCAAGTTCAGGGTCCCGAAGGATTGACTTGTGGCAGGTTCGACGGGTCATACCAGGTTTACCTGGACGGCGTGATTTACTTGATGCAGGCAGGTTAATCCGGGGTTTTAGGTGCATGCACCGGGCTTCCAAGCCATGTTCACTGCAAGGGTATTCAACTCGATGCGAGCCCCTAGGTAGTGTGTGAGTCGTTTGCTCATCGGGGCATATGTTTGAGCTGGGCTAGGCACCAACACTCTCTTTTACCCCTCATCATCATGTGGAAATTGCCGAAGCAACCAGAGCAGTGCTCTTGTGATGGGCTTCATACCGCCGCCAGCTTAAGAGACCATGGGAAAAAACTTCCTTGCCCGCGGAAGCCCCCATGTGGCTCTTGTTCGTATAGATAAGATGGCTGATTCCTTGATGTGTCAAGGGCGCCGGTTTAGGAGGCCATGGAAAGCTTCTGTGGAAACTCCCATGTGATACTCCTTTGTGAAAAACACGGTTGGATCCTTGATTCTATCAAGGGCGCCGGTTTAAGAGGCCATGGAAAGTTTCTTTCGAAACCCCCATGTGATACTCTTGTGTGAAAAACACGGCTGATTCCCTGATTTTATCAGGGGCGCCAGTTTAAGAGGCCATGGAAGGTTACTTTCGAAGCCCCCATGTGATACTCTTTTGCGAAGAAGATGGCTGATTCCCCGGTGTTCCGGGGGCGCTAGTTTATTTTATTAATCAAAATATATACATTGTACATAAAGCGGAGCCAATGGCTCAAGTATAATAAGGTCGAAGAAGAGCGATGTTCCACGGCCGCTTTGTCTCCTCCTCCGCCGTACGTGAGTCCTTATGTTCTCTAACGTCGACAAGGTAGTATGTTCTGTTGTGAAGGTTTTTGCTGACCACAAAGGGTCCTTCCGAGGGTTGGGATAGCTTGTGCATATCTGTCTGGTCCTGGATGAGCCGGAGCACCAGATCTCCCTCCTGGAACGTCCTGGTCTTAACCCGGCGGCTGTGGTACCAGCGCAGATCGTGTTGATAAATCGTTGACCACGCTGCTGCCGTGTCCCGTTCCTCGTCTAGCCGGTCCAAGCTGTCTTGTCTTGCTTGTTCGTTATCCGCTTCAACGTAAGCCGCCACCCATGGTGAGTCATGCCGGATATCACTAGGGAGGACCGCTTCAGCACCGTACACCATAAAGAAAGGCATGTATCCTGTAGATCTATTAGGCGTAGTGTTGATGCTCCATAAGACAGAAGGCAACTCCTCTACCCAACAACCCGGCGTTCTTTGAAAAGGAACCATAAGCCGGGGCTTGATGCCTCTCAAGATTTCTTGGTTGGCTCTCTCAGCTTGGCCATTGGACTGAGGGTGAGGTACTGATGATACATCAAGGAGAATATGTTCTCTCTGACAAAATTCCTCCATATCTCCTTTAGATAGGTTGGTGCCATTATCAGTTATAATGCTGTGTGGAAAGCCAAACCGGAAAATCACCTTTTTGATAAACTTAACCGCTGTTGCCGCATCACACTTACTGACAGGTTCTGCTTCAACCCACTTTGTAAATTTGTCCATTGCTACTAACAGGTGGGTTTTCTGATCTTGGGATCTTTTAAAGGGTCCAACCATATCAAGCCCCAAGTCGCAAACGGCCAAGTAATTGGAATCATCCGCAGCTCCTGCGCTGGTACATGAGCACGCCGTGAAAATTTCTGGCAAGCGCCACATTTTCTAACCAAGTCCTCTGCGTCGACGTGAGCCGTCAGCCAGTAGAACCCATGATGAAAAGCTTTAGCTACCAAGGACTTTGAACCGGCGTGATGACAACAATCCCCTTCATGAATCTCTCGAAGAATATCGCAGCCTTCCTCTGATGATACACACCGCTGAAACGCCCCAGAAACGCCGCGGTGATGAAGTTCTCCATTGATAATAGTCATAGACTTAAACCGCCGGATTGTCTGTCAGGCCTCAACTTCGTCCTCTGGCAACTCACCTCGGCTCATATATGCCAAATAAGGGAGTGTCCAATCCGGAATGACGTGAAGTGATGCGACCAACTGTGCTTCTGGATCGGGAACAGCCAAGTCCTCCTTTGAAGGTATCTGCATCGACGGATTATGCAATTCATCCAAGAAAGTATTAGGTGGAACCGGTTTGCGCTAAGAGCCCAGCCGGCTTAACGCGTCAGCTGCTTCATTTTTCCGCCGGTCTATATGATCCACCTGGTACCCTTTGAAGTATCGTGCGACTGCATCCACTTCTCGCCGATAAGCTGCCATCAGTGGATCCTTAGAGTCCCACTTACCGGATACTTGTTGTGCCACAAGATCCGAGTCACCAAAGCACTTAACCTGGCTCAAGTTCATCTCCTTGGCCATCCGCAAACCATGGAGGAGAGCTTCATACTCAGCAGCATTGTTAGTACAAGGGAACATTAAATGGAGGACGTAACAGAACTTATCACCTAGTGGGGAAGTTAACACGACTCCAGCCCCCGAGCCCTCCAACTGCCTTGAACCGTCAAAGTGAATAGTCTAGTATGTATGATTCGGCTTTTCCTCAGGTGCTTGCAATTCTGTCCAATCATTGATGAAATCCACCAGTGCTTGGGACTTTATAGCAGTACGGGGCACATACTTTAATCCGTGCGGGCTAAGCTCAATGGCCCACTTTGCCACCCTGTGAGTGGCTTCTCTATCTGGATTATATACCTTAATGGAGCTGAACTGACAACTGTGATTGGGTGGCCCTGAAAGTAATGCTTCAACTTCCGGTTTGCCATGAACACTCCATACACCAACTTCTGCCAGTGTGGATATCTCTGTTTTGACTCGATGAGTACCTCACTGACATACTAAACCGGCCGTTGAACCAGATATTCTTTGCCTGCCTCTTTGCGCTCCACCACAATGGCCACGCTGACTGCACGGGCATTGGCGGCCACGTATAACAATAGCGACTCCTTGTCAACTGGGGCAGCAAGGACTGGTGGTTCTGCCAATTGCCGCTTCAGATCTTCGAACGCAGCGTTTGCAACATCACTCCAGACAAACCGGTCCGTCTTTTTCATCATCTGATAGAGCGGGATTGCCTTCTCTCCTAAACGGCTGATGAAATGACTCAGCGCTGCAATACGGCCCGCCACGCGCTGAACATCATTGATACATGCCGATTTAGCCAAGGATGTGATCGCTTTGATCTTCTCCGGATTAGCTTCAATCCCTCTGTTTGACACTAGGAATCCAAGGAGCTTGCCCGCCGGAACACCAAAGACGCACTTCTCCGGATTGAGCATTATTTTATAAACTCGGAGGTTGTCGAAGGTTTCTTTTAAATCCTCTATCAGTTTTTCCTCCTTCCTAGATTTCACCACGATGTCATCAACATAAGAATGGACATTTCTTCCAATCTGCCCTCCTAGGCAGTTCTGCACACAACGCTGGTAGGTTGCTTGGGCACTCTTGAGCCCAAAAGGCATGGATACATAGCAGAAGGCTCCAAAGGGAGTTATGAAAGCTATTTTCTCCTGGTCCTTAACTGCCATCTTGATCTGATGATAACCTGAATATGCATCCAGAAAACTTAGCCGCTCACATCCCGCCATAGCATCGATAATTTGATCAATACGGGGAAGAGCAAAACGATCAGTTGGGCAAGCTTTGTTCAAGTCTGTGTAGTCAACACACATCCTCCAGGTTCCGTTTTTCTTGAGCACCAATACCGGATTAGCCAACCACTCTGGATGAAACACCTCAACTATGAAGCATGCGGCCAAGAGCCTAACCACTTCTTCACCTATAGCCTTACGCCTCTCTTCATTGAAGCGGCGCAAATACTGCTTGACCGGTTTAAACTTCGGATCAATATTAAGACTGTGCTCAGCGAGTTCCCTCGGTATACCTGGCATGTCAGAAGGCTTCCATGCAAAGATATCCCGGTTCTCACGGATGAACTCGATGAGCGCGCCTTCCTATTTGGGGTCTAGGTTAGTGCTGATAGTGAACTGCTTGGATGAATCACCCGAAACAAAGTCAACCTGCTTGGTTTCCTCTGCCAATTTGAACTTCAACGTCGGATCATGCTCTGTAGTTGGCTTTTTCAACGGGGACATATCAGCCGGATCAACATTGTCTTTATAAATCTTCAGCTCTTCCGTAGCACAAACTGCCTCAGCATATGCCGCGTCTCCTTCCTCGCATTCCAACGTGATCTTACGGCTCCCGTGAACCGTGATGGTTCCCTTGTGACCCGGCATCTTGAGCTGTAGATAAACATAACACGGTCTAGCCATGAACTTGGCGTAAACCGGTCTCCCAAACAGAGCATGATATGGGCTCCTGATCTTTACAACCTCAACGGTCACCGTCTCCGATCTAGAGTCATGCTCATCCCCAAAGGTAACTTCCAGATCGATTTTCCCAACTGGGTAAGCCGATTTACCGGGCACCACCCCATGGAACACAGTGTTGGACTGTCGGAGTTTCTTGCCTGTCAACCCCATATGTCGAAAAGTGACCCAGTTGCACATGGTGATTGTCTTTGGTGGCATTGTGAACAAGCAGACCTAAAGAAGGAAAGATTATTGCCAGTTCAGAATCAGTTCGTTAAAACCGGAAACAAATGTTATACTACAAGTTCAGCATGACGGCTTAAATGGGGCCTAATGGCATAAGAATAATTATAAGTCGCAAAATTAAGCCGCCATGACAGATGCGAGCATTCAGAAAAGCAAATTTCACTAAGTCTGGGAAAAACAGTTTTTGCAGGCTGCAGTGGTAATTTTGGATCTACAGCTGTTCGAAAATCAAGATTAAAATGACGAACAGGCAAACCTAAAGTTCAAGGTCATACAGTTTCTGAGGATGAATCTACTCTACCAGAGATGAGATATCATGATGTTTTATGAGGAGATATGAACAGCATCAGCGCATAAGGAAATACCAAGATCAGAAGAGAAGCTATAATGGCGGAAGGAAGAGGAACAGTGACGAACTTCACAGAAACCCTAACAGATCTAAGATGAAAGAACAAGAACAAACATACCTGGTCGGATGAGCGGCGGCGGTGCATGGAAGAAGCCCGATGGCGTCAGGCGGATGCTGCAGAAGCTGATGAAGGCGAAGCAGAGGACGGCGGCGCCGGTGAAGCTCAGAGACAGAGAGTCGTGAGGAAGAAGACGAGACGAAAGAAGTGAGGGGAGAATGGAAAAGGCTCCTGATCCTATTTATAAGCAAGATGGATGAGGGGCAGGCGCGAAAATTGAGGAGGCAAGTAAACATGAAAGTCACGATGCAGGCGCCTCGATTGTCAGGATCCTATCAATGCGGAAAGATTTGTTAGAATCTGGACAGTTCAAAGGCCAGCAACAGGTGACGTCATGGCGGGTTACCGTTATTTCAAAAACTGACGTCATGGCGGATCACTATCATTTCAAAGGCGGATGTCACGGCGGGTTACAGACTCTCGCAAGAAGATGAAGAAAGATTGACATGAACAAGTTCAAATCAACATGGGGCCTAATGTTGGGGATATAAGTAATTCATATGACCCGCCCAGGAGGGGCCGGGTTACCCAACGGTGGCTCATGCACCCAGCCCAGAAGCACGTTAAAGATGGCGGTTTAGTTAAGGGACCAAGGCCTACGGCGGCTTAAAGCCTATAAGTATCAACTGCCATATATGTGACTTGTGTTGTAAGGCATGTAATAAGAGTCACCAGGCCAGACACGATTGTATGAGCTGGCCGGGACTCCGTAGGCCCCACGACGTCAACCCGTGTATATAAGGGGACGACCCGGCAGCGGCTTAGGGCAAGAAACAACAGATCGAGGGCTAGGCAAGCGCATCCGCACCCTAGCAATCGACACCCCAGCAATTCCACCTCAAACTTGATTAGGTTTTACCCTCCCTGCAAGGGGTCGAACTAGTATAAACTCCATGTGTCCTTTCTCTTGTTCTTAACCCCTTTAAGCTAACCACATCGCTATGGCTCCGCAATCAAGTCCTTACCTTAGGACATCTGTCGTGACACTTCCACGACACAATCCATTCATACCACACCTTCAACCAAACGCATCCTAAGACAGTGTCACAGTTTGTACCTAGTATCTTAAATTGTTGCCATCTCATCAGCAGCGCCATTAGAAAATTATTTGGCACCGCTTCAGCAGTTTGTGCATCCAACTTTGGTCCACACATCCGAGCAGCCAAGCAGTAAAATACTAAATCTTTATGGCATGAAGGAACTGGGCATCGGAGTAACTACGTGCTCCGGAGTCCGGGTCCCTGATTTTTTCCGCTGCATCGGTTCGCTAGTGCAGGGCACCGGTGCGAGATGTAGCAGCATTTGTCTTTACACCACTTTTGGCATACATTGTGAACGGCCTTAGTGCTATTAGTTCTATGTTACTAAATTTGTGCATGTACACACCTGTTAGTATCAATTTGCTGTCATCCAAACACTGTCGCTATGCTGTTGCAGTTATATTTACCTTCCTCATAAAATGTTCAATTTGTTATTTATTGTACATGAGTAAGAACTTGTAGCGTTGTTGTAGTTAATTATAGCTTCTGATGTTCCAGAATTTGGTTGTTGTCTCAGTAGCAATTAATTGATTTGCACATTGATGTTTTCGAGAAGATATGTCATAATTAACATGTTCCTTCAGTTTTTCAAAATAAGCATTGGTGATTTTCTATGTTGCTATAAACCCATTTCCCCTACAATTGTTATTGATCTAGTTTTAAATATTATAGGATGAACAGAAGTGTTTTTTACTTGGAGTGGGTTGATCAAGAGTGGCCACAGTCTTTGAAGATGTGCCTAACGAAGCTCTGGAGCATGTATGAGGAAGAGAACTGACGTAGGCTTAGATAAACTGTTTTCAACGCTGAAGATTTTTGAAGATGCAGGATAAAAAGTGGAAGGTGGAGAATGAGCTCAGATTTTTTTAATCAGACTTTGCTAAGATTGTGTTAACGAAGGAGGAGGCACTTTCCCAGTTGGCCCGTGCAAAATAGATTCTTACTGAACTGAAAGCAAAGGTGGATAAGACGAGCCTCGATGATCTCGATTTGGGAAATGAATATATTATTCTAATATTGTTCTTATGAAGTTGAACTAGCTATATGTTGTACTATGATGTTTTCATGTAGCTATCGTACTATGATGTTATAATATATTTATGTGCCTGGTATGAAATTGGAAAAGAGTTGTTCGATATGAAATGTGAATTTGTGTAATACTAGAATTATTAATTGTAAACTAATAAACCTACTAAATGTGTCATGGATCTTTGCGAACGGTTCTAGTAGTAAAATCGCTTGTGATGGATAGCCCAATGCCACACAGTTTTCTTCTTCAAATCGTGTGTGATGTAGTTGATAAAAGCAAACAGTTAACCAAGGCAGAGCGTGTATCACAGTTAAACCTTTCACAGACGAGCCTACACATAAAACTATGTGGGATGTACATACGAACGGAAACATTTTCCCTCGATTGACTGTGTGGGTTGTACATAAGAACGGAAACGTATTCCTTAGATTGACTATGTGCGAAATACATACGAACGGAAACGTTTTCCCTGGATTAACTATGTGGGATGTACATAAGAACGGTAATGTATTCCTTGGATTGACTGTATGTGATATACATACCTACGAAAATGTTTTTCTGGGATTCACCGTGTGGGATGTACATACCTACGGAAATGATTGGGTTTCGATGCCTCACCCGATCGCACACACGCTCATTTGGTGTCCCAGGAGGGCCTATCCCCGACGATTTCTGGGTCGTGTGGAAAGGACCCCCCCCCCCCCTATCGCCCACACTCACTAGGCGACGGTTCCAAATGTCGTCGCGGAAAGGGGTTTAAAACCGTTTGTATAGCACCGACGCGTACTAGTGAATATACATGTGAACTATTTCATGCCCTCTTTTTTCCAGACTATCTATTGCATTTGTCTCTCATACAAGGTATGTACATTCAACTACGTTTCTTGTTTATCAGCCATTTGAATTGGAGCGGGCGATGGCAGTATCTAGTGGAGTAAAAACACGGTCTTCAAATAAAATAGCGCTACCTCTTGGTGGAGATAGCACCCCGGTTGTACATGCACGAGAACCAGCCCTACCACACATAACCTAGACTCTCACAGATTGTACCCCTACTACGATGGACAGAGAACCAGCTTCACCAAATCTAACCCCAACCCCAGCAGATTGTAACCCGGTTCCAGTTAACACTACACCATCTCCACCATAGAGCTCCTAAATAAGAGCAGTTAGTAAGGCAGCTTGAGTGCCCAAAGCGCCAGTACTACCACAGCGAACCCCAACTCCACCAGTTAGTACACCTATTCCTGTGGATGAAGCACAACCAACCATTCGTAGTTTAGCATCTATTGCATTTGATGTTGTTAAATCCTATGTGCGTATCTTCCCATCATGGAAATATTACACTGAAGATAAAGGGAAATGCCAATTGCAGGTGTTCGTCCATGAGTTATGTGTAAGTAATGTTATTCATGGCAATAACTTTGCTTTGTCCCATACATTCTACCTCCATGCTGGTTATTATACAACAAATGTTCCCAATTTTCTCTATAGAGAAGGACCGATTTGGAAACTCAGGATGAGGTAACCTGTGCTAATACCTATGCTATCTTCAAGAATGCTTGGTGGCAGTATCAGAATTACCTGAAGAAAACATACTTCACTGGCAAAGAAACTCATCAAATTCCCTTACGTTCTCATGAGACACATTTACGGGACGATGAATGGGAACGCCTTGTTATGTACTAGTCCTGAACCAAGAATGTGGTAAGGTCTATGAGCTCATTTTTTATTTTAAGTATTATATCATATATCTTATTATACTCTGTTCATGTAGAACAAGTGCTTAAACCTAAAGAACAACTATTCTCATTTAAGATTCCATTGCTATGGTGCGTACTGCTTTGCTCTTGTATCACTATATTTACGCATACAAACTTATTTTTAAATTGAAGGATCCAATCAAAACTCCAATGGCACAACAAGTATGTTTAAGCATGTTTCTTTAACATGTTTGCTCTTCTAAATTGCTCTGTTGATTTCAATTTCAATCGTGTATATATTTGACTTCTCATATCATGCACATTACTAGCATCACAACAGAGCCAATAGTGTTGTTGTACATGTATACCCGTGGTACCCATCTGAAATCTTGTTGTGCCGTGTAGTTTCTCACACTTGTATTATTTCAATGTTGCTTTGTCTTGAATTGATATGATTTGAACCGTGTCTCTACTTTGATTTGGTGGAAAGACAATGCAGTGACCATAGGACATAGATATATGTTTGCTTGATGCTTTTATTATGTACTACTTGGCAATAGAAGACTTGGTAGTTTAATCATATCCACCATACTACTGAACTGGTTCACGGAAATGAGTTTCATATACTACATGCTAAACATGTTATATGTCTGCTTGTTTCTTCTTTTAGAATGCTGACATAATATTGGGGAAGAGCACCTTATTAAGCAATGGTAAAGGAAGTAATGCAGATAAGTGTCGGTGTACTAAGGTAGGGGTACCCTAGTACCCCAACTTGTGCACGGGCAGCGGCAGCTCCCCGCGGCAGGGTTCACCACGCGCTTGCCGGAGACCTTCCTGACCCTTATCTAGCCATTCAAAAACAAAGTATACAAGACAGAAGACCAAGACCCCGGCAAGAGGAGCTTGCCGGGAAGGCCGTCCCAGGCTCGAGATTGCTTAACTAGCACGAGGCCCTGGCAAGAGGAGCTTGTCAGGACGAATAGAAGATTTTATCTTAGAAGACCCGGCAAGGGGCTCGGGGAGCGGCAAGCTTCCGGGCCCGGCAAGGTCGAGATCCCCGGCAAGGTGCTTGCCGGGGGAGGTGCGCTGTGTGCCCGCGCTCCAGCTCATCGGCCCACGCGTCACCCTGGGGCCACTCCAGGGACGCGTGGCGGATGGCTGTGCAGCCTGGGGGACACGGTGGCACTCCACGGCAGAGGATCCATCGCCGTGGCAGACGGAGACGCAACGGCGGGAGCTTTTGGGGTCGACGGCGACAGGCATTAAATGCCCTTGTCCCCCACTGTTAAAGTAGGTATAGACCACTGTTCTGTACTGTAGCTCCACTGTTCCCGCACTGTTACAACTACCACCTCTTTTACATTTTTACCCCTTTCTCCTACGTTGACACCTGTCGGTGACCCCTTGCACTATAAAAGGAGGCCCATGCACAACGTGGAGGGGGTTCGAAACCTAGATTACTCTCACGCACGGTGTAGCTGCTTCTTCAAGCTCCCGAGCGCTCAACTCAATACACAACCAAGCAGGAGTAGGGTTTTACGCATCCGTGCGGCCCGAACCTGGGTAAAAACTGCCCGCGCGTCTGCCTCGATCTGCTCTTCGTGCTCCCTCCGCCCTCGTACCGCACAGACAAGGGGCTCCGGTCCCATAGGTGTTCGTGGCGGACAGTTTCCCCCGACAATAAGGTTCAGGATAGTGAGACATCCTTGTTGGTCTCCAAAAAAGTTGATAAAACAACTAAGAAAAACTATCTTGAAGATAGTGAGACAACCCCAAAGTCATGTCTTGGTGTAGTATTCGAGTTATTGGCCACTACCGCTGGCACAAGCTCTTAGAACTCACTGTCTGAATCAGTTTGTTTTCTTGAGTCTCAACTACAAGCTGAAAGGCATCGATCAGTTGTGTTGCGACAAGAAGTCGAAGGACTTTGGAAGTCCATGGAGAGTTCAGATGCATACTTTCTGGTGCAGTAGCAAGCGTTGGAGGATTTTAGCACCAAACATGAGAAAGCTAATAAGCTTGCTAAGCTTATTGCCAGCATGGTGGATACCCAGGTTCTTGAGCTCTTTTGGTGTTGTTTTAGTTATGGACTTGTTTTGCTTCCACATGTATTTGCACTGGTGGCCAATTTAGACAGCCAGTGTATGTAATATGTTGATTTGTTCCCTATATTTGCACTATTGGCGAACTTTGATGCCTAGTGGATGTAATATGTGTAATAGCCGTAATAGTCCAGGGTTAGTTGCTTGCTTACTTATGTCCTTATTGTCATGTTTAGTTGTTTGCTTGTAGTCACTGCAGTTCGTTTTCCGCGTTTTTCTAGTGGCCACAATAACCTATTTTTTATAAATAGGCCACAATAACCAGGTGCAACATACATACCGTTGTAACCATGGTCCCGCAACTCGCTGTAGTGGCCATGGGCCTCCTACGGGCCGTAGGATCCATGTGCCTTCTACAGGCCATACAATCAATGGGGCCTTGCCATACAATCGATTGCCAAACATGGGCCGTACTATTCATGGACCAATAACGGTCCGCAAAATGGGCCGTAAACGAGCTAGAGTGGAAATCGTCTATTTATGGCCCGGCCATAATGGACCATTAATAGGCCAAAATGTATAACATCTTTAATTCTATCAACTGACATCACGGGTCGTTAATGGGCCAAATTTGATGACGCTATGAAAACAGCCCAACGGGTTAACTGGCCACAAACGGACCGAATGTAACCACATGCTGAATTTGGCCCACAAGGGGAACAGGCCAGTAACAAACTGGAAGTAACCAAAAGCTAGAAATGAGCCCAAGAATAAATGGGTCCTTAGAAGGCCGAAAGTTAACACGGGCTAGAAACATCCCAACGTTATAATGGGTCGCTAATGGGTTTAAAGCGATGCACTGTTCATTATGGGCCAGTTTCACCACATGCCTTTAATGGGCCCATATTTACAAAGGGCCTCGTATTGGTCGAAAGACGGCATGGACCATACATGGGCCGGAAGTTACAGGTCCCAACTTGGATAGGCGATAACGGGCTATATGGGAACATGTTGTTAACAAGCTTTCCGTGGGCTGGGCCGCTACCTTTTGACCAAGTCAAACGGGCAGGCATTTTCACCCGAATGGACCTCTATTGGGTCGTGCCACGTGTTGATGTATCATAGGCGCCTCCCGTCCAATGAGTGGATGACATCTGTCCCATTGCCGAGCCAACACGTGGAATCATCCAGCGAATGACAATTTTACACATGGAAAATCACCATTGGTCGTGGCTGTTAGCGGGTTATCGGATCCAAAACCGGACCCAATAGCTTAAGGTAGACCCGTTACAATGGATGCCACGTGTCGATCACCCTTGACGAAAGCACTTCCATGCCGCGACATTTATCGTCATGGAAGTGGACACTTCCGTGATGATAATTTTGGTATTGTCATGGAAGAATTCTGCGACAGCTAACGTATGACTATCTTGATTCTATCATAGAATCGTCATGGATGTACATGCATGACAGAAAATGTGACCTACTGTGACAAACATGTATCATCACGAAAGTGTTTTTTGTAGTGGTGGGAGGCGTAGGATGAAGATGGTCTCTCTCAAACAACCTTGCAACCAAATAACAAAGAGTCTCTTGTGTACCCAACACAACCAGTACAATGGAAAATTGTATAGGTGCATTAGGTCGGCGAAGAGATGGCGATAAAAGTGTAATAATGATGGTAGAAATATATTTTTATAATCTGAATAAATAAAAACAACAAGTTAGCAAGTGATAAAAGTGAGCACAAACGGTATTGCAATGCTTGAAAACAAGGCCTAGGATTCGTACTTTCACTAGTGCAATGTGGGGACCCCGACTCATAAGTCGAGATCACCGAATGCACGTGTACACTCATCCCAGAGATCAATGCTCACTGAACACACATAAGCTCAATAACAAGAGTCTTACATCCATACATACCGTATTACACAAATTGTGACCATTATGGTCAAGTCTTGAGAATATATCATGACAGCGGAAATCTTTGTTGACAACTTGGACCCATGCCATCTGCCTTAACCCTACACGCATTCTGACTGGGAAGCGTCCTAGCTCGCATGTTCGTTACCAAGAAATCTTCATCATATCCTGTTCTTTCATGCCTGGCCAATAAAATAACTAGTGTCAAGCCAATGAGTACTTTGAATGTACTCGCAAGCAACCCAAGAGAGTGATAATAGAATAATTATGCAAGGCTCTACTGCTAAATTAGTAGTTTTGCGGAAAGCTAGTTTTTCTCATGCAAGTACGATCAACATTTATCATGGATATGAATGCGTCTGCAACAGGTATAGGAGGTTACAAACATCAACATCGAGAAAGAGTTATGAACAACTCATGCTCAAGCTTATTGGGACTTCCTCACGAATCACGTCAACAGATTTACCCAAACCGTGTTGTTTTCCATAAACATATGGACATAGTCTAAGCAGCACCACCCAATTGTCCTTGACCGTGGACACGGCTATTCGAATAGTTTTACACTCTACAGAGGTTGCACACTTTACCCACAAGATCCGGGAAGCTTTCGTGTCATCCATGATCCCGCAGTACCTCAAGTACTCGGGGGAAGCACCCGATCATTACCTTTCCCTAGACAACACTAACATAGGGTCCACTCGTTGGTGCACGGCCCTTATGTATAAGCAAAAGATCTTGGGACTCTGCCCTTTTCACATTATCACACATACACGAAGGGACAAACGGTGTGTCTAGTGCCCTGTGAAAACAGTCATGGCCGCCTATCCAAGCACAACCCCGTCCCGAGAGTGACTTGGAGTCACCCCCGTCACTAGTAATGTGGGCACCATGCTAGTATCATCCTAAGTAATCAATAATGGCCCGTCCCATAAAGGGGTAGAGTGGTTGCACATGTTTGGTTGGGACGGTCGATAAATCTTGAATCTAATCCATCTCTGTAAACAACACTGTCATCAAGCCTCGGTACACTACTTCTCCACTAAGTAGTGCCCTAGTTCCTCATCATCTCCCAGGGGCATTAGTGGCACCAACTGGGTTATTTGCAAGTATGTCAAACCACACTTGTCTCTTTCAATGTGTAACCCTGACCCATTTTGCATAGCCAGCTTACTATAGCATATTTCTACAACCCACCAACACATCTCTAAACAATGGTAGAGTCATGAACAATGCAAGTATCAACGGGGTATGCAACGGAGGCAAGCCTAGCTAGGCTGCCATTAAAGATATATCATGCACTCGATGAAACATTGAAAATACTTTCATGATATAAAAGGGTTCAACATGGTCAAAGGGCTACTTGCCTGGTTCATTTTGACGGAATCAAAAAGACATATCTGGTAGAATCATAACCATAGAGAGTCTTCAAGTCTTCTGGTCCTTCTCCAAGTACTCTGTCTACTTCGTCAACTAACATCGGAAGCAATCATAATAAGCAACACAACAAGGCAAAAATAAAAGTGCTCTAAAAATGGGAGTTGGAATTTTCTAGGATACCTCTGGTCATATGAGGAATTACCAAGGTGGTTTCATTGGAAACGGGTCAATGGATATTTTGGAACATTTCAATATGAAGGATCCAAGGGATTTCTGGATTTGCAAGAAGTGTACAGAAGAATTATTTTTGAAAAATGAGCAAAGGCACCCATTTAACAAGGAATGATTTTAGAAGCATCTAGGAGTTGGTTTCATTGGATTTGGTGTTAAAATGAATTTCCTAGGGATTTGTAAAGTTGGCTATACATGGATAAATAGACCAATATTTTATGTGGTACATAAATCATTGGGAAAAATGTTCAAAAACTAAGTTATGAACATATAAGTATCTAGGAACTTGAATCATGGTATTTGGATCAACAATGGGCTCTCTATGATTTTCCAAAGTTTATCACAAAAATGAAAAAGTGTGATTTCATAAATATTTTTGAAGGAAATGTTTCTGGAAAAATGTGCAAGTACCGCTGATACGTCCAAAACGTATCTATAATTTCTTCTTGCTCCATGCCTCTTTTGGGTGATATTGCTATGATATTTATACACTTCCATACACTTTTGATCATATTTGGACTAACCTATTAACTCAGTGCACCCCAGTGCCAGTTTCTGTTTTCTCCTGTTTTTGTATTTCAATTTTTCCCATTACGAGAACTGCCAGAAAAATCCCGGAAAAATTATATAAAAAATTAGCGTTCCAGAAGGTTCCCGGTAGCCAAAGTACAGCCGGGGGGGGCCACCAGGGCTCCAGGCGCCCTGGTGGCGCCCCCCCTGGGCCGCGCCGGGGGGGGCGCCTGGGCCCCCCGAGCCTCGTCTGGTGCCCCCCTTTGGCATATATTTAGACCGTCTCCCAAAACCCTCGAGACGGGAACCCTTTTTCGCGATCTCATCTCTGTTCCGCCACCGCCGCCGCTTCCAAGATCGGGAGCACCAGGAGAACTCTTCCCGGCACCCTACCGGAGGGGAGGATCACCACCGGGAGCTTCTCCACCACCATGGACGCCTCTCGGATGAGTTGTGAGTAGTCTCCCTTGGACCATGAGTCCATGACCAGTAGCTATGTGATGTTCTCCTCCCGTTCTTGTGCTTCACTAATTAGTCCTCGTGAGCTGCCCTACATGATCGAGGCACATATGTAATCCTTATGCTGTTGCTATGATGAGTTTGCTGGGATCCGATGGATTATGAGATTATGTTCAGATTGTGTTTGAGTAATATATTTGATTCACCTCTTTTATATTTATGTTCGTAAGTAATTCTTGCATGTTCTCCGTTGTTATTTATTGCTTTGGCCAAGTAGTAGGTAGTGACTCCAAGAGGGAACGTTATGCTTGATTGTGGGTTCATGCCCCTCGATGACTAGCTTGAGTGACAGAAACATGAGTCTAGGGGATGTGATGTTGCCACAAGGGGAAAACAACGGTGCATGTGCCCGTGGGTGCAAGGATTGTTTACTTTACGCAAAGTTCTTTTAATGCAGTTGTCTGTTGCTTTGAGTTTACACTATGGGTGGGACTCGCAACTTAATACCAGCGAGATGTTCTCGATAGATATCTCAAGGTGGATGATTAGTAGTAGATGCAGATGGATTTCGGTCTACTTACCTCGGCGTACCGCCCATGCTTTGAACCTCTACCTTTCTTGCAACTTAGTCAGCATTGGTTTGCGCACATGGTCCTGTCAATTGCCCAGCTGTAATTCGTTTACCTCACATAGTTGTTTTATCGTCTTTTGGGAGAGAGACATCACTAGTGAACATCATGGGACTCCGGTCCATATTACCATCATTGATCACATCCGCTATTTACTTTTCCGCTTTTTACTTACTATTGCAATTATATCTATCACTATTATCACTTGTGTTTGATCCTTTGTAAACTACAAGGCCGGAGGGATTGACAACCTCTCTGTACTCGTTGGGAGCAAAGTTATTTGTATCTGTGTGCAGGTCCACGTTGATTGCTAATATCTGGCGCCGTTAGCAGTTGACACCTTCTTGTTGAAACTAGGAGTCTCAGGGAAATCGATCCTTGGTATTGCCAAGGGAAAACTTCCGCTACACTGCATCTCAAACCTTCCACTTCGGGTAACCAACGAGGGGCGAGAAGCCATCAAGCAAAGTTTTCTGGCGCCGTTGCCGGGGACTCCACTCTTCAGGATAGGGGAGTTGCACACTATCTTTTACCTTTGCTTTTTAGTCTTGTTAGTTTACCTTTCAGTTTTGCTTTAGTATCTTTTATCGAAAATCACAAAAATAGTTATCTCATTCTTTAGTTGTCA
The DNA here is from genome assembly GCA_902687465.1 of Secale cereale. Taxonomy (NCBI): domain Eukaryota; kingdom Viridiplantae; phylum Streptophyta; class Magnoliopsida; order Poales; family Poaceae; genus Secale; species Secale cereale. The sequence goes on from LR738713.1 coordinate 395,945,754, forward strand.
TTATGTCGGGTCCTTTTGTCTTTGACGAGGCAGAAGTTCTCACCTTTAAACAAAGAGGTGGGGAAAGTTTGAAAGATGCTTGGTATAGAATTAGTGATTCTCAAAAAAGAGCCACCAAGAAGCAACCTACTACTATCCTACTTAGAAATTTTTATGTTGGAATTACTTCTTTGAATAGGTTTATTCTAGATACTGCTATCAATGGGAATTTCTTAGAGGCCCCAGTTTGGGAGTCTCTTAGTATTATTGAAAATCTTGTTGGGAGTCCCCCTGTTATTAGCATTCAAGAGGACATCACCCTAGCTCACATTATGAAAAAACTTGAAAAAATAGAGCTAGAGATGCCAAGCATTAATAAGATAAATGAGTTGGATCGTAAGATCCAAGGGAATTTGAATAGGCTTGATAGCTCCATGCATAAAATTTTCAAAACTTTGGAGACCGTCAAATTCCATGACTTGGACTCTTCTAGGATAGACAAGATTGAGGAAATCTTTGATACTGTAGGAACTACTTTCTTCTCAATCAAAACCAAAAAGGTAGAAACTCCGGCAAAGAGGGAGCCTAAGTTCGTTCACGTTCCAAAGGCTCCCCGTTCTAAAAGTAATCCATCTATTGCCAAAGGGGTTGAAACTGTAAACACTTTGGAAGAAACACCTCTCTTTGATGAATTTATAAAAGAATCTTCCCTTAAATTTTATCCTTTTGGTCTTCTCCCTAGAAGTATCTCTATGAGGCCTTTATTTGAAAGTCCTCTTAAGACTAGTTGTATTATTGAAGAGCTTTTTGATGATCTTGATGATGGTTCAATTGATACAACTTGACCTCTTTGCATTATGCCTAGCTTAAAGGCATAAAAGAAAGCGCTTTTGGGAGGCAGCCCACATGAATAAATTTTATTTTGTTTTTGTTGTGTCTTGATGTTGTTTACTAAAGTAGCATCATCATTGTATCTTTGCTTTTCAATTTTGTGCCAAGTGTAGCCTCTGATTGCAAGAAAGTTCAAAAGTTGTGACGTGCTGTCCAGGAAACAGATTCTGTCCTTGGATAGAAAAATTCGTATAAAATCACCAGATCATCTTTTTGGTCTGAATTTTTTCGACAGCGTGCTCTATATAATTTTCTTTCGTGCATCTGTTTTGAGTTTTTTTATTAGAGTTGCAGAAGTGCCCCGGAAAAATCATTTACTACCTGCTGTTCTGTTTTTCACAGATTCTGTCCTGTTTTGCCTTTCCTTCATTTTGCAAACCTAGAGCTTGCTTTTTCTTTGCAAAAACCTTTTGGCAATCTTGAGAAATAGTAGAACTTCAAGAATATCTTTATTTCCAGCAAGGAACAATTATTTTATTATGGGTACTAACCTCGCTAATCAGATTATGATGAGTTATGTATGAAGGGAGTTTTCAAGTGTGCGAGGGAAGATGATAAAAAGATCCAGGAGTGTCAAACGCTCAAGCTTGGGGATGCCCCCATGCACCCCCAAGAAATATTCAAGGAGACTCAAGCATCTAAGCTTGGGAATGCCCCCGTGCATCCCCTTCTCCATCAACATTATCAGTTCGTCTTTCGTTCCACTATATTTTAATCACTTCATGTGTTATGTGCTATGCTTGGAGAGTCTTGCTTTTAGTTTTCCTTTTTAGTTTTTCCTTAGCTTTTCATAACGAGTCGGAACTCAGCTTTCTTTATGTGGGAGAGAAACACGCTCCACTTCTACCTAGAACATAACATAGAATTTTCATGTCTATCTTTGTTGTGTGTGTTCTTTGTCTTTCAATAGCTACTATCATGCTTAGCTTTTAGCTTTCATGCTTATCTTTTTAAAGAGCTTTCGTTTAGTTGGTTGCTTGAACTCTCTTTAGTTATCATGCTTATCTTATTAAGAGAGTTTTCTTCCGTTGCATTGGTTGATATGTCTATGATAAAGATGCTACGTGCATAATGGCGCTTAGTAGTTCATGTTTTCTTATGGTTAGTCTCAAATAGCTGGGGGGTTCCCAATGTGTTATTGGAGTACCAACATGATTTGTTTGCCTATGATGTGGTATGGTTTAGTAATATCTTCCTTCAAGAATTTATTTTGATTGACTTGGCGTATGCTCACGCATATTTAAGACTGTAAAGAAAGTCTGTCAAGCCTTGATGATCTTTTGTTTCTGAGTAGCGATATAACTTCCATGCCTGATTCAATGTTGCTTTGTCGCTCTGCATGATTATGACTATCATTGCTCTCTTAGTTGGTCGCTCCTAGTCTTTTGCTAACCTCCACCTGTACTAAGCGGACTGACTGCTTGTGCATCCACATTCTTTTATACCAGTTATGCCATATGAGTCCACCATACCTTCCTACATGGTATTTATCTGCCATTCCTAACGGAGACTTGCATGTACCATCTCGAAATTATTCAAAGAAAAGCATTCTTATTTTGTGCCTCTGTTGTAAGTCCATGAGGAAGTAGTAGTTAATTCATAATCTTTTTAAGTTGGACAAGCTTCACCCCGGGATTGCATGTATAATGTGCAAACCCATAATATGAGAAGGAACTGGCATTGAGTGCGCCCGGCTCAAAAATAATATAACAAACAAACCCTCCTTCACGCTTTGTTCATGAGAAATCAGAAAACTTTGGCAGTGATAAACAAAGGAGATTAAGAGGATGTGATCGTCCTCATTCGGGAGCCGTTCCTCGAAACTTGTCCATCTCAAGAAGTGATTGAGTTGTCTGCTAGCATTCGTTGACGAAACATGCATGATCTAAAAAAAATATTATTACCTCTGTTTTAAAACCAAGAGCTCTGGTACATGTTTTGTCTTTGTTTCCGACTACGGGTTTTCAACCTTGCCAACAAAAGCCACGGTTCGAGAGTCTCCACCTTCTTTTAAAGCACCAACTACTGAGAGCATGATTGTCATTCTGAGTGTAATGTGCATTGTCCCAGAGTAGCATTGTCTTTTGCATGATTGTGATATCGTTTATTCTGAAATCATTGTATCTAGTCATCACTTAAACCTTGGAGGTGCCCCTGCATTTATGTTTTGCTTCACTAAAGGGGGCAAGCAAGATATCACTTTATCATATTTGCACACCATGTTCATTACAAATCTATTTGATGTTTCAGTATCATATTGTAAAACTTTCAGTTCTTTGTGATTTTTTCATGAGGCAACTTAATTACTATAGATTCATTGTCTCAGTAAGCTTTTGTCATATGACTATGAAAAAGTCCTATATGGTTAATAGCATGTCACCACAGAAATTATTCTTGTTATCATTTACCTACTCGAGGACGAGTAGGAATTAAGCTTGGGGATGTTGATACGTCCAAAACGTATCTATAATTTCTGCTTGCTCCATGCCTCTTTTGGGTGATATTGCTATGATATTTATACACTTCCATACACTTTTGATCATATTTGGACTAACCTATTAACTCAGTGCACCCCAGTGCCAGTTTCTGTTTTCTGCTGTTTTTGTATTTCAGTTTTTCCCATTACGAGAACTGCCAGAAAAATCCCGGAAAAATTATATAAAAAATCAGCGTTCCAGAAGGTTCCCGGTAGCCAAAGTACAGCCGGGGGGGCCCACCAGGGCTCCAGGCGTCCTGGTGGCGCGCCCCCTGGGCCGCGCCGGGGGGGCGCCTGGGCCCCCCGAGCCTCGTCTGGTGCCCCCCCTTTGGCATATATTTAGACCATCTCCCAAAACCCTCGAGACGGGAACCCTTTTTCGTGATCTCATCTCTGTTCCGCCGCCGCCGCCGCTTCCAAGATCAGGAGCACCAGGAGAACTCTTCCCGGCACCCTGCCGGAGGGGAGGATCACCACCGGGAGCTTCTCCACCACCATGGACGCCTCCCGGATGAGTTGTGAGTAGTCTCCCTTGGACCATGAGTCCATGACCAGTAGCTATGTGATGTTCTCCTCCCGTTCTTGTGCTTCACTAATTAGTCCTCGTGAGCTGCCCTACATGATCGAGGCACATATGTAATCCTTATGTTGTTGCTATGATGAGTTTGCTGGGATCCGATGGATTATGAGATTATGTTCAGATTGTGTTTGAGTAATATATTTGATTCACCTCTTTTATATTTATGTTCGTAAGTAATTCTTGCATGTTCTCCGTTGTTATTTATTGCTTTGGCCAAGTAGTAGGTAGTGACTCCAAGATGGAACGTTATGCTTGATTGTGGGTTCATGCCCCTCGATGACTAGCTTGAGTGACAGAAACATGAGTCTAGGGGATGTGCTATTGCCACAAGGGGGAAAACAACGGTGCTTGTGCCCGCGGGTGCAAGGATTGTTTACTTTACGCAAAGTTCTTTTAATGCAGTTGTCTGTTGCTTTGAGTTTACACTATGGGTGGGACTCGCAACTTAATACCAGCGAGATGTTCTCGATAGATATCTCAAGGTGGATGATTAGTAGTAGATGCAGATGGATTTCGGTCTACTTACCTCGGCGTACCGCCCATGCTTTGAACCTCTACCTTTCTTGCAACTTAGTCAGCATTGGTTTGCGCACATGGTCCTGTCAATTGCCCAGCTGTAATTTGTTTACCTCACATAGCTGTTTTATCGCCTTTTGGGAGAGAGACATCACTAGTGAACATCATGGGACTCCGGTCCATATTACCATCATTGATCACATCCGCTATTTACTTTTCCGCTTTTTACTTACTATTGCAATTATATCTATCACTATTATCACTTGCGTTTGATCCTTTGTAAACTACAAGGCCGGAGGGATTGAAACCTCTCTGTACTCGTTGGGAGCAAAGTTATTTGTATCTGTGTGCAGGTCCACGTTGATTGCTAATATCTGGCGCCGTTAGCAGTTGACACCTTCTTGTTGAAACTGGGAGTCTCAAGGAAATCGATCCTTGGTATTGCCAAGGGAAAACTTCCGCTACACTGCATCTCAAACCTTCCACTTGGGGTAACCAACGAGGGGCGAGAAGCCATCAAGCGCCGTGTGATAGAGTATGATTTATGGATTCACTAGAAATTTGAATCATCAAATTTGGAGGTCTAATGAATTGATTATGGATTTTAGAAACTTACTGGAAAAGAAAAAGAAAAAGGAGTGTTTAGGTTTATACCTAAAACATGCATCGGGCGAGGGATAGCCACTGGGTCGGCCTAGTTGCTCATCTGCGTGGGCGACAGGGCAACGTCGAAGGCGCACTTGCCGGCTACGCTTTCCAATGAGGGAGGCGGCTTCTCCTGGCCCCGCCTCCACTTAAGCCAATAGATAGGCCAGCTCGGCCACCTCTGGCCCTTACAGGTGGGGTCGAGAGGGTTGGCCGGGCCCGCTGGTAGGCTCCTCTCCCTCCTCCCGCTCGAACAGAGCAGAGGCAGGGGAGCTCGGCCGCCGCTCGTGTCGGCGACCCAGGCGGTCTCCGGCGACGCCCTTCGCACTAGTGAGCTCAATGGAAGGAGGCGCGCCCGCCCATGGGCTTTTCTCCCGCGGAGGATCCCGTGAAGGAAAGATGCCTTGGGAGCGGCGGAGGCCAGCGATGACGAAGATGAACTCGATGCTATGGCTGCAGGGAGGAGAGAGAGGAGCGCGGTAGAGGGCCGTGGTGATGTTGGAGGTGCTCTGGTGGAGTCTAAGGGAGAGGGGAGAGGCCACAAAGCGGGAATTGGGAGGAGGCCAATGACATGGCTCTGGCCAGGGGCATGGTTAGTGGGCATGAGAGGGAGAGGGAGGTTGTCATGGAGGTGCATGGGAGAGAGGGAGATCAGCAGAGGCGAGATGGAGCTCGGGGGTGGCTCTATATATATAGGGAAGGTGTCGGTGTACCATGAGCAACGTCCATGGACGCGCTCGGGCGAGCTCACGGAGGTATAAGGAGGGCAAGGGAGGAGGGGCCCGGCAGCGAGGTGTGTCCCAGACGTCGAGGCGACCTCGGGAGACACAAGGGGGAAGGTCGGGGTCGTCGAGGGCGTTGGGCAGTGTGCGGCTACAGTGCCTTGGTGCACTGTAGCGTGCTCCAGAGCACGCATATGGCAGGCACTGGCATCGTTTTGGCGCCCAGGGTGTGTCTACTAGTGTCTAGGAGGTAGAGGGAGTAGTAAACAAAGGGGAGGTGTCCTTGGATGCCCTGGTGACCTAACGAGAGATAGGTGGGGTTGAGAGAGAGAAGAAAATGAGCTGTCTAGAGAGTGAAAGAGAGGGTTTTACCCACCAACGATTGAGCCATGGCCATGCTAAACTTACTAGAGGTAGAAGGGAACTAGGAGAGGCTCTGGTAAAAAGTTGAGCTCAAGAAAAGCAAGGAAAGAGGTGAAAATGGCAATTTTGGAAAATCACCAGAAGGTGTTTGATGTAAGTTTGGGCAAGTAAATGAAATATAAATGACATGAGACTTAACAGGATGAATGGCACATGAAAATTGGTTGTTCCACCAAGTTTGAGCTCATTTGAAGAAAGTTGCCAATGTAACTTTGGTAAACCCTAGAAATCAACAGAAATGGCATTTCCAAGATTTAGTCATGCAAATCATCCCCCCTTGATGCACCACTTGGTATAGTGTCATCATTTGGGGTTGTGAGCATGTCCACAAAATTTAAGGTCACAAGTAAAAAGTTGGTAATGTAGAGTTGTTCAAATTTGGATCTGGTCAAAAAGGGTTTTGGGGCACCTTGGTCAAATTATCCTTCTCCAAAACTTGTGCCAATTGTTCTAGATGCATAATTAGACAATTTTAGCATGTGCACCAAGTTTGAGAGCATTTGGACATGTTTGGCAATGTAAAGTTGCTCAAACTTCAAAATGGAGAGAAATGGTTTTGAGGGGGTTTTATGATATTTTCTTGATCTTCAAGGCATGAGGCTTTGCAAGATCATCAAATATGTCATATGTGACATGCTAGAATTTTCTTGGAATTAATGAAGAAAATTTCCTTTGTAAATATTTCAAAAGCTTGAAATATCCAGAAAGGTTTTTTGAGGGATTTGACCAATATTATGAACATGACCGTGTGTTGAAACTCATATATATATATATATATGGACAATATATGTCCACTGAGCTTCCCTAAATTTTCTCAAATATTTTTGAAACAATAAAATAATTTTAACCTATTAAAGACCATTTCTGGCCTTAAGAAAAACATTTTAAATAAAATAAATAACTTTGAAAATAATATTTTTGTGGTTTTTGGGAGTCCTACATCAAATAGGATTTAAATATATTTTTCAAAGATTTTTCACACCCTTAATTAGGTACATGTAGTGTAAACCTCAATTCAGGGTTTTTGGAAAGCTAAATTTAGAAAATATTTTTTGGCCAAAATATTTTTTGTAAGAAAATACTATTATGTCCCATACAGATGGCATGATCATTGGGCAAAGGTTTGGATCAAGGAGAAGGAGTATAAGAGTAGGAGGATTTATTTTATTTTTCAGAGCACTTGCAAAAAACAACCAAAAATTCAATCAAACATAGACCAAAACACTCAAAAGTTTTTGTCAAACCACATTTTAGCATGATTATCATTTTAAGTGTTGTGGCATCAGAATCAGGGTGTGATAGACCTACCCCCCTTATAAGAATCTCGTCCTCGAGATTCCCAAACTAGGCGTGGAAAAAGGAATATGGAAACTTGGATCCGGGATAGTATTTACTTCTTCATGTGGCTTCTCCTTCCGAGTAGTGCTCCATTGAACCTTGAGGTACTAGATGGCGTGGCTTCGTTTATAACGTCCTTCTTGATCCAGTTGCTAAGGGTCTCTTGCGTAAGTCGGGTTAGGCTAGATGTCAATGGCTTAGTGATTGATGTCCTTGTAGAGATCGAATTAGTTAGGAAGTTAGAAGCACCTCTAGAGATGTGACTCGTGGAAAATTTGGTGCACTGTGGGTAACTCAGGTGGTAAATCTAGTGGTAGCCATCTACCCTTTGTCCTGTAGTGATCTTGGAGAGGGTTGATAAATCTTGGTGTGAGCATCCCTTCGACATGGAAGTGCTTGGTTCCTTCGAGAGGAGTGGCTTGCGGATATACCTTGTCTTTGGCGCGGAGGTTTACTTCTTGACGACGGTGGTTGGTGTAGTTCTTCCTTCTTGGCATGGCGGTCTTCAAATGTCTTCTAACCAGCTGAACGACTCTTCTTCCATTTTTGGGTAGACAAGTATGTTGCCATAATAAAGATGACAACTAACTTTTCCAAGTACTCCATGAAGTCTATGGGGTACGCAAAGTAGGCTGGGGTATTGGTGTTGGTCTCGGTTGAGTACTTGCAAAGGTCTTCTCGACCTAGAGCCAAAGCCTGTGGTCATGATCCAACCTCGTTGTGGCTTCGTGGGGCTTAATGGTTTCAAGGATCCTAGTGTGTGAATGAACGTTTATTATCTTATCCTTGAGCATAGCTTCTGAGATGCCAATAGTTCTACTTAGTCCTTCAAACAAATAACCTTATACCATTGAAAGCACCATCTCTAATATGTGAACTCCAATCATCAACCATGCTATTCATATCCACGTGACTCCCGAGAGGAGACCTAACAAATCTAACCTCTCAACGATCCCCAAAATCATATGTATGGCTATCCCTAGAAATCCATGGGGAGAGCATACAAGCTTCCAAGCTGGAATTAAACACGACAATCCAAGTCCTATTCTTCCAAGGTTCAAGATAATGCATCTATATCCTAAGGAAACATGTCGTAAGCCACTCCAAGATCTTGTTTCCTTCCTAGGAATCATCTCCAACAGCTCATTAACTTCCATCAATCACTACATAATCCAATATCTACAGTGTTCCACATGATCTCCTAAAGTCCCTATAATCCCCAAGTACTTGAAAGGGCTACCTTACTATAGTCAGTCCACCAATCCCCGTCATTGTGATCTGATAACCCCAGGTCAAGATTATATAGAATCCTAAATCAACTATGACAATTAATCCAATCCCCTAGCTTGTCGTCCATCGAGAAACATGGTATCATGACTCCGAACCATGTAGACATACTCATCATCTATACTCAACTAGAATCACCTACATGAATTCAAATCTCATGTCCAACAAAGATTTCTACACTTTCCCCCAAGTATTTATAATAATGTCAACTATCTCCTATCAATATCTCCTGGCTAAGTCAAATCCTTATACTTCCAAAAACTCCGTCGTGTGCTCATAATTTGCCTACAAAATCCAATTTATCCAGGGGTAATGAAAGCTATGCTACTCTATTAACATGATCCCACCAAGCTCATCAACATGAAAGCCTCATAATCCACCAGTCTCTGATAATTCCTCAAGGTTACTGATATAAACTCATCAAGTCATTTGTCCTTTATTCATGTATCCTCAAATTGGTCTTCCCTATGACATCGTCAGTTTTGGTGTTATATTAGGATGACAATGTGCTTGCTCACTACGTCCACTAGTTCCATAATGTACATAGTGTTGTGCCAGGTTACGGAGGCTTAACTGGTTCTCCTGCAATTATGTGGGTTAAGCACTTGGTTAAGGATTCGAGCTGGGGTATCTCGTGAAGTCTAGAAGGGTCTAGGGATGGGTTTCTAATCTTGAGGGGTAAACATAACTCCACGGGGTTGTACTTGGACGAGGAGGTGGTAGCAAAAGTCTTCAGTACTGGTTGGTTGCCGAGGTGGAATTGTTGGTACTTCTTGTCTTGCCGGTCTTCAGTTGAGGAGAGAGAAGAGAGGGAGAAGTATCATAGAGGAGGGGAATGCCCAAAGGGGGTTCTATAGTGCAAGTGCAAACAAACAGGTGCAAAAAGGGCCAAACAAAATAAACAAGGTAAGGAAGGTGATATAGTCACGTACCAGTTGCCTAGGGCAAAAAGGGCGATTGATATCAAAACACAAAAAATAAGAACAAGCAACACACAATCATGGTTCTATTCGAACCGTCATACAGACTCGACTGCACATAGGGGGTACACGACTCATCCTACCCTAGGGGTTCTCGGACTCAGTAGTCGCGCCTTGTGCCTCGTGCAGTCTTCTGAGTTTTCCTCAGGTGTTGCTACGTCTCTTGTTCGATGAAACGATATTGGTTGAGCCTGAAGAATCTTCAACTACTTATTGCCTGTTGAGGCGATGGGGTGAAGGTGGCTCCTCGTAGATGGCATTGCCTCGGTCTTCTGTTGTCTTCATAATCATGACGATCCCTTGTGCCTTCTAGGGCGCCGAGGGTACCAGGTAGGCAATCCTTTATGCAATGATATTAACAAGGCATGGTAGAGGTACAATCTGTCAGACACATTGTTGACAATATCGTCACCGAGAGCGGGAGATGAAGAGAACCATTTTCCTACTCACTATAGTGAGGCGGACCAAATGGCAAGGTTCTCATCCACCGGTGGTTGCCGGTACAACGACGATAGGGACATGGTTTCTCTATTAGCGATGTATATCATGATCTTGCATATCCTATGCCCTGATCATTGTACGCTAAGGTCGCATGATCTTGCATATCCTATGACCAAGTTTGAGTTCATTTGAAGAAAGTTGCCAATGTAACTTTGGTAAACCCTAGAAATCAACAGAAATGGCTTTTTCAATATTTAGTCATGAAAATCATCCCCACTTGATTCACCACTTGGTGTAGTGTCATCATTTGGGGTTGTGAGCATGTTCACAAAATTTAAGGTCATAAGTAAAAAGTTGGTAATGTAGAGTTGTTCAAATTTGGATCTGGCCAGAAAGGATTTTGGGGCACCTTGGTCAAGTTATCCTTCTCCAAAACTTATGCCATTTGTTCTAGATGCATAATTAGACAATTTTAGCATGCGCACCAAGTTTGAGAGCATTTGGACATGTTTGGCAATGTAAAGTTGCTCAAACTTCAAAATGGACAAAAATGGTTTTGAGGGGGTTTGATGATGTTTTCTTGATCTTCAAGGCACGAGGCTTTGCAAGATCATCAAATATGTCATATGTGACATGCTAGAATTTTCTTGGAATTAATGAAGAAAATTTCCTTTGTAAATATTTCAAAAGCTTGAAATATCCAGAAAGGGGTTTTTGAGATATTTGACCAATATTTTGAACATGACCATGTGTTGAAACTCATACATATGGACAATATATGTCCACCGAGCTTCCCTAAATTTTATCAAACATTTTTGAAACAATAAAATAATTTTAACCTGTTAAAGACCATTTCTGGCCTTAAGAAAAAGCCTTTAAATAAAATAGTAAAATAACTTTGAAAATAATATTTTTGTAGTTTTTGGGAGTCTCTAATAGGATTCAAATATAATTTTTAAAAGGTTTTTCACACCCTTAATTAGGTACTCGTAGTGCAAACCTCAATTCATGGGTTTTTGGAAAGCTAAGTTTAGAAAATGCTTTTTGGCCAGAATATTTTTTGTAAGTAAATACTATTATGTCCCATACACATGGCATGATCATTGGTAAAAGGTTTGGATCAAGGAGAAGGAGTATAAGAGTAGGAGGATTTATTTTATTTTTTGAGCACTTGCAAACAACAACCAAAAATTCAATCAAACACAGACCAAAACACTCACAAGTTTTTGTCAAACCACATTTTAGCATGATTGTCATCTTAAGTGTTGTGGCACGAAAATCAGGGTGTGACATGCAATCTCTTAAAAATGCTAATATAATTGGATCACATAACTATCCCTCAACATGCGATGAAGAATCACTCCAAAGTTCTTATCTAGCAGAGAACATAAGAAGAAATTGTTTGTAGGGTACGAAAACCACCTCAAAGCTATTCTTTCAATCAATCTATTCAAGAGTTTGTACTAAAATAATACAAAGTTATTCTTTCCGTTCGATCAATCCAAGAGTTCATACTAAAATAACACCATAACAAATTCATATTCATAATAATCGATCCAACACAAAGAATCTCAAAGAGTGCCCCAAGATTTCTACCGAAGAAACAAAGATGAGAACGTGCATAAACCCCTATGCATAGATTACCCCAATGTCACATCGGGAATCCGCAAGTTGAGTGCCAAAACATAGATCAAGTGAATCAATATGATACCCCATTGTCACCACGGGTATTCATAGCAAGACATACATCAAGTGTTCTCTAATCGATACAAGTATTCAATCCGATAAGAACGAAATCTGAAAGGGAAAATTCAATTTATCACAACAAGATATAGAGGAAGAAACACCATGTGATCCAACTATATTAACAAAGCCCGCGATACATCAAGATCATGCCATCTCAAGAACACAGGAGAGAGAGATTAAACACATAGCTAGTGGTACAAATCCTCAACCCCGAGGGTGGACTACTCCCTCCTCATCATGGTAGCCGCCGGGATGATGAAGATGGCCACCGGTCATGATTCCCACCTTAGGCAGGGTGCCAGAATGGGTCTAGATTGGTTTTTGGGGCTACAGAGGCTTGCGGAGGCAGAACTTTGATCTAGGGTTATTTCTGGGGGTTTATGTATTTATAGGATTTTTTTGCGTCGATTTCACACGAAGATGGGCCTCGAGGTGGGCACGATACACCAGGGCGTGCCGGGGGGCCTGGCGCGCCCCGGTGGGCTGTGCCCACCTCGTGGCTCTTCTGACCCTCCCACGAAGCTTCTAGTGCCTCTTTTGTTCCACAAAAAAATCGTCAAAAAGTTTTGTTGCATTTGGAGAACTTTGATTTCTGCATAAAAAACAACACCACAGTAATTCTACTGAAAACAGCGTCAGTCCGGGTTAGTTCCATTCAAATCATACCAACGCCATATAAAATTGTTGTAAACATGTCATGCATACTTCATAAATTATAGATGCGTTGGAGACGTATGAGTGATCTATCTATCTATGCAATCGAGTTGAGAGTTATATAATAAAGAGTAGTATGAGTTTTGCTTCTTTATTTTTATGTTTCAATCTTAGCAATGAAAATAATGATCGTATGTTGAAAGTTTAGTATGATCCCATGGAAAGTAATGACTTTACATGAAGAAAAGTATAAAGTTGTAAAATTTGCTGAAAGTTAGCACACATAGTATTGGTCAATGATAAAATTCATGAAAAATTTAATAAGAGAAGAGAAGATTCACATATAAATATACTATCTTGGACATCTTTTATGTTTGTGAGCCCCCATTAAATATTCTATGTCAAATTGTTGACGTTAGACAAGGAAGACAACGTAATGAATTGTGTTTGCTTATATTCACATATAAGTTATATTGTTTTAGATCCTCCAACATGTGGTGCTTGCGCAATATCTTTGCTAGCCAAAAATCCACACCAAATAGAGATACTACTTGTGCATCCAAAACCGTTAAGCCCATTTTCATATATATATAGGAAAATGGTTATGTACTCTTAGGAATAACATTATGAGAATAATATTCTCATAACACTTCCGAACTGCACGCACAACGCGAGGGCACTGCACAGATACTGCAATACAGAGACCACTGAACTTCATGTTTGAAAAAACTATACGTGTTGTTTTTTTGTACCTTTTTTGCTTTAGTTTTTTAACCGTTTATCGGAATTATGCGTGTAATATACCGTTGAAAAGCTATGGAGTAGACGCAACTTCGCCATGTTGGACACTTTTCGAGATTCCGCGCGGTTTAAGAGCAGTTTTGAAAACGGTGCGACCGACGAATAATGGCAGCGAGCGTTTTTTTTGCGTTTTTTTCTAAACCGCTCGTCAGAATGAAGCATATGATACATAGTTGGAAAGATATCGTCGGCGCGCATCTTTATCATATCTATTATTTTTTTCTAATTCGCTACGGTTTAAGAGCAGTTTTGAATTTAACAAATCGCGAAATTATGTTTTTTTGAATTTTTTGCAATTTTCGGTATTGTTTTAGCTTCAGTTTTTTAACTGTTTGTCGAAACGAGACGTATGATACGCCGTTGGAAAGCTACGAACGAGGCGCAACTTTCATATGTTGAAATGTTTTTAAGATTCTTTACGGTTTTTAGTTAATTTTGAAAACCGTGCGGCTGACTACGAGAGGCAGCGGCCGTTTTTCGCGAAATTTTTACAAACCGCTGGTCGAAATGATCCAAACGATACAGGGTTGGAAAGATATCGTCAAGACACAACTTTTTCATGTAGAACGCTCCCTCTAATTCCTTACGGTTGAAGAGCAGTTTTAAATTTACGAAAATGCGGACACTCTGTTTTTTCACGACCGAAAATCGTCGTGTGTACTGCATCAGATAGAAAAACACACTGCATCAAACTGAAAAAGGCACTGCAATGTTGACAAATAGAACGACATTATTACTTTTTTTGCTAACATTTTTCTTTCGTAATTTCATCTAAACTATGGGGCCGAATGTAGTTAACTGCACGCGACGACGAAGTGCGCTGCAACTACCGATGCACTTTACTTTTTCTAAATGAACGATGGTAAGCAAAAATGACTGTAGTTTAATTTTTAGCATAAATCAACGCGAGCTGCTTGGTTTTTTCTTGTTTTTAAACTAAAAAGGCATTTTGGACAACACGGTTGAGGCTAGAACTGTATCTTTGTTCCGTTTTTCGAAACCTTGTTTACCAGTGATACTGGAATGCATGAATGAGTCAAGTGCACTGCATTTGTTAAATTTTGCATGTAGGACACTCTCTCTAATTCATTATGGTTTAAGAGCAGTTTCCAAATTACCGAAATGCGGCACTCAGTTTTTCATGACACCAAAATTGACGAGGCGCACTGCATCGGACAAAAAACTGCACTACATTAGACAGGCAAGTGAACTTCATGATTTCTTTTATCGGACGTAAATTTTTCTAAGACGAGTTTTTGTTGTCTTTTTTTGTCATCTCCGTAACTTTTCCACAATTTCACAGTGAAAGCAAGTGAATCGCGACACTACAGAAAATGAACCGCGACACTACCTAAAGTGAACCTCACGATTTTTTTCTTTTTTCATGCTTACTTTTTTTAGTGAGCTGCATCATTAATTAGTCAACATTCTTTTGTCAAATGGCCCTTTAATTCTCACAGCGAACCACCGAGTTTGGCAGAACGTACTGCATTGCTTTTCCAACAATTACAAAATAAACATTGCAAGTTTTACACAGCAAGTGATCAAACAGAAGTTAAAAAAACAAGGCTTGGTGAACAATATAAACTACACGGCCACAGTGAACGAACTGCGTCCTCGTACGCCATACTTGTTGAACTGCATCACCCGCGAGGCCAATCCGCACACATGGCTTCACCGCACTGCACATCCATACACAGTCGACGAGGACCAAATCACGACAACGGAGATGACCAACGCCGGACTGCACACAGATACAAGGTGCACTGTGCACAGCGACACGCCGCCGAGCTAAACGAAGACAAGGGAGGAAAAATACGCCTGCATCAATGCGATGCCGCCTTATCGGAAGTACATGTGCCAATCCACAAAATTGCAGCAGACTGCACACCATCTTCCGCCGGCAACGCTGTTAGCTGCATCTACTGGCGTCGGCGAGCTGCACACACGTGCACCAAAAAGCTATTGAACCATCTGCACGAGTACGTGAGTCCAAAAACAAAAATGAAAGGTAATGCCTGCACTTTAGAAAAAGAAACTATATTGCAGTACACTTCTATTTTATCCTCTATACAGCAAACTGAACTCTAGTTATCGGTCTCCCACCCGGCGTCAATGTTGTAGGACTTGCAGAGCTTGCGTCCGTCAGCTAGGCTATGAGGTGGATTGCATGAGATCTTGATGAACCTTACCATTGCTTCTTTCAAAATCCTGCGATCTGCACAAGATCAACAAAGCTGATTGTCTTCATCACCGAGAAAAAGGAAAACTGCAGCCTTGTATTCGGGGAACTGGACGGACAAGGCGAACCACACGCCACATTTTTCAAAGCCCAGTAAACTGTCATCGCCGCGGCAGCTCCTGTGCTCCCGTCGTCGCGCTGGGGAAGCTATTCACGCACGCCAAGTGGACTGCGATGGACGACCTAGAGGAAAGCACGAAAGGAAGAGCAGTTGGACAGGGGAGGGGCCATGGTCATTTTTCTCACCTGACTCAGCCGCCTGCTTGGAAAGGGAGGGGTGTCCCGTAGGTTGCCGTCGGCTGGGGAGGGGAGGGAGGGGCGTCCGCTGGCGCTCAGCAGGAGAAAGGTGTGGGGGTAACCGAATCCATGGGGATGGTGCGACGGGATGACGCCAGCAGTGGGATGCCGGCCGATGGCCGCGACGGATCCGGGTGTGGAGAGCACGGATCCGACCACATCGGTGCAGCAGAAGGCGCCAGATCGGGGCCACGCCATGGCACGTCGAGGAAGTCATCGGGGTAGAGGGCGAGCCATGGCGTGGATCTGGTGGCTCTCGATCTCGTCGAACGCCGATCTAGATCCGGACAACTAGGGGATTGGTGATGCGGGGTAGCACTATGGAATATAGAGGTGCCTGCATCCAGCGACCACCGGGGCGCACCGACGAGAGGAACCAGGAGGAAGGAGGCGGTGGGGCGGCGCGAGCCCGGGACGGCGGCGGGTTGGGCAGTGGGAGGTTCCCTAGCTGGGAGCACTTGAGTCGGGGTGGTGGTCGGGGCTTAGTTGGTGGGTTGGGCCGCAAGCAGAGGGGGGTGAGGCGGCAGTCGGGGAGGCGCGGGGCATGGTGGGGCGGGGATCCGGCGGCGCGAGGTTGGAAGGGGTAGAAGGTCGGGGGTGGTGGAGCTGTGGTGCGGCGGGGCTCACCGGGTTGGGCGTGGTGGAGGAAGGTGGGGGCGAGGCGGGAATGGTGGAAGAAGGTGAGGTGGTGTTCCGGCGTCGGCGGCGGCGGTAGAAGGTGGAGGAAGGTGGGGGTTGGATCAGGGAAGAGGAAGGTGTGTGTCGTGCGGGAGCTGTGGGTGGGCCTTGTTGCGGTTTGGTTAGTGGTAGTGGGGTGGTTTGGTTCGCGGGGCGGTGTGGAGAGAGATGTTATGAAAATAAGGTCTTAAGGGGTGTTATGAGAATAGACCCACCCTATATATATATATGTATATGTATATATATATATATATATATATATATATATATAGTGTTACTATTCATCATCCAGGGTGCAGAATAATTTATTATTCATCCGAGGTAATCTTACGATCATTTGATAAAGAAACTATATTTGAAATACAAATAGTTACATTCATATTGATTTACTGCATAAAATTTGGCATAACAAACAAAATATAGGTCAAAAATTATATTTTATGTATATTTTACACTATATTCTTACATTTATAAATTTACGTAACATAAAATATTTTTTACGATAATTATAGGTTTTCTTACGTTCTCTTTTTATGTCTAAAATAAGGCAAAAATTACGAAACATAAAATTACGGTGCGTAGATGTTAAAATAGTGGGTGAAGAATAACTATTTCTCACCCAGGGTGACGAATAGTCAGTCCCTATATATATATATATATAGGGGTACCTTAGTATCCCGAACTTGTGCACGCGCAGTTGCAGCGTCCCGCGGCAAGGATAGCCAGGCGACCGCCAAGACCCCTCATGGTTCCCTTGGAGCCATTCAAGAACAAAGTATTTAAATCAAAGAAACAAGGCCCCGGCAAGAGGAGCTTGCCGGGAAGGCCACTCAAGGCACAAAACCCGCTCAAGACACAAGACCCCGGCGAGAGGAGCTTGCCGGGAAAGCCATCCAAGGCATATCAAGAAGCTTGCCTCGACGCGCCACGCGTCCCGGCAAGGACCGGTGAGCGACAAGCTCCCAGAAGCGACAAGATAGCCACCGCGGCAAGGCGCTTGCCGCGGCAAGCTTCCACTCAGTGCCCGCGCTCCAGCACATCCACCCACGTGTTGCCCTGGGGCCCTTGCAGGCACACGTGGCGGAAGGCTGTGCAGCCAGGGGAACACGGTGGCAAGCGGCGATGACAAGGCTACCGTCGTGGCGGACGGTGGCGCCCTGACGGTCACTTTTTGCACTGTTTGGGGCGACGGCGACGGGCATTCAATGCCTTTGTCCCCTGCCGTCAGAGTTAGGTATAGAGCACTATACAAACACTATTCCAACTACCACTCTTTTTACATTTTTACCCCCATCTGTGTTGCCACCTGTCGGTGACCCCTTTGACCTATAAAAGGAGGCCCATGCGCAACGTAGAGGGGGTTCGGAAGATCGATCATTCTCCACGCTCGGTCCTGTTAGCGGTTAGAGCGTACTGTTGCTCTCCTCGCTCCCGAGCCAAGAACTCAATAACAAACCAAAGCAGGAGTAGGGTTTTACGCATCCATGCGGCCCGAACCTGGGTAAACTGCTCGTGTGCTCGCCTCGATCCGCTCTTTGTGCATCCTCCGCCCCCTTGCCGTACCGAAAAGGGGCTCCGGTCCCATAGGTGTTCGTGGGCGATCAGTTTCCCCGACATCTTTGGCGCGCCAGGTAGGGGTGCGTCGAGGTTGTGTGAACCCGATCCGGCGTCACACGAGCTAGATTTTCACCAACTTCATCGACTTCATCAACATGCCGCCGAAGAAGAAGGCTTCGGAGGCAGCAGGCCCGTCCGCGTCGATCCCGCCACCGCCGGAGCCAACGGCTGGTGGGGTAGACGCCGGCGGAAGGACGGACGTCGGCGAGGAAACTCATGGCGCCGCCAAGTCCAAGGACAAGACAGACGATCGGGCGCACTCCAAGGCCTCGGCGTCCGTGCACGCACCGCGCCCATCTCAGGAGGCGCGGGACCGGCAGTGACGCGGTGATACGTCTCAAACATATCTACTTTTCCAAACACTTTTGATATTGTTTTGACCTCATTCTTGCATGATTTGAACTAAACTAACCCGGACCGGCGCTGTTTTCAGCAGAGCTGCCTGTATGGTTTTATTGTGTGCAGGAAAACGGATTTTTAAGTATCTCAGAAAAATCCACGAAAAATCACAGAAAATCCACGCACCCGAAGGAACCAGGAGCCAGAAGTGGGGCCAGAGGGGGCCAGGGGGTGCCCAGGCGCCCTGTGGGCGCCCCCCCTGGGCCGCGCCGGGGGGTCGCCTGGGTGGGGCCCACACCCCCTGGTGCCCTACTTTGCCTCGTATTTTTACTCGCGACACGAAAACCCCAGATCAGAAGTTCTTTTCGCAGTTTTCCATCGCGGAGCCGCCGCCACCCTCTGTTCTTCCTCGGGAGGGCTAATCTGGAGGCTGAATTGGCCTCCGGAGAGGGGAGATCATCGCCATCGTCATCATCATCACCACTCCATCATCCCTCCATGACTTCTCCCTCCATGTGTGAGTAATTCTCCTACTGTAGGCGAAGGGGATGGTAGGGATTGGATGAGTTAGATCATGTAATAGTTTATCAGATCGTTGGGGGCATGTTGCCTATCATCTACTATGGTGTTTATCATCTTTGCTTCAACTTGTTATTCTTAATGCTTGACACTTAGGGCCCGAGTGCCATGATTTCAGATCTGAACCATATGTGTTTGCATGAATATATTCGTGTTCGTGATCCTATCTATGAGTTGTTTGCACCTATTACGGTTCGGAACCGGCGATCCCAAAAGTAACAGCTTGGGACACCAAAAGGGATGGTCCGTAGTTTTTTGGATTACATGTATCCATTGAGTTCATTGCTTTGTTCCGGTGCTCTTTAACAGGAGCACCTTAATATCCATAAGTTCCTTTTGGCCCCGTTCGTAGCGGGATGGTAGGACAAAAGATGTTGTGCAAGTTCTTATTGCAAGCACGTACATCTACCTACGAGATACATGCCTAATGTTTGATATTTGCCTAGATGATCATTACTTTTCCGTGTGCCGTGCCCCAAGTTAGAATCTATCTCATCCATGCAGCGCCCAACCATCCATCTCCCTAGCCTACAGTGTTTTAAATCCTGCTAGTCACTAGTTGCTATTCTTGCCATTTACTTTTGCTATTTACTTTTACTGTTTACTTTTACTATCACTATCATCACTATCATATCACTGTTACCACTTATCTTTTGTTGCAAGTAAGTATATTTCAGGTGCGGTTGAATTGACAACTCAACTGTCAAAGCTTATAAATACTCTTTGGCTCCCCGTGTGTCGAATCAATAAATTGGGTTATTCTTACCCGCGAAGACTATCTCGATCCCTTACGGTTGAGGGTTATCACGCGGTACTCAAGGTACCATACGCTTGCTGGGCCAAGGTCAAGCTGGCGGATCTAGAGACGCTCAAGGCCAGCATGCACATCAACATGCCGGTACGAGCAAGGTGCGGTCGCCGGGATGGGAAACTGCTCCTTCTAACGTAGTAAGAAGTCCGAGCATATCCCGCTCCTCGCACCGCTCGCCACCGTTACCCGCCACTCCAGCAGAAGCTCTAGCTCGAGCTCAACTGCTCCTCGACTTCCCTCCAGCGGCAGACAAGGCCGATGACTGGAGGGCCACCATCCAGAGCCTCATCGCCTTTGCCAACGGCGACACCCCGCAGTAGCCGAGCACGTCACGGCCGCGGCAAGTCAGCCGGGCGCAGGCCGATGGCGGCAAGACCGGTGGGGGTGCAACTACCGTGCACTCCCCGCCCCAAAGGCCAAGATCGCCGGCTCGCCGGATCAATATCGACGACGAATCCACGACGTCATCGGATCCGCGAGCTCGCCGCGATCAGCGCCAAGTCCTTGACGACCGACAACAAGAGGACGCTCGAACCCGCATCGAGCGCCGAAGAGAAGCACGGCGACAATCCGACCAGCGCGCTGGGCCCGCTGTTGACATGCACGCGCCTGGAGGACCAGGAGACTTGCCGTACGCAGTAGGTTGCCCTGCGTTCACCCGTGAGCTGCGGCAAGTCCAGTGGCCCAGCATGAAGAACTTCAAGCCCGATGTACCGGAGAAGTACGACGGCAAGACACATCCGTCGGAGTTCCTCAGCATCTACACCATCGCGGTGCAGGCTGCTGGGGGACGAGACGAGAAGATACTCGCCAACTACTTCCCGCTAGTGCTCAAGCCAAACGTCAGATCTTGACTCATGCACTTGCCGGAGAACTCCATTTCTTCTTGGGCTGACCTGTGCCATCAGTTTGTCGGCGCCTTCGCAGGTGGCCACAAGCCCCATGGCCAGGAGAGTGACCTTCACATACTCACCCAGAAGGAAGGAGAGCCCATGCGTAAGTATATCCAGAGGTTCAGCCGTGTCCAGCACAACATCCCAGACGTCCACCCTGCCGCGGTTATTAGCGCGTTCCATCAGAACGTGTGTAATCGCCTGATGAGGGAGGAGATGGCGATGTGCAAGATCAGGGACGTCAGCGAGCTGTACGCCCTGGCCGACAAGTGCGCACGCGCTGAGGAGGGGAGGAAACTCCCCGGAGAGGATACTGGAGCAGGGGGATCAGATAGCGAGGATGCCGCCCCGGCAAAGAAGAACTGGTGGCGGAACAATAGGAAGAAGAAGAACAAGGAAGTGCTAGTCGTTCAGCAGTCCGGCAAGGAGGCTGGCGCCAAGAAATCCCAGACTGGTAGCTCCGGCAAGGAAACTGCCGCATGCACCAACTGCCAAGCTGTGGCAGCCGCCGACAAGCAGGACGGCACCGACAAGCAGTATTGTAAGATCCACCGCACCAAGGGCCACGACCTCCAGAACTGCAAAAGGGTCGAGTACCTCGTCGAGCAGCAGAAAGCTGAGTATGAGCGACGAGACAAGGAGAAGGCCCAAGGAGGTGATGGAGGGTCCGGCAAGAAGCGGCCATTCAACGGCCGGGGAGGACGCCGCGGCAAGGCCAAGCAGCGGCAAGGAGACAGACCTCCCCGCGGCCGCGACAAGGACGAAGACGAAGACGACGATGAAGACATGGATGATGGAGAGAACAGCGAGCAGGAGTTCCAGAAGGCCACGGAGGTTTTGTGCGTAGACGGTGGTGCTTCTCTGCATACTTCTCACCGCCAACTCAAACAGTGGGTGCGGGAAGTCAATGCAGCAGAACCACCCGTCGAGTCGCGCAAGCTTCTGAAGTGGTCCAGCACGCCTATCGTCTTTGACATTGAGGACCACCCTGATCGCACAACTGCGGTCGGGTGCTTGCCGATGTTGGTTTCACCAACTATCCGCAACCTCAAGGTCACCAAGATGTTAGTTGACGGCGGGGCCGGCTTGAACTTGATCTCCTCCACTGTGATCCAGAAACTCCAGATCCCCGACAGCGAGCTCGAAGAAACCGGCACATTCCAAGGGATCAACCCGAGAAGGAGCAAGCCAAAGGGGAAGATCACGCTGCCAGTGACATTTGGCGGAGAGCTGAACTTCAGGACTGAGAGGATCACTTTCGACGTTGCCGATATTCCATTACCTTACAATGGAATACTTGGCCGTCCAGCGCTCGCCAAGTTCATGGCAGCCTCTCACTACGCCTACAACATGCTCAAGATGCCCGACCCGATAAGCGTCATCTATGTCCCTCGCGACAAGAAAGATGCCCTTATCTGCACCGACAAGATCTACCGGGAAGCAGCAGCCGCAGCAGATCACCAAACACTTGCCGCTGAAGCTCCCGGGGAGAAGAAGAAGACCAAGTCCGGCAAGAGCTCTGGAGCCCACTCCGACAAACGCACCTCTTCGGAGTGCTGCGCTGCCGTCGAGGACGCACCATCGAGCTCCACCGGCAAGTGTAAGAAGACGATGGCAGCTCCACCAGAGACAAAGAAGGTGTCCGCCAAGGAGGACGGCACTGGTGGTACTTTCACCATCAGTGCCATGCTCGACCCCAAATAGGAAAGCGCGCTCGTTGCTTTCCTGTGGGCGAATGTCGACGTGTTTGCATGGCAACCGTCTGACATCCCCGGTGTTCCCAGGAAAGTGATTGAGAACAAGCTTGCCGTTTGTCCTCACGCGCGGCCCGTCAAGCAGAAGGTTAGAAAGCAAGCAGTAGAGCGCCAAGAGTTCATAGCAGAGGAAATCAAGAAACTGGAAGCAGCAGGCCTTGTCAGAGGAGTGCTCCATCCCACGTGGTTAGCAAATCCTGTAGTCGTGCGCAAGGCGAATGGGAAGTGGAGGCTTTGTATTGACTTCACTGATGTGAATAAAGCTTGTCCCAAAGATCCATTTTCCTTGCCGCGCATTGACCAGATTGTTGACTCCACGGCTGGATGCGACCTGCTTTCATTTCTTGATGCATACTCGGGATACCACCAGATCTTCATGGCTGAAGAAGATGAGGAGAAGACAGCATTCATTACTCCATGTGGCACTTATTGCTTCATATGCATGCCTTTCGGATTGAAGAATGTTGGTTCAACATTTGCAAGGGTGGTCCATACAGCTTTTGAGCCACAGATCCACAAGAATGTAGAAGCATACATGGATGACATAGTGGTCGAGAGCAAGGACAGGGCAACTCTGATACAAGATCTAGATGAAACCTTTGCAAATCTGCGCAAGATCCAGCTCAAACTTAATCCCGAGAAGTGCGTGTTTGGAGTCCCTTCTGGCAAGCTTCTCGGGTTCTTCGTGTCCCAAAGGGGAATTGAAGCCAATCCCGACAAGATCAAGGCCATTGAGCAGATCGAAGCACCGAAGCGTGTCAAGGATGTACGAAGACTTGCCGGCTGTGTGGCTGCTCTCAGCAGGTTTATCTCTAAGTCTACAGAACGCGCCCTGCCATTTTTCAAAATTTTGAAAAAGGCAGGTCCAATGAAATGGACTCCGGAAGCGGAGGCAGCGCTGCAAGACTTGAAGAGGTACCTGTTCTCCACCCCAATACTTGTCGCACCTAAACCACAAGAAAAGTTGTTGCTGTACTTAGCGGCAACCAATGAAGTGGTTAGTGCTGCGTTAGTAGCGGAGAGGGAGGCGGATGATGAGCCTGCGGCCGCGGCAAGCGTATCCAGCGACAAGCAGGGGGCCTCCCCGACAAGCTCTGGTCCCGACGAGGATGAATTTGCGCAGATGCAAGAAGAGAAGAGGAAGAAGATGGTGTAGCGCCCAGTCTACTTTGTCAGCTCCCTTCTGCAGGGGGCTAGGTCAAGGTACTCTGGAGTGCAGAAACTGCTTTTCGGCCTTCTCATGGCCTCGAGAAAGCTGCGCCATTACTTCCAAGCACATGAGATAACAGTTGTCACTCGCTTTCCGCTGAAGAGGATATTGCAAAATCCAGAGGCAACAGGCAGGATTGTTGAGTGGGCACTGGAACTGTCAAGCTTTGGCCTCAAGTTCGAAAGCACTTCAACTATCCAGAGCAGAGCATTGGCAGAGTTCATAGCGGAGTGGACGCCAACGCCAGACGAAGAAATTCCAGAGACGAGCATCCCTGTCAAGGAAGCAAGCAAAGAATGGATAATGTACTTTGATGGTGCCTTCTCGCTGCAAGGCGCAGGTGCTGGCGTGCTGCTTGTCGCGCCCACCGAAGAGCACCTCAAGTATGTGGTCCAGATGCACTTTCCCAAGGAGCAAGCGACAAACAATACTGCAGAGTATGAAGGTTTGCTTGCAGGTCTCAGGATCGCGGCAGACCTTGGGATTAAGAAGCTGATTGTCAGGGGTGACTCGCAGCTTGTCGTCCGCCAAGTGAACAAGAATTACCAGAGTCCGTTGATGGAAGCGTACGTTGACGAAGTGAGAAAGCTTGAAGAGCACTTTGACGGCCTACAAATGGAGCACGTTCCAAGGGCTCAGAACGACATCGCCGACGGCCTGTCAAAGTGCGCTGCACTTAAGTTACCTGTGGAACCAGGGATCTTTGTGCTCAAGCTGACTCAGCCATCCGTAACACCATCAACTGGACAAAGCAAGAAGAGGAAGCTGGTTTCTGGTGACTATTTTCCGGCAGAGCTCCCCGAAGCCGCTGCCAAGAAAGTCCCCAAGATCATCACCGAGAATGCTGAGGAGCAGTCTGCTCCTGCAAGCCCTAGGGCTTGTACAGTTGAAGCAGACGCTCCCGACAAGCTTGGCTCCGGCAAGCTTGCCGGGGATCGTCACGCTCCGGCTGAGACACAAATTCTCGTCGTAGAAGCGGACGTTCCCGCAGCAGCATATGTGCCTTTAGTCCTTGTTGTCGAGCCACAAGCTCCAGCATGGGCACAGCAGATTGTCCGTTTCCTTCAGACAGGAGAACTTCCCGAAGAGCAAGAAGAAGCTGAAAGAGTAGCCCGGCAGTCAAGTATGTACCAGTTTGTCGGCAACGAACTGTACAAAAGAAGACTCAACGGTGTGAAATTGAAGTGTATTCCCCGGGAAGATGGACAGAAACTGTTGGCAGAAATACATGGAGGCATTTGTGGTCACCACATTGGCGCGAGAGCACTTGCCGGTAAGGCGTTCCGGCAAGGTTTCTTTTGGCTAGAAGCCCTCCAGGATGCAACTGCACAAGTAAACAAGTGTGAAGCGTGCTAGTTCCATTCCAAACTGATACACCAGCCAGCTCAAGCTCTCCAGATGATCCCTTTATCCTGGCCATTTTCGGTCTGGGGGCTCGACATCCTCGGCCCCTTTACCCGCCCTGCCGGGGGCTTTGAGTACTTGTACGTTGCCATCGACAAGTTCACAAAGTGGCCGGAAGTGGAACCAGTGAGAAAGGTGACCGCACAGTCAGCAGTCAAGTTCTTCAGGTCGATTGTTTGCCGTTTTGGGATCCCTAACAGGATCATCACCGACAACGGCACACAATTCACAAGCCGCACCTTCATGCAGTACGTCCAAGACCTTGGCGCCAAGATCTGCTTCGCTTCTGTTGCTCACCCAAGGAGCAACGGCCAAGCGGAGAGGGCAAACGCTGAAGTGCTGCGTGGACTCAAGACAAGAACTTTCGACAGGCTGCACAAGTGCGGAAGAAACTGGATCGAGGAGCTGCCGGCGGCTCTTTGGTCGATCAGGACGACGCCAAATCGAGCCACCGGACAGACACCCTTTGCTCTAGTCTATGGAGCAGAGGCAGTTCTCCCCACGGAACTCGTATACGGGTCACCTCGAGTGCTCGCTTATGATGAGCTCGAGCAAGAGCAGCTGCGACAAGATGACGCGCTGCTCCTTGAGGAGGAACGTCTTCAGGCTGTTGTACGAGCTGCTCGATACCAGCAAGCTTTGCGCCGCTACCATAGCCGCAAAGTTAACGCCAGAAGTCTCGAGGAAGGCGACCTTGTTCTTCGGCGCGTTCAGTCCGCCAAGAATTCCAACAAGTTGACGCCGAAGTGGGAAGGCCCTTATCGGGTGAAACGAGTCACTAGGCCCGGCGCTGTCCGCCTAGAGACCGAAGATGGCTTTCCGGTGAGCAACTCCTGGAACATTGAACATCTTCACAAGTTTTATCCATAAGGCGCGGTTGCCGTGATCCGCTCCGGCAACCACCTTTTGTACAAGTCTTCCCGTTGTTGCATGTAATCCTTTGTACAAAGCCGGGCGCAGACCCCGCGCATCAGTAAAGCTTATGTGCCTCGCACAACTTGTCATTTCATGTTTTTTTTCGCATGTACTATCTGACACTTTGTGCAGCACTTATCCCCGGTAAGCAATAACGAGCCCGAAGGCTCCATATCTGTATTTTCTCTCCTATCTTTTTTCCCAGGCAGAAGAAGGTTCTCTCGCGCACAAGTTTGCCGGGGGGGTGGAAGAGAAGATAGTGGTATGGACCAAGCATCGTTCAAGAAAGCCTTGCCTTGTCGGGAAGCAAACAACACAAAAGCTAAGTAACCAAAGTTTGAGCAATCAAATTTTTAAATTTTTTAAGTTATCTTCCTTGAACGTCCGCACTTTGTATGGAAAACCTGTGCGCGGAGGAACCAACTCGTGGCTAGCCACACCCTTACTTTGTTTCGAGCACGCTCAACGACTTAAGTGTGCTGCGCCTAGTGTCGCGCCCTTACTTCGTTTTCGAGTCCGCTCAACAGCTTAAGTGTGCTGCGACTAGTTGCGACAAGGTTGCTTGTCGGCAATGGCACCGCCAGCAGGCTGCTGAAGTTCCGCACTCAGTGCTCGCGGCAAAGGTGCCTACGCCGGCAAGTTTCCTAAAAGCGTAGGGTAAAAACATACAAAGCAAAGAAGTCAAGTAAAGGAAATAACGTTGCATTAACCGCCTAAGATAGAGTTATATTACAAAATGACTTGCCGCAATTCTAATAGACTATTGTTCATAACATGGTTGGCAGCGACAATGAAAGAAGAAAGTAAAAAGCCTAGTCCGCGCGGTCGCCTTCAACCCTCTTGATCCTGCACACCTTGTCCACAATGGGTGCGACAAGGGCCTTGAGCGCCTCCTGGTCAGCGTCGGGAGGCAGGGTCTGATGGCTTCTCGCCCCTCGTTGGTTACCCCAAGTGGAAGGTTTGAGATGCAGTGTAGCGGTAGTTTTCCCTTGGCAAAGATACCAAGGATCGATTTCCCCTGAGACTCCTAGTTTCAACAAGAAGGTGTCAACTGCTAACGGCGCCAGATATTAGCAATCAACCGGACCTGCACACAGATACAAATAACTTTGCTCCCAACGAGTACAGAGAGGTTGTCAATCCCTCCGGCCTTGTCATTTACAAAGGATCAAACACAAGAGATAATAGTGATAGGTATTGCTGCAACTAGTAAGTAAAAGCAGAAAGTAAATAGCGGATGTAATCAGTGATGGTAATATGGACCGGGGTCCCATGATGTTTACTAGTGATGTCTCTCTCCCAAAAGACGATAAAACAGCTATGTGAGGTAAACGAATTACAGCTGGGCAATTGACATAATTATGTGCGCAAACCAATGCTAACTATGTTGCAAGAAAGGTAGAGGTTCAAAGCATGGGCGGTACGCCAAGGCAAGTAGACTGAAATCCATCTGCATCTACTACTAATCAT
This sequence comes from Secale cereale, assembly GCA_902687465.1. Lineage (NCBI taxonomy): Eukaryota > Viridiplantae > Streptophyta > Magnoliopsida > Poales > Poaceae > Secale > Secale cereale. Next base: position 395,973,442 of record LR738713.1, read on the forward strand.
CCACCTTGAGATATCTATCCAGAACATCTCGCTGGTATTAAGTTGCGAGTCCCACCCATAGTGTAAACTCAAAGCAACAGTCAACTGCATTAAAAGAACTTTGCGTAAAGTAAACAATCCTTGCACCCGCGAGTACAAGCACCATTGTTTTCCCCCTTGTGGCAACAGCACATCCCTAGACTCATGTTTCTGTCACTCAAACTAGTCATCGAGGGGCATGAACCCACAATCACGCATAACGTTCCCTCTTGGAGTCACTACCTAGTACTTGGCCAAAGCAATAAATAGCAACGGAGAACATGCAAGAATTACTTACAAACATAAATATAAAAGAGGTGAATCAAATATATTACTCAAACACAATCTGAACATAATCTCACAATCCATCGGATCCCAGCAAACTCAACATAGCAACAGCATAAGGATTACATATGTGCCTCGATCATGTAGGGCAGCTCACGAGGTCTAATTAGTGAAGCACAAGAAGGGGAGGAGAACATCACATAGCTACTGGTCATGGACCCATGGTCCAAGGGAGACTACTCACAACTCATCCGGGAGGCGTCCATGGTGGTGGAGAGGCTCCCGGTGGTGATCCTCCCCTCCAGTAGGGTGCCGGGAAGAGTTCTCCTGGTGCTCCCGATCTTGGAAGCGCGGCGGCGGCGGAACAGAGATGAGATCGCGAAAAAGGGTTCCATCCTCGAGGGTTTCGGGACGCGTGTTAAATATATGCCAAAGGGGGGCATCAGCGGAGACTTGGGGGGCCCAGGCGCCCCCCCGGTGCGGCCAGGAGGGGGGCGCGCCACCAGGGCGCCTGGAGCCCTGGTGGCCCCCTCCGACCCTACTTCGGCCGTGTGGAAGCTTCCGGAACGCTGATTTTTTTATATAATTTTTCCGGGATTTTTCTGGCAGTTTACGTGATGGGAAAACCTGAAATACAAAAACAGCAGAAAACAGAAACTGGCACTGGGGTGCACTGAGTTAATAGGTTAGTCCAAATATGATCAAAAGTGTATGGAAGTGTATAAATATCATAGCAATATCACACAAAAGAGGCATGGAGCAAGCATAAATTATAGATACGTTTTGGACGTATCAACATCCCCAAGCTTAATTCCTGCTCGTCCTCGAGTAGGTAAATGATAACAAGCATAATTTCTGTGGTGACATGCTATTAACGATACAAGGATTCTTCATAGTCACATGACAAAAGCTTACTGAGACAATGAATCTGTAGTAATTAAGTTGCCTTATGAGAAAATCACAAAGAACTGAAAGTTTTACAATATGATACTGAAACATCAAATAGATTTGTAATGAGCATGGTGTGCAAATATGATAAAGTGGTATCTCGCTTGCCCCCTTTAGTGAAGCAAAACATAAATGCAGGGGCACCTCCAAGGTTTAAGTGATGACTAGATACAATGATTTCGGAATAAACGATATCATAATCATGTAAAAGACAATGCTACTTTGGGACAATGCACATTACACTCAGAATGACAATCATGCTCTCAGTAGTTGGTGCTTTAAAGAAGGTGGAGACTCTCGAACCGTGGCTTTTGTTGGCAAGGTTGAAAACCCGTGGTCAGAAACAAAGACAAAGCATGTACCAGAGCTCTTGGTTTTAAAAAACAGAGGTAATAATTATTTTTTAGATTGTGCATGTTTCGTCAACGAATGCTAGCAGATAACTCAATTACTTCTTGAGATGGACAAGTTTCGAGGAATGGCTCCCGAATGAGGACGATCACATCCTCTTAATCTCCTTTGTTTATCACTGCCAAAGTTTTCCGATTTCTCATGAACAAAGCGTGAAGGAGGGTTTGTTTGTTTATATTAATTTTTTAATGAGCCGGGCGCACTCTATGCCAGTTCCTTCTCGTATTATGGGTTTGCACATTAGACATGCAATCCCGGGGTGAAGCTTGTCCAACTTAAAAAGATCATGAATTAACTACTACTTCCTCATGAACTAAAACAGAGGCACAAAACAGATATGCTTTTTTGAATAATTTCGAGATGGTACATGAAAGTCTTCGTTAGGAATGGCAGGTAAATACCATGTATAGGAAGGTATGGTCGACTCATATGACATAACTGGTTTAAAGGATTTGGATGCACAAGCGGTCAGTCCGCTTAGTACAGGTGGAGGTTAGCAAAAGACTGGGAGCGACCAACTAAGAGAGCAATGACGGTCATAATCATGCAGAGCGACAAAGCAACATTGAATCAGGCATGGAAGTTATATCGCTACTCAGAAATTAAAGATCATCAAGGCTTGACAGACTTTCTTTACAGTCTTAAATATGCGTGAGCATACGCCAAGTCAATCAAAATAAAGTCTTGAAGGAAGATATCATTGAACCATACCACATCATAGGCAAACAAATCATGTTGGTACTCCAATAACACATTGGGAACCCCCCAGCTATTTGAGACTAACCATAAGAAAACATGAATTACTAAGTACCATTATGCACGTAGCATTTTTATCATAGACATATCGACCAATGCAACAGAAGCAAACTCTCTTAATAAGATAAGCAAGATAACTAAAGAGAGTTCCAGCGACCAACTAAACAAAAGCTCTTTAACAAGATAAGCATGAAAACTAAGAGCTGAACATGATAGTAGCTATTGAAATACCAAGAACATACACAGCAAAGATAGACATGAAAATTCTATGTTGTGTTCTAGGTTGAAGTGGAGCGTGTTTCTCTCCCACACAAAGAAAGCTGAGTTCCAACTCGTTATGAAAAGCTAAAGAAAACTAAAAAGGAAACTAAAAGCAAGACGCTCCAAGCATAGCACATAACACATGAAGTGATAAAAATATAGTGGAACGAAAGACGAACTGATAATGTTGATGGAGAAGGGGATGCACGGGGGCATCCCCAAGCTTAGATGCTTGAGGCTTCTTGAATATTTCTTGGGGGTGCATAGGGGCATCCCCAAGCTTGAGCGTTTGACACTCCTGAATCTTTTTATCATCTTCCCTCGCACACTTGAAAACTCCCTTCATACATAACTCATCATAATCTGATTAGCGAGGTTAGTACCCTTAATAAAATAATTGTTCCTTGCTGTAAATAAAGATATTCTTGAAGGTCTACTGTTTCTCAAGATTGCCAAAAGGTTTTTGCAAAGAAAAATCAAGCTCAAGGTTTGCAAAATGAAGAAAAGACAAAACAGGACAGAATCTGTGAAAAACAGACCAGCAGGTAGTAAATGATTTTTTCGGGGCACTTCTGCAACTCTAATCAAAAAACTCAGAACAGATGCCTGAAAGACAATTGTATAGAGCACGCTGTCGAAAAAATTCAGACCAAAAAGATGATCTGGTGATTTTATACGAATTTTTCTGTCCAAGGACAGAATCTGTTTCCTGGGCTGCACGTCACAACTTTTGAAATTTCTTGCAATCAGAGGCTACACTTGGCACAAAGTTGAAAAGCAAAGATACAATGATGATGCTACTGTAGTAACAACATCAAGACACAACAAAAGCAAAATAAAATTTATTCATTGTGGGCTGCCTCCCAAAAGCGCTTTCTTTTATGCCTTTAAGCTAGGCATAATGCAAAAAGATCAAGTTTTATCAAGAGTAAAAGAATAGCTAGCCCGTATAACGGACTCAAAAGGTAACTTAATCTTCTTTCTAGGGAAGTGTTCCATCCCTTTCTTGAGAGGAAATTGGAATTTTATATTCCCCTCTTTCATGTCAATGATAGCACCAACGGTGCGTAGAAAAGGGCGTCCCAAAATAATTGGACAAGAAGGTTCACATTCAATATCCATAATAGTAAAATCAACGGGAACGTAATTGTCATTGACAATGATAAGAACATTGTCGATCCTCCCCAAAGGTTTCTTTATGGAAGAATCAACGAGACGAACACCAAAAGAACAAGAATCAAAAGGTTTCAGTTTAAGCATATCATATATTCTTTTGGGCATAACAGAGGTACTAGCTCCAACATCACATAAAGCATAGCAAGAGAAGTTATTCAACTTAATTTTAATCATAGGATCCCAACCATCTTCTAGCTTTCTAGGTATGGAGGCTTCTACTCTAAGTTTCTCCTCCCTAGCTTTGATGAGAGCATTAGTGATATGCTCCGTGAAGGCAAGGTTAAGCGTGCTAGTGCGGGGATCTCTAGACATCTTGTGAAGGAAATCAATAACTTCGGTAAGAGTGCAATTATCAAAATCAAGGTCACTACTATCAAGCAAGGTGGTAGTGGTGTCCTTTAGGTTCACTTGTTTGGTAGTTTCTATGGTCATAGCATCACCATTAATAGGTCCAATGGGACCAGGAGTGCATTGGGTGCTAAGAGTTTGGATATCCTCAACAACTTGGATAGTAGCAACAGTGTGGTGGGTAGGAAGGTTCTTAATTCTATCTTCTTCCTCCTTTTCTCTAGCCCATCTCTCTTTAAGTTTAGCCAACATCCTAATGTTTTCATTAATTTGCACTTGAATAGCATTCATAGGAGTGACCTTCCTCTCCACAAGAGGAGAAGTTCTAATTTTAAGCAATTCTACCTCATGGGCTAAATTGTCTACCTTTGAAGAGAGATCATCTAGTTTGTTTATTTTTTCTTCTACACTCTTATTAAAGGCTTTTTGGGTAGTGATGAAATCTTTAAGCATAATCTCTAGTTCAGTAGTGGAGTTCTTGGTGCTAGGATAAGCATTGTTGCTCCCATAAGAATTAGAGGGGAACGGTCTAGTATTGCTACCAAAATTACTCCTATAAGCATTGTTGTTGAAATTGTTTCTAGAGATAAAGTTCACATCTACTTGTTCTTGAGCAATCAAAGAATTTAAAGGAACATCACGAGGATCAATAGAAGATTGCTTCGAAAGTAGAGACATGATCAAGTCAACTTTTTCATTTAGGGAGGAAATCTCCTCGACAGAGTTTACCTTCCTACCTGTTGGAGCGTGTTCGGTGTGCCATTGGGAATAATTGGTCATCATCTCATCGAGAAGCTTCGTGGCAGCACCAAGTGTAGTTGACATAAAGGTTCCTCCCGCGGCCGAATCTAACAAGTTTCGCGAGGTAAAGTTCAAGCCTGCATAAAAAGTTTGGATAACCATCCAAGTAGTCAAACCATGAGTAGGGCAGTTCTTGACAAGATATTTCATGCGTTCCCAAGTTTGGGCAACGTGTTCATTATCCAATTGTTTAAAATTCATTATGTTACTTCTTAGTTGGATAATTTTAGCAGGTGGATAGTATTTTCCAATAAAAGCATCTTTGCACTTGTCCCATGAATCTATGCTATTTCTAGGCAAAGTTTGAAACCAAATTTTACCTCCTCCTTTCAAGGAGAAAGGAAAAAGCTTAAGCTTAACAATATTACCATCTATTTCTTGGTACTTTTGCATATCACAGAGTTCAACAAAGTTGTTTAAGTGTAAAGCAGCATCATCTCCAGCACCGGAGAATTGATCTTTCATAACTAGGTTCAGTAAAGCAGGTTTAATTTCATACGAAGGTGCTGAAGTGGCAGGTGTAGTGATAGGCGTGCAGATAAAGTCATCGTTGTTGTGACTAGTGAAGTCACACAACTTGGTGTTCTCGGTGGAACCCATAGCAGCAAGCAAGCAAGATAACTATTTTTGTGATTTTCGATAAAAGATACTAAAGCAAAACTGAAAGGTAAACTAACAAGACTAAAAAGCAAAGGTAAAAGATAGCGTGCAACTCCCCTATCTTGAAGAGTGGAGTCCCCGGCAACGGCGCCAGAAAACTTTGCTTGATGGCTTCTCGCCCCTCGTTGGTTACCCCAAGTGGAAGGTTTGAGATGCAGTGTAGCGGTAGTTTTCCCTTGGCAAAGATACCAAGGATCGATTTCCCCTGAGACTCCTAGTTTCAACAAGAAGGTGTCAACTGCCAACGGCGCCAGATATTAGCAATCAACCGGACCTGCACACAGATACAAATAACTTTGCTCCCAACGAGTACAGAGAGGTTGTCAATCCCTCCGACCTTGTCGTTTACAAAGGATCAAACACAAGAGATAATGGTGATAGGTATTGCTGCAACTAGTAAGTAAAAGCAGAAAAGTAAATAGCGGATGTAATCAGTGATGGTAATATGGACCGGGGTCCCATGATGTTCACTAGTGATGTCTCTCTCCCAAAAGACGATAAAACAGCTATGTGAGGTAAACGAATTACAGCTGGGCAATTGACAGAATTATGTGCGCAAACCAATGCTAACTATGTTGCAAGAAAGGTAGAGGTTCAAAGCATGGGCGGTACGCCAAGGCAAGTAGACCGAAATCCATCTGCATCTACTACTAATCATCCACCTTGAGATATCTATCCAGAACATCTCGCTGGTATTAAGTTGCGAGTCCCACCCATAGTGTAAACTCAAAGCAACAGACAACTGCATTAAAAGAACTTTGCGTAAAGTAAACAATCCTTGCACCCGCGAGTACAAGCACCGTTGTTTTCCCCCTTGTGGCAATAGCACATCCCCTAGACTCATGTTTCTGTCACTCAAACTAGTCATCGAGGGGCATGAACCCACAATCGAGCATAATGTTCCCTCTTGGAGTCACTACCTACTACTTGGCCAAAGCAATAAATAGCAACGGAGAACATGCAGGAATTACTTATGAACATAAATATAAAAGAGGTGAATCAAATATATTACTCAAACACAATCTGAACATAATCTCACAATCCATCGGATCCCAGCAAACTCAACATAGCAACAGCATAAGGATTACATATGTGCCTCGATCATGTAGGGCAGCTCACGAGGTCTAATTAGTGAAGCACAAGAAGGGGAGGAGAACATCACATAGCTACTGGTCATGGACCCATGGTCCAAGGGAGACTACTCACAACTCATCCGGGAGGCGTCCATGGTGGTGGAGAGGCTCCCGGTGGTGATCCTCCCCTCCGGCAGGATGCCGGGAAGAGTTCTCCTGGTGCTCCCGATCTTGGAAGCGCGGCGGCGGCGGAACAGAGATGAGATCGCGAAAAAGGATTCCGTCCTCGAGGGTTTCGAGACGCGTGTTAAATATATGCCAAAGGGGGGCATCAGCGGAGACCTGGGGGGCCCAGGCGCCCCCCGGCGCGGCCAGGAGGGGACCGCGCCACCAGGGTGCATGGAGCCCTGGTGGCCCCCCTCCGGCCCTACTTCGGCCGTGTGGAAGCTTCCGGAATGCTGATTTTTTATATAATTTTTCCGGGATTTTTCTGGCAGTTTACGTGATGGGAAAACCTGAAATACAAAAACAGCAGAAAACAGAAACTGGCACTGGGGTGCACTGAGTTAATAGGTTAGTCCAAATATGATCAAAAGTGTATGGAAGTGTATAAATATCATAGCAATATCACACAAAAGAGGCATGGAGCAAGCAGAAATTATAGATACGTTTTGGACGTATCAGGGTCCTGAGGACGTTGGTGAGGTTGAGCCCTGGGTTGCGGAAAGCCACCTTCATCAACACCTTTTGGAGAGCCCCCGCGCAGAGCCTGCGCGATTCGTCCGCCAGCTGCTTCGGGATCTTCTCCCGGAGTTGCTGGAGGGCCGTCGCCACGCCCTTGAAAAACAGAGTGAGCTTGGCGCTGGGGTGGAGGTTCTCGTCGGTGGAGTACCCGAGATGCTCCGCCCCCAGTTGCGCCAATTCCGTGTCGATGTCCGCGGCGGCATTGACAAGGCCTTCCGTCCATAGCTCGACGGTCCGCCTAAAGTTATTCTGGGAAATGGCTGCACTGTCCAGCAACACCTTCTTGGCCCTGAGCTCCTCCTTCAGGGCCGTCTCCCGCTCCCTGGCGCCGTCCAGCGTCGTGGTAAGAGTGGACAGCTTCAGCTCCAGATCGACGATGGAGTCCTTGGCGACGGCGAGCTCCTTGCCCTTCTCGGAGAGGCGGACCTGCAGCTCGGAGTGGCTATGGGCGTCCTTCTCCCTCTCGAGCTTGAGTGCGGCAACCTCCTCGCTGCTCGTCTTGAGGTTGGCCTCCAGTTGCGCCACCCTCGTTTCCAGCTCCCTCTTGGCGGTCTCGGCAGCTGGAGCAGCATCCCTCGCTTCCTATAGAGCTCCGCCAAGAGATCGTTCACGCGTGGCAAGTTCCTCCTCGTGGCCATCGAGGTTGAACTTCCGTTGCGTCAACTCACCTTCCAGCATGGAAACCTGCTCAGCGGCAAGCCGCTGCTGCTCCTCCACCTCGGCCTTCTCCAGGATGAAGGCCTGCTGCGCCTCGGCAAGCTGCTCCCGTTCCTCCGCCAAGGATCGGAGAGCTGCTTGGTTGATGGCTCGGAGCTCTTCTGCGTGCTTCTCCAAGTCAGCACCCACCTTGGCGGCCAGAGCCTCTCGGGACTCCAGCTTGGCCTGCCGGGCGCGGTACAAAGACAGAAGCTTGCGCAGCAGCCGCTCCTCCTCGGGCTCGCTGCTGCTGCTCGGCGTGTCGACGAGCTTCAGTCCGGCGGAGGCAAGGACCTCCCCGTCGAAGACCTCTCCCTCAACTGGCGCCCTGGACATGGACGCCCACGGGAGCTGGATGAAGATGTCGTCGCCGGCCTTCAGATAGGCGCTTGGCTCGGGCTCGTCGGAGCTGGGGGCTGCGGTGGCGGCGGAGGGCTCGGCGGTCGGCGTAGCGCCTGGCGCTCCTGCGGCCCCAGTGCCGTCAGTGCGATCGCCAGCCTCTTCGCCAGCTGCCACGGCGGCAGCCTTGGCGGCCTCTGCGCCAGCGGGATCGTCCGAGCCAACCGTTTCTTCAGCAACGGCGGCGTCGTCGGCGACGACCTCCGTCTCCATGGGCTCGGCTGCGGACGGGTCTGGCGGAAGAAAAGAAAAGGAATGAAAAACAGTCAAGCAAATATCCAAAAAGAAGAAATACAGACGAAGAAAAGCCAAGGAAAGCATGAAGCGAAGGGATTACCTGCGCGGGCCGGCTCCTCGGCGAGGTCTCTTGCCGGGGAGCTCTCCCTCGGCGGCGTGGTCGTAGCTCCCGCCGGCGGAGGGCCACTAGTGCCATCCCTCGCCGGAGTGCTCGCCCTTGGCGGAGTGCTCGCCCTTGGCGGAGTGTTCGCCCTTGGCGGAGAATCCGGCCTTGGCGGAGGACTCGCCCTTGCCGGAGAGCCTCCCCTTGGCGGAGTGGTCGAAGCGTACGGCACGTCGGGGGCGATCTCCTGGCGCTCCTGGTGCTGCTTCTCTGCTTCTACACAAGTCAACAAAACAAGATATCAGCAAGATGGAAGACCCACGCGCGCCCGACAAGCGGAAAGTAAGCCACACTTACGCTGGGGGCTGCTCTGGAGAACAGCTGCCGGGTCCGGCAGGCTTGTCGCGGGCGCACCCCCTGCTGTTGCGGCGGGCTCGTCCTCGATGACGATCACCGGGACCTTGGACCTCTTCGCCACCCTCTGGGCCAGAGTTCTGAAAGAAGGACAGGTTTAGAGTTAGGCAAAAGAGATGCAAGAGACAACAGAAAATCGAAGAAAAACAAGGATTGCGAAGACTTACTCTTCTTCCTCCTCGTCGGAACTGAGCGCGGAGAAGTCAAAATATGGCTCGCGCGTCCCGGCACGAGGAGGCGGAGGAGTGGGCTCCCTCAGCCGCTTGGCGGGAGCAAGGGCGGTGGTCTGAGAAGACCCCGCTCCGGTTGCCACCGAAGCGCGAGGGGCGGCGGGAGCAGAGGCACCAGTCCGGGAAGATCCCGCTCCAGTTGCCGCTGAAGCACGAGGCACTCCCTTGGCGGCCTTGCTTGTCGCGATGGCGCGCGCCACGCGGCACTGCGGCTGCTGGCCCGCCTGCCGCCCCGTCACGTCTGCGGCCTTGCAAAGGCGTCTACTTGGCGGAGCTGGAGGACTTGCTGGTGGTGGCGAGCTGTCCGAGGACGAGGAAGAAGAGGAGTCGAGGTCCAGCGAGTCGCTCGAGTCCTCGGCAGGCTCGCTTGACCCGACACCCTGCTCAGCGGACCCGCTCGACTCGACGCCCTGCTCGGTGGGCTTGCTTGTCTCGGCGACCTTCCCGGCAAGCTTCCCCGCTTTGAGGAACTCTTCCTGCTCGGCAAGGCTTGTCGCCTCCGCTGCCTCCGCCTCCTCCACAGTGTACCCGAACTCGCCCGCGGCCCTGGCTGCCGCTGCCTCTTCCAGTCTGGTGGCAATGTATGCCATCTCTTGGTCAGTGGTGTCGCGGATGAGGCCTTTCTTCTCGTCGAGGTTGACTGGCTGTTCCACCAAGTTGTCGAAGAACGTTTGCACAGCTTCGTCGGAAGGCTCTTGCCAAGTGGGGTCGATCCCATGGGAATCGCACAGCGGCATCACTGCACGGATGGCGCTGAGCGATGAGCTGTTGCACAGCGGAACTACGCCCTCCGGCAGTGTGAACCATTCTGGGTGGTCGGAGTTGTACTTGAACAACGCCTGGAGCATCGCGTTGAGCTCCAGGACAGTAAAATTCCAATTGAGGCCCGGACGCCGCCTCATGATGTCTGCCGCGTTCTCGAACTCCCAGGCGGCCCTCTTCCTCTCCTGCAAGGGGGCGATGCATCGGCGGAGAAAGTCTGCTCCAACTGTGCCTACAGTGAGCTTGGCGTGCCTGAGGCGAAGGATCCGGGTAGTAGCAATCTTCAATCTGCTATCCTCCGGGGTCAAATCGCTCCAGTCGTTGCCGCGTACTACTGGGGCTTGGCGCCGAGCGGTGAATGGCTGCGGGTCATCCTCTACGATCCAACACCAATTGGCTCTCCACTCATCCCACTTGCTGCGAAGCTCTCCCGACAAGTAAGCCTCCTTCTTGTGGGTCCTAGAGATCCAAGAGATTCCGCCAGACAAAGGCGACCCTGCCTCGACTCAAGGCGTGAAGTAATGGCGGAAAAGAGCTACATTGGGGAAGACTCCGACAAAGTTTTCGCATAGATGTGCGAAAACTGCCATTGTCAGGACGGCGTTGGGGGTGAAGTCAAGGAGATGAAACCCGTAGGTATTCATGATGTCGCAGAAGAACTCGGAATAGGGCGGGCAGAGCCCGCAGTAGAAGAACAGGGCGAAGAATGCGTAGCCATTCGGGAACATCTCAGTGGCTACGGCGGGGAGTACCTTGGTGCGCGGATGCGCCTTCGTCTCCCTCGACCAAAAAAGGTAGAAGGAATCCCTCAGCTCCTCTGCGTCAAGCTTGGGGGAAAAAACCACCTTCTTCTTCCGCGTCGCTGCGAGCCGCAGCGTCTCGGCCGACTTCGCGGATTTCCCCTTCTCGCCTTTCGGGGCCATGGCTGAAGCGATGAAGGAGGTCGACGGCGCTGGTAGTGCTGGTGGCGATGGAGGACGGAGCGCTGCTCTCTTTTGGCCTTCGGGAAGGAGGGGAGCGGCGAGGGTTTCTGAGGATTGAAGAAGCAACGGGCGAATGGAAGGAACTGCCCCTGTTTCCCCTGCTTTTAAGGGGGAAGGGGGCGGACGTTCCGCATTTCCAATTAAAGAAATAGGCCACGATCTCCCCCATGACCCCGCATTGAACGCGTGTCTTTAAGGGAGGGCGCGGTGGATACGGAGTGGGATACGGCGTGCCGCAGGCCGCGCGTGCCCGTGCACTGTTTTGGGCCTGGCCCAACAGCGCTCGGCAGCGTGTCTGGCCCGGGCCCGGGGGCTCCTGTCGGTGTACTAAAGTAGGGGTACCTTAGTATCCCGAACTTGTGCACGGGCAGTTGCAGCGTCCCGCGGCAAGGCTAGCCAGGCGACCGCCAAGACCCCTCATGGTTCCCTTGGAGCCATTCAAGAACAAAGTATTTAAATCAAAGAAACAAGGCCCCGGCAAGAGGAGCTTGCCGGGAAGGCCACTCAAGGCACAAAAACCGCTCAAGACACAAGACCCCGGCGAGAGGAGCTTGCCGGGAAGGCCATCCAAGGCATATCAAGAAGCTTGCCGCGAGGCGCCACGCGTCCCGGCAAGGACCGGTGAGCGACAAGCTCCCAGAAGCGACAAGATAGCCACCGCGGCAAGGCGCTTGCCGCGGCAAGCTTCCACTCGGTGCCCGCGCTCCAGCACATCCACCCACGTGTCGCCTTGGGGCCCTTCCAGGCACACGTGGCGGAAGGCTATGCAGCCAGGGGAACACGGTGGCAAGCGGCGATGACAAGGCTACCGTCGTGGCGGACGGTGGCGCCCTGACGGTCACTTTTTGCACTGTTTGGGGCGACGGCGACGGGCATTCAATGCCTTTGTCCCCTGACGTCAGAGTTAGGTATAGAGCACTATACAAACACTATTCCAACTACCACTCTTTTTACATTTTTACCCCCATCTGTGTTGCCACCTGTCGATGACCCCTTTGACCTATAAAAGGAGGCCCATGCGCAACGTAGAGGGGGTTCGGAAGATCGATCATTCTCCACGCTCGGTCCTGTTAGCGGTTAGAGCGTACTGTTGCTCTCCTCGCTCCCGAGCCAAGAACTCAATAACAAACCAAAGCAGGAGTAGGGTTTTACGCATCCGTGCGGCCCGAACCTGGGTAAACTGCTCGTGTGCTCGCCTCGATCCGCTCTTTGTGCATCCTCCGCCCCCTTGCCGTACCGAAAAGGGGCTCCGGTCCCATAGGTGTTCGTGGGCGATCAGTTTCCCCGACAATATATATGTATATATATCAAGTTCGATATGAGTGATCATGAGTTATTACTATTGACATCACCTAGTTGGGAGGCGAAGCTATAAGCCCCTATCTTTCTATGTGTCTCACTGAAACTTTTGCTCCATATATATGCCGTGAGTGTCAGCAATCAAAAGAAGACTAAATGATGGTTGAGTATGTGGACTTGCTAAACAAAAGCTCTTACATAAGACCCTTCCCAGAAATATGATGAATTTTAATTGCCTTGTTGACTGAGAACAAAGTTTGTTAGTTTTCAAGAAACTTTATGCTTTATACTTCGTTATTGTGATGAATTGTTACTTGCTCATGAGAATTTATATGATAATATATATTGTTACTATGATATTGATCATGATGCTACTATCATTGTATTTTGTTTTATCGACACCTCTCGCTCTAAACATGTGGTCATGATTACCGATATCGGCTTTCGCTTGAGGACACGCGAGGTCTAAGCTTGGGGGATTTGATACGTCCATTTTGCATCATGTTTTCTTACTGTTATTTATAATGCTTTTGATCAATATAATAGTTTGTGGTGCTATTCTAATGCCTTCTCTCTCTCAATTTGCATGATTTACAAGAAGAGGGAGATTGCCGACAATTTGAATTCTGGACCTGGAAAAGCTACATCAGAGATACATATTTTGCGCAACTCCAAATGAGCTGAAATTTCATGGAGATTTATTTTGGAATATATAAAAAACACTGGAGAAAATAAATACCAAAGGAGGCCCACCAGGTGCCCATGAGGCCTCAGCCTCCGAGGCCCATCTTCTCCTATATGATGTCATTTGCCTAGAAAAAAATCAGGAGAGGACTTTCGGGATGGAGCACTGCCATCTCGAGGTGGAACCTTGGCAGGAGCACTTTTGCTCTCCAGCAGAGCCATTCCGCCGGGGATACATCCCTCGGGGAGGGGGAAATCTAAGTCATCGACATCACCAACAATCCTCTCATCGTGGGAGGACTAATCTTCATAAACATCTTCACCAACACCATCTCATCTCAAACCCTAGTTCATCTCTTCTATTCAATCTTTGTCTCGAAACATCAGATTGGTACTGCTACTTCTCGAGCTTGCATTGTTTTCCCTCGAAGAGGAAAGGGAGATGCAGCACAGTAGCGTAAGTATTTTCCTCTGTTTTTGAGAACCAAGGTATCAATCCAGTAGGAGACCATGCGCGAGTCCCTCGTACCTGCACACACAAATAAGAACCTTGTAGCCAATGTGATAAAAGGGGTTGTCAATCCCTTCTCGGTCACTTACAAAAGTGAGATATGATAGAGATGATAAGATAATATTTTTGGTATTTTTGATATGTAGATTGAAAGTAAAGATTGCAAAACAAAAGGAAAGTAAAGATAAATAGTTGATGGAAGATTAATATGATGAAGATAGACCCCGGGGCCATAGGTTTCACTAGTGGCTTCTTTCATGATAGCAGATTTCTACGGTGGGTGAACAAATTACTGTCGAGCAATTGATAGAAAAGCGCATAGTTATGAGAATATATAGGCATGATCATTGTATATAGGCATCACGTCCATGACAAGTAGACCGAAACGATTCTGCATCTACTACTATTACTCCACACATCGACCGCTATCCACCATGCATCTAGAGTATTAAGTTCATAGGAACAGAGTCATGCCTTAAGCAAGATGACATTATATAGAGGGATAAACTCAAGCAATATGATATAAAACCCATATTTTTATCCTCAATGGCAACAATACAATACGTGCCTTGCTGCCCCTGCTGTCAGTGGGAAAGGACACCGCAAGATTGAACCCAAAGCCAAGCACTTCTCCCATTGTAAGAACTATAGATCTAGTAGGCCAAACCAAACTGATAATTCGAAGACACTTGCAAGGATATTTAAATCATGCATAAAAGATTTCAGAAAAGAATCCAATATTATTCATAGATAATCTTGATCATAAACCTACAATTCATCGGATCTCGACAAGCACACCGCAAAAGGAATTACATCGAATAGATCTCCAAGAAGATCGAGGAGAATTTTGTATTGAGATCCAAAGAGAGAGAATAAGCCATCTAGCTAATAACTATGGACCCAAAGGTCTGTGGTAAACTACTCACAACTCATCGGAGAGGCTATGGCGTTGATGTAGAAGCCCTCCGTGATTGATGACCCCTCCGGTGGAGCTCCGGAACAGGCCCCAAGATGGGATCTCACGGGTACAGAAGGTTGCGGCAGTGCAATTAGGGTTTCGTGGTGCTCCTCGATGGTTTCAGGGTACGAGAGTATATATAGGCTGAAGAGGCACGTCAGGGGAGCAACAGGGGGCCCACGAGGGTGGGGGGTGCGCCTACCCCCCCTGGGCACACCCCCTGCCCTCGTGGCTGCCTCTCTCGCTTCTTGGCGTGTACTCCAAGTCTTTTGTGTTGCTATTGTTCCAAAAATGACTCTCCTAAAGGTTTCATTCTGTTTGGACTCCGTTTGATATTCCTTTTCTGCGAAACACTGAAATAGGCAAAAAACAACAATTTGCACTGGGCCTTGGGTTAGTAAGTTAGTCTCGAAAATAATATAAAAGTGTATAATAAAGCCCATTAAACATCCAAAACAGAATATATAATAGCATGGAACAATAAAAAATATAGATACGTTGGAGACGTATCAAGCATCCCCAAGCTTAATTCATGATCGTCCTCGAGTAGGTAAATGATAAAAACGGAATTTTTGACGTGGAATGCTACCCAACATAATTCTCAATGTAAATTTCTTTACTGTGGCATGAATGTTCAGAGCCGAAAGATTCAAGACAAAAGTCTATATTGACATAAGAATAATAATACTTCAAGCATACTAACAAAGCAATCATGCCTTCTCAAAATAACATGGCCAAATAAAGTTCATCCCTACAAAATCATATAGTTTGTCTATGCTCCATCTTCGTCACACAAAATACTCAAATCATGCACAACCCCGGTTTCATTCAAGCATTTGTTTCATACTTATTTTTTTAAAACTATTTCAACTTTCACGCAATACATGAGCGTGAGCCATGGATATAGCGCTATAAGTGGAATAGAGTGGTGGTTGTGGAGAAGACAAAAGAGGAAGATGGTATCACATCGACTAGGCGTATCAACGGGCTATGGAGATGCCCATCAATAGATATCAATGTGAGTGAGTAGGGATTGCCATGCAACGGATGCACTAGAGCTATAAATGTATGTAAGCTCAACAAAAGAAACTAAGTGGGTGTGCATCCAACTTGCTTGCTCATGAAGACCTAGGGCATTTGAGGAAGCCCGTCGTTGGAATATACAAGCCAAGTTCTATAATGAAAATTCCCACTAGTATATGAAAGTGACAAAACAAGAGACTCTCTATCATGAAGATCATGGTGCTACTTTGAAGCACAAGTGTGGAAAAAGATAGCAGCATTGTCCTTTTTTTTCTTTTTTATTTTTTTTCTTTTCCCCTTTTTATTTTTTTATTTTTTGGGCCTTTCTTTTTTTCTTTGGCATTTCTTTTTTTTATTTTTTTATTTGGGACAATGCTCTAATAATGATGATCATCACACTTCTATTTATTTACAACTCGATATTACAACTCAATGCTAGAACAAAGTATGACTCTATATGAATGCCTCCGGCGGTGTACCGGGATGTGCAATAAATCAAGAGTGACATGTATGAAAAATTATGCATGGTGGCCTAGCCACAAATATGATGTCAACTACATGATCATGCATGGCAATATGACAATGATGAAGCGAGTCATATGAACGGAACGGTGGAAAGTTGCATGGCAATATATCTCGGAATGGCTATGGAAATGCCATGATAGGTAGGTATGGTGGCTGTTTTGAGGAAGGTATATGGTGGGTGTATGGTACCGGCGAAAGTTGCGCGGTATAAGAGAGGCTAGCAATGGTGGAAGGATGAGAGTGCGTATAATCCATGGACTCAACATTAGTCATAAAGAACTCAGATACTTATTGCAAAAATCTACAAGTCATCAAAACAAAGTACTACACGCATGCTCCTAGGGGAAGGTTTGGTAGGAGTTAACCATCGCGCGATCCCGACCTCCACACAAAGGATGACATCAATGAAATACCTCATGCTTCAAATTTGTTACACAACGGTTACCATACGTGCATGCTACGGGACTTGCAAACCTCAACACAAGTATTTCTCAAATTCACAACTACTCTACTAGCATGACTCTAATATCACCATCCTCGTATCTCAAAACAATTATCAAGTATCAAACTTCTCATAATATTAAATGCACTTTATATGAAAGTTTTTACTATACCCATCTTGGATGCCTACCATATTAGGACTAAAATTATAACCAAAGCACATTACCATGTTGTTCTAAGAGACTCTCACAATAATGTAAGTGAAGCATGAGAGATCAATAATTTCTATAAAATAAAACCACCACCGTGCTCTAAAAAGATATAAGTGAAGTACTAGAGCAAAACTATCTAGCTCAAAAGATATAAGTGAAGCACATAGAGTATTCTAATAAATTCTGATTCATGTGTATCTCTCTCAAAAGGTGTGTCCAACAGTGGTAAACTAAAAAGCAAAGACTCAAATCATACAGGACGCTCCAAGCAAAACACATATCATGTAGTGAATAAAAATATAGTCTCAAGTAAAGTTACTGATAGACGAAGACGAAAGAGGGGATGCCTTCCCGGGGCATCCACGAGCTTAAGCTTTTGGTTGTCCTTGAATTTTACCTTGGGGTGCCTTGGGAATCCCCAAGCTTAGGCTCTTGCCACTCTTTGTTCCATAGTCCATCAAATCCTTACCCAAAAACTTGAAAACTTCACAACAAAAAACTTAACCAAAAATCTTGTGAGTTCCGTTAGTATAAGAAAACAAACCACCACTCAAAGGTACTGTAATGAACTCATTCTTTGTTTATATTGGTGTTAAAACTACTGTATTCCAACTTATCTATGACTCATACCCCCCCCATACTACTCATAGATTCATCAAAATAAGCAAACAACACACGAAAAACATAATCTGTCAAAAACAGAATGGTCTGTAGCAATCTGTAACTTTAGAATACTTCTGTAACTCTAAAAAATTGAAATAAATTGGTGGACGTGAGGAAATTGTCTATTAATCATCTGCAAAAAGAATCAACTAAAAAGCACTCTCCAGTAAAAAATGGTAGCTAATCTCGTGAGCGCTAAAGTTTCTGTTTTTTACAGCATGATCGCATAAACTTCACCCAAGTCTTCCGAAAGGTTCTACTTGGCACAAACACTAATTAAAACACAAAACCACATCTAAACAGGAGCTAGATGCAATATTTATTACTAAACAGAAGCAAAAACAAAGGAAATAAAATTGGGTTGCCTCCCAACAAGCGCTATCGTTTAACGCCCTAGCTAGGCACGATACAAGAATAGATCTAGGTATTGCCATCTTTGGTAGGCAATCCATAAGTGGCTCTCATAATAGATTCATAAGGTAATTTGATTTTCTTCCTAGGAAAGTGTTCCATGCCTCTCCTTAACGGAAATTGGAATCTAATATTTCCTTCCTTCATATCAATAATTGCACCAATCATTCCAATGAAAGGTCTACCAAGAATAATAGGACATGTAGGATTGCAATCTATACCAAGAACGATGAAATCTACGGGCATATAATTCCTATTTGCAACAATAAGAACATCATTAATCCTTCCCATAGGTTTCTTAATGGTAGAATCCGCAAGATGCAAATTTAAAGAACGATCATCCAGTTCATGGAAACCTAACATATCACACAAAGCTTTTGGAATTGTGGAAACACTTGCAACCAAATCACACAAAGCAAAGCATTCATGATTTTTAATCTTAATTTTAATAGTAGGTTCCCACTCACCATAAAGCTTTCTAGGGATAGAAACTTCTAATTCAAGTTTTTCTTCATAAGATTGCATTAAAGCATCAACTATGTATTTGGTAAAAGCTTTATTCTGATTATAAGCATGAGGAGAATTTAGCACAGATTGCAACAACCAAATACAATCTATTAAAGAGCAATTATCATAATTAAATCCCTTGAAATCCAAGATAGTGGGTTCATTGCTATGTAAAGTTTTTACCTCTTCAATCCCAATTTTAACAATTTTAGCATCAAGATCTAAAAACTCTGAATCATTGGGACGCCTTTTAACTAAAGTAGACTCATCTCCAGTCCCATATTTATCAAGATTCATACTAGAAAACAAGGATTTAATAGGAGACACATCAATAAATTTTAGATCTTCATCTTTATTATCATGAAAACTAGAAGAACACGCTTTCATAAAGCAATCTCTTTTAGCACGCATCCTAGCGGTTCTTTCTTTGCACTCATCAATGGAAATTCTCATGGCTTTGAGAGACTCATTGATATCATGCTTAGGTGGAATAGATCTAAGTTTCAAAGAATCAACATCAAGAGAAATTCTATCCACGTTCCTAGCCAACTCATCAACCTTAAGCAATTTTTCTTCAAGCAAAGCATTGAAATTCTTTTGCGAATTCATAAATTCTTTAACACTAGTCTCAAAATCAGAGGGCATCTTATTAAAATTTCCATAAGAGTTGTTGTAGTAATTACCATAATTATTAGAGGAATTACTAGGGAAAGGCCTAGATCTAAAGTTTCCTCTATAAGCATTGTTACCAAAATTATTCCTACCAACAAAATTCACATCCAAAGATTCATTATTATTCTCAATCAGCTTGGACAAAGGCATATCATTAGGATCAGAAGAAGCACTCTTAGTAGCAAATAATTTCGTAAGTTCATCCATCTTTCCACTCAAAACACTAATCTCTTCAATAGCATGTACTTGTTTACTAGTAGATCTTTCGGTGTGCCATTGAGAGTAATTAATCATAATATTATCTAGGAGTTTAGTAGCTTCTCCTAAAGCGATTTCTATGAAATTGCCCCCCACGGCCGAACCTAAAAGATTTCTAGAAGCAAAATTCAAGCCAGCATAAAAGTTTTGTATAATCATCCATAAGTTCAAACCATGTGTAGGGCAATTACGTATCATTAATTTCATCCTCTCCCAAGCTTGTGCAACATGCTCATGATCTAGTTGCTTAAAATTCATGATATCGTTTCTAAGAGAGATAATCTTAGCATGAGGAAAATATTTAGAGATAAAGACATCTTTGCACTTATTCCATGAATCAATACTATTTCTAGGCAAAGAAGAGAACCAAGTTTTAGCACGATCTCTAAGAGAAAATGGAAATAACCTTAATTTGACAATATCATTATACGTATCTCTCTTGTTTTGCATATCACACAAAACAACAAAGTTGTTTAGATGGGTAGCGGCATCTTCACTAGGAAGGCCAGAAAATTGATCTTTCATTACAAGATTCAACAGAGCAGCATTGATTTCACAAGATTCAACATCAGTAATAGGAGCAATCGGGGTGCTAATAAAATCATTATTGTTGGTATTGGAAAAGTCACACAATTTGGTATTGTCTTGAGCCATAGTGACAAACAAGCAATCCAGCACACAAGCAAACAAAAAGCAAGCGAAAAGAGGCGAACGGAAAAAGAAGGGCGAATAAAATGGCAAAGGTGAAGTGGGGGAGAGGAAAACGAGAGGCAAATAATATAATGCGAGGGATAAGGGTTTGTGATAGGTACTTGATATACGACTTTTGTGTAGATCTCCCCGGCAACGGCGCCAGAAATTCTTCTTGCTACTTCTCGAGATTGTGTTGTTTTCCCTCGAAGAGGAAAGGGAGATGCAGCACAGTAGCGTAAGTATTTCCCTCAGTTTTTGAGAACCAATGTATCAATCCAATAGGAGACTACACGCGAGTCCCTCGTACCTGCACAAACAAAAAAGAACCTTGCAGCCAACGCGATAAAAGGGGTTGTCAATCCCTTCTCGGTCACTTACAAAAGTGAGATCTGATAGAGATGATAAGATAATATTTTTGGTATTTTTGATATGTAGATTGAAAGTAAAGATTGCAAAACAAAAGTAAAGTAAAGCTAAATAATTGATGGAAGATTAATATGTTGAAGATAGACCCGGGGGCCATAGGTTTCACTAGTGGCTTCTCTCATGATAGCAGATTTCTAGGGTGGTTGAACAAATTACTGTCAAGCAATTGATAGAAAAAGCATAGTTATGAGAATATCTAGGCATGATCATTGTATATAGGCATCACGTCTGTGACAAGTAGACCGAAACGATCCTGCATCTACTACTATTACTCCACACATCGACTGCTATCCAGCATGCATCTAGAGTATTAAGTTCATAAGAATAGAGTAACGCCTTAAGCAAGATGACATGATGTAGAGGGATAAACTCAAGCAATATGAAATAAACCCCATCTTTTTATCCTCGATGGCAATAATACAATACGTGCCTTGTTGCTCCTTCTGTCACCGGGAAAGGACACCGCAAGATTGAACCCAAAGCCAAGCACTTCTCCCATTGCAAGAACTATAGATCTAGTAGGCCAAACCAAACCGATAATTCAAAGAGACTTGCAAGGATATTTAAACCATGCATAAAAGATTTCAGAAAAGAATCCAATATTGTTCATAGATAATCTTGATCATAAACCTACAATTCATGGGATCTCGATAAACACACCGCAAAAAGAATTACATCGAATAGAAGATCGAGGAGAACTTTGTATTGAGATCCAAAGAGAGATAAGAAGCCATCTAGATGATAACTATGGACCCGAAGGTCTGTGTAAACTACTCACAACTCATGGGAGAGGCTATGGTGTTGATGTAGAAGCCCTCCGTGATCGATGCCCCCTCCGGTGGAGCTCCGGAACAGGCCCCAAGATAAGATCTTACGGGTACAGAAGGTTGCGGCGGTGGAATTAGGGTTTCGTAGTGCTCCTCGATAGTTTCAGGGTACGAGAGTATATATAGGCTGAAGAGGCACGTCAGCGGAGCAACAGGGGGCCCACGAGGGTGGGGGGCGTGCCTACCCCCATTGGGCGCGCCCCCTGCCCTCGTGGCTACCTCTCTCGCTTCCTGGCATGTACTCCAAGTCTTATGTGTTGATATTGTTCCAAAAATGACTCTTCCGAAGGTTTCATTCTGTTTGGACTCTGTTTGATATTCCTTTTCTGCGAAAGACTGAAATAGGCAAAAAAACAACAATTTGCACTAGGCCTTGGATTAGTAGGTTAGTCCCAGAAATAATATAAAAGTGTATAATAAAGCCCATTTGATGGGCCTCTAACCCCTCGTTGGTTACCCCAAGTGGAAGGTGTAAGATGCAGTGTTGTGGAAGTTTTTCCCTTAGCAAAGATGCCAAGGACCGAATCCCCAGAGACTCCTAGGTTCAACAAGTAGGTATCAACTGCTAACGGCGCCGGATTAGCAATAAACGTGGACCTCCACACAGATACAAATAACTTTGCTCCCAACGAGTACAGAGAGGTTGTCAATCCCTCCGGCCTTGTAGTTCACAAAGGATTAAACGCAAATGATAGTAGTGATAGATAATGTTTGCAATAGTAAGTAAAAGCAAAAAGTAAATAGCGGATGTGATCAATGATGGTAATATGGACCGGAGTCTCATGATGTTCACTAGTGATGTCTCTCTCCCAAAAGACGATAAAACAGCTATGTGAGGTAAACGAATTACAGCTGGGCAATTGACAGGACCACAAACGCAAACCAATGCTGACTACATTACAAGAAAGGTTGAGGTTCAAAGCATGGGCGGTACGCCAAAGTAAGTAGACCGAAATCCATCAATATCTACTACTAATCATCCACCTTGAGATATCTATCCAGAACATCTTGCTGGTATTAAGTTGCGAGTCCCACCCATAGTGTAAACTCAATGCAACAGACAACTGCATTAAAAGAACTTTGCGTAAAGTAAACAATCCTTGCACCCGCGGGCACAAGCACCGTTGTTTTCCCCCTTGTGGCAACAACACATCCCCTAGACTCATGTTTCTGTCACTCAAGCTAGTCATCGAGGGGCATGAACCCACAATCGAGCATAACATTCCCTCTTGGAGTCACTACATATTACTTGGCCAAAGCAATAAATAACAACGGAGAACATGCAAGAATTACTTATGAACATAAATATAAAAGAGGTAGATCAAATATATTACTCAATCACAATCTGAACATAATCTCATAATCCATCGGATCCCAGCAAACTCATCATAGCAACAACATAAGGATTACATATGTGCCTCGATCATGTAGGGCAGCTCACGAGGACTAATTAGTGAAGCACAAGAACGGGAGGAGAACATCACATAGCTACTGGTCATGGACTCATGGTCCAAGGGAGACTACTCACAACTCATCCGGGAGGCGTCCATGGTGGTGGAGAAGCTCCCGATGTTGATCCTCCCCTCCGGCAGGGTGCCGGGAAGAGTTCTCCTGGTGCTCCCGATCTTGGAAGCGGCGGCGGCGGCGGAACAGAGATGAGATCGCGAAAAAGAGTTCCCGTCCCGAGGGTTTCGAAGGACGCTCTAAATATATGCCGAAGGGGGGCACCAGACGGGGCTCGAGGGGCCCAGGCGCCCCCCCCGGCGCGGCCCAGGGGGGGCGCGCCGCCAGGGCGCCTGGAGCCCTGGTGCCCCCCCCCCCCCGGTTGTCCTTCGGGCGCAAGGTAGGTTCCGGAACGCTGATTTTTTATATAATTTTTCTGGATTTTTCCTGGCAGTTCTCGTAACGTGAAAACCTGAAATACAAAAACAGCCGAAAACAGAAAGTGGCACTGGGGTGCACTGGATTAGTAGGTTAGTCCAAATATGATCAAAAGTGTATGGAAGTGTATGAATATCATAGCAATATCACCCAAAAGTGGCATGGAGCAAGCAGAAATTATAGATACGTTTTGGACGTATCAACATCCCCAAGCTTAATTCCTGCTCGTCGTCGAGTAGGTAAATGATAACAAGAATAATTTCTGTGGTGACATGCTATTAACCATATAGGACTTATTCATTGTCATATGACAAAAGCTTACTGAGATAATGATTCTATAGTAATTAAGTTGCCTCATGAGAAAATCACAAATGACTGAAAGTTTTACAACATGACATTGAAGCACCAAAAAGATTTGCAATGAACATGATGTGCAAATATGATAAAGTGATATCTAGCTTGCCCCCTTTAGTGAAGCAAAACATAAATGCAGGGGCACCTTCAAGGTTTAAGTGATGACTAGATACAATGATTTCAGAATAAACGATATCACAATCATGCAAAAGACAATGCTACTTTGGGACAATGCACATTACACTCAGAATGACAATCATGCTCTCAGTAGTTCGTGCTTTTAAAAGAAGGTGGAGACTCAACATAAAAGTAAAAGAATGGTTATGTGCTAGAGCTTTTTATTTTGAAAACATAGAAGCAATTTTGTCGACGATAGTAGTACTTCATATGTGTCATGCATAAGACATCCTATAAGTTGCAAGCCTCATGCATCGAATACCAATAGTGCTCGCACCTTGTCCTAATTAGCTCGGATTTCCATGGGTTATCATTGCATTACATATGTTTCAACCAAGTGTCATAAAGGGGTACCTCTATGCCACCTGTACAAAGGTCCAAGGAGATAAATCGCATTTGATTTCTCGTTTTTGATAGATCTCAACTTGAGGACATCCATACCGGGACAACATAGAAAATAGATGATGGACTCCTCTTTAATGCATAAGCATATTCTCATAAGAGATTGAGGATTAATGTCCAAGCTAAAACTTCCACCATGATACATGGCTTTGGTTGGCGGCCCAATGTTCTTCTCTAACAATATGCATACTCAATCAACCCATGGCAAATCACCCTTACTTCAGACAAGACGAACATGCATATCAACTCACATGATATTCAACAAAAGTGTGACAGTTGATGGCGTCCCCAGAAACATGGTTACCGCTCAGCAAGCAACTTATAAGAAATAAGATACATAAGCAACATATTCTTTACCACAATAGTTTTTAAGCTACTTTCCCATGAGCTATGTATTGCAAAGTTAGTCTGCTTAGTACAGGTGGAGGTTAGCAAAAGACTGGGAGCGACCAACTAAGAGAGCAATGACGGTCATAATCATGCAGAGCGACAAAGCAACATTGAATCAGGCATGGTAGTTATATCGCTACTCAAAAATAAAAGATCATCAAGGCTTGACAGACTTTCTTTACAGTCTTAAATATGCGTGAGCATACGCCAAGTCAATCAAAATAAATTCTTGAAGGAAGATATTACTAAACCATAGCACATCATCGGCAAACAAATCAAGTTGGTACTCCAATAACACATTGGGAATCCCCCAGCTATTTGAGACTAACCATAAGAAAACCTGAACTACTAAGCACCATTATGCACGTAGCATCTTTATCATAGACATATTAACCAATGCAACGGAAGCAAACTCTCTTAATAAGGTGAGCATGATAATTAAAGAGAGTTCAAGCAACCAACTAAACAAAAGCTCTTTGAAAAGATAAGCATGAATACTAAGAGCAGAGCATGATAGTAGCTATTAAAAGACAAAGAACACACACAGCAAAGATAGACATGAAAATTCTATGTTATGTTCTAGGTAGAAGTGGAGCGTGTTTCTCTCCCACATAAAGAACGCTGAGTTCCGACTCGTTATGAAAAACTAAAAAGAAAACTAAAAGCAAGACGCTCCAAGCATAGCACATAACACATGAAGTGATAAAAATATAGTGGAACGAAAGACGAACTGATAATGTTGATGGCGAAGGGGATGCACGGGGGCATCCCCAAGCTTAGACGCTTGAGTCTCCTTGAATATTTCTTGGGGGTGCACGGGGGCATCCCCAAGCTTGAGCGCTTGACACTCCTGAATCTTTTTATCATCTTCCCTCGCACACTTGAAAACTCCCTTCATACATAACTCATCATAATCTGATTAGCGAGGTTAGTACCCTTAATAAAATAATTATACCTTGCTGGAAATAAAGATATTCTTGAAGTTCTACTGTTTCTCAAGATTGCAAAAAGGTTTTTGCAAAGAAAAAGCAAGCTCTTGATTTGCAAAATGAAGGAAAGGCAAAACAGGACAGAATCTGTGAAAAACAGAACAGCAGGTAGTAATTGATTTGTTCGGGGCACTTCTGCAACTCAAATCAAAAAACTCAGAACATTCGCACGAAAGAAAATTATATAGAGAACGCTGTCGAAAAAATTCAGACCAAAAAGATGATCTGGTGATTTTATACGAATTTTTCTATCCAAGGACAGAATCTGTTTCCTGGACAGCACCTCACAACTTTTGAACTTTCTAGCAATCAGAGGCTATACTTGGCACAAATATGAAAAGCAAAGATACAATGATGATGCTACTGTAGTAAACAACATCAAGACACAGCAAAAGCAAAATATAAAAATTTATTCATGTGGGCTGCCTCCCAAAAGCGCTTTCTTTTATGCCTTTAAGCTAGGCATAATGCATAGAGATCAAGTTTTATCAAGAGTAAAAGAATAGCTAGCCCGTACAACGGACTCAAAAGGTAACTTGATCTTTTTTCGAGGGAAGTGTTCCATCCCTTTCTTGAGAGGAAACTGAAATTTTATATTACCCTTTTTCATGTTAATGATAGCACCAACGGTGCGTAAAAAGGGACGTCCCAAAATAATTGGACATGAAGGATCACTTTCAATATCCATAATAGTAAAATCAACGGGAACATAATTATCATTGACAACGATAAGCACATCGTCGATCCTCCCCAAAGGTTTCTTTATGGAAGAATCAACGAGACGAACACCAAAAGAACAAGAATCATAAGGTTTCAATTTAAGCATATCATATAGTCTTTTGGGCATAATAGAAGTACTGGCTACAATATCACATAAAGCATAGCATGAGAAGTTGTTTATCTTAATTTTAATCATAGGATCCCAACCATCTTCTAGCTTTCTAGGTATGGAGGCTTCTACTCTAAGTTTCTCCTCCCTAGCTTTGATAAGAGCATTAGTGACGTGCTCTGTGAAGGCAAGATTAAGCGTGCTAGTGTGGGGATCTTTGGCCATTCCTTGTAGAAAGGTGACAACTTCTGAAATACTACAATTATCAAAATCAATTTTATCATTAGTGGGCAGAATTGTAGTGTCATCCTCTTTGTTTGAATCGCTCTCTATTATAAGAGTTTGAACATCTTCCCAAGTTTGAGGAAGCTTAGGAGCAATTTTAAACTGAGGCTCATACTCTTTTCCTGGAAGACCATGCCATGGGCATAACCCTCCGTCAAGACTAATATAATCACAAGGTTTATTACTTTTGTAGATCCCGACGGTGGTAATTGGGGTAATGGAAGAAGGGGTGTACTCCTCCCATCTAGTGTTTTTGGTGGAACCCCTAGTAGCAAGCAAGCAAGATAACTATTTTTGTGATTTTCGATAAAAGGTACTAAAGCAAAAACTGAAAGGTAAACTAACAAGACTAAAAAGCAAAGGTAAAACATAGCATGCAACTCCCCTATCCTGAAGAGTGGAGTCCCCGGCAACGGTGCCAGAAAAACTCCTTGATGGGCCTCTAACCCCTCGTTGGTTACCCCAAGTGGAAGGTGTAAGATGCAGTGTTGTGGAAGTTTTTCCCTTAGCAAAGATGCCAAGGATCGAATCCCCAGAGACTCCTAGGTTCAACAAGTAGGTATCAACTGCTAATGGCGCCGGATTAGCAATCAACGTGGACCTGCACACAGATACAAATAACTTTGCTCCCAACGAGTACAGAGAGGTTGTCAATCCCTCCGGCCTTGTAGTTCACAAAGGATTAAACGCAAATGAT
The DNA here is from genome assembly GCA_902687465.1 of Secale cereale. NCBI lineage: Eukaryota > Viridiplantae > Streptophyta > Magnoliopsida > Poales > Poaceae > Secale > Secale cereale. The sequence goes on from LR738713.1 coordinate 396,000,861, forward strand.
AGTAGTGATAGATAATGTTTGCAATAGGAAGTAAAAGCGAAAAGTAAATAGCGGATGTGATCAATGATGGTAATATGGACCGGAGTCTCATGATGTTCACTAGTGATGTCTCTCTCCCAAAAGACGATAAAACAGCTATGTGAGGTAAACGAATTACAGCTGGGCAATTGACAGGACCACGAACGCAAACCAATGCTGACTACATTGCAAGAAAGGTTGAGGTTCAAAGCATGGGCGGTACGCCAAAGTAAGTAGACCGAAATCCATCAATATCTACTACTAATCATCCACCTTGAGATATCTATCCAGAACATCTTGCTGGTATTAAGTTGCGAGTCCCACCCATAGTGTAAACTCAATGCAACAGACAACTGCATTAAAAGAACTTTGCGTAAAGTAAACAATCCTTGCACCCGCGGGCACAAGCACCGTTGTTTTCCCCCTTGTGGCAACAGCACATCCCCTAGACTCATGTTTCTGTCACTCAAGCTAGTCATCGAGGGGCATGAACCCACAATCGAGCATAATGTTCCCTCTTGGAGTCACTACGTATTACTTGGCCAAAGCAATAAATAACAACGGAGAACATGCAAGAATTACTTATGAACATAAATATAAAAGAGGTAGATCAAATATATTACTCAATCACAATCTGAACATAATCTCATAATCCATCGGATCCCAGCAAACTCATCATAGCAACAGCATAAGGATTACATATGTGCCTCGATCATGTAGGGCAGCTCATGAGGACTAATTAGTGAAGCACAAAAACGGGAGGAGAACATCACATAGCCACTGGTCATGGACTCATGGTCCAAGGGAGACTACTCACAACTCATCCGGGAGGCGTCCATGGTGGTGGAGAAGCTCCCGATGTTGATCCTCCCCTCCGGCAGGGTGCCGGGAAGAGTTCTCCTGGTGCTCCCGATCTTGGAAGCGGCGGCGGCGGCGGAACAGAGATGAGATCGCGAAAAAGAGTTCCCGTCCCGAGGGTTTCGAAGGACGCTCTAAATATATGCCGAAGGAGGGCACCAGACGGGGCTCGGGGGGCCCAGGCGCCCCCCCGGCGCGACCCAGGGGGGGCGCCGCCAGGGCGCCTGGAGCCCTGGTGCCCCCCCCCCCCGGTTGTCCTTCGGGCGCAAGGTAGGTTCCGGAACGCTGATTTTTTATATAATTTTTCTGGATTTTTCCTGGCAGTTCTCGTAACGTGAAAACCTGAAATACAAAAACAGCCGAAAACAGAAACTGGCACTGGGGTGCACTAGATTAGTAGGTTAGTCCAAATATGATCAAAAGTGTATGGAAGTGTATGAATATCATAGCAATATCACCCAAAAGTGGCATGGAGCAAGCAGAAATTATAGATACGTTTTGGACGTATCACCATTAAACATCCAAAACATAATATATAATAGCATGGAACAATAAAAAATTATAGATACGTTGGAGACGTATCAGGTACCTATGGGTTGCTAGTAGTGTTGATTACATGTTGTAGTTGATGCTAGTTTGTTTTATTTGGTAGAAAATTATATGTTCAGATCCTGATGCTATTCAATACCCCTCTGATCTTGAACATGCATATTATTTGTGAGTAGTTACTTTTGTTCTTGAGGACATGGGATAAGTCTTGTCATAAGTGAAGGAAATATGCCCTAGAGGCAATAATAAAGTTGTTATTTATATTTCCTTATATCATGATAAATGTTTATTATTCATGCTAGAATTGTATTAACCGGAAACTTAGTACATGTGTGAATACATAGACAAAACATAGTGTCCCTAGTATGCCTCTACTAGACTAGCTCATTGATCAAAGATGGTTATGTTTCCTAACCATAGACATGAGTTGTCATTTGATCAACGGGATCACATCATTAGGAGAATGATGTGATGGACAAGACCCATCCGTTAGCATAGCACTATGATCATTTAGTTTTACTGCTATTGCTTTCTTCATGACTTATACATGTTCCTATGACTATGAGATTATGCAACTCCCGAATACCGTAGGAACACCTTGTGTGCTATCAAACGTCACAACGTAACTGGGTGATCATAAAGATGCTCTACAGGTGTCTCCGAAAGTATTCGTGGTGTTGGCATAGATCAAGATTAGGATTTGTCACTCCGAGTGTCGGAGAGGTATCTCTGGGCCCTCTCGGTAACACACATCACAATAAGCCTTGCAAGCAAAAGACTAATGAGTTAGTCACGAGATGATGTGTTACGGAACGAGTAAAGAGACTTGCCGGTAACGAGATTGAACTAGGTATGGAGATACCGACGATCGAATCTCGGACAAGTAACATACCGATGACAAAAGGAACAACGTATGTTGTTATGCGGTTCTGACCGATAAAAGATCTTCGTAGAATATGTAGGAGCCAATATGAACATCCAAGTTCCGCTATTGGTTATTGAACGGAGATGAGTCTCGGTCATGTCTACATAGTTCTCGAACCCGTAGGGTCCGCACGCTTAACGTTTGATGACGATCGGTATTATGAGTTTATGAGTTTTGATGTACCGAAGGTAGTTCAGAGTCCCGGATGAGATCACGGACATGACGAGGAGTCTCGGAATGTCCGAGACATAAAAATTGATATATTGGACGACTATATTCGGACACCGGAAGTGTTCCGGAAAAGTTTCGGATTTAACGGGATTGCCGGAGGGGGTTACCGGAACCCCCTACGAGGGGGGATGGTCCATAGTGGGCCTTAAGGGAAAGAGAGAGGCAGCCCATAGGGGCTGGCCGGTGCCCCACCTATGGTTCCTAGTTGGACTAGGATTGGGGGGCGCCACCTCTCCCTCTTTTCCTTTCCCTCTCTTCCTTCTTTGGTGGTTCCTACTAGGAATAGGATTGCAATCCTATTCCTAGTAGGATTGCATCCCTAGCCGCACCAAACAAGGGCCGGCCGGCCTCCCCCCTTGCTCCTTTATATACGGGGGCAGGGGGGCACCCAAAGACACACAAGTTGAATTGTTCCAGCCGTGTGCGGTGCCCCCCTCCACAGAAACACACCTCAGTCATACCGTCGCGGTGCTTAGGCGAAGCCCTGCGCCGGTGAATACATCATATCCGTCACCACGCCGTCGTGCTGACGAAACTCTCCCGTGAAGCTCAACTGGATCAAGAGCTCGTGGGACGTCATCAAGCTGAACGTGTGCTGAACGCGGAGGTGTCGTACGTTCGGTGCTTGATCGATTGAATCGCGAAGAAGTTCGACTACATCAACCGCGTCACTTGACGCTTCCGCTTCCGGTCTACGAGGGTACGTAGACACACTCTTCCCTCTCGTTGCTATGCATCTGGTAGATAGATCTTGCGTGATCGTAGGAAAATTTTAAAATACTACGTCACCCAACAGTGGCATCATGAGCCAGGTCTATGCGTAGATGATATGCACGAGTAGAACACAATGAGTTGTGGGCGATACTAGTCATACTGCTTACCAGCATGTCATACTTTGCTTCGGCGGTATTGTGAGATGAAGCGGCCCGGACCGACATTACGCGTACGCTTACGCGAGACTGGTTTCACCGTTACGAGCACTCGTTGCTTAAAGGTGACTGGCGGGTGTGTGTCTCTCTCACTTTAGCTGAATCAAGTGTGGCTACGCCCGGTCCTTGTGAAGGTTAAAACAGCACATACTTGACGAAACATCGTTGTGGTTTTGTATGCGTAGGTAAGAACGGTTCTTGCTAAGCCTGTAGCAGCCACGTAAAACATGCAACAACAAAGTAGAGGACGTCTAACTTGTTTTTGCAGGGCATGTTGTGATGTGATATGGTCAAGACATGATGAGTTATACGGTTTTGTATGAGATGATCATGTTTTGTAAAGTTATCGGCAACTGGCAGGAGCCATATGGTTGTCGCTTTATTGTATGAAATGCAATCGCCATGTAATTGCTTTACTTTATCACTAAGCGGTAGCGATAGTCGTAGAAGCAATAGTTGGCGAGACGACAACGATACTACGATGGAGATCAAGGTGTCACGCCAGTGACGAAGGTGATCATGAAGGTGCTTTGGAGATGGAGATCAAAAGCACAAGATGATGATGGCCATATCATGTCACATATTTTGATTGCATGTGATGTTTATCTTATTATGCTTCTTATTTTGCTTAGAACGACGGTAGCATTATAAGATGATCCCTTACTAAATTTCAAGGTATAAGTGTTCTCCCTGAGTATGCACCGTTGCGAAAGTTCGTCGTGCCGAGACACCACGTGATGATCGGGTGTGATAAGCTCTACGTTCAAATACAACGGGTGTAAGCCAGTTTTGCACACGCAGAATACTCGGGTTAAACTTGACGAGCCTAGCATTTGCAGATATGGCCACGGAACACTGGAGACCGAAAGGTCGAGCGTGAATCATATAGTAGATATGATCAACATAAGATGTTCACCATTGAAACTACTCCATCTCACGTGATGATCGGACATGGTTTAGTTGATTTGGATCATGTGATCATTTAGATGACCGGAGGGATGTCTATCTAAGTGGGAGTTCTTAAGTAATATGATTAATTGAACTTTAATTTATCATAAACTTAGTCCTGGTAGTATTAGCATATCTATGTTGTAGATCAATAGCTCGCGATGTTGCTCCACATTTATTTTTTATATGTTCCTAGAGAAAACCAAGTTGAAAGATGTTAGTAGCAATGATGCGGAATTGTTCCGTAACCTAAGGATTATCCTCATTGCTGCACAGAAGAATTATGTCCTTGATGCACCGCTAGGTGACAGACCTATTGCAGGAGCAGATATAGACGTTATGAACGTTTTGACAAAAGCTCGATATGATGACTACTTGATAGTTTAGTGCACCATGCTTTACGGCTTATAACCGGGACTTCAAAAACATTTTGAAACGCCACGGAGCATATGAGATGTTCCAAGAGTTGAAATTAGTATTTCATACTCATGCCCGTGTCGAGAGGTATAAGACCTCTGACAGTACTTTGCCTACAAGATGGAGGAGAATAGCTCAACCAGTGAGCATGTGCTCAGATTGTCTAGGTAGTACAATTGCTTGAATCAAGTGGGAGTTAATCTTCCAGATAAGATAGTAATTGACAAAGTTCTCTAGACACTATCACCAAGTTAGTAGAACTTCGTGATGAACTATAATATGCAAGGGATGACGAAAGTAATTCCCGAGCTCTTCACGATGCTGAAATCGGCGAAGGTAGAAATCAAGAAAGAGCATCAAGTGTTGATGGTTAACCAGACCACTTGTTTCAAGTAAAGGGCAAAGGGATAGAAGGGGAACTTCAAGAAGAATGACAAGCAAGTTGTCACTCCCGTGAAGAAACCCAAAGCTAAACTCAAGCCTGAAACTAAGTGCTTCTACTGCAAAGGAAATGGTCACTAGAAGTGGAACTGCCCTAGATACTTGGCGGATAAGAAGGATGGCAAAGTGAACAAAGGTATATTTGATATACAGATTATTGATGTGTATTTTACTAGTGTTCATAGCAACCCCTCGGTATTTGATACTGGTTTAGTTGCTAAAGAGTAGTAACTCAAAATGGGAGTTGCATAATGAACAGAAACTAGTTAAAGGATGAAGTGACGATGTGTATTGGAAGTAGTTCCAAGATTGATATGATCATCATCGCACACTCCCTATACTTTCGGGATTAGTGTTGAACCTAAATAAGTGTTATTTGGTGTTTGTGTTGAACATGAATATGATTTGATCATGTTTATTGCAATACGGTTATTCATGTAAGTTAGAGAATAATTTTTGTTCTGTTTACATGAATAAAACCTTCTATGGTCATACACCCAATGAAAATGGTTTGTTGGATCTCGATCGTGTGATACACATATTCATAATATTGAAGCCGAAAGATGCAAGGTTAATAATGATAGTGCAACTTATTTGTGGCACTGCCGTTTAGGTCATATTGGTGTAAAGCGCATGAAGAAACTCCATAGTGATGGACTTTTGGAATCACTTGATTATGAATCACTTGGTGCTTGCGAACCATGCCTCATGGGCAAGATGACTAAAACTCCGTTCTCCGGAACTGTGGAGCGAGCAACAGAGTTGTTGGAAATCATACATACTGATGTATGCGGACCAATAAGTGTTGAAGCTCGCGGCGGGTATCATTATTTTCTGACCTTCACTGATGATTTGAGCAGATATGGGTATATCTACTTAATGAAGCACAAGTCTGAAACATTTGAAAAGTTCAAAGAATTTCAGAGTGAAGTGGAGAATCATCGTAACAGAAAATAAGAGTTTCTACGATATGATCGTAGAGGTAAAATATTTGAGTTAGCGAGTTTGGCCTTCAGTAAAAACAATGTGAAATAGTTTCACTACTCACGCCACCTGGAACATCATAGTGTAATGGTGTGTCCGAACGTCATAACCGTACTTTATTAGATATGGTGCGATCGATGATGTCTCTTACCGATCTACCACTATCGCTTTTGGGGTTATGCATTAGAGACAGCTACATTCATGTTAAATAGGGCACGATCTAAATCCGTGGAGATGACACCGTATGAACTGTGGTTTGACGAGAAACCTAAGTTGTCATTTCTTTAAGTTTGGGACTGCGATGCTTATGTGAAAAAGTTTCAACATGATAAGCTCGAACCCGAATCGGAGAAGTAAATCTTCATAGGATACCCAAAAGAAACTATTGGGTACACCTTCTATCACAGATCCGAAGGCAAGGACTTTGTTGCTAAGAGTGGATCCTTTCTAGAGAAGGAGTTTCTCTCGAAAGAAGTGAGTGGGAGGAAAGTAGAACTTGATGAGGTAATTGTACCTTCTCCCAAATTGGAAAGTGGAACATCACAGAAACTAGTTCCAGTGATTCCTACACCAATTAGTGAGGAAGCTAATGATGATGATCATGAAACTTCAGATCAATTTTCTGCTGAACGTCGTAGATCAACCAGAGTTCGTTCCGCATCAGAGTGGTACGGCAACCCGGTTCTGGAAGTCATGTTACTGGACCATGATGAACCTACGAACTATGAGGAAGCGATGATGAGCCCAGATTCTGCAAAATGGCTTGAGGCCATGAAATCTGAGATGGGATCCATGTATGAGAACAAAGTGTGGACTTTGGTTGACTTGCCCGATGATCGGCAAGCCATCGAAAATAAATGGATTTTCAAGAGGAAGACCGACGCAGACGGTAATGTTACTGTTTACAAAGCTCGACTTGTTGCGAAAGGGTTTCGACAAGTTCAAGGAGTTGACTACGATGAGACTTTCTCACCTGTAGCGATGCTTAAGTCTGTCCGAATCACGTTAGCAATTGCTACATTTTATGAAATCTGGCAAATGGATAACAAAACTGCATTCTTTAATGGATTTATTAAAGAAGACTTGTATATGATGCAACCAGAAGGTTTTGTCAATCCTAAAGGTGCTAACAAAATGTGCAAGCATCTCGGAGTTGGAATATACGCTTTGATAAGTTGATCAAAGCATATAGATTTATACAGACTTGCGGTGAAGCCTGTATTTACAAGAAGTGAGTGGTAGCACTACAACCTTTCTGATAAGTATATGTGAATGACATATTATCGATCGGAAATGATGTAGAATTTTCTGGAAAGCATAAAGGAGTGTTTGAAAGGAGTTTTTCAAAGAAAGACCTTGGTGAAGCTGCTTACATATTGGGCATCAAGATCTATAGAGATAGATCAAGACGCTTGATAAGACTTTCGATGAATACATACCTTGATAAGATTTTGAAGTAGTTCAAAATGGATCAGTCAAAGAAGGAGTTCTTGCCTGACTTGTAAGGTGTGAAGTTGAGTAAGACTCAAAGCCAGACCACGGCAGAAAAATATAGAGAGAATGAAAGTCATTCCCTATGCCTCAGCCATAGGTTCTATAAAGTATGCCATGCTGTGTACCAAACATGTTGTGTACCTTGCCATGAGTTTGTCAAAGGGGTACAATAGTGATCCAGGAGTAGATCACTGTACAACGGTCAAAATTATCCTTAGTAACTGGATGACTAAGGAAATGTTTCTCGATTATGGAGGTGATAAAGAGTTCGTCGTAAAGGGTTACGCCGATGCAAGCTTTGACACTAAATCCAGATGACTCTAAGTATCAATCTGGATGCGTATTGAAAGTGGGAGCAATTGGCTAGAGTAGCTCTATGCAGAGCATTGTAGACATAGAAATTTGCGAAATACATACGGATCTGAATGTGACAGACCCGTTGACTAAACTTCTCTCACAAGCAAAACATGATCACACCTTATTACTCTTGGGTATTAATCACATAGCGATGTGAACTAGATTATTGACTCTAGTAAACCCTTTGGGTGTTGGTCACATGGTGATGTGAACTATGGGTGTTATTCACATAACGATGTGAACTATCGGTATTAAATCACATGGCGATGTGAGCTAGATTATTGACTCTAGTGCAAGTGGGAGACTGAAGGAAATATGCCCTAGAGGCAATAATAAAGTTGTTATTTATATTTCCTTATATCACGATAAATGTTTATTATTCATGCTAGAATTGTATTAACCGGAAACTTAGTACATGTGTGAATACATAGACAAAACAGAGTGTCCCTAGTATGCCTCTACTAGACTAGCTCATTGATCAAAGATGGTTATGTTTCCTAACCATAGACATGAGTTGTCATTTGATCAACGGGATCACATCATTAGGAGAACGATGTGATGGACAAGACCCATCCGTTAGCATAGCATTATGATCGTTTAGTTTTACTGCTATTGCTTTCTTCATGACTTATACATGTTCCTATGACTATGAGATTATGCAACTCCCGAATACCGTAGGAACACCTTGTGTGCTATCAAACGTCACAACGTAACTGGGTGATCATAAAGATGCTCTACAGGTGTCTCCGAAAGTATTCGTGGTGTTGGCATAGATCAAGATTAGGATTTGTCACTCCGAGTGTCGGAGAGGTATCTTTGGGCCCTCTCGGTAACACACATCACAATAAGCCTTGCAAGCAAAAGACTAATGAGTTAGTCACAAGATGATGTGTTACAGAACGAGTAAAGAGACTTGCCGGTAACGAGATTGAACTAGGTATGGAGATACCGACGATCGAATCTCGGACAAGTAACATACCGATGACAAAAGGAACAACGTATGTTGTTATGCGGTTCTGACCGATAAAAGATCTTCGTAGAATATGTAGGAGCCAATATGAACATCCAGGTTCCGCTATTGGTTATTGACCGCAGACGAGTCTCGGTCATGTCTACATAGTTCTCGAACCCGTAGGGTCCGCACGCTTAACGTTTGATGACGATCGGTATTATGAGTTTATGAGTTTTGATGTACCGAAGGTAGTTCGGAGTCCCGGATGAGATCACGGACATGACGAGGAGTCTCGGAATGTCCGAGACATAAAAATTGATATATTGGACGACTATATTCGGACACCGGAAGTGTTCCGGAAAAGTTTCGGATTTAACGGGATTGCCGGAGGGGGTTACCGGAACCCCCTACGAGGGGGGATGGTCCATAGTGGGCCTTAAGGGAAAGAGAGAGGTAGCCCATAGGGGCTGGCCGGCGCCCCACCTAGGGTTCCTAGTTGGACTAGGATTGGGGGGCGCCACCTCTCCCTCTTTTCCTTTCCCTCTCTTCCTTCTTTGGTGGTTCCTACTAGGAATAGGATTGCAATCCTATTCCTAGTAGGATTGCATCCCTAGCCGTACCAAACAAGGGCCGGCCGGCCTCCCCCTTGCTCCTTTATATACGGGGGCAGGGGGGCACCCAAAGACACACAAGTTAAATTGTTCCAGCCGTGTGCGGTGCCCCCCTCCATAGAAACACACCTCGGTCATACCGTCGCGGTGCTTAGGCGAAGCCCTGCGCCGGTGAATACATCATATCCGTCACCACGCCGTCGTGCTGACGAAACTCTCCCGTGAAGCTCAACTGGATCAAGAGCTCATGGGACGTCATCAAGCTGAACGTGTGCTGAACGCGGAGGTGCCGTACGTTCGGTGCTTGATCGGTTGAATCGCGAAGAAGTTCGACTACATCAACCGCGTCACTTGACGCTTCCGCTTCCGGTCTACGAGGGTACGTAGACACACTCTTCCCTCTCGTTGCTATGCATCTGGTAGATAGATCTTGCGTGATCGTAGGAAAATTTTAAAATACTACGTCGCCCAACAGTGGCATCATGAGCCAGGTCTATGCGTAGATGATATGCACGAGTAGAACACAATGAGTTGTGGGCGATACTAGTCATACTGCTTACCAGCATGTCATACTTTGCTTCGGCGGTATTGTGAGATGAAGCGGCCCGGACCGACATTACGCGTACGCTTACGCGAGACTGGTTTCACCGTTACGAGCACTCGTTGCTTAAAGGTGACTGGCGGGTGTCTGTCTCTCTCACTTTAGCTGAATCAAGTATGGCTACGCCCGGTCCTTGTGAAGGTTAAAACAGCACATACTTGACGAAACATCGTTGTGGTTTTGTATGCGTAGGTAAGAACGGTGGGGAAGGAAGATGACGCGGACCCAATTGGGCGGTTGTGCGCGGCGCGATCGGCCCAAACTTTGGGCCGACGCATCGGCACCTGTCAGTCACCTTTAACTTTGTATAAGCACTCCAAAATGTACCTTTGTACAATATAATAAGGCTGGTTGTAATGGGGAGTATCATATTCTAGTATCATGCTACTATGATACTAGTCTATGATACTACGTCCGTAATGCATAGTATCATATGTTGATATCATAGAGTAGTACATTTATTGGCATGCATGACACAAAGTAACACATCATTTAATATGATACGATATCATGATATAATACTCAAGCCTCTCTTTCTTCATTTAATTTCATGCCATCTCACCAAAATTGCTTAGTTGACATGCATTATACTCCCTCCGTTCCTAAATATAAGTCTTTTTAGAGATTCTAATAAGTGACTACGTACGAAGCAAAATGAGTGAATCTACACTTTAAAATATGTCTACATACATCCGTATATTGTAGTCCATTTGAAATGTCTAAAAAGACTTATACTCCCTACGTCCCAAAATTCTTGTCTTAGATTTGTCTACATACAAATGTATCTATTCATATTTTAGTGTTAGATGCATCCGTATCTAGATAAATCTAATACAAGAATTTTGAGACATAGGAAGTACCCCCTTCGTTCCTAAATGTAAGGTGTATTAGTTTTTCAAAAAGTCAACTGGTGTCTATGTTTGACCAACTTTGCAGCAAAATATATAAAGATTTATAATACTAATTATATAAAATGTAAAAATATATTTCATGATGAATCTAATGATACTGATTTGGTATTCTAGATACTGATATTTTTGCCTATAAACTTGGTCAAACTTAAAAAAGTTTGACTTTTTGAAAAAATAATCTCTACTCCTAATGGACGAGTTGGTGAATCGTCTCCGCGGTTTATTTTCGCTGGTTTTTTCGTCTCTCCTCCCACCACCCCCTCCCACCCTGGTCCATCGGTTTATTTTTCTCTCTACTCTTTATTACAACCAAAACGTTCCTAACGTATAACAAATCACGGATCTAACTTCCTTAAATTATGCAAATCAATCGATTCCTTTTATTGGTTCAATTTATCTTAGGAAACAAATAACATATTTTCAGGAAACAAATAATACATTTTAATCTAACTTATCTAAATCAATCGATTTCTCTTATTAGTAAAATTTGTTTTAGGAAACAAATAACAGACACGTCACAACTTTCCTCCCAATAAATAGTTTCTTAACATTTGTAAACTTTCCTAATCAGACACGTCACAAACGGGCAGGTACTGATATCACGTTACCAAACAATAAAACCCCATTTGCATAGAAATCAGTACAAAAATCCTAACTTTCCTAAATTTTTACCTTTCCTTGATAACAACCAATATTTCCTATGTTTTTCACCTATTGAAAGAAATCACCCCTCCATCGATATTAGCAATTTCTTGAACTGAGATCTCCGAGTTATGATTTTTTTTACGATTCTTTCCAATTTTGACCTCTCCTTCCACTCCGGCTCCTGCTCGCATAAACACCTCCACCACAGCCAGGTGACACCGCCCCAGACCTCCTGCCTCTCCACACCTTCTCCGCCACCTCCTTCTCGTACTCCATTAACAATCCCTCCGCCACATTTGTCCACGGTGGTGTTGAGGGCATGGCGCAGTAGCGTACCAGCGATAGAGCAGCGCATAGCAGCAGGAAGCAACACGCAGCAGGATAGGCGAGCGGCCGACGGTGGAAGGCAGAGATGCGGCCGCCGTGGCTGAGGGGGCGGCCGACAGAAGATGGCCACGACTGGAGGCGGCGCGAGCGAAGGATAGGCGGTAGCAGACGGAGCGAGCGCAGCCAGCGAGAGTGTGGCGCACTGCCAGGGCGTGTGTCGCGCGGGGCACAATGGTGCGTGGCTGCGGCGAGCGCGACGGCAGCGGCGGGCGTGACCGACGCGGTGTAGCACGGGCATGGGCATGGAAAGGGAGTGGCCCCGCGGGCGCGAAAGAAGAGCGGCAGGCTCGGGCATGGGCGTGCATAGGAGCGGGCATGTGCCACGGGGTCAATCCGAGGAGCTCGGTGGCTACCCCTGCAATGGCCATGGCGTACGGCGGTTCTCGGCCATGGCGAAATACCTAACGAGAGGGGAAACAGGGGAAAGACAAAAGGAGATCATGGCGGTGTCAATGGCGCCCTAGGGGAAGACATGGGAGCTCGGGGCGGCGCGGATCGAACGGCAATGTCGCGGTGGCCCAAGGTTGAGGAAGACGGATACGACGTCGATGCGGGGGTACTGGACTTGATCTCGTTGGCGCAGACGAAGTAGCGAAGGCGTTCAGAGCTGCTCGACATGCTCCTGGCCCGCAGGGAGGGCAGTGGCCATGTGGACGGGGTCGGTCATGGTGGCCGTGGCGTCTGACTTCGTCCAGATCGACGGGATCGAGCGAGCGAGGAGGATAAGTGGATTTGGGAGGGGACGTCGAGGAGGAGTGAGGCCATGGGGGCAGGGAAGGAAGGGCGTCACCCTTAGCCATTCCCCTTCGATGCCATCGAGGTGGTCAGGCGGGAGCCCGGCTCTGTAGCGACGCGGCTCGGGGAACAGGAGAAGACGACCGCGCGGGGACTAGACCACCGAGCCGGTTCGGTGGCAAGGCCCGGGGGGCGGCGCGAATCCCTTTTTACATCGTCCTTTTTGTTTTTTCAATGTATTCTAATCTGTTTCTCTTTTTAACACCGTTTTCTATTTATTCTTATCAACTAAATGATCTCTACTCCTAATGTCTCGGTTGGTAATCTCCGTTCCGGGTTTATTTTTATCCCACCTCCCGAGTTAG
>LR738713.1:396014263-396060630 GCA_902687465.1 Secale cereale
GGGGGAGAGTGAGGAAGAGGGAGGAAGAGGGTGTGTGTGAGAATTTGATGATAAAAAAGGTCATCAATGTCACTTAATATGTATCAGAATATTAAATGTAATATTAACATAATTGATATTGAACTTTTAAAGTTAATATGGCCCCGTTGTAACGCACGGGCGTTCTTTTAATACACCTTATATTAAAGAACGGAGGGAGTATTTAGCAACGGAGGAAGTACTGCATATGATACTCCCGTTACGAGCAGCCTAATAAATAAAAAACTTAAAATTGCAGGGGTCGGATCTCTCGTGTTCAGTGTATTTTCCAACTTTTTTTTTGAAAGTCCTATTTTCCAACTTTGATGGATCCGCCCCGCAGATAGTGTGACGTCCCCGTCTCCTCCGCCTAACCAAACCCGCTGCTCTGTTGTCTCTTTCGTATATGGCCGGCGCAAGATCGGCGGCAACCAGGCTCACACACTCTTCGCTATTCCTACTGTCTCGCGCCGCCGCAGCGGCGACCCGCCGTACCAATCTCCCCTCCTCCCAGAGAGGTACGGCTGACTCCTCCCCTCTCTCTACCTTCCGCATGCTGCATATTTCTTTGGCCTGACCCATTTTTTGCGTGAAATTGGTCTGACCCCTTATGGTTTCGTGGTGTAAATAATACAATACTAGCTTGGGAGGCGTTCTGATTTTGCACGGTAGACTCGGCGCTTGATTGGCCTGGTTACTATTCAGCGGCCCATTTGGGGATGTTTGGCGGCCTGACGCTATCTGTTCGGGTTTGTTTTGGGAAGTATGGCAAATGAAGTGAGGATGTTGTTGCACAACAATGTAGATAGCTTCTCAATGAGTTTTACTCTTAACCTAGCTAATGCCTATCTCCGCTTGAAAGTTTCCAGGTTTGCAATTCCATTTAAAATAGCTCAAGTCCTTCCTAACTGAGTATTAGAGGTCGCCTGCTAAAAGCCTAAAACAAAGCAGAACAGATCTTGAAATGAATCTTATTTTTAGAACTCATTAGAATATGAGAGAACATTTGGTTTCATTGCCAACTACAGTAGCTCAGATTGGCTTTGCTGAATTTGCCTTGCCTGCACGTTTGGCTGATTGACTAGGAGCCATTTTTTTATGGGATATGTTTGCCGTCAAGAGCGAGCAGAATCAGCTCTCTAGAGCTGACAAGGTTTTTCTTGGCCCCTGATGCTAGCTCGCCTACAAAATTTTGTCGTATCAAACACATGTACTATCCTGGCAAGTCTGTAACAGATTTTCCCCATCCAAACGTACTCTGAAAGACTGTATTATTTTTTACCAAAGTAATGTACCCGTGAAGTTTAAGTTGTTACAAACATACGATTGCATCCCAGTTCTCAAAACTCAAAAGAGTTTGTGATAGGGTTCCAAAGTTTACCTTAGCCTGGTATTGTAGGCTTGCAGCCTTGCAGGCAATCAATTGACTTATATAGTCTGGGCTATAAACCAACTCCATGGAAGATACTTCATTTAAAATGAGAAACATTTATCTTATGAAGCACTTCTGAATTTGTTACAATTAAATATATAAACACAGAATCAGCAATGCATTTTCTGTTAAGAAATATGGTGAAGAAAGAATAACAAATCATGGATAAACCATGAATATTCCAATCGATTCATGTCAATTTCTTGCCTTGAAAGTATCTATATAAATCTAAAATACTAAAGTTGGTCGGTTCAGAATTTAATGGGGGCTAGTCGGTGCAGACTCATTTGTGTCTTTGTGCTCGTAACTACTAACTAACACCAGCCAAGCAACCATTAGTGAAAGTAAGTGCGCAACTCAAGATATTATAATCCTGGCAAAGTGAGCATGCCAGAAATTCAGTCAGTCTTTAGTTAAATTTCGTTTTAGTTATTGTATTTCACATTTTTCAGTATCTCCTTTGTGCCTCATCAGCCTTCTTTTCAAGTCCTAAATTTCATTTTCTTTTCTTTCCTTTCTCTACGTCCTTGTTGATCTAATTTAGTTGTAGTATTCGTGACTTTACATTCAATGAGTATAAGAAAGCAATAGTCAATTACTCCGTCCGATCCAAAAAAAGGGTGTCGCAGTTTTTAACTATTAATTATGATGCAGTGTTTGTTGTAATCTTACATAGGAGATTAACATTTTAAACTAGTCATTAGTTATAACTCTTGGACTATTGTTGGTATGTCCATCAGTACACATTAGTTCATTAGGAAAATATTGCTTTTGTTAGATTTGTAGTTCAGTTAATAGACGGATATAGTTTGTATCCTGCAAATTTTCAGCCTCTGACACCACATATTATTTGTTCACATTAGTTTTTTAAATCTTTTGTGCTTATTTTGCACTGCAGATTATTCAAAGATGGCTAGTTCAGTTGGAAGCAATGGCCACAGTGATGTTACACGGGTGCTATTCTGTGGGCACTATTGGCCTGCTTCTACTATTTATACGAAGGAGTACGTGCAAAATTATCCATTTATTCAGGTTAGTGATGCATTTGAACTTAGTTGATTGTCCTCTAGCTTTAACTGAAATGTAAAACTTTTCAACTCTATAACGCCTATGCCACATAAATCATTAAATTTATTTTCTGTTAGCTACCCATACTGCATGGTGAGGCGTCTGACTGTTGGTTTAAGTACTATTGGCCGTTGTAGCATGAAGCTTGACTTTGAGGGCACAAACATGATAAGAATGGATACAGAGCACATACTTTGCTTTCCATGTTCCGGTAAAAGGACTAGCCAGCAATCTGGTCAAATAAGGATCATGGAAGGACCCAATGCTGATGTTTTGATAATAACGTACGTCATTTGTCATTGCCTCAGTGGTACAAGATACACATTTTATCTTTCTTTTTACTTGCTGATATAAAATTGAATTGCTAGAGTTTGGTATTTCTTAAAGCTTTGCAAATCAGGCTGTACCGGTTCCTGATTTTCTTGTAACATGCGTTACTATGTGTACCCACTTTGCTCTCTTATTATTATTTCACCATTTGGAGTGCTGGAAAAAAAAATCTTCAATCCTGATATTCTGCTTCTGATACCATAGTTGGTATGTGCTTACATTTTAAGCTTGAGAGTGTCTTCTGTCTGTGCGAAATGTGACTGTATGCATGTAGGAACTTATGTCTGACCACATTTTAATTCCTTTTCAGGTGGACGAAGTAGGTCTTGAGCACGTACCCGATGTTATTCAAAACTACCATATATGTGTAGTAAAAAACAAATGTATAGATTCAGATATCATTGCTAAAGCAACTAAGATGAAGATTATTATGCAGTATGGTGTTGGTTTAGAAGGTGATTATAAGCCCGGATTAGTGGGTCTGGTATCGATGTGTTATCTTGCGTTCTGATTGATCCATCGACATAACTAGATCTTATATGGAGTATGTAATTTTCTACAGGTGTTGACATAAATGCTGCTACAGAACAAAAAATCAAAGTTGCACGGATACCTGGGAGTACTACAGGAAATGCAATTGCTTGTGCAGAAATGGCGATCTATCTAACTCTAGGTGTTCTGCGGAAGCAAGTAAAGTCACATGGCTAGCAATTTTGACCTATTGGAAGCGCTCTCTATATCATGGAGCTCCTATTGATGAACATTCATCTCATTCTTGTCTCACTACACTATTTCCACTCCTGTATACAATATCTGAGTTTCTTAGTTCTCATGATAGCACCCCTAATTATGTTGATATTCCTGAATGATAGGTGAAAAATTGATGCAAATATGAAGTAAGAGAGCATATAATATAGGTCTTTGGTTGTAAAACTACCAGTACTTAAAAACTGAAGCAAGTGAGGATATAGTATTCTGCGGCACATGAAACATAATGGCTTAAGTACTAAGTTTCAGGTTTGCACTTTGTAGTCGTCATTACATAGGACGTGAAATTGAAACGTCATAGTTTTGCATGGGGATATTGGAAATGACAGTGTTCTAAAACAGTCCACCCTGGGATAAATGGGCCTGCAAGCTGCAGAAATTTGAGAACACATACATGATGATCCTATTAAACATGGTTCCTGTTTCATGTGGATCCTACTTAGTACAGTATCCAACAATTTAGGCAATTGGACACTGCTTTCGAGCCATGGTTCATCACGTTGCATATATCTGTACAGAATATTCACCCAGTTTTTGATAAATAAGCTATCTTCGTAGCTTCCATCATTTGGAAACGTAACTTTTTTTTGTTTAATAAATATAAGTTAGCTTCTCTCAGTTGTAATGGAACATTCATGTTTTGAACTTTGGCCATAATTTGCAGAAGGAAATGGATACTGCTGTCATCCAGAAGGACTTGGGCCTTCCAGTTGGAGAAACAATATTCGGGAAAATAGTATGCTTTTCGTGTATAAGTTACTTGGTTATCTACTTTCCACAAGAAAAATCACAGTTGAGTAGAAACTTGTATTTACTGTGCTAGATACTTATTCTGGGGTTTGGAGCCATTGGCATGGAAATTGCCAAGAGACTAAGACCATTTGGAGTGAAAATTCTTGCTACAAAAAGAAATTGGTCACATACAGTGCCTTGTGGTAAGCTGCAGTAGTTGCATTATCATTCCCTTATTAGATGTTGTGTTATCTTCCTCTCTCAAAACATTGCCATTGCAGATCTTGATGGATTGGTTGACAAGAAAGGTGGTCCAGAAGATATGTATGAACTTGCTCGAGAGGCTGACATAGTTATAACTTGCATGACGTTAAACAATGAATCGGTTAATTCCTCTCTATATTCATTTATTTTAAAAAAATCCGCCAGAAAAATCTTTATTTAACTTCAGTTAGACGGTTACTAAGCTATAAATATTTATAGGTTGGGATTGTGGATAACAAGTTCCTGTCAGCATTGAAAAAGGTATGCGTTTCTCTAATATACTTGTCTGCATCGTAGCAGATTTACATCTTATTTCTTAAATCTCCTTCTGAGATTTATTTATTTACGGAATAAATAAGCCATCATTCTTGATTCATCCTGTAAGAAGAAAAATATAAATGAGGAAAAGTTAATCTTAGAATAGTGTTGGAGGATCAGATTGTGCTGGTGTATGCATTGGAATAACCATCGGAAAATGCTAAAATGATCCCAGGAGGATATGTTACACGTGCTGCTCAAGTATTCAAAAGGAAAAGATTCCAAGAATATTCATAGATGTTTGTGGAATGATACTGTATGCACAGCTTTTTTGGTAAAATATCTATAAGGAAATGCATACATAGTGTCATGTGTTCCCCACAAAAAAAGTGCCGTGTGTGTGCAGCACTGCAGACCAAGGTGTCTTTTTCTAGTCGAAATTTCAGGTAACCGACTGGAAATTTCGCGGACCCCCGAGAAAGTTACCATTCGATTTTTTTTGAAAGAATTTGAATTGAAATGCTAAGACTGCCAAATAGGCTCTGTATTCATATGTTACCACACAACTCACTGCCTGGTGTGGTGGCGAGGTCCATAACTTACACCCTTAGGCCAACTCCAACGCATGACCCCAAACGGACATCCGTTTCTCCGTTTGGGTAGGGCAATGGGGCGGTGTCCGGCCGTTTTCCTAGATGCGCTGGTCGTGCGCCCAACGCGCGGACACATCTGGTCCGGCCGCCTGAATTTTTTTGCAAATGATTTTTTTCCCACCGCGGCCATAGTTCATGCCAGCGGCCATAGTTCATGCTGGCAACAAAGCCAGCGGCCGGCGAACATATACCAGCCTACAAAATGGTCAATCCCCAAGTTTTCACGCCGGCAACAAAGCCAACAGCTGGCACACTAGCCAGCCTTCAAAAAGAACGGCCATAGTCCACGGCCGGGGCCTTCCTAGTTCAGGCTGTCTTGGTCGAACATCTCCTTTTGCCGGTTCGCGAACCAAATTCTTCTCTTCGGGGACATGTTGGTCAAGTTCACGCTCATGATTGCTAGCGCCACCTCTTTTGCTTTGGTGTTGGCATTGGTGGCCACGATCGCGAGCTTCTTCGATTGGGCGGCCTCCTCCATGTCGAGCTTCCTCCTCTTGGCGGCCTCCTCCATGTCAAGCTTCTTCGTTTGGAGCTCCAAGTATATCTTCATTTGCTCCTCCTTTCTTTGGCGCTTCCTCTCCTCCCTCACTTCCTTTTGAGTCATCATGTTGTGCAAAGTTTCTTGCAAGGCGATAGATGCCGCATCACGCTTCTCATCAAGCTTCGAGTTGGTCTTGCCCCTCGGCCTCTTGAGCACATCTCCATTCCCAGTCACAGCCGCCGCCCCTCCTTTCTTCTTTAGAGCGGCATATTGATCTTTGAACTTGGAACAATCTTTGATGAGCGACCAATAATGGGTGAGAGTGAATGTCTTGTTCTTATGCCGGACCTTGAAGGCTTCCAAAGATTGGAATGCCTACACAATCAAAGAGACGGCCACAAATGTAATAGCGAAGGAGACAAGATGCAACAAACATGAACATGGCATAGCAATGAAATAGAAGAGGTCATACCAAGTCACCCACGCCTAGGCCACTCACGGGGCGGGATTCAACGCTCTCAATCGCGGCACAATACTTGTTGCATTCTTGTTGAACGACTCTTTTGGATTGAGTTGATGCCACGGTTACTCACAAACTTGTAGTGCGTAAACTTCTTCGTTCATGAATGTTTTATGAACCCTTGTCCAAAAGACGGGATCCTTTTTGCTCGGCACCGGTCTTGGGATCTTGGCCTATCTCCATCCAACTCTCGCAAATCAAAGTGTCCTCTTCTTTGTTGTATGATCCCGTGCGAATGCTTTGCTTCCTCCTTTGTGCCTCGTCTCTTTGGGTGCGCTCATCGATAAACAATGGATCCTCCGCGATGTCGACCTCTTATTCCTCATCTTCGCAATACATGTCCTCATCTTCATGCCATGAGTTGCCATGGTCGCCGGGAAGGTTGGCCGGCCCGTAGGAATCGACTGGGGTTGCTTCCTTTGCATTCCATCGGTCGAATGGCCAGCGTCGCTATACCCAGGCGTGACGTTGAGGTCGATGACGGCCGGGTTGGCAGCGGTGTCCAGCGCGATCATGCTGCCGTCCCGCGATGTGGAGAACCGGGTTTGAGCATGCTGCCGCGACACATGAAAACCGGGTGTCTCCGGTGTTATTAAGGAGCTCGGCGACTGGTACTGTGGAGGGTGAACGGCTGACGTGCCTGTGCTCGCCGCGGCCATGGCGGCGGCGGAGAGAATGGCCGGCCCGGGTCGGCACAACCCTAGCATGACGAGGGTCTGCGTCGTCGCTGCCTGCATGGCCTTGGCGAGGATGGCCTCGTTCTGGTTGGCGGCGGCCTTGTGCCGCACGGTCGTGGCCTCGGTGGCATAGTCGGCAGCGGCTTTCTTCTCTGCCGCAAGGGTCCGTCGGGCCCTCCTCTTGGCCGATTCAATGTTGAGCCTCTCGAGCTCCACCGGAGTGAGCTCCGACCGCTCTTTCTTCCTTTTCTTCGTCGCGGGGCGGGCGGTGCTGGTGTCCTGGTCGCTGGGTTTCTTTGGGGCGCCGGCATGGAGGAGGGAGGGGAGGGGGAGCGCGGGAGGGTATTGGGGAAAGGGAGGAAAGTGGGCGCGTTGTGTCCCCCACAGGCAGGCCATGGGAGGACAAGGGCGCGCTGTCCGTTTCGACGTAAACATGGCCCAAATTTGGGTCGGGAATGGGTCAGCGTCGGACAAAAAAGGACATTTCTCCGTTTGCTCTCACGCGTTGGGCCATGATTTCTGTCCGTTTACCCCCAAACGGACGCAGCCGGACCATTTGGGGTCGCGCGTTGGAGTTGGCCTTTAGGTCTTGGGGATTCCCCTATTGTCCCACCAATGTTTGCAACTTCTTTAGCTGTAAGCGGTGTGTAGTTAAAACTGCAGTTGCGAGGGTTTGAACCCGCACCCCACACGAAGGAAGGCATTTATGAGCTGACCAGTGGAACACGTGCTGAGTATGTGTGTGCCAGGTTAACGTATAGGCTTCTTGAGCCATACCTCTGAGTCTATTCACGTGTTGACTTCCCGCCTTACATGTAAGAGGGGGTGTTGAAGTTTATATGTGGATTGCCTAGCCCTTTATATTAGTCAGACTTTTGGTTGCGTTGGCTAGTGCATGTGGTATCAGAGCCTAATGTCTTGAGTTCAAGTCCTAGTTTTCGCAATTTATCCAAAAATTGTTGCTTTCCCTCCCCCCTCTGTGTCTACGTATAGGCCTTTCTATTCGCGTGTTAGACTTCCCACGTCACACATGAGAGGGGGTGTTGAAGTCTATATGTGGATTGCCTAGCCCTTTCCATCAGTTCGGACTTTCGATTGAGTTGGCTGGTGCATGAAGCTTGACAAAAATTACATATTGTGATGCAAAAAAAATTAAATACAAGGTTTGTTTGAATACGTTCGGACGGAATAATTCTGAGATTTATCGGAATCCGGTTCTTGCGGCCCATTTTGGAAAGAAAAAATGGTATCGAGAAAAAGAAAAAAAACCTTGCTGCAGGAACACATGTGACAGGCATAACCGACCCCAATCGGCACAAATTGTGGGAGGCACAAATTGTGGGATGCGTAGTTAACTATTTAAATTAGGAAGATATCTTGTAGCCTGGCCCTAAATCCAGCAGAAATAAGATATCCTGTTTTTTTATTGTTTGGTTTGTAGGCCTATATGTAAAGAAGACCCTCTTATAATATATTAATGAAACAAGAAATAATCAGCCTCATCTTCGAGCCTTTCCTCTCTGCTATCAACCTATCTGTACCGAGCTGGCTGTATTAGTATTATCCGTCATGAACTAAGGTTCGTGGCATAGGGTTGTTATTTTAGCATTTCTCTCCTTGCACGCACACAAATGGACATATTTCTCGACAAAAACTTACAGAGTGCACATATTATTTCATGATCTACATATAAGATCTATTTTTGTTTTTGGAAAACTGTGTAATATGCGCGTGACACTAGAATACCCATTCTCAATAGCTACCATATTCTTGTAGGGATCATATCTCATCAATATTGCTAGAGGACGCCTACTGGACTATACGGCTGTGTTTAATCACCTTGAATCAGGTCATTTAGGTGGTTTGGGCATTGATGTTGCTTGGACGGAGCCATTCGATCCAGAGGATCCAATTCTGAAATTCCCAAATGTTATTATAACACCACATGTTGCAGGAATCACAGAATACTCTTACAGAACGATGGCAAAGGTTTGCACTTGTTTCTCTGCAATGCACAAAGTTACTTCTCATTAACCAATCATGTATTTGTTGCTAGTAGTTATATCTTAACTGTTAACTCCCATAGTTACATCATACTCCCTCCGTTCCAAAATAGATGACCCAACTTTGTAGTACTAACTTTATCATCTATTTTGGAATGGATGGAGTAATAGTTGTATGTATTAAATGAACTTTAAGATTCAGAAGCACCACATTATTTATTTAGTTTTGAGCCAACGACGACTTTTTAATATCATTAGGAGCATCAATTAAATTAGCCTCCAGAATACGTCTGGTGGATCATTTTTCCAAACAAAACTAGCACTAGAATCATATGAGAACTAGTTAGTTTATGAGCTACCTCATTGGCTTCATGAGCACACTGTTTAAACATCGCAGTGCCAATTTAGATGATCAGCTTTCCTGGCCACAGGCATGGTATGAACGGCAGTATTCTGCTGGAAGAACTTTTTTTCTCATGTCTAAAAGCATCAGTAAACAAGAACATATATTCTTAAACAAAATTAAATGGTTTATTGATATTAGCCACTTAGCAAACCTCCTCTTTCTCTTTGCGCATAAACTCATGATTTTCCTTGTGGATTGTTGCTTCGTTTTTTTGATATCCTAGAATTACTTTGAACTGAAGGACACCTCATTCAGCCCCTGCTTAGATAGGGGTGTCATGTGCATTACCATTTCATTCTTAATAAAGGAAGTCACCACCATCATCATTAACTGTGTGTATTGTCATGGAAATCTTGGACGTAAAAGAATGAAAGTTGGCTGACTTATGTGACCATTTACCATTTCCTCTCGCACTGACTTTTGCTCTGCCTTTTGGTGCAGGTTGTTGGTGATGTTGCCCTCAAGCTTCATGCAGGGGAGCCATTCACTGAAATAGAATTTGTGAACTAGGCAAACTGAGCACATGGCGGTGTTGTTGATTTAATTTAAGACATAAATAGACCTAGAGTTACCAAATAAAGGCAAATGTTATGGGTGATTGCATTACTGGAGAATCATACGAATTCAGCCGGTTTATTTATGTAAAGCATTGTTGCCTGTTTGATTGCAAACATCTGAAGCTAGTTAGCAGCAAATTTCTGGATCTCTGTTGCATACAATCAACGTTGTTAGAATGCCATGTTTGCTTCAAGGCCACTGAGAACCTGAAACAGTTTTGATGATGGCCGCTGGGGTTTGGGAGTGAAAATACTTTTTTTAAAAAAGAAGTGAAAATTCCTTGGATGGATGGACCCGGCAATGAAGACCCGACACACACACACACACACGCACACACTGTCAGGAACCAGCCTGAAGATTACTACAGACACAGTTCTTCAGTTAACCCAGCTTACTGCTTCGCGAGGATAATTCAAACGGAACCGACCGATCTCCATCCAACGCACCACAGCCCTCGTACCGCTTCGCGTGACGGCGGGAAGATCTGGACCGTGGATCGTCGATCGGATGGCAGTCATTCCGTCGGCTGTAACTGTTACCTTTTCGGCAACTCCAACCACTCTGTTCCTCCTCTGTTTTACTTTTACCATTGTAATGGCTATAAAGCCACGCTCGTGAGACTGGTAGAGGCATTGAGAGAATTATTAGGGTTTCCCCCAGCCGCCGTGTTCCGGTTGGCAGAGTTGTTCCTCTTTCTGTAAGAACCCTAAGTGAAATAAATTCCAGTTCTTCCTCTATTCGTGTTACAACCTCTGAATTAGCAAGTAGCTTAGGCCATAGAATAGTTGGAGCTTAACAATTGGTATTCAGAGCACACGGTTCTCGGGCGGCGTGGGAGATCTGGAAAAGGTTTGGGGCCAACCTTCTTCCTTCCTAGTCCAGATCAGCGGCGGCGGAGGAGTTCCGGCGGCGCAGGCGGCGGTAGACAGCTCGGGTGTTAGAGGTGGTCGGGTAGTGGTTGCTGAAGAACACTTCTTCAGTTTAAAATCCCACCCACCCTTCCCTCTTGAACACCATCGGCGACGCGGCGAAGGCGGCGGCGTTGGCGGCGGCAGGAATGATGACGTCAAGCACGGGTTGCAGCTTACGCTGTGGTAAAATTCCCCGCTTGGCTCCGTTGTTCGTTTTCTTGTCTGTCTGGTTTCAAAGTACCCTGCTTTGAGTAAACCCCGGACGGATCTGATGGGAGCACAACCAGAATCATCGACCACGACTGACTTGGAGATGCAGTCCCTTAAGCTAGACGTCCAGATGTTGCAGTGGAATAGGGAGCGTGGTCGGTAAGAATTCCAAGTTACAGTGAACAAGAACTTCAATGATGTTCAGAAAACCTTGTTGGAAATGCAGTCTTCCCTGACTCACTTGATCACTGCTTTACACCCAAGAGATTGAGGCCCAACAACTCCCTTGGGAGCACAAGACAGTGTCCACCAAGTTACACCACTAGCACAAATCAGAAATGCACCAGATGCATTCACTACTCCTCCTACAGTCGGCTCTGGAGTGCTACATGATGTGCAATCAGGCAAGGAACTTCACCTGGATGGGACTGTTAAACAGCCTTACAGACATCCCCATTTTGGACAGATTAAGCAGCCGACTCAACCTCCTGCGGAAAAACAAGGACAACCACAAGTGGCTTTCCCTGAGCAACAACACCAACAACAGCTGGAGTTAGTGGAAGTTCAGATGGAAGGCCAGAGAAGACCTGCTAGAGATCCCCTGTTAACTGACAGAAGAAACCAAACTCTAGTCATGCCTGCTAAAATGAACATGCCTGAATTTGAAGGAGATAACACTGATTCCTGGATTCAAACCATGGACCTCTACTTTGATGCTGCAAGAACCCCACCTGAAACCAAAACAGAGATAGCAGTTGATACGTCTCCAACGTATCTATAATTTTGTATTGTTCCATCTATTATATTATCCATCTTGGATGTTTTAAATGCATTTATATGCTATTTTATATGATTTTTGGGACTAACCTATTAACCTAGAGCCCGGTGCCAGTTTCTGTTTTTTTCCTTGTTTTTGAGTGAGGGAAATATGCCCTAGAGGCAATAATAAAGTTGTTATTTTATATTTCCTTATATCATGATAAATGTTTATTATTCATGCTAGAATTGTATTAATCGGAAACTTGATACATGTGTGGATACATAGACAAAACATCGTGTCCCTAGTAAGCCTCTATTAGACTAGCTCGTTAATCAAAGATGGTTAAGTTTCCTAACCATAGACATGTGTTGTCATTTGATGAACGGGATCACATCATTAGGAGAATGATGTGATGGACAAGATCCATCCGTTAGCTTAGCATAATGATCGTTCAGTTTTACTACTGTTGCTTTCTTCATGTCAAATACATATTCCTCTGACTATGAGATTATGCAGCTCCCGAATACCGGAGGAATGCCTTGTGTGCTATCAAACGTCACAACGTAACTGGGTGATTATAAATATGCTCTACATGTGTCTCTGAAGGTATTTGTTGGGTTGGCATAGATCAAGATTAGGATTTGTCACTCCGAGTATCGGAGAGGTATCTCTAGGCCCTCCCGGTAATACACATCATAATAAGCCTTGCAAGCAAATGACTAATGAGTTAGTCACGGGATGATGTATTACATAACGAGTAAAGAGACTTGCCGGTAACGAGATTGAACTAGGTATGAAGATACCGACGATCGAATCTCGGGCAAGTAACATACCAATGGACAAAGGGAATTACGTATGTTATCATAACGGTTCGATCGATAAAGATCTTCGTGGAATATGTAGGAATCAATATGGGCATCGAGGTTACACTATTGGTTATTGACCGGAGAGGTGTCTCGGTCATGACTACATAATTCCCGAACCCGCAGGGTCGCACGCTTAACGTTTGTTGACGCTAGAGTATTATTGGGATATTTGATGAGTGGTAACCAAATGTTGTTAGGAGTCCCAGATGAGATCCCGGACGTCATGAGGAGTCTCGGAATGGTCGAGAGGTAAAGATTTATATATGGGAAGTCATATTTTGGGTTCCGGAAAAAAGTGCAGTTTTTTCGGTATTGTACCGGGAAGCTTCCAGAAGGTTCCGGAGGATTCCGGAGGGGTCCGGAAGTCCACAAGTGAGTTCACCACGTCCCAAGGGCTGTCATGGGCTAAGGGGAGGTGCCCTTGCCTTATTGCGCCAGGCGCACCAAGTCCTCAAAAGCCCATGTGGCTAGGGAAGGCAAAAAGGGAAGGAATCCTAATAGGAATAGGATTGGACTTGGAGTCCAAGTCCTCTCCCCTATTGCTGCGCCCTAGGGCTTGGAGGGGCTGTTTGCCATGCCCCTCCACATATCCACATATATACAGAGGGGAGGGGGCGCCCCAAGTGGACACACCAAGCCCTTGGTGCCCCTCTCTCTCCCGTCACTCCGCAGTTCCATCGCCTCGTCCTGGCGACGCTTAGCGAAGCGTTGTCGGTGCTCCACCACACCCTCGTGTTGGTTGTGATCCCATTTACTTCTCCTCTCCCGATTGCTGGATCAAGAAGGAGGAGACGTCATCTAGCCGCACATGTTCTAAACTCGGAGGTGTCGTATGTTCGGTACTTGATCGGTTGGATCGTACAGTTGGATCGTGCAATTGTTCCACTACATCAACCGCGTTGATATAACGCTTCCGCTTACAGTCTACGAGGGTATGTAGACACACTCTCTCCCTCTCGTTGTTATGCATCTCCTAGATGGATCTTTCCTGAGCGTAGGAAATTTTTGAAATTGTATGCTACGTTCCCCAAAAGTGGCATCAAGAGCCAGGTCTATGCGTAGATGATATGCACAAGTAGAACACAAAGAGTTGTGGGCGATAATAGTCATACTTCTTACCACCAACGTCTTACTTTGATTCGGCGGTATTGTTGGATGAAGTGGCCCAGACCGACATTACATGACCGCGTTCATGAGACTGGTTATACCGACGTGCTTTGCACACAGGTGGATGGCGGGTGTCTGTTTCTCCAACTTTAGTTGAATCGAGTTTGACTATGGCCGGTCCTTGTTGAAGGTTAAAACAACACACTTGACGAAAAATCATTGTGGTTTTGATGCGTAGGTAAGAACGGTTCTTGCTAGAAGCCCGTAGCAGCCACGTAAAACTTGTTGCAACAAAGTAGAGGACATCTAACTTGTTTTTGCAGGGCATGTTGTGATGTGATATGGTCAAGGTGTGATGAGTTATACGTTATTGTATGAGATGATCATGTTTTGTAAATTATCGGCAACTGGCAGGAGCCTTATGGTTGTCTCTTTATTGTATGAATTGCGAACACCATGTAATTGCTTTATTTTATCACTATGAGTTAGCGATAGTAGTAGAAGCAATAGTTGGTGAGACGACCACGACGCTACGATGAAGACCATGGTGTCAAGCCGGTGACGATGGAGATCATAACGATGCTTTGGAGATGGAGATCAAAAGCACAAGATGATGATGGCCATATCATGTCACATATTCTGATTGCATATGATGTTTATCTTTTTATGCATCTTATTTTGCTTAGTACGGCGGTAGCATTATAAGATGATCCCTCACTAAAAATTTCAAGGTACAAGTGTTCTCCCTGAGTATGCACCGTTGCGATAGTTCATCGTGCTGAGACACCACATGATGATCGGGTGTGATAAGCTCTACGTTCACATACAACGGGTGCAAGACAGTTTTGCACATGTGGAATACTCGGGTTAAACTTGATGAGCCTAGCATGTACAGACATGGCCTCGGAACACTAGAGACCGAAAGGTCGAGCGTGAATCATATAGCAGATATGATCAACATAAGATGTTCACCATTGAAAACTGCTCCATCTCACGTGATGATCGGACATGGTTTAGTTGATTTGGATCACGTGATCATATTAGATGACTCGAGGGATGTCTATCTAAGTGGGAGTGCTTTAGTAATATGATTAACTGAACTTTAATTTATCATGAACTTAGTCCTGATAGTATTTGCAAA
This sequence comes from Secale cereale, assembly GCA_902687465.1. Lineage (NCBI taxonomy): Eukaryota > Viridiplantae > Streptophyta > Magnoliopsida > Poales > Poaceae > Secale > Secale cereale. Next base: position 396,029,427 of record LR738713.1, read on the forward strand.
TTATGTTGTAGATCAATAGCTCGCGTTGTAGCTCCCCTATGTCTTTTATATGTTCCTAGAGAAAACCAAGTTGAAAGATGTTAGTAGCAATGATGCGGACTAGGTCCGTGATATGAGGATTATCCTCATGCTGCACAAAAGTATTATGTCCTTGATGCACCGCTAGGTGACAGACCTATTGCAGGAGCAGATGCAAACGTTATGAACGTTTGGCAAAGCTCAATATGATGTCTACTTAATAGTTTAGTGCACCATGCTTTACGGTTTAGAACCGGGACTTCAAAAATGTTTTGAACACCACGGAGCATATGAGATGTTCCAAGAGCTGAAATTGGTATTTCAGGATCATGCCCATGTCGAGAGGTACGAGACCTCTGACAAATACTTTACCTATAAGATGGAGGAGAATAGCTTAGCTAGTGAGCATGTGCTCAGACTGTCTGGGTCCTACAATCACTTGAATCAAGTGGGAGTTAATCTTCCAGATAAGATAGTGATTGACAGAGTTCTCTAGTCACTATCACCAAGCTACTAGAACTTCGTGATGAACTATAACATGCAAGGGATGACGAAAACGATTCCCGAGAAAGAGCATCAAGTGTTGATAGTTAAACAAGACCACTAGTTTCAAGAAAAGGGCAAGGGAAAGAATGGGAACTTCAAGAAGAATGGCAAGCAAGTTGCCACTCCCGAGAAGAAGCCCAAAGCTAGACCCAAGCCGGAAACTGAGTGCTTCTACTGCAAAGGAAATGGTCACTTGAAGCGAAACTACCCCAAATATTTGGCGGATAAGAAGGATGGCGAAGTGAACAAAGGTATATTTGATATACATGTTATTGATGTGGACCTCACTAGTGCTCGTAGTATCCCCTGGGTATTTGATACATGTTCGGTTGCTAAGATTAGTAACTCGAAACATGAGTTACAGAATAAACAGAGACTAGTTGAGGGTGAGGTGACGATGTGTGTTGGAACTAGTTCCAATATTGATATGATCATCATCGCACACTCCGTGTACTTTCGGGATTAGTGTTAAACCTAAATAAATGTTATTTGGTGTTTGCGTTGAGCATGAACAAGATTGGATCATATTTATTGCAATACGATTATTCATTTAAGTCAGAGAATAATTGTTATTCCATTTACATGAATAAAACCTTCTATGGTCATGCACCCAAGGTGAATGGTTTATTGAATCTCGATTGTCATAATACACATATTCATAGTATTGAAACCAACAGATGCAAAGTTGATAATGATAGTGCAACATACTTGTAGCACTGCCGTTTAGGTCATATTGGTGTAAAGCGCATGAAGAAACTCCATGCTGATGGACTATTGGAATCACTAGATTATGAATCATTTGATTCTTGCGAACCATGCCTCGTGGGAAAGATGTCTAAAACTTTGTTCTCCAGAACAATGGAGCGAGCCAATGACTTATTGGAAATAATACATACAGATGTATGTGGTCCGATGAGTGCTGAGGCTAGCGGCGGGTATCGTTATTTCTTGACCTTCACAGATTATTTGAGTAGATATGGGTATATCTACTTGATGAAACACAAGTCTGAAACATTTGGAAAGTTCAAAGAATTTCAGAGTGAAGTAGAGAATCATCGTAACAAGAAAATAAAGTTTCTATGATCTGATCGCGGAGGCAAATATTTGAGTTACGAGTTTGGTCTTCATTTGAAACAATATGAATAGTTTCACAACTCACGCCACCTGGAACACCACAGCGTAATGGTGTGTCCGAACATCATAACCGTACTTTATTAGATATGGTGCGATCTATGATGTCTCTTACCGATTTACCACTATTGTTTTGGGGTTATGCATTAGATACAACTACATTCACGTTAAATAGGGCCCCATCTAAATCCGTTGAGACGACACCGTATGGACTATTGTTTGGCAAAAAACCTAAGTTGTCGTTTCTTAAAGTTTGGGGTTGCGATGCTTATGTGAAAAATCTTCTGCCTGATAAGCTCGAACCCAAATCAGAGAAATGCGTCTTCATAGGATACCCAAAAGAAACAGTTGGGTACACCTTCTATCACAGATCCAAAGGCAAGATCTTTTTTTTTGCTAAGAATAGATCCTTTATAAAGAAGGAGTTTCTCTCAAAAGAAGTGAGTGGGAGGAAAGTAGAACTTGATGAGGTAATTGTACCTTCTCTCGAATTGGAAAGTAGCTCATCGCAGAAAATCGTTCCCGTGATGCCTACACCAATTAGTGAGGAAGCTAATGATGATGATCATGAAACTTCAGATCAAGTTACTACTGAACTCGTAGGTCAACCAGAGTATGTTCCACACCAGAGTGGTATGGTAATCCTATTCTGGAAGTCATGTTACTAGACCATGACGAACCTACGAACTACGAGGAAGCGATGATGAGCCCAGATTCTGCGATATGGCTTGAGGCCTTGAAATCTGAGATGGGATCCATGTATGAGAACAAAGTGTGGACTTTGATTGACTTGCCTGATGATCGGCAAGCCATAGAGAATAAATGGATCTTCAAGAGGAAGACAGACGCTGATGGTAATGTCACTGTCTACAAAGATCGATTTGTCGCAAAAGGTTTTCGACAAGTTCAAGGAGTTGACTACGATGAGACTTTCTCACCCACAGCGATACTTAAGTTTGTTTGAATCATGTTAGCAATTGTCGCATTTTATGAAATATGGCAAATGGATGTCAAAACTACATTCCTTAATAGATTTTTGAAAGAAGAGTTCTATATGATGCAATCAGAAGGTTTTGTCGATCCTAAAGGTGCTAACAAAGTGTGCAAGCTCCACCGATCCATGTATGGACTGGTGCAAGTGATGTCTACTACACAACCTTCTTCTTGTAGACGTTGTTGGGCCTCCAAGTGCAGAGGTTTGTAGGACAGTAGCAAATTTCCCTCAAGTGGATGACCTAAGGTTTATCAATCTGTGGGAGGTGTAGGATGAAGATGGTCTCTCTTAAGCAACCCTGCAACCAAATAACAAAGAGTCTCTTGTGTCCCCAACACACCCAATACAATGATAAATTGTATAGGTGCACTAGTTCGGCGAAGAGATGGTAGAAAGTGAGCATAAACGGTGTTGCAATGATAGAAAGTGGTAAAAGTGAGCAAGGTAGAAAGGTAGAAAGTGGTAAAAGTGAGCATAAACGGTGTTGCAATGATAGGAAACAAGGCCTAGCGTTCATACTTTCACTAGTGCAAGTTCTCTCAACAATAATAACATAACTGGATCATATAACTATCCCTCAACATGGAACAAAGAGTCACTCCAAAGTAACTAATAGCGGAGAACAAACGAAGAGATTATGGTAGGGTATGAAACCACCTCAAAGTTATCCTTTCTGATCGATCTATTCAAGAGTCTGTAGTAAAATAACACGAAGCTATTCTTTCCGTTCAATCTATCATAGAGTTCCTACTAGAATAACACCTTAAGACACAAATCAATCAAAACCCCAATGTCACCTAGATACTCCATTGTCACCTCAAGTATCAGTGGGCATGATTATACGATATGCATCACACAATCTCAGAATCATCTATTCAACCAACACAAAGTACTTCAAAGAGTGCCCCAAAGTTTCTACCGGAGAGTCAAGACGAAAACATGTGCCAACCCCTATGCATAGACTCCCAAGGTCACGGAACCCGCAAGTTGATCACCAAAACATACATCAAGTAGATCACGTGATATCCCATTGTCACCACAGATAAACACATGCAAGACATACATCAAGTGTTCTCAAATCCTTAAAGACTCAATCGGATAAGATAACTTCAAAGGGAAAAATCAATCCATTACAAGAGAGTAGAGGGGGAGAAACATCATAAGATACAACTATAATAGCAAAGCTCGCGATACATCAAGATCGTTCCATCTCAAGAACACGAGAGAGAGAGAGAGAGAGAGAGAGAGAGATCAAACACATAGCTACTGATACATGCCCTCAGCCCCGAGGGTGGACTACTCCCTCCTCGTCATGGAGAGCGCCGGGATGATGAAGATGGCCACCGGAGAGGGATTCCCCCCTCCGGCAGGGTGCCGAAACAGGGTCTAGATTGGTTTTTGGTGGCAACAGAGGCTTTCGGCGGCGGAACTCCCGATCTAGGTTACTTTCCGGAGGTTTCAGTATATATAGGAGGTGTTGGAGTCGGGGGCAAGTAAAGGGGGTCTCCGGGCTGTCCACGAGGCAGGGGGGCGCGCCTAGGGAGGGGGGGGGGAGCCCCCTACCCTTGTGGGCAGCCCGTGGATCTTCTCATCCCCCTCCGGCACTTCCTGGGCTTCTTCTGGTCCAAAAATAACCTTCGTTGAGTTTCAGGTCAATTGGGCTCCGTTCGATATCCCTTTTCTGCGATACCCTAAAACAGGAGAAAAACATAAATTGGCACTGGGCTCTGGGTTAATAGGTTAGTCCCAAAAATCATATAAAAGTGTATAATAAAGCCCATAAAACATCCTAGAAGGATAATATAATAGCATGGAACGATAAAAAATTATAGATACGTTGGAGACGTATCAAGCATCCCCAAGCTTAATTCCTGCTCGACCTCGAGTAGGTAAATGATAAAAACAGAATTTTTGATGTGGAATGCTACCTAATGTAATTCTCAATGTAATTTTCTTTATTGTGGCATGAATGTTCATATCCGAAAGATTCAAGACAAAAGTTTAATATTGACATAAGAATAATAATACTTCAAGCATACTAACAAAGCAACTTTGTCTTCTCAAAATAACATGGCCAAAGAAAGTTATCCCTACAAAATCATATAGTCTGGCTATGCTCCCTCTTCATCTCACAAAATATTCATATCATGCACAACCCCGATTTAATCCAAGAAATTGTTTTCATACTCAATTTTTTTCAAACCTTTCAACTTTCACGCAATACATGAGCGTGAGCCATGGATATAACACTATAGGTGGAATAGAGTGGTGTTTGTGGAGAATACAAAAAGGAGGAAGATAGTCTCACATCAACTAGGCGTATCAACGGGCTATGGAGATGCCCATCAATAGATATCAATGTGAGTGAGTAGGGATTGCCATGCAACGGATGCACTAGAGCTATAAATGTATGAAAGCTCAACAAAAGAAACTAAGTGGGTGTGCATCCAACTTGCTTGCTCATGAAGACCTAGGGCATTTGAGGAAGCCCATCGTTGGAATATACAAGCCAAGTTCTATAATGAAAATTCCCACTAGGATATGAAAGTGACAAAACAAGAGACTCTCTATCATGAAGATTATGGTGCTACTTTGAAGCACAAGTGTGGAAAAAGATAGTAGCATTGTCCCTTTTCTTTTATTTCTTTTTTCTTTTTTTTTTCATTTCCTTTTTCTTCTTTTTCTTTTTCTTTTTTGAACCTTTCCTTTTTCTTTGGCCTTTCCTTCTTTTTTTTTCTTTTCTTTTTTTTTTCTTTGGGACAATGCTCTAATAATGATGAATCATCACACTTCTATTGATTTACAACTCGATATTACAACTCGATACTAGAACAAAGTATGACTCTATATAAATGCCTCCGGCGATGTACCGGAATGTGCAATGAATCAAGAGTGACATGTATGAATGAATTGTGAATGGTGGCTTTGCCACAAATACGATGTCAACTACATGATCATGCATGGCAATATGACAATATGAAGCGTGTCATATGAACAGAACGGTGGAAAGTTGCATGACAATATATCTCAGAATGGCTATGGAAATGCCATGATAGGTAGGTATGGTGGCTGTTTTGAGGAAGGAATATGGTGGATGTATGGTACCGGCGAAAGTTGTGCGGTACAAGAGAGGCTAGCAAAGGTGGAAGGGTGAGAGTGCATATAATCCATGGACTCAACATTAGTCATAAAGAACTCATATACTTATTGCAAAAATTTACGAGTCATCAAAACAAAGCAATCAACGCATGCTCCTAGGGGGGAGGTTGGTAGGAGTTAACCATCACGCGCCTCCGACCTCCATAGAAAGGTTGACACTCAATAAATACCTCATGCTCTAACTTCGTCACATAGCGGTTCACCATACGTGCATGCTACGGGAATCACAAACTTTAACACAAGTATTTCTTGAATCCGTAATTACCCCGCTAGCATAACTCTAATATCACCATCCTTATATCTCAAAACAATCATCAATTATCAAACTTCTCATAATATTCAATGCACTTGTATGAAAGTTTTTACTATACCCAACTTGGATGCCTATCATATTAGGACTAGTTTTATAACCAAAGCACATTACCGTGCTGTTCTAAAAGACTCTCAAACTAATACTCCCTCCGTCCCAAAATAAGTGACTCAACTTTATACTAGCTTTAGTACAAAGTTAGTACAAAGTTGAGTCATTTATTTTGGGACAGAGGGAGTATAAGTGAAGCATGAGAGTTCATATATTTCTTCAAAAATAAAACCACCGCCGTGCTCTAAAAGATATAAGTGAAGTACTAGAGCAAATGACAAACTACTCCAAAAGATATAAGTGAAGATCAATAAGTATTTGAATAATTATGTAACTACATGAAGACTCTCTAACATTTAAAAGTTTCAGATCTTGGGATATTATTCAAACATCAAGCAAAACAAAATGACGCTCCAAGCAAAACACATATCATGTGGTGAATAAAAATATAGCATCGAGTAAAGTTACCGATAGGCGAAGACGAAAGAGGGGATGCCTTCCCGGGGCATCCCCAAGCTTAGGCTTTTGGTTGTCCTTGAATTTTACCTTGGGGTGCCTTGGGCACCCCCAAGCTTAGGCTCTTGCCACTCCTTATTCCATAGTCCATCGAATCTTTACCCAAAACTTGAAAACTTCACAACACAAAACTTAATAGAAAACTTGTAAACTGTTGTGAACTCATTCTAAATTCATATTGGTGTAATATCTACTGTATTCCAACTTCTCTATGGTTCATACCCTCCGATACTACTCATATATTCATCAAAATAAGCAAACAACACATAAAAAACAGAATCTGTCAAAAACAGAACAGTCTGTAGTAATTTGTAACTTTCGAATACTTCTGTAACTCCAAAAAAATTGAAATAAATTGCTAAACGTGAGGAACTTGTCTATTACTCATCTGTAAAAAGAATCAACTAAATAGCACTCTCCAGTAAAATCTGGTGACTATTCTTGTGAGCGCTAACGTTTCTGTTTTTTACAGCATGATCATATAAACTTCACACAAGTCTTCCCAAAGGTTCTACTTGGCACAAACACTAATTAAAACACAAAACCACATCTAAACAGAAGCTATATGCAATATTTATTCCTAAACAAAAGCAAAAACAAAGAACAAAAAATAAAGTTGGGTTGCCTCCCAACAAGCGCTATCGTTTAACGCCCCTAGCTAGGCACGATGATTTCAATGATGCTCGCATAAAAGATAAGAATTGAAACATAAAGAGAAAATCATGAAGAATATGACTAGCACATTTAAGTCTAAACCACTTCCTATGCATAGGGATTTTGTGAGCAAACAACTTATGGGAACAATAATCAACTAGCATAGGAAAGCAAAACAAGAATAGCTTCAAAACTTCAAGCACATAGAGAGGAAACTTGATATTGTTGCAATTCCTACATGCATATGATCATCTCTCATAATAATTTTCAGTATCATCATGAATAAATTCAACAATATAACTATCACATAAAGCATTCTTTTCATGATCCCCAAGCATAGACAATTTACTACTCTCCACATAAGCAAAATTCTTCTTATCAATAGTAGTGGGAGCAAACTCAACAAAATAATTATCATGTGAGGCATAATCCAATTGAAAACTAAAATCATGATGATAAGTTTCATGGTTATCATTATTCTTAATAGCATACAAGTCATCACAATAATCATCATAGGTAGCAACTTTGTTCTCATAATCAATTGGAACCTCTTCCGAAATAGTGGATTCATCACTAAATAAAGTCATGACATCTCCAAATCCACTTTTATCGATATAACCATCATAAATAGGAGGCATGCTTTCATCATAATAAATATTATCATCAAAACTTGGGGGACTAAAAATATCATCTTCATCAAACATAGCTTCCCCAAGCTTGTGGCTTTGCATATCATTAGCATCATGGGTATTCAAAGAATTCATACTGACAACATTGCAATCATGCTCATCATGCACATATTTAATGCCAAACATTATATGTAATTATTCTTCTAGAACTTGAGCACAATTTTCCTTCCCATCATTTTCACGAAAGATATTAAAAAGATGAAGCATATGAGGTAACCTTAATTCCATTTTTTGTAGTTTTCTTTTATAAAATAAACTAGTGATAAAACAAGAAACTAAAAGATTCGATTGCAAGATCTAAATATATACCTTCAAGCACTCACCTCCCTGGCAACGGTGCCAGAAAAGAGCTTGATGTATACTACACAACCTTCTTCTTGTAGACGTTGTTGGGCCTCCAAGTGCAGGGGCTTGTAGGACAGTAGCAAATTTCTCTCAAGTGGATGACCTAAGGTTTATCAATCCGTGGGAGGCTTAGGATGAAGATGGTCTCTCTCAAGCAACCCTGCAACCAAATAAAAAAGAGTCTCTTGTGTCCCCAACACACCCAATACAATGGTAAATTGTATAGGTGCACTAGTTCGGCGAAGAGATGGTGATACAAGTGCAATATCGATGGTAGATATAGATTTTTGTAATAAGAAAATATAAAAAACAGCAAGGTAGCAAGTGGTAAAAGTGAGCATAAACGGTGTTGCAATGATAGGAAACAAGGCCTAGGGTTCATACTTTCACTAGTGCAAGTTCTGTCAACAATAATAACATAACTGGATCATATAACTATCCCTCAACATGCAACAAAGAGTCACTCCAAAGTAACTAATAGCGGAGAACAAACGAAGAGATTATGGTAGGGTACGAAACCACCTCAAAGTTATCCTTTCTGATCGATATATTCAAGAGTCCGTAGTAAAATAACACGAAGCTATTCTTTCCGTTCAATCTATCATAGAGTTTGTACTAGAATAACACCTTAAGACACAAATCAATCAAAACCCTAATTTCACCTATATACTCCATTGTCATCTCAAGTTTCCGTGGGCATAATTATACGATATGCATCACACAATATTAGAATCATCTATTCAACCAACACAAAGTACTTCAAAGAGTGCCCCAAAGTTTCTACCGGAGAGTCAAGACGAAAACGTGTGCCAACCCCTATGCATTGATTCCAAGGTCACGGAACCCGCAAGTTGATCACCAAAACATACATCAAGTAGATCATGTGATATCCCATTGTCACCACAGATAAACACATGCAAGACATACATCAAGTGTTCTCAAATCCTTAAAGACTCAATCCGATAAGATAACTTCAAAGGGAAAACTCAATCCATTACAAGAGAGTAGAGGGGGAGAAACATCATAAGATCCAACTATAATAGCAAAGCTCGCGATACATCAAGGTCGTTCCATCTCAAGAACGGGAGAGAGAGAGATCAAACACATAGCTACTGATACATACCCTCAGCCTCGAGGGTGGACTACTCCCTCCTCGTCATGGAGAGCGCCGGGATGATGAAGATGGCCACCGGAGAGGGATTCCCCCCTCCGATAGGGTGCCGGAACGGGGTCTAGATTGGTTTTTGGTGGCAATAGAGGCTTTCGGCGACGGAACTCCCGATCTAGGTTACTTTCCGGAGGTTTCAATATATATAGGAGGTGTTGGAGCCGGGGGCAAGTAAAGGGGGTCTCCGGACTGTCCATGAGGCAGGGGGGCACGCCCAGGGAGGGGGGGGGGCGCCCCTACCCTCGTGGGCAGCCCGTGGATTTTCACGTCCCCCTCCAGCACTTCCTGGGCTTCTTCTGGTCCAAAAATAACCTCCGTTGAGTTTCAGGTCAATTGGGCTCCGTTTGATATTCCTTTTCCGCGATACCCTAAAACAGGAGAAAAATATAAATGGCACTGGGCTCTGGGTTAATAGGTTAGTCCCAAAAATCATATAAAAGTGTATATTAAAGCCCATAAAACATCCTAGAAGGATAATATAATAGCATGGAACAATAAAAAATTATAGATCCGTTGGAGACATTTCAGCAAGCATCTCGGAGTTGGAATATACGCTTTGATAAGGTCATCAAAGCATATGGTTTTATACAGACTTATGGTGAAGCCTCTGTTTACAAGAAAGTGAGTGGGATCACTACAATATTTCTGATAAGTATATGTGAATGACATATTGTTAATTGGAAATGACATAGAATTTTCTGGAAAGCATAAAGGATTGTTTAAAAGGAGTTTTTCAATAAAAGACCTTGGTGAAGCTGCTTAGATATTGGGCACCAAGATCTATAGAGATAGATCATGACACTTGATAAGACTTTTGATTAGTATATACCTTGATAAGATTTTGAAGTAGTTCAAAAAGGATCAGTCAAAGAAGGAGTTCTTGCCTGATTAGTAAGGTGTGAAGTTGAGTAAGACTCAACGCCCGACCACGACAGAAACATATAGAGAGAATGAAAGTCATTCCTTATGCCTCAGCCATAGATTCTATATAGTATGTCATGCTGTGTACCAAACTTGTTATGTACATGGCCATGAGTTTGGCAAGGAGGTACAATAGTGATCCAGGAGTAGATCACTGGATAGCGGTCAAAATTATCCTTAGTAAGTGGAGGACTAAGGAAATGTTTCTCGATTATGGAGGTGACAAAGAGTTCATCGTAAAGGGTTACGCTGATGCAAGCTTTGACACTAATCCAGATGACTCTAAGTATCAATCTGGATACATATTGAAAGTCGGAGCAATTAGCTGGAGTAGCTCCATACAGAGCATTGTAGACATAGAAATTTGTGAAATACATACGGATTTCTAATGTGACAGACCCGTTGACTAAACTTCTCTCACAAAGCAAAATATGATCACACCTTAGTACTCTTTGGGTGTTAATCACATGGCGATGTGAACTAGATTATTGACTCTAGTAAACGCTTTGGGTGTTGTTCACATGGCGATGTGAAGTATGGGTGTTAATCACATCACGATGTGAACTATCGGTGTTAAATCACATGGCGATGTGAACTAGATTATTAACTCTAGTGCAAGTGGGAGACTGATATAAATATGTCCTAGAGGCAATAATAAAGTTGTTATTTTATATTTCCTTATATCATGATAAATGTTTATTATTCATGCTAGAATTGTATTAATCGGAAACTTGATACATGTGTGGATACATAGACAAAACATCGTGTCCCTAGTAAGCCTCCACTAGACTAGCTCGTTAATCGAAAATGGTTAAGTTTCCTAACCATAGACATGTGTTGTCATTTGATGAATGGGATCACATCATTAGGAGAATGATGCGATGGACAAGACCCATCAGTTAGCTTAGCATAATGATCGTTCAGTTTTACTGCTATTGCTTTCTTCATGTCAAATACATATTCCCCCGACTATGAGATTATGCAACTCCCGAATACCGGAGGAATGCCTTATGTCCTATCAAACGTCACAACATAACTGGGTGATTATAAAGATGCTCTATAGGTGTCTCCGAAGGTACTTGTTGGGTTGGCATAGATCAAGATTAGGATTTGTCACTCCGAGTATCGGAGAACTATCTCTGGGCCCTCTCGGTAATACACATCATAATAAGCCTTGCAAGCAAATGACTAATGAGTTAGTCATGGGATGATGTATTACGGAACGAGTAAAGAGACTTGCCGGTAACAAGACTGAACTAGGTATGAAGATACCGACGATCGAATCTCGGGCAAGTAACATACCGATGGACAACGGGAATTACGTATGTTGTCATAACGGTTCGATCGATAAAGATCTTCGTGGAATATGTAGGAATCAATGTGGGTATCCAGGTTCCGCTATTGGTTATTGACCGTAGAGGTGTCTCGGTCATGACTACATAATTCCCGAACCCGCAGGGTCGCACGCTTAACGTTCGTTGACGCTAGAGTATTATTGGGATATTTGATGAGTGGTAACCAAATGTTGTTTGGAGTCCCGGATGAGATCCCGGACGTCACGAGGAGTCTCAGAATGGTCGAGAGGTAAAGATTTTTATATGGGAAGTCAAATTTTGGTTTCCGGAAAAAAGTGCAGTTTTTTTCGGTATTGTATCGGGAAGCTTCCGAAGGATTCCGGAGGGGTCCAAAAGTCCAGAAGTGGGTTCACCACATCCCAAGGGCTGTCATGGGCTAAGGGGAGGTGCCCTGGACTTACTGTGCCAGACGCACGAAGTCCTCAAAAGCCCATGTAGCCAGGGAAGGCAAAAAGGGAAGGAATCCTAATAGGAATAGGATTGGACTTGGAGTCCAAGTCCTCTCCCCTATTGCTGTGCCCCAGGGCTTGGAGGGGCTATTTTCCACGCCCCTCCGCATATATATAGAGGGGAGGGGGCACCCCAAGAGGACACACCAAGCCCTTGGCGCCCCTCTCTCTCGTTACTGAGTAGTTCCATCGCCTCGTCCCGGCGACGCTTAGCGAAGCGCTGTCGGTGCTCCACCACCACCATCACCACCATGCCGTCGTGTTGGCTGTGATCCCATCTACTTCTCCTCTCCCGATTGCTGGATCAAGAAGGAGGAGACATCATCGAGCCGCACGTGTGCTAAACTCGGAGGTGTCGTACGTTCGGTACTCGATCGGTTGGATCGTGCAGTTGGATCATGCAATTGTTCCACTACATCAACCACGTTGATGTAACGCTTCCGCTTACGGTCTACAAGGGTACGTAGGCACACTCTCCCCCTCTCGTTGCTATGCATCTCCTAGATATATCTTGCGTGAGCGTAGGAAATATTTGAAATTGCATGCTACGTTCCCCAACATTAAGTATCGCACAAAAGGAATACCAAACGGAGTCCAATTGACCTGAAATTTCACAGAGATTGTTTTTGGACCAGAAGAAGCCCACGGAGTACTGGAGATGGACCAGAAGAGACCCGAGGCCACCAAGAGGGTGGGGCGCCCCCTACCCCCTGGGCGCGCCCCTACCTCGTGGCCGCCTCGGGGACCCCCTCACTTGTTCCTGACTCCAACACCTCTTATATACACCCAAACTTCCAGAACATAACCTAGATCGGGAGTTCCGCTGCCGCAAGCCTCTGTAGCCACCAAAAACCAATTGGAACCCTGTTTCGGCACCTTGCCTGAGGGGGGGGGGGATCCATCACCGGTGGCCATCTTCATCATCCCGGCGCTCTCCATGATGATGAGGGAGTAGTTCACCCTCGGGGCTGAGGGTATGTACCAGTAGCTATGTGTTTGATCTCTCTCCTCTCTCTCTCTCTCTCTCTCTCTCTTGTGTTCTTGATATGGCATGATCTTGATGTATCGCGAGCTTTGCTATTATAGTTGGATCTTATGATGTTTCTCCCCCTCTACCTTCTTGTAATGGATTGAATTTTCCCTTTGAAGTTATCTTATCGGATTGAGTCTTTAAGGATTTGAGAACACTTGATGTATGTCTTGCATGTGCTTATGTATGGTGACAATGGGATATTCACATGATCTACTTGATGTATGTTTTGGTGATCAACCTGCGGGTTCGGTGACCTTGTGAACTTATGCATAGGGGTTGGCACACGTTTTCGTCTTGATTCTCTGATAGAAACTTTGGGGCACTCTTTGAAGTTCTTTGTGTTGGTTGAATAGATGAATCTGAGATTGTGTGATGCATATCGTATAATCATGCCCACGGATACTTGAGGTGACAATGGAGTATCTAGGTGACATTAGGGTTTTGGTTGATGTGTGTCTTAAGGTGTTATTCTAGTACGAACTCTAGGATAGATCGAACGGAAAGAATAGCTTCGTGTTATTTCACTACAGACTCTTGAATAGATCGATCAGAAAGAATAACTTTGAGGTGTTTTCGTACCCTACAATAATCCCTTCGTTTGTTCTCCGCTATTAGTGACTTTGGAGTGACTCTTTGTTGCATGTTGAGGGATAGTTATATGATCCAGTTATATTATTATTGTTGAGAGAACTTCCACTAGTGAAAGTATGAACCCTAGGCCTTGTTTCGAAGCATTGCAATACCATTTGTGCTCACTTTTATCATTAGTTAACTTGCTGTTTTTATATTTTCAGATTACAAAAACCTATATCTACCATCCATATTGCACTTGTATCACCATCTCTTCGCTGAACTAGTGCACCTATACAATTTTCCATTGTATTAGGTGTGTTGGGGACAGAAGAGACTCTTTGTTATTTGGTTGCAGGGTTGTTTGAGAGAGACTATCTTCATCCTACGCCTCCCACGAATTGATAAACCTTAGGTCATCCACTTGAGGGAAATTTGCTACTGTCCTACAAACCTCTGTACTTGGAGGCCCAACAACTTCTACAAGAAAAAGGTTGTGTAGTAGACATCAAGCTATTTTCTGGTGCTGTTGCCGGGGAGGCTAGGTAAGCAGCACTCACATCCCGTCAACGAAGCTCTTTTCTGGCGCCGTTGCCGGGGAGGTGTGTAATGCCCAGGATGGGACTATACCTCCTACGTGTCGAGGCACGACTTAAAGGTATAAGCCCATTCTGGAATGATCTCAAGTTTGGTATCTTTGCACGACTCATGTAAAAGAGGGATTAAATTGCAAAAGGAGATAGTTGGCTTACACTCGCCACTTCACACAATACATTACATAAGCAAGACATCATTCAAAACATCACAGCCCATCTAAGGGTAAGATCCAAAAGACAAGATACCAAACAACATAAAGCCACAGGTCTAGATTGAATCCAAGTAGAAACCACTACTGATCGCCGAAACGTCACAAACATACCGCTACTCTCTTCATCGGGCTCCCAGTGAAGAACTTGAACCAGCTCCTGCATCAAACTCGGCTGAACCTGCATCTGGTGTTGTAGTATCTGTGAGCCACGAGGACTCAGCAATCCCATAACCATGGGTATCAAGACTAGCAAAGCTTTGTGGGTAGGAAGAGGATAGTGGTGAGGTTGCAGCAGCAGCTAAGCATAATAGGGTGGCTAACTTACGAATACCAGAATAAGATGAGCATCTACGCAAACGGTCGCAAAAGTAGTGATCGCTAAAGATCCTAAACTACATACGAGTCAAACATAACCCCACCGTGTTCTCTTCTCAAAGTGAAAAGAGACAGTCACGGTTACTCACACAGTTGCGTGTTTTAATTCGGATCCTCTGTCAAGTTTTCTACAACCGGACATTAACAAATTCCAATCTGCCACATAACCGCGGGCACGACTTTCGAAAGATCATAACCCTGCAGGGGTGTCCCAACTTAGCCCATCACAAGCTCTCACGATTAGCTGAAGTGATAAATACAATATCATCACTCCTTATCTTAGGGAAATCCGATCAGGCTCGGCATCCCGGTAGCACAAGACATTTCGACAATGGTAAAACAAGTCCAGCAAGACCTCCCGGTGTGTCGACACCCTGATAGTAGCCGCGCGTATCTCGTCTCAGGACACTACCGGATGGGTGATGCTACAGGTTATACCAGATACCTCGGGTTTCCCCAAGGCGGCCCTGCAGGACCCCCGTTTGGGACCAACACCATCAGCACTGGCCCCCCCTGCTATGTAGAAAGAATCCTCGGGTAGCGCTAACTCTCTATGCAAATTTAATTAATTAATTAAGTTGTTATTATGAGCAAATTAAAACCAATGTTGGGCCTTGCTGGAGGAGTTTTATTCAAAGTCGAACTGTCAAGGGGTCCCCATCCACCCATCGTGTAAGGAACGCAAAATCAAGGAACATAATGCCGGTTTATCGGCGCCTAGGGTGGCATGAGTGGAACAAAACACCGAGCAAAAGGCCAAGCCTTCCACCCATGCCCAGTATATAGGTGTGTTAATAATAATTATAGATATTGTGATATTCCAACAACAAGTTCCCTCCTGGAACGGACTTCATCTTCACCTGCAACTAACAACGCTATAAGAGGGGCTGAGCAAGCGGGTAACATAGCCAAACAGTGGTTTTGCTAGGAAGGTGTCAAAGGTTAGAGGTTTCATGGCAACAAGGAGAGGCTGACATAAAAGATGGGTAGCGCGACATGTAACGATAGCATCGAGACAACTAAGCATGGCAATGGTAGTAAAGGTATCCAAGGGTATGATCATCTTGCCTGGGATTCCGCAAGGAAGAAGAACGGGTCCATGAAGTAGACGGAGCAACAAGTCGAGCGAATCCTCACAACTCCGGAGCGAAACCGAAGCTATCAAGAGAAGTAACCGGAAAGAAGCAAACAACACGGTAAACACACAATCATAAGCATGTCATGATGCACAAACAAATATGATGCATGTCCGGTTTAATTATGCATGGCATGGCAAAGTGCACAAACAAGTTCTACAAGTTAAGTGGAGCTCAATATGCAACGAGTTGCATACTGACGAAACACCACATGTTAATTATTTAGTTGACTCTCGTTATTTGCAAGACAAGATTAAATGTTTGTTAACATGGCAAGAGGTGAAGCAAAAACAAACTACCTATTTAGACATTTTTAATGAGGCCGCAAATAACCACGACAATTCCGGGAAAAACCTCATATGCATGTTTAGTTATATTTAAAGCAACAACAATTAAACATTTTAGTGTTGTTAACATGATGCGGATGACATGATCAAGTTTATGCAATTTTATTAATTAAAGGTTAACATGAAGAAGATATGAAGCATTGTCACCGTGGTGGAAAGAAAAGGTGCCACGACAACGATCCGAAAATGATGCAACGCAACATCTCGGTTCCGGTAACTCGTTGAGAGTCCGGTGCAAAAGGAAAGATGGCGTGAGCGAGTCAAACGAGATGAAAGGTGGGGCGATCCCGTCACCGGGTTCCCACGGGTCGGCGACGAGGCAACCGAGGAACATGACAAAAGATGGGCACAACGGGCACGGAGCACACAAGGGAAACATCTCATACAACCACATCACAAGCAAACGTTCTCGGGTTATACCTTCGGGACAATCGTTCTCGGAGGGGTTCAAGTCGTCGAGGGACGTAGAGGGAAGTAGTTGTTCTCGTTCATCGGTAGGGGTACTTGTCGGGTCATGTAGAGGTACTTGGTGTCCGTGATGGTACTTGTCGCATCCACCAAGCGTAGTCGTACACGTTGGCGTTTCCGTTTCCGAAGAGGTACTTGTCGCGTCGTCTTGTGTCGGCGTTCTCGTATCGTAGAAGTTCAAGTCATCGTAGCCGTTCGGTCGTCGTGGTACTTGTCATAAGGTCGTCGTGGTACTTGCCGGACTCGTTGTAGATGTACACGTACGCAGCGGTTCGGGTCGTCGTGGTACTCGTTCGCCATCTCGGTCTTGCGGCTGCGGTCTTCACAACAAAAAGAACAAAAAACAGCAAGGTGCACCGAAGGCCATGGCAGCGACAGCACGGTCTTGGCGAGGAAGAGGCCACGGCGCAGCACGGAAGCTGGTGGCCGGTGCTGCAGAGGCGAGGCGAAGAGGAGGCGACCTGAGGACGGGGAGGACGCCGGTGCTGCGGCCTGGACACGGATGGGCTCGTCCACGCGAGGGAGACGGATGCAGGGCGAGGAGACAACACGTCCATGGCGCGGAGGGTGCGGTCGCGGACGGCGGCTTCTGGAGACGGGGCGCCGGGGCTCCTGGCCACTGGAGGCGAGGAAGGGAGATGAGAGGGAGGCCTCGGCGCTGGGGGACGAGGTCGGGGCGCACCGGGCGCCTGGCGCGGAGGGAAGGGCGTAGAGGCGCGGGTTGGGGACGCGGCCGCGGGATCCGGCCGGCGGCCCTAGAGGCGACGGCGGCGACCCCTGGCGTCGAAGAGGAGCAGGCGCTCCTGGCCGGCCCGGCGGCTCGCGGCATGGAGGCGAGGAGGAGGAGGCGACGGAGGGAGGGCGCGGAGAGCACCGGGCTTCGGCCTGCCGGCGTGGGACCAGAGGGAGATGGTCGGGCGCGGCCCTAGCCGAGGGAGGACGAGGGCACGGAGGAGATGGGAACGGGGATCGGGCATGAAGGAGATGGGAACGGGCTACGTCAGCGAACGAGGAGTGGCGGCGACTCGGGATGGACAAGCGATGCGGTCGGGTTCGGGGCGCTTAGGGTTTAGATGGGGGACTGGGCCGGATGGGAGGTTCGGGCCTGAAGTGGCCTAGAGGACTGGCCCGCTGGGAGAAATGGCCTAGGAGGAGAGGGAGACTGCTGGGCTCCTGGGAGGCCTGCCTGCTGGCCTCTGCTCTACTTTAACTGATTTTAGCAGAAAACAAAAGAGAGAAGAAAAGAAAGAAGAGGGAGGTTAGGGAAAAAAATAGCACATGGGACTATTTTTCTCGGGCATCATAAAATGAGCACGGTCCGAGAAAAATATAAAAGGCATGATCGGAAAATAATTCAAACATATTTGAATTTAATCAAATGGGTTTGAACTAAGACTTGATTATAGAAGTGTCCAAAAATGTTCGAATTTTTGGAGGAACCTCAAAACAACGGAAAAGAATTATTGGCAAGGTTTTTGACGATGAAACTTGAAGTGAAAAGGCATGGGGAAATATGCAAGTGTGTTATGCTTAATTCCAAGAATGGAATATTTATTTATATAGCTCCCTAATATTGGGAGGATATGTTATAAAGAGAAGACATCCTTCCCTCGATTGAAATGGACCGAAGGTCCACACAATTTATTTAAGTTGAGATGCAAAATAAATATGACATGCTGGCATGATGACATGATGCAATGCGAAAATAAATAACACAAGCACAAAGAACACACGGGAGAACTCGGAACATCTGGAATCTTCTGGAATCTTCTGGGACGTCGGTCTTCGGGCGTCACAACTCTCCCACACTAACAGAGGATCTCGACCCGAGATCCTAGAGATAGCACTGGGTAAAACGGAAAAGAAGAGGTAAAACAAAGTTGCTTCTTTGACAGACGAGTGAAACCAGGAACCTTGAGTGGTTAAATAATCTTGAAGGAAAGAAAGCAACGGAGAAGAACGAAGTTAAGAGCACTCCGGTAAAAGGAGGAACACGGAACACAAAGAGAACCTTGTAGGTTGAAAGACATGAAACAAGAGCTCACGGACGGAAAGAATATGAAACCGCAATGGTATAGCCAAGGAATAAGAATGACAGAATTTGGACAGCACTTCGTCTGAAGATGGAAGGAATTAACAAGAACTTGAGAAGATGGATGATAGTTGATGAAATCAACAACACGTTGCCTCCGAAACAATTAAAAGAAAGGCACAAGGGGTAAGAACGATTCAGACAACACTCCGGTTGAAAGAGTTAAAACTTGATAAGATGAGGGAACTTGAATGAAGAATACAACACTCCGGTTAAATGATAAGCAAGGGAAAGAACATGATCTCGATAAAACGAGAATATGGGACAAAGAGAGCAATATAACAATGCCTCCAGAACGAAAGAATAGAATATAAATCAACGAAAGAAATGAATGGAGAAGAAAATGACAACTTCTCCCACAAATGAATTAGGAAAACCTCCTTACGAAGAAGGGTTGAACGGAGTTGATGGAAAATCAACAACGAAATGAATAAGCTTGATGTGGGATTATGGAAAACATCTCAAAATTAAGAGGTGACAACCAACCACTAACGGAAACGATTAAATGGGTTGAGATCAACAAGGAGATGAAAAACTTATTTCACCAGAATGATAAATGAAGAACTTGGGTCATTTATAAGCACCACAATAGCAAAATCCTTAGGGAAAAGCTTTAGGTGAAATACAACCCAAGATGACTCCAAGAGATAAAAATGAGGGGTTGAAAAGGATATCCTGAACCAAGAAAAATGATGGGTTTAAATATCCCATTCTTGATACTCGTGATTCATGAAACGTGAAGGAATTGTCAAGAATGACATAACACCATCTGAAAAGATAAGGTAGAAATAATTGCAATTGGAATGCATGATGAAGAATGCTTGAGGTCCAACAAGAATCTTGATGAAGACTTTGAGGATGAATTAAATCATGATGAACCACCATGAGAACTCCGGTAATGAAAGCAAGAGAAGTGAAAGATGAAAAGAATAAGATTTAAGGCCTGCGATGAATTAGATGGAGGTTTGAAATGATATAATTGAAATAACATGGAACTCCGGAAAACAAGATGAACAACTTAGGACCGAGAATATGATATGATGAACAAGCTCCGGAAAAGAGATTAACCTCTTGGAAGAAACTAGAATAAGATTTATGTTATGCATATCCTTCACCAATTTAAATTGATGACAACAAAAGGATTTGGCAAAATACTTATTCTCGTTGGAAAGGATTAAAGAGAGATCTAGCACAAGCTTGGGTAAATCTTGAACAAAGCACCGGTAGGATTATGAAAAGAACAAATGAATTAAAACGATAACAACGGAAGGGTAATCTTGAACGAGCCATCGTAAGAATTGGAGACGAACGAAGAGGCATCAATGAAGAATATTTGGAGGACAAAGTTGAAAACTGAGGACGAAGAAATCTTCTGAAATGATGGCCTTCGGAGGATCACAAGGAAAAGAATTCATGAAATGCTCCGGATGATATAAAAGAATTGCTCACAAACGGAACACTTATGAGGAAAGTATGAAGCTAGAACCACAACTCAAGAGAACGGGTCAAATTTAAGAGAAACACTTCTCTGGTCTCCAAATGTTGAGAATGAAGACGAGAAATGCCATGAAGAATTGTTGAGCACTCCGGAATGAAGAATTAAAAGGTTGAACCAATGATGAAAAGAATTGAACGCGATCTTGGAGAAGGTATGTGACTGGTGTGAATCATTCTTACGTCACACTTTGAAAAGAATTTAAGTATAACTCCGGAAAAAGAAGAGTCAGGTAAGATCCTGGGAAAAGACCTGTGGGTTAGGGCCCACTCAAAGAAATCACCGTTGAAAAAGATTGCTTAAAAGATATTGCACCGGTTGAATTAAATGGCTTGAATAAGATAACAATCCTCAAAATAGCTCGACGGATTAAGAATGGAAAACGGGAATCTTCTGAGATATCTTCAACACTCCGGATATGAATAGAAAGAGGAGAATGATTAATTGGTGCACCGGAATAAGAAAACATTGTGAAATGAGGAAAAGGATAAGATCAACACCGAAATCTTGAATTACATCCACCGGTAGAATTCGAGAACAAAAGAATGATGAACTTGGAGCTCTCGAGCATCTTCACGATAAATCACCGGATAAGAACATTGAAGGAAATGAATGAAGAAATATCACATGAATAAAATGGATACTTCATTTAAGAATTCTTGCTCCGAGAAGAAAAAGGGTGGGAGGGTGGGGAAAACAAAGACAACTTGGGGTGAATGAAACAGACAAATCGTCAGATCTCAACGACGTCCGTATGGAATAATCTTGAAGAGAAAGCACACCGGTTGAAAAGGATAAACAAGAAGATCTTGATGATCAAGAAGGACTAGCACTCCCATAGAAATATGAGAACACCGATTAGGAAAGGTATGGAATCAACATTTGACATCGAAGCAACTCAAATACCATAATCAAAACAAGAACAAAGGGTAGATATGCAACATGATCTTCACAAAATCATCCGAACAGAGAATTGAACGAATGAATTCCGTAGGTACATCAGCTTGACGAGAAGCCACTAGGGAGAAGAAAAGATAAACAAAAGCAACAAGGATCAAATAGAACAAATACAAGATAGAAGCTTCATTCCACATCTTCGTGCTGAAAGCTCATGGAACGTGTTACAAAAGGGTTTTGCAATCCCCGGATCAGCATAGCCAAGGACCCTTTAAGATGCAACTCCCGATCAGAACAAGTTCATAAAACCACTTCACTCAATGTAGAACCCCGAACTTCATATCGTGCATCCGTTGGAAGAATTCCTAGAACTACTGGATGAACCCACCTATTAATTTCCGAAAGTTTCCAGTTATGCAATCAGGTGTTGGGGATACAGGGGAAGCACCACGCACTCAAATCTAATCCTACATCCAGTTGTATCCATCCTTCAACACATAACCAGTCTTTCTCGGAAACCGTTTACCTTGGACCTTCGAAACGCATCCACTATACAAGCTATGGCAATACTCCCGAACTACCTCCCCAGTACTGGGTGATGTCGGGGTTATCTTGCCACTAACCGCATAGGAGAGTTTTCGATGTCGGCCGTCTTAAGTATTCTAGTACTGCCGCGATGGATTTGTGACGACAACACCTCGGAGCTCAACTCCCCGAGACACTGCCACAACCCCTAATGTCAGGAGGCATCGAGAACAATGTTCTCGTCACAAAGACATCGAAACAATCCAAACAATACTCGCGAGATCCTAAAAAAAATTTGGTGCATTTTTGAGAGTAGAAGAGACAAGAGTAATCGTCAGGAGTCCTCACAAGAATGAAAAAGAGAAGGGGAGCAAAAGAAATCCTACTCTCCGATATATATATATATATATATATATATATATATATATATATATATATATATATATATATATATATATATATATATATATATATATATATATATAGGACTCAAAACATTTTCAAGTGTGTGCCTAGACTCAACCGTCAACGATTCGATCAATCAGTGGGGGCTTCTAGGTCGGAGAAGGCTCTGATACCAACTTGTAATGCCCAGGATGGGACTATACCTCCTACGTGTCGAGGCACGACTTAAAGGTATAAGCCCATTCTGGAATGATCTCAAGTTTGGTATCTTCGCACGACTCATGTAAAAGAGGGATTAAATTGCAAAAGGAGATAGTTGGCTTACACTCGCCACTTCACACAATACATTACATAAGCAAGACATCATTCAAAACATCACAACCCATCTAAGGGTAAGATCCAAAAGACAAGATACCAAACAACATAAAGCCACAGGTCTAGATTGAATCCTAGTAGAAACCACTACTGATCGCCGAAATGTCACAAACATACGGCTACTCTCTTCATCGGGCTCCCGGTGAAGAACTTGAACAAGCTCCTGCATCAAACTCGGCTGAACCTGCATCTGGTGTTGTAGTATCTGTGAGCCACGAGGACTCAGCAATCCCATAACCATGGGTATCAAGACTAGCAAAGCTTTGTGGGTAGGAAGAGGATAGTGGTGAGGTTGCAGCAGCAGCTAAGCATAATAGGGTGGCTAACTTACGAATACCAGAATAAGATGAGCATCTACGCAAACGGTCGCAAAAGTAGTGATCGCTAAAGATCCTAAACTACATACGAGTCAAACATAACCCCACCGTGTTCTCTTCTCAAAGTGAAAAGAGACAGTCACGGTTACTCACACAGTTGCGTGTTTTAATTCGGATCCTCTGTCAAGTTTTCTACAACCGGACATTAACAAATTCCAATCTGCCACATAACTGCGGGCACGGCTTTCGAAAGATCATAACCCTGCAGGGGTGTCCCAACTTAGCCCATCACAAGCTCTCACGATTAGCTGAAGTGATAAATATAATATCATCACTCCTTATCTTAGGGAAATCCGATCAGGCTCGGCATCCCGGTAGCACAAGACATTTCGACAATGGTAAAACAAGTCCAGCAAGACCTCCCGGTGTGTCGACACCCTGATAGTAGCCGCGCGTATCTCGTCTCAGGACACTACCGGTGTTGGAAATATGCCCTAGAGGCAATAATAAAAGAGTTATTATTATATTTCCTTGTTCATGATAATCGTTTATTATCCATGCTATAATTGTATTGATTGGAAACTCAAATACATGTGTGGATAAATAGACAAACTTTGTGTCCCTAGTAAGCCTCTTCAGGACTAGCTCGTTGATCAAAGATGACCGCGGTTTCCAAGTCATAGACATGAGTTGTCATTTGATAACGGGATCACATCATTAGGAGAATGATGTGATGGACGAGACCCAAACGTTAAACATAGCTTTTGATCGTATCAGTTATCGCTATAGTTTTCTGCATGTCAAGTATAAGTTCCTATGACCATGAGATCATGTAACTCACTGACACCGTAGGAGTGCTTTGTGTGTGCCAAACGTCGCAACGTAACTGGGTGACTATAAAGGTACTCTACAGGTATCTCCGAAGGTGTCTGTTGAGTTGACATGGATCGAGACTGGGATTTGTCACTCCGTGTGACGGAGAGGTATCTCCGGGCCCACTCGGTAATACGTCATCTCAATGAGCTCAAAGTGACTAAGTAGTTAGTCACGGGATTATGTATTACGGTAACGAGTAAAGAGACTTGCCGGTAACGATATTGAACTAGGTATAGAGATACCGACGATCGAATCTCGGGCAAGTAACATACCGACGAGACAAAGGGAACTGTATACGGGATTGCCTGAATCCTTGACATCGTGGTTCATCCGATGAGATCATCGAGGAACGTGTGGGAACCAATATGGGTATCCAGATCCCGCTATTGGTTATTGGCCTGGGAGTGTCTCGGTCATGTCTGCATAGTTTCCGAACCCGCAGGGTCTACACACTTAAGGTTCGGTGACGCTAGGGTTGTTAGTGAGAACAGTGCATGGTTACCGAAGGTTGTTCGGAGTCCCGGATGAGATCCCGGACGTGACGAGGGTCTCCGGAATGGTCCGGGGACGAATATTGATATATAGGATGAGAGTGTTCGGAGTCCGGAAGTGTTCCGGGGAGTATCGAGAAGACGACGGATGACCGAAAGGGGTTTCGGGGTCCCGGAAGGAGTTTCGGGCCTAATGGGCCACAAAGGGGGGACACAACAGCCCTCATAGGGCTGTGCGCCCCCCCTGGGCCCTCTCCTCATGCGCAAGGGGGGCTGGCCCCTCCTAGGGCTGCCGCACCCCCTAGCTTGGGGGGCAAGGCACCTTCGGGGGGGAGCCCTAACCCTGGCGCAGCCCTGGCCGCCGCCCCCCCCATCTCCACTTGGCCGCCGCCCCTAGGGGGAAACCCTAGGGCGCCCCCTCCCCTCTACTCCCCCTATATAAAGAGAGGCAGAGGGAGGGCAGCCACACACATTCGTGCCTCGGTGCTGCCCTCCCTCTCCCATAACAATCTTCGTTTTCTCGCGGTGCTTGGCGAAGCCCTGCTGGAATCCTCCACCACCATCTCCACCACGCCGTCGTGCTGCCGGTGTCTCCATCAACCTCTCCTTCCCCCTTGCTGGATCAAGAAGGAGGAGACGTCCCCGAGCTGTACGTGTGAAGAACGCGGAGGCACCGTTGCTTCGGTGCTAGGATCTTCGGCGATCTGAATCGCGGCGAGTACGACTCCATCAACCGCGTTCTTGAACGCTTCCGCTTAGCGATCTACAAGGGTATGTGGATCCAACTCTCCCCTCGTAGATGCATCTCCTAGATTGATCTTGGTGAACGTAGGAAAAATTTTTGTTTCCCATGCAACGTTCCCCAACAGTGGCATCATGAGCTAGGATCTTGCGTAGATGCTTTCACGAGTAGAACACAAAAGGGTTTGTGGACGTTGATGTTTAGATTGCTTCCCTCCTTAGTCTTTCTTGATTCAGCGGTATTATGGGATGAAGCGGCCCGGACCAACTTTACATGTCCACGTACATCAGACCGGTTCCATCGACAGACATGTGACTTTTGTTGCATAAGATGGCTGGCGGGTGTCTGTCTCTCCTATCTTAGTTGAATCGGAACAGAACAAGGCGGTCCTTGTAGAAGGTTAAATAGCAACTTAAATATCACCGTTGTGGCTTTGCGTAGGTAAGAAGCGTTCTTGCTAGATACCCATAGCAGCCACGTAAAACATGCAACAACAAATTAGAGGACGTCTAACTTGTTTTTGCAGGGTATGTATGTGATATGATATGGCCAATGACATGATGAAATATATTTGATGTATGAGATGATCATGTTGTAATAGTTAATATCGACTTGCATGTCGATGTATACGGCAACCGGCAGGAGCCATAGGGTTGTCTTTAATTTTTGTATGACCTGCGTGTCAATCATTAAGCGCTTTGTAATGCTTTACTTTATCGCTAAACGGTAGCAATAGTAGTAAGAGCATGGTGGGCGCGCGACAACCCCGATGGCGACACGATGATGGAGATCATGATGATGGGGATCATGGTGTGGCGCCGGTGACGATGGAGATCATGCCGGTGCTTTGGAGATGGAGATCAAAAGCACGAGTTGATGGCCATATCATGTCACTTATGATTTGCATGTGATATTAATCCTTTTATGCATCTTATTTTGCTTAGGACGACGGTAGCATTATAAGATGATCCTTCACTAAAATTTCAAGATAAAATTGTGTTCCCCCCGAGTGTGCGCCGTTGCGAAGGTTCGTCGTTTCGAAGCACCACGTGATGATCGGGTGTGATAGACTCTACGTTCGCATACAACGGGTGCAAGCCAGTTTTGCACATGCAGAACACTCGGGTTAGACTTGACGAGCCTAGCATGTACAGACATGGCCTCGGAACACGGAAGATCGAAAGGTCGAGCATGAGTCATATAGTAGATATGATCAACATGTAGATGTTCACCATTGACACCACCTCATCTCACGTGATGATCGGACTTGGGTTGGTGAATCTGGATCATGTCACGCTCGAATGACCAGAGGGATGTCAATTTGAGTGGGAGTTATAAATAATTTGATTAGGTAATAACTCACTTATCATGAACAATAGTCTAAGATGTCTTTGCAAATCTTTTGTTGTAGATGGCTCGCGCAGTAGCTCCCCTGAATTTTAATGCGTTCCTAGAGAAAGCTAAACTGAAAGATGATGGGAGCAACTTTGTGGACTGGCTCCGCAATCTGAGGATCATCCTCACAGCTGCCCAAAAGGTTTATGTCCTAAGTGCACCGCTAGGTGAACCCCCCGCTCCGGCCTCTGTGGACGTTATGAACGCCTGGCAGACGCGCTCGGATGACTACTCAGTCGTGCAGTGTGCCATGTTGTATAGCTTGGAAGGAGGACTTCAAAGGCGTTTTGAACGTCATGGAGCATATGAGATGTTCTAGGAGTTGAAGTTCATCTTTGAAAAGAATGCTAAGATCGAGAGGTATGAGACCACCGATAAATTCTTTGCTTGCAAGATGGAGGAGAATTCGTCTGTCAGTGAGCACTTACTGAAGATGTCTGGGTACTATACCCGCATAGCTGATCTGGGACTTGTGTTCCCGGAGGAGGCTATCATTGACAGAATTCTCCAGTCACTCCCACCTAGCTACAAGAGCTTCGTGCAGCAGTATAACATGCAAGGGATGAACAAATCCATCGCCGAGCTGTTTTCAATGCTGAAAGTCGCTGAGGCAGACATCCAGAAGGAGTATCAAGTGTTGATGGTCAATAAAACTACCAGTTTCAAGAAAAATGGCAAGGGCAAGAAGGGTAACTCTAAGAAGGGTGGCAAGGCAGTTGCTCATCCAGTGAAGAAACCCAAGGCTGGGCCCAAGCCAGAGACTGAGTGTTTCTATTGCAAGGGGAACGGCCACTGGAAGCGGAACTGCCCCAAGTATCTGGCAGACAAGAAGGGGGCCAACAACAACAAGCAAGGTATATGTGATATACATGTTATTGATGTGTACCTTACCAACTCTCGCTGTAGTGCCTGGGTATTTGATACCGGTTCGGTTGCTCACATTTGCAACTCTAAACAGGAACTACGGAATAAACGGAGGCTGGCGAAGGACGAAGTGACGATGCGCGTGGGGAATGGTTCCAAGGTTGATGTGATCGCCGTCGGCACGCTCGCTCTTCGATTACCATCGGGATTAGTTATGAACCTGAATAATTGTTATTTAGTGCCTGCGTTGAGCATGAACATTATATCTGGATCTTGTTTAATGCGAGACGGTTACTCATTTAAATCAGAGAATAAAGGTTGTTCTATTTATATGGGTAATATCTTTTATGGTCATGCACCCGAAGTAGGGGGTTTATTCTTATTGAATCTCGATAGTGATGATACACATGTTCATAACATTGATGCCAAAAGATGTAGAGTTGATAACAATAGTACCACTTTCTTGTGGCACTGCCGTCTGGGTCATATCGGCGTGAAACGCATGAGGAAGCTCCATGCTGATGGACTTTTGGAGTCTCTTGATTTTGAATCACTTGACACATGCGAGCCGTGCCTCATGGGCAAGATGACTAAGACCCCGTTTTCAGGAACAATGGAACGGGCAAGTGACTTATTGGAAATCATACATACTGATGTGTGTGGCCCGATGAGTGTCAAGAGCTCGTCGTAAAGGGTTACGTCGATGCAAGCTTTGACACTGATCCGGATGACTCTAAGTCTCAAACCGGATACGTATATATTCTCAACGGGGGAGCGGTAAGCTGGTGCAGTTCCAAGCAAAGCGTGGTAGCCGATTCTACATGCGAAGCGGAGTACATAGCTGCCTCGGAGGCGGCGAAGGAAGGTGTCTGGATGAAGGAGTTCATGACAGATCTTGGAGTTGTGCCTAGTGCATTGAACCCAATGACTCTGTTTTGTGACAACACTGGTGCCATTGCTCTAGCCAAGGAACCAAGGTTTCACAAGAGGACCAGACACATAAAGCGACGCTTCAATTCCATCCGCGATTCAGTCAAGGAGGAGGACATAAGCATTTGCAAAGTACACACGGATTTGAATGTTGCAGATCCGTTGACTAAGCCTCTTCCACGGGCTAAGCATGATCAACACCAAGACTCTATGGGTGTTAGATTCATTACCATGTAATGCTAGATTATTGACTCTAGTGCAAGTGGGAGACTGTTGGAAATATGCCCTAGAGGCAATAATAAAAGAGTTATTATTATATTTCCTTGTTCATGATAATCGTTTATTATCCATGCTATAATTGTATTGATTGGAAACTCAAATACATGTGTGGATAAATAGACAAACTTCATGTCCCTAGTAAGCCTCTTCAGGACTAGCTCGTTGATCAAAGATGACCGCGGTTTCCAGGTCATAGACATGAGTTGTCATTTGATGACGGGATCACATCATTAGGAGAATGATGTGATGGACGAGACCCAAACGTTAAACATAGCTTTTGATCGTATCAGTTATCGCTATAGTTTTCTACATGTCAAGTATAAGTTCCTATGACCATGAGATCATGTAACTCACTTACACCGTAGGAGTGCTTTGTGTGTGCCAAACGTCGCAACGTAACTGGGTGACTATAAAGGTACTCTACAGGTATCTCCGAAGGTGTCTGTTGAGTTGACATGGATCGAGACTGGGATTTGTCACTCCGTGTGACGGAGAGGTATCTCCGGGCCCACTCGGTAATACATCATCTCAATGAGCTCAAAGTGACTAAGTAGTTAGTCACGGGATTATGTATTACGGTAACGAGTAAAGAGACTTGCCGGTAACGAGATTGAACTAGGTATAGAGATACCGACGATCGAATCTCGGGCAAGTAACATACCGACGAGACAAAGGGAACTGTATACGGGATTGCCTGAATCCTTGACATCGTGGTTCATCCGATGAGATCATCGAGGAACGTGTGGGAACCAATATGGGTATCCAGATCCCGCTATTGGTTATTGGCCTGGGAGTGTCTCGGTCATGTCTGCATAGTTTCCGAACCCGCAGGGTCTACACACTTAAGGTTCGGTGACGCTAGGGTTGTTAGTGAGAACAGTGCATGGTTACCGAAGGTTGTTCGGAGTCCCGGATGAGATCCCGGACGTGACGAGGGTCTCCGGAATGGTCCGGGGATGAAGATTGATATATAGGATGAGAGTGTTCGGAGTCCGGAAGTGTTTCGGGGAGTATCGGGAAGACGGCGGATGACCGAAAAGGGTTTCGGGGGTCCCGGAAGGAGTTTCGGGCCTAATGGGCCACAAAGGGGGACACAACAGCCCTCATAGGGCTGTGCGCCCCCCCTGGGCCCTCTCCTCATGCGCAAGGGGGGCTGGCCCCCCCTAGGGCTGCCGCACCCCCCTAGGCTTGGGGGGCAAGGCACTTGGGGGGGGGAACCCTAACCCTGGGGCGCCGCCCCCTCCCACCTCCCCTTGGCCGCCGCCCCTAGGGGTAAACCCTAGGGCGCCCCCTCCCCTCTACTCCCCCTATATAAAGAGAGGCAGAGGGAGGGCAGCCACACACGTTCGTGCCTCGGTGCTGCCCTCCCTCTCCCATAACAATCTTCGTTTTCCCGCGGTGCTTGGCGAAGCCCTGCTGGAATCCTCCACCACCATCTCCACCACGCCGTCGTGCTGCCGGTGTCTCCATCAACCTCTCCTTCCCCCTTGCTGGATCAAGAAGGAGGAGACGTCCCCGAGCTGTACGTGTGAAGAACGCGGAGGCACCGTTGCTTCGGTGCTAGGATCTTCGGCGATCTGAATCGCGGCGAGTACGACTCCATCAACCGCGTTCTTGAACGCTTCCGCTTAGCGATCTACAAGGGTATGTGGATCCAACTCTCCCCTCGTAGATGCATCTCCTAGATTGATCTTGGTGAACGTAGGAAAATTTTTTGTTTCCCATGCAACGTTCCCCAACAACCGGATGGGTGATGCTACAGGTTATACCAGATACCTCGGGTTTCCCCAAGGCGGCCCTGCAGGACCCCCGTTTGGGACCAACACCATCAGCACTGGCCCCCCCTACTATGTAGAAAGAATCCTCGGGTAGCGCTAACTCCCTATGCAAATTTAATTAATTAATTAAGTTGTTATTATGAGCAAATTAAAACCAATGTTGGGCCTTGCTGGAGGAGTTTTATTCAAAGTCGAACTGTCAAGGGGTCCCCATCCACCCATCGTGTAAGGAACGCAAAATCAAGGAACATAATGCCGGTTTATCGGCGCCTAGGGTGGCATGAGTGGAACAAAACACCGAGCAAAAGGCCAAGCCTTCCACCCATGCCCAGTATATAGGTGTGTTAATAATAATTATAGATATTGTGATATTCCAACAACAAGTTCCCTCCTGGAACGGACTTCATCTTCACCTGCAACTAACAACGCTATAAGAGGGGCTGAGCAAGCGGGTAACATAGCCAAACAGTGGTTTTGCTAGGAAGGTGTCAAAGGTTAGAGGTTTCATGGCAACAAGGAGAGGCTGACATAAAAGATGGGTAGCGCGACATGTAACGATAGCATCGAGACAACTAAGCATGGCAATGGTAGTAAAGGTATCCAAGGGTATGATCATCTTGCCTGGGATTCCGCAAGGAAGAAGAACGGGTCCATGAAGTAGACGGAGCAACAAGTCGAGCGAATCCTCACAACTCCGGAG
>LR738713.1:396064275-396098368 GCA_902687465.1 Secale cereale
CTATGCAAATTTAATTAATTAATTAAGTTGTTATTATGAGCAAATTAAAACCAATGTTGGGCCTTGCTGGAGGAGTTTTATTCAAAGTCGAACTGTCAAGGGGTCCCCATCCACCCATCGTGTAAGGAACGCAAAATCAAGGAACATAATGCCGGTTTATCGGCGCCTAGGGTGGCATGAGTGGAACAAAACACCGAGCAAAAGGCCAAGCCTTCCACCCATGCCCAGTATATAGGTGTGTTAATAATAATTATAGATATTGTGATATTCCAACAACAAGTTCCCTCCTGGAACGGACTTCATCTTCACCTGCAACTAACAACGCTATAAGAGGGGCTGAGCAAGCGGGTAACATAGCCAAACAGTGGTTTTGCTAGGAAGGTGTCAAAGGTTAGAGGTTTCATGGCAACAAGGAGAGGCTGACATAAAAGATGGGTAGCGCGACATGTAACGATAGCATCGAGACAACTAAGCATGGCAATGGTAGTAAAGGTATCCAAGGGTATGATCATCTTGCCTGGGATTCCGCAAGGAAGAAGAACGGGTCCATGAAGTAGACGGAGCAACAAGTCGAGCGAATCCTCACAACTCCGGAGTGAAACCGAAGCTAACAAGAGAAGCAACCCGAAAGAAGCAAACAACACGGTAAACACACAATCATAAGCATGTCATGATGCACAAACAAATATGATGCATGTCCGGTTTAATTATGCATGGCATGGCAAAGTGCACAAACAAGTTCTACAAGTTAAGTGGAGCTCAATATGCAACGAGTTGCATATTGACGAAACACCACATGTTAATTATTTAGTTGACTCTCGTTATTTGCAAGAAAAGATTAAATGTTTGTTAACATGGCAAGAGGTGAAGCAAAAACAAACTACCTATTTAGACATTTTTAATGAGGCCGGAAATAACCACAACAATTTCGGGAAAAACCTCATATGCATGTTTAGTTATATTTAAACCAACAACAATTAAACATTTTAGTGTTGTTAACATGATGCGGATGACATGATCAAGTTTATGCAATTTTATTAATTAAAGGTTAACATAAAGAAGATATGAAGCATTGTCACCGTGGTGGAAAGAAAAGGTGCCACGGCAATGATCCGAAAATGATGCAACGCAACATCTCGGTTCCGGTAACTCGTTGAGAGTCCGGTGCAAAAGGAAAGATGGCGTGAGCGAGTGAAACGAGATGAAAGGTGGGGCGATCCTGTCACCGGGTTCCCACGGGTCGGCGACGAGGCAACCGAGGAACATGACAAAAGATGGGCACAACGGGCACGGAGCACACAAGGGAAACATCTCTTACAACCACATCACAAGCAAAGGTTCTCGGGTTATACCTTCGGGACAATCGTTCTCGGAGGGGTTCAAGTCGTCGAGGGACGTAGAGGGAAGTAGTTGTTCTCGTTCATCGGTAGGGGTACTTGTCGGGTTATGTAGAGGTACTTGGTGTCCGTCATGGTACTTGTCGCATCCACCAAGCGTAGTCGTACACGTTGGCGTTTCCGTTTCCGAAGAGGTACTTGTCGCGTCGTCTTGTGTCGGCGTTCTCGTATCGTAGAAGTTCAAGTCATCGTAGCCGTTCGGTCGTCGTGGTACTTGTCATAAGGTCGTCGTGGTACTTGCCGGACTCGTTGTAGATGTACACGTACGCAGCGGTTCGGGTCGTCATGGTACTCGTTCGCCATCTCGGTCTTGCGGCTGCGGTCTTCACAACAAAAAGAACAAAAAACAGCAAGGTGCACCGAAGGCCATGGCAGCGGCAACACGGTCTTGGCGAGGAAGAGGCCACGACGCAGCACGGAAGCCGGTGGCCGGCGCTGCAGAGGCGAGGCGAAGAGGAGGCGACCTGAGGACGGGGAGGATGCCGGTGCTGTGGCCTGGACACGGAGGGGCTCGTCCACGCGAGGGAGACGGATGCGGGGCGAGGAGACAACACGTCCATGGCGCGGAGGGTGCGGTCGCGGCCAGCGGCTTCTGGAGACGGGGCTCCGGGGCTCCTGGCCACTGGAGGCGAGGAAGGGAGATGAGAGGGAGGCCTCGACGCTGGGGGACGAGGTCGGGGCGCACCGGGCGCCTGGCGCGGAGGGAAGGGCGCAGAGGCGCGGGTTGGGGACGCGGCCGCGGGATCCGGCCGGCGGCCCTGGAGGCGACGGCGGCGACCCCTGGCGTCGAAGAGGAGCAGGCGCTCCTGGCCGGCCCGGCGGCTCGCGGCATGGAGGCGAGGCCGCTGCGGTGCGGTGAGGAGGAGGCGACGGAGGGAGGGCGCGGAGAGCACCGGGCTTCGGCCTGCCGGCGCGGGACCAGAGGGAGATGGTCGGGCGCGGCCCTGGCCGAGGGAGGACGAGGGCACGGAGGAGATGGGAACGGGGATCGGGCACGAAGGAGATGGGAACGGGCTGCGTGAGCGAACGAGGAGTGGCGGCGGCTCGGGATGGACGAGCGATGCGGTCGGGTTCGGGGCGCTTAGGGTTTAGATGGGGGACTGGGCCGGATGGGAGGTTCGGGCCTGAAGTGGCCTAGAGGACTGGCCCGCTGGGAGAAATGGCCTAGGAGGAGAGGGAGACTACTGGGCTCCTGGGAGGCCTGTCGGCTGGCCTCTGCTCTACTTTAACTGATTTTAGCAGAAAACAAAAGAGAGAAGAAAAGAAAGAAGAGGGAGGTTAGGGAAAAAATAGCACATGGGACTATTTTTCTCGGGCATCATAAAATGAGCACGGTCCGAGAAAAATATAAAAGGCATGATCGGGAAATAATTCAAACATATTTGAATTTAATCAAATGGGTTTGAACTAAGACTTGATTATAGAAGTGTCCAAAAATGTTCGAATTTTTGGAGGAACCTCAAAACAACGGAAAAGAATTATTGGCAAGGTTTTTGACGATGAAACTTGAAGTGAAAAGGCATGGGGAAATATGCAAGTGTGTTATGCTTAATTCCAAGAATGGAATATTTATTTATATAGCTCCCTAATATTGGGAGGATATGTTATAAAGAGAAGACATCCTTCCCTCGATTTAAATGGACCGAAGGTCCACACAATTTATTTAAGTTGAGATGCAAAATAAATATGACATGCTGGCATGATGACATGATGCAATGCAAAAATAAATAACACAAGCACGAAGAACACACGGGAGAACCCGGAACATCTGGAATCTTCTGGAATCTTCTGGGACGTCGGTCTTCGGGCGTCACAAGGTGAGTGCTTGAAGGTATATCTTTAGATCTTGCAATCGAATCTTTTAGTTTGTTGTTTTATCACTAGTTTAGTTTATAAAAGAAAACTACAAAAAAATGGAATTGAGGTTGCCTCATATGCTTCATCTTTTTAATGTTTTTCGTGAAAATGATGGAAAGGAAAATTGTGCCCAAGTACTAGAAGAAGATTGCATTAAAATGTTTGGCACTAAATCTTTGAATGATGAGCATGATTGCAATGTTGTTAGTATGAACTCTTTGAATATCCATTGTACTAATGATGATTGCACTAGTTATGATGAAAATGTCTCTTATAAGCATGTCAACTTTTGTGGAGTACATAGAGATTGCAAGTACACATCAAATAGGGAAGATAGATTTTGCAAGAGGCATAAGTATTTTGAAACTAAATGGTTGCAAGAAAGGCTAGATGTTTGTGCTGAAAAATTAAAATTTCTTTGCCATCCTTGTGAACTTTGCAGTGAACGTGATCATTTAAATCTCCAATGCAAATTGTTTCATGATCGAGTCGTGTCCAAAAATTGTGATGACATGATTTCCCTTGCACATCATAATGAACTTAGTTTTCTTGTGGGTTATGAAGAAATCAAACGTATAACTAAGGATCTTCCAGAATTTGTCCTTGATAAAGTTCTTGATTTTGATCTAGAGGAAATGTATATTTATTGTGTGGTGAATTGCGTTGAAAATCCTTATATTGCCAATTACATAAAGGCAAGAAAACAAAATAGAAGATGAAGAGAATACTAATTAAAGGGAAGAGACTTCCCAATATCTTCCTATTATTTCTTATGATGAATCAGGTAACGAGGAGGAGCCTTCTATTCAACCAATCTCATTAATAAGGAGCTCCAAAAAGAGGATTAAACCCCCACACAGTGTGAAGAAGAACAAGAAAAGACGGAGAAGCAAAGGTAAAAAGGTATCCCTCCCAAATGATGTTGCTCCTATTACTCATTGTGATGATGATAATTGCTATACTATTGGTGCTATCCATACTATTAATGATGAGAGTGATTATGCTTATGATATGCAAAGGCCCAAGCTTGGGGATGCTATGTTTGATGAGAATGACATGTTTGAGAATTTATTTGCTGCAATTAATGTTTGTCCCAAGCTTGGGGATGCTATGTTTTATGAAGATGATATTTTTAGTCTCCCAAGTTTTGATAGGCAAATTTATTATGATGATATCATGCCTCCTATTTATGATGATTATATTGATGAAAGTGGGTTTGGAAGAGTGTCAACTTTAGGAAGTAATGATCCCACTATTTTGGAGGATGTTGAATCTTATTGTGATAATTATAAAAGTGGATTTGGAGATGTCATGATTTTATTTAGTAATGATTCCACTATCTTGGAAGAGGTTTCAATTGATTATGATGAGAACAAAGTTGCTACTTATGATGATTATTGTGATGATACTTATGTTGTAAAAAGTAGTGATGATTATATTTACAAAACTTGTCATGATTATGATTACCCTTTTTCTGAACATTACTCTTTTAATGTGCAAATAATTTATAGTATTCAAGTTTCTTATGATACTCCCACTATTCCGAATGAGAAGAATTTTGCTTATGTGGAGAGTAGTAAATTTTCTATGCTTGTAGACCATGAAAAGAATGCTTTATGTGATGGTTATATTGTTGAATTTATTCATGATTTTACTAAAAATTATTATGAGGGAGGAATATATGCTTGTAGGAATTGCAATAATATCAAGTTTCCTCTCTATGTGTTGAAAATCTTAAAGCTATGCTTGTTTTGCTTTCCTATGCTAGTTGATTCTTGTTCCCATAAGTTGTTTGCTCACAAAATCCCTATGCATAGGAAGTGGGCTAGACTTAAATGTGCTAGTCATATTCTTAATGATGCTCTCTTTATGTTTCAATTCTTATCTTTTATGTGAGCATCATTGAAATCATTATGCCTAGCTAGGGGCGTTAAACGACAGCGCTTGTTGGGAGGCAACCCAATTTTATTTTTCTTTGCTTTTTGCTTCCGTTTAGTAATAAATAATTCATATAGCTTCTGTTTAGATGTGGTTTTATGTTTTAATTAGTGTTTGTGCCAAGTAGAACCTTTGGGAAGACTTGGGTGAAAGTTAATGTGATCTTGCTGTAAAAAACAGAAAATTTGCGCTCACGAGATTAGCTTCCATTTTTTTCTCGAGAGTGCTTTTCTATTGATTCTTGTTGAATATGATTAATAGACAAATTCCTCACATCCACCAATTTATTTCAGAATTCTTAGAGTTACAGAAGTATTCGAAAGTTACAGATTGCTACATGTTGTTCTGTTTTTGACAGATTCTGTTTCAGTTGTGTTGTTTGCTTATTTTGACGAATCCATGAGTAGTATCGGAGGGTATGAACCATAGAGAAGTTGGAATACAGTAGATATTTCACCAATATGAATTTAGAATGAGTTCATAACAATACCTAAGTGGTGGTTTTATTTTCTTATACTAAAGGAGCTTACGAGTTATATGTTGAGTTGTGTGTTGTGAAGTTTTCAAGTTTTGGGTAAAGATTTGATGGACTATGGAATAAGGAGTGGCAAGAGCTTAATCTTGGGGATGCCCAAGGCACCCCAAGGTAATATTCAAGGACAACCAAAATCCTAAGCTTGGGGATGCCCCGGGAAGGCATCCCCTCTTTCGTCTTCGTCTATCGGTAACTTTACTTGAGGCTATATTTTTATTCACCACATGATATGTGTTTTGCTTGGAGCGTCAATTTGTTTTATTTTGTTTTGCTTGCTGTTTGAATAATATCCCAAGATCTTAAATTCTTAAATGTAAGAGAGTCTTCACATAGTTACATAATTATTCGACTACTCATTGATCTTCACTTATATCTTTCAGAGTAGTTTGTCGTTTGCTCTAGTGCTTCACTTATATCTTTTAGAGCACGTCAGTGGTTTTATTTTGAGGAAATATATGAACTCTCATGCTTCGCCTATATTATTTTGAGAGTCTTTTAGAACAGCACGGTAATTTGCTCAGGTTATGAATTTAGTCCTAATATGATGGGCATCCAAGAGGGATATAATAAAAACTTTCATATAAAGTGCATTGAATACTAAGAGAAGTTTGATTCCTTATGATTGATTTGAGATATGAAGATGGTGATATTAGAGTTATTCTAGTGGAGTAATTGTTAATTTGAGAAATACTTGTGTTGATGTTTGTGATTCCAGTAGCATGCACGTATGGTGAACCGTTATGTGATGAAGTTGGAGCATGATTTATTTATTGATTGTCTTCCTTATGAGTGGAGGTCGGGATCGCGCGATGGTTAACTCCTACCAACCCTTCCCCTGGGAGCATGCGTGTAGTACTTTGTTTTAATGACTTGTAGATTTTTGCAATAAGTAGGTGAGTTCTTTATGACTAATGTTGAGTCGATGGATTATACGCACTCTCACCCTTCCACCATTGTTAGCCTCTCTTGTGCCGCACAACTTTCGCCGGCACCATACATCCACCATATAACTTCCTCAAAACAGCCACCATACCTACCTATTATGGCATTTCCATAGCCATTCCGAGATATATTGCCATGCAACTTTCCACTGTTCCGTTTATTATGACACGCTCCATCATTGTCATATTGTCTTGCATGATCATGTAGTTGACATCGTATTTGTGGCAAAGCCACCGTTCATAATTTTTTCATACATGTCACTCTTGATTCATTGCACATCCTAGTACACCGTCGGAGGCATTCACATAGAGTCATATTTTGTTGTAAGTATCGAGTTGTAATTCTTGAGTTGTAAGTAAATAAAAGTGTGATGATCTTAATTATTAGAGCATTGTCCCAGTGAGGAAAGGATGATGGAGACTATGATTCCCCCACAAGTCGGGATGAGACTCCGAACAAAAAAGAAAAAAAAAGAGAAAATAAAAAAAGAGGCCATAAAAAGAGAAAAGGCCCAAATAAAAAAATAAAAAATGAGAGAAAAAGTGAGAAGGGGCGATGCTACTATCCTTTTACCACACTTGTGCTTCAAAGTAGCACCATGATCTTCATGATAGAGAGTCTCCTATGTTGTCACTTTCATATACTAGTGGGAATTTTCCATTATAGAACTTGGCTTGTATATTCCAATGATGGGCTTCCTCAAATTCCCTAGGTCTTCATGAGCAAGCAAGTTGGATGCACACCCACTTAGTTTCTTTTTGAGCTTTCCTAAACTTATAGCTCTAGTGCAACCGTTGCATGGCAATCCCTACTCACTCATATTGATATCTATTGATGGGCATCTCCATAGCCGTTGATACGCCTAGTTGATGTGAGATTATCTTCTCCCTTTTTGTCTTCTCCACAACCACCGTATTCTATTCCACCTATAGTGCTATGTCCATGGCTCACGCTCATGTATTGCGTGAAAGTTGAAAAAGTTTGAGAATACTAAAGTATGAAGCGATTGCTTGGCTGAAACCGGGGTTGTGCATGATTTAAATATTTTGTGTGATGAAGATAGAGCATGGCCAGACTATATGATTTTGTAGGGATAGCTTTCTTTGGCCATGTTATTTTGAGAAGACATAATTGCTTTGTTAGTATGCTTGAAGTATTATTGTTTTTATGTCAATATTAAACTTTCGTTTTGAATCTGATGGATCTGAATATTCTTGCCACAAGAGAGAAGATTACATTTATAAAATTTTAGGTAGCATTCCACATCAAAAATTCTGTTTTTATCATTTACCTACTCGAGGACGAGCAGGAATTAAGCTTGGGGATGCTTGATATGTCTCCAATGTATCTATAATTTTTTATGGTTCCATGCTATTATATTATCCATCTTGGATGTTTTAAATGCATTTATATGCTATTTTATATGATTTTTGGGACTAACCTATTAACCTAGAGCCCAGTGCCAGTTTCTGTTTTTCCTTGTTTTTGAGTATCGCAGAAAAGGAATACCAAACGGAGTCCAATTGACCTGAAATTTCACGGAGATTGTTTTTGTACCAGAAGAAGCCCACTGAGTACCGGAGATGGAACAGAAGAGTCTCGAGGCCACCACGAGGGTGGGGGGCGCGCCCACCTACCTCGTGGCCACCTCGGGGACCCCCCGACTTGTTCCCGACTCCAACACCTCTTATATGTACCCAAACTTCCAGAACATAACCTAGACCGGGAGTTCCGCTGCCGCAAGCCTCTGTAGCCATCAAAAACCAATCTGGACCTTGTTCTGGCACCCTGTCGGAGGGGGGATCCATCACCGGTGGCCATCTTCATCATCCCGGCGCTCTCCATGATGAGGAGGGAGTAGTTCACCCTCGGAGCTGAGGGTATGTACCAGTAGCTATGTGTTTGATCTCTCTCTCTCTCTCTCACGTGTTCTTGATATGTGTGATAGCCTGGCTTATTAGGGATGATAGACTACTCATATCAATAAGGAATTCTTTCTTTTCCGGAAGTCCATTCGGACAGAACTCCAAAGTTAAGCGTGCTCAACTTGGAGTAATTTTAGGATGGATGACCTACCAGGAAGTTGCTTCCGGGTGCGCATGAGTGAGGACAAAGTGCGCAGAAAAGACTAGTATTGATATGTGGGGCCAGTCTAGATCCCGTGTCGGGGGAAACTGTCCGCCACGAACACCTATGGGACCGGAGCCCCTTGTCTGTGCGGTACGAGGGCGGAGGAAGCACAAAGAGCAGATCGAAGCAAACACGCGGGCAGTTTTACCCAGGTTCGGGCCGCACGGATGCGTAAAACCCTACTCCTGCTTGGTTGTGTATTGAGTTGAATGCTCGGGAGCTTGAAGAAGCAGCTACACCGTGCGTGAGAGTGATCTAGGTTCCGAACCCCCTCCACGTTGTGCATGGGCCTCCTTTTATAGTGTAAGGGGTCACCGACAGGTGTCAACGTAGGAGAAAGGGGTAGAAAAGTAAAAGAGGTGGTAGTTGTAACAGTGCGGGAACAGTGGAGCTACAGTACAGAACAGTGGTCTATACCTACTTTAACAGTGGGGGACAAGGGCATTTAATGCCCGTCGCCGTCGACCCCAAAAGCTCCCGCCTTAGCGTCTCCGTCTGCCACGGCGATGGATCCATCACCGTGGAGTGCCACCGTGTACCCCAGGCTGCACAGCCATCCGCCACGCGTCCCTGGATAGGCCCCAGGGCGACGCGTGGGCCGATGAGCTGGAGCGCGGGCACACAGCGCAGCCTTCCCGGCAAGCACCTTGCCGGGGCCTTGATCTTGCCGGGCCCGGGAGCTTGCCGCTCCCCGGGCCCCTTGCCGGGGCACATATAGTGCCGAGGCGTTGTCTTCTGGTCTTCCTGGCAAGCTCCTCTCGCCAGGGTCTTGTGACAGCGGGATGGTCTTGAGCCTGGTACGGCCTTCCCGGCAAGCTCCTCTTGCCGGGGTCTTGGTCTTATGTCTTGTATACTTTGTTTTTGAATGGTTTAATATAGAGCAGGAAGGTCTCCGGCGAGCGCGCGGTAAACCCTGCCGCGGGAAGCTGCAACTGCCCGTGCACAAGTTGGGGTACTGAGGTACCCCCTACCTTAGTACACCGACAGGAGCCCCCGGGCCTGGGCCACACACGGTGCCGAGCGCTGTTGGGCCAGGCCCAAAACAGTGCACGGGCATCCGCGGCCCGCGGCGCGCCGAATCCACTTCCATATCCGCCGCACCCCACGGTAACGGCACGCGTCGATTGCGGCGCCGTGGGATGGGACGTGCCCACGATCTCTTAATGGAAAGAGCAAAACGCCCCCCACTCCCCCATAAAAGCAGAGGTAGCGGGCGCGGTTCCCCTCCTTGCGCTCTCATTACGTCGTCTTCCTCCTGCAAAAGATTCCCTCTTGCGCTCTGCCTCCACATCTCCGCCGCCGCCGAGCTCTTCGTCCCCTTCCTTCCACCGCGTCCGCCATGGCCCCAAAGACCGACAAGGCGAAGGCGGAGAAGGCCAAGCGGGAGAAATCGGAGCAAGCGGCCAAGCTCATCGCGTACCGGAAGCGGCACGTCGTCTTCCCGCCGAAGCTCGGCGTGCGGGAACTCTGGAACAAGTATTACTTGTTCTGGTCCAAGAGAACCGACGCGCATCCCCGCACGCGAGCATACCCGGCC
Source organism: Secale cereale (assembly GCA_902687465.1). Lineage (NCBI taxonomy): Eukaryota > Viridiplantae > Streptophyta > Magnoliopsida > Poales > Poaceae > Secale > Secale cereale. The sequence goes on from LR738713.1 coordinate 396,074,612, forward strand.
GCCGCCAAGGACAGCTATCCCGGCGGGTACCATTTCTTCGCTGCTTTCTTTCATTGTGGTCTCTGTCCACCTTTCTCAAACTTCTTTTGCGACGTCATGAATACATATGGCTTCCATCTGCTTGACTTCACCCCCAACGCCATTCTCACCATGGCTGTTTTCGCACACATGTGCGAAAACTTCATAGGAGTCCACCCCAATGTAGCACTCTTTAGACACTTCTTCACTCCTAGAGCCGAGGCCGATGCCCCCCTCTCCGGAGGAATTTCTTGGGTCTTCCGTCTCAACAAGAAGGGTGCGTACTTGCCGGGGGAGCTCCGCGGCAAGTGGGAGGAATGGCGAGCGGAGTGGTGCTGGATCGTAGAAGACCAGCCGCAAGCCTTCACCGCGCCGCGCACAACGCCCATCGTGCGCGGCAGGGATTGGAGTGAGCTGGACTCGGACGACGTCAAGCTCAACATCGCCCTCGTCCGGATTCTTCGTCTTCGATTGGCCAATCTGTCAGTTGCCGAGGTGGGCGCAGACTTCCTCCGCCGGCGCATCGCTCCCCTCCAAGACCGGAAGAGGCCGGCCTGGGAGTACGGCGGCCCGGCAGACATCATGAGGCTGCGCCCCGGGCTCAACTTCAATTTCACCACGCTGGAGCTGCGGGGAATGGTACGGGAACTATTCAAGTACGACCCGACGCACCCCGAGTGGTTCAGGACTCCCCGGGGGGTGGTGCCGCTCTGCAACAGCGCCGTCAGGGATCGGATCCTCGCCATGATGCCCATGTGCGACTCGCACGGCGTGGACCGTACATGGCTTGCTCCGAAACCCATCGACGTCCTCAACTTCTACGACAACCTTGAAGAGGTGGCGAAGAACAAGGAGGACCTCAAGCTGCACACGCGGGCCACCACCGACCAGGAGATCGCCTACATTGCTTCTCGGGCTGAGGAGGCCGCCGCAGCCGCGGCGGCAGGAGTTTTCGGATACTCGCCGGAGGAGGCGGAGGTTGAGGACGCGTCCACCCAAGCGGAGGAGGCGGAGATCCGCAGGTTGCTGAATCTTCCTCCCGACGCGCTTGCCGGGGTTCCCTCGTTGAGGCACTCCGGGATCAGCGGGATCGCAACCGAGGCCGCGGCAATGGAGGGCACCGCCGGAGGGAGTAGAGGCGCCGCGAGAGGCGGAGGCGCCAAGGGAAAGAAGGCCGCAGCGCAGGACGCTGGGCCCAGTGAGCCGGCCGGGGAAGAGGAGGAGGAGGAGGAGGCCGAGGACTCCGGCGGATCCACGGAGTTGTACGCCGACGACCTCTCCTCGTCGGAGGACTCCCCGCCCCCGGCAAGCCCGAAGCAGTCCCCGCCAAAGCGCCTCCGCAAGGCGGCGACGGGGGAGAGGGCGCAGGCGCCCCGGCAACAGCCACCTCGCCGGGCGGCTCCCCGGGGAAGTCAAGCCGCGCCAAGACCGTCCGGCGCACCGGCCGCAGCGGAGGCGGCCCGTGCGCGGACCACAACTGAGGCGCCTCGCAGGCCGGCAGCGAGCCGGCAGGGGTCTTCTCGGAGCGGAGCAGCGGCTCCGCCCGCTCCTCGGGCGCCGGCGACCACGGGGGCTGGGTCTTCGCAGCCCCCAGCCCCGGCGAACACCAAGCGCGCGAGGGAGTCTTCGTCTTCCGCTCCTCGCGCCGACGCGCCCACGGTGGAGTATGACTTCTCCGCCCTGAGCGAGGACGACGAGGAGGACCAAGAGTAAGGATTCGGGACCTCATATCTTCTTGATTTCTGTCTTGATTTTTCTGCTGATGCTGACTCTGTCTTCTGTTCTGATTTCAGGACCCTGGCCCATCGCGCAGCGAAGAAGGCCAAGGCGCCCGAGGCCGAGGTCGCGGAAGACTCAGCCGCTGCGGCAGCAGGAGGCGTGCCGGAGCCGAGCCTGCCGGACCCGAGCGCTGCTCCGAGGAGCAGCCCCCAGCGTAGCCCGCAGCGCAGCCCCCAGCGTAAGTCTGGGGTTCTCTCTTTTCACTTGTCGGGGTACGCCTGAGGCTTTGATTTTGTCTTCGTGTCTTGACATCTCTTGTCTTGTTCCGTGCAGAGGTGGAGCCGCAGCGGGAAGAGCGCCCGGAGACCACCGCTGAGGAGCCGCAGGCCCCGCCATCCCCGCCAAGGCAAAACTCTCCGGCAAGGGAGAGCGCTCCGCCAAGGGCGGGTACTCCGCCGAGGCAGAGTACCCCGCCAAGGGCGAGCAGCCCGGCGAGGGCGGCCACTCCGCCAAGGCCGAGCTCCCCGGCGAGGGAGCCCGCCGCTGAGGACGTCCGCCAAGGTAAGCTTCGTGACCTGTCTTCTTGGCTTGCCTCTTTTTTGGATATTTGCTTGAGTCTTGAATTTCTTCTTCTTCTTTTTTTATAGATCTTCCTCCTCCTGAGCCCATGGAGACGGAGGTAATCAACCTCGAGGAAGAGGGTGCGCAAGGCGGCGGCGGCGACGCTCCTGTCGTCGAGGAGGTGGCCGAGGCCGCCGAGCCGGCCGCGCAGGAGACTGCCCCGGCTGCGGACGCAGCGGCCGGGGAGGGGGACGGTGGCCGCACCGCCGACCCGGAGGCGGCGGGAGCATCGGATGCTGCACCGGCCACCGGTCCCTCCGCCGGCGAGGAGCAGAGGTACTATCTCGAGGCCCCCAACGGCGTCTTCATCCAGATGCCGTGGGGGTCTTCATCGCGAGTTCCTGCGGAAGGCGAGGCATTCGACGGAGAAGTCCTCGCCTCCGCAGGCCTGAAGATCGTCCAGGCGCCCGGCGGGAGCGAGGGGCCCGAGGAGGAGAAGTTGCTCCACCAACTCCTGGCCCTCTACCGGGCCAGGCAGGCGAAGCTCGCTTCCCGGGAGGCTCTTGCCGCCAAGGCCGCGGCAGAAATGGAGAAGCGTGCGGCGGAGCTCAGCGCCGCCAATCAGGCAGCCCTCCGTGAGGTGGCGGAGGAGCGGGAGCGTCTCGCCGGCGAGTACCAGGAATGGGTGCTCGAGAAGGCTGAAGCCGATGAACAGCAGCGTCTCGCCGGGGTGGAGATGTCCCGGCGAGAGGGAGAGCTCGCGCAGCGGAAGGTCGAGCTGGACTCTCATGAGGAAGACCTTGCCGCTCGCGAGGCTGCCCTCGGCGGGGAGCTGAAGGAGGCGAAAGCCGCCGCGGTTGCCGCGGAAGACGCCAAGAAAGAGCTCGCCGCCAAGGTCGAACAGTTGGAGAAGGCGATGAAGGTGAGCGCCGAGAAGGTCGCCGCGCTCATCTTGGAGCGCGAGAAGGATGCTCACACAAACTCAGAGCTTCAGGTGAGTCTCTCCAAGAGGGGCGACGAGCTGAAGGCCGCCAATGACTCCATTGAGGACTTGGAGCTGAAGGTCACCACTCTGAAGGAATCGCTCGACGCCGCTCGAGCCCAGGAGACCAAGTTGAAGGATGAGCTCCGCAAGGAGCGGACCTTGGTGGAGAACGTCAACAAGGCGTCCGAGCTCTTCCGGCAGACTATTGAAGTGTGGACCGAAGAGCTGGTTTCTTCTGCGTCCAATATTGACCAGGAGTTGCTGGCGTTGAAGGTCGAACATCTTATCTACTCGCCGGATCCGGATCTCCCGCACAGCGCCAGGCTCAGCCTCTTCTTCAGAGGGGTCGCGCCGGCCCTTGCAAGTCTCCGGAACCGCATCCCCGCGCAGCTGGCCGAGGAGTCGCGCCGGCTCTGCGCGGGAACTCTGGAGCGGGTGCTGACGAAGATCGTGTACCGCAACCCGGGAATCAACCTCACGAACGTTCTTCGCAGCTTGCCGGCTGATGCAGACACGGAAGCCCTGAAGGAGCAAGTCGGCCACATCATCGCCAAGGTGGCAAAGCTTGGCAGGAAGGAAGGCGACCGCGTAGACTAGGGCTCCATTATCTTTATCTTTTTATTGCTGCACATTATGTCATGAACTTATTAGTCCACCGCGACAAGTTTATCCTTTGTAAGATATTTACTTTATTTTGATCAATCAGTGCAATGTTATCTTCCTTGTCTCAATCTTCGACTTTGTATGTTTTTCACCCTACGCTCCCGGGGAGCTTGCCGGCAAGGGGCCTTTGCCGCGAGCGCTGAGTGCTGGACTCCGAGCAGCCTGCTGGCCAAGGTCCTCGCCGGCAAGCAACCTTGCCGCAGCTAGCCGCGACGCACTTAGCTTGATGAGCGTACTCGGAAATGAAACAAGGGCGCGACACTTGTCGCAGCTCACTTAAATCGTTGAGTGAACTCGAAAACAAGATAAGGGTGCGGCAAGCTACGGGTAGGTTCCTCCGCGCACAGGTTTTCCATACAAAATGTGATCGTTCAAGGAAGACAACTTAAATTTAAAATTTGAACTGGTCAAATTCTAACAACTTATCTTTCATATGTTGCTTGCTTATGTTGCTTGCTTTCCGGTAAGGCTTCTCTTTCTTGAACAGCACTTGGTTCCTCCTCCACCTCTTTCCCCCCCGGCAAACTTGTGCGCGAGGAACTTTCCTTCTGCTTAGAGAAAAAAGAAAAGGGAGAGGGAAACAAGTATATGTCCTGTCGACGTGCTAATGCTTACCGGATACTTGAGTGTCGTACCAAATGCCAAAGAAAACATGCAAATAGCAGAGAAAAGCATGCAAATGGCAAATAGCACAAAACACGAAATCTTTACTGATGCACGGGGTCTGCGCCCGGCTTTGTACAAAGGGTTACATGCAACAACGGCAAAGCTTGTACAAAAGGTGGTTGCCGGAGCGGATCACGGCAACCGCGCCTTATGGGTGAAACTTGCGAAGATGCTCTATGTTCCAGGAGTTGCTCACCGGTAAGCCTTCTTCGGTCTCGAGGCGGACAGCGCCGGGCCTCGTAACTTGTCTCACCCGATAAGGGCCTTCCCACTTCGGCGTCAACTTGTTGGAATTCTTGGCGCACTGAACGCGCCGAAGAACAAGGTCGCCTTCCTCGAGACTCCTGGCCTTGACTTTGCGGCTATGATAGCGGCGCAAAGCTTGCTGGTATCGAGCAGCTCATACAGCAGCCTGGAGACGTCCCTCCTCGAGGAGCAATGCGTCATCTTGCCGCAGTTGCTCTTGCTCGAGCTCATCGTAAGCGAGCACTCGAGGAGATCCGTATACGAGTTCCGTGGGGAGAACTGCTTCTGCTCCATAGACTAGAGCAAAAGGTGTCTGTCCGGTGGCTCGACTTGGTGTCGTTCTGATTGACCAAAGAGCCGCCGGGAGCTCCTCTATCCAATTTCTTCCGCACCTGCGCAGCCTGTCAAAGGTCCTTGTCTTGAGTCCGCGCAGCACTTCAGCATTTGCCCTCTCCGCTTGACCGTTGCTCCTCGGGTGAGCAACAGAAGCGAAACAGACCTTGGCGCCAAGGTCTTGGACGTACTGCATGAAGGTGCGACTAGTGAATTGCGTACCGTTGTCGGTGATGATCCTGTTAGGGATCCCGAAACGGCAAACAATCGACCTGAAGAACCTGACCGCTGACTGTGCTGTCACCTTCCTCACTGGCTCCACTTCTGGCCACTTTGTGAACTTGTCGATTGCAACGTACAAGTACTCAAAGCCCCCGACAGCTCGAGGGAAAGGGCCGAGGATGTCGAGCCCCCAGACCGAGAAGGGCCATGATAAAGGGATTGTTTGGAGAGCTTGAGCTGGCTGATGGATTTGCTTTGCATGGAACTGGCACGCTTCACACTTGGTTACTAGTGCAGTTGCATCTTGGAGGGCTTCTTGCCAAAAGAACCCTTGCCGGAAAGCTTTCCCGGCAAGCGCCCTTGCGCCAATGTGGTGGCCGCATATGCCTCCGTGTATTTCCGCCAACAGCTTCTGTCCATCTTCCCTGGAGATACACTTCAGTCTGACACCATTGAGCCTTCTTCTGTACAGCTCGTTATCCACGAACTGATACATACTTGACTGCCTGGTTATCTTCTCTATCTCTTGAGGGTCGTCGGGAAGTTCTCCAGTTTGCAGAAAACGGACGATCTGCTGCGCCCATGCCGGAGCCCGAGGCTCGACGGCAAGGACTAAAGGCTCGAGGGCCGCTGCGGGAACCTCAGCTTCTACGGCAATGACCTCTGGTCCTGCCGGAGCCGACGGTCCCCCGGCAAGCTCACCGGGGCGAGGCTTGCCAGGAACGTTTGCTTCAACTGTACAAGCCTGAGGACCTGCAGGAGCAAACTGTTCCTCAGCGTTCTGGTTGTTGATCTTGGGGACCTTGGCGGCGGTTTCAGGAAGATCCGCCGGCAAGTAGTCGCCGGAGACCAACTTTCTCTTCTTGGACTGCCCAGTTGATGGTGTAACGGATGGCTGAGTCAGCTTGAGTAAGAAGGTCCCTGGTTCCACAGGTAACTTCATCGCGGCGCACTTTGAAAGGCCATCTGCAATTTCATTTTGAGCTCTTGGGACGTGCTCCATCTGCAAACCTTCAAAGTGCTCTTCAAGCTTTCTCACTTCATCAACATAAGCTTCCATCAAAGGGCTCTGATAGCTCTTATTAACTTGCCGGACCACCAACTGAGAATCGCCCCGCACAATCAGCTTTCTGATCCCAAGTTCGGCCGCAATCCTGAGGCCGGCGAGCAAGCCTTCATATTCTGCGGTGTTGTTCGTCGCTTGCTCCCTGGGAAAGTGCATCTGGATAACATATTTGAGGTGCTCTCCGGTGGGCGCGACGAGTACCACGCCAGCACCGGCGCCTTGCAGCGAGAAGGCACCGTCAAAATACATTACCCATTCACTTGTCGCTTCTTGTAAGGGTACACTTGTTTCTTGAATTTCTTCTTCTGGTGTTGGGGTCCACTCAGCTATGAATTCTGCCAATGCTCGGCTCTGTATGGTTGAAGTACTTTCGAACTTGAGTCCAAAGCTCGACAGCTCCAGTGCCCACTCAACGATCCTGCCTGTTGCTTCTGGATTGTGCAATATCCTCTTCAACGGAAAGCGAGTGACCACTGTTATCTCATGGGCTTGGAAGTAATGGCGCAGCTTTCTCGAGGCCATGAGGAGGCCGAAAAGCAATTTTTGCACACCAGAGTATCTTGATCTGGCCCCCTGGAGAAGGGAACTTACAAAATACACTGGGCGCTGCACCATCTTCTTCCGCACCTCTCCTTGTTCCTGCGCAGAGTCTTCCTTGTCGGGACCAGAGCTTGTCGGGACAGCCCCCTGCTTGCCGCTGGATTCGCTTGCCGGTGGTGCTGACTCCTCGTCGGACTCCCTCTCCGCTACTAACGCAGCACTAACCACTTGGTTGGTTGCAGCTAAGTATAGCAACAACTTTTCCTGTGGCCTAGGTGCGACAAGTATAGGAGTGGAGGACAGGTACCATTTCAAATCCTGCAACGCCGCCTCCGCTTCCGGAGTCCACTTCATGGGACCTGCCTTCTTCAAGATTTTGAAGAAGGGTAGGGCGCGTTCTGCAGACTTTGAAATGAACCTACTGAGGGCGGCAACACAACCTGCAAGCCTTCTGACATCCTTGACGCGCTTCGGGGCCTCTATCTGCTCAATGGCCTTAATCTTGTCGGGGTTGGCTTCAATCCCCCTCTGTGATACAAAGAACCCGAGAAGCTTGCCGGAGGGGACTCCAAAGACGCACTTCTCGGGGTTCAGCTTGAGCTGTATCCTGCGCAGGTTCTGAAACATTTCTTCCAAGTCTTGAATCAGGGTTTCTTTGCTCTTGCTCTTCACCACGATGTCATCCATGTAAGCCTCTACATTTCTGTGGATCTGTGGCTCAAAAGCAGTGTACACTACCCTTGCAAAGGTTGAGCCTGCATTCTTCAATCCAAATGGCATGCGGATAAAGCAATAAGTGCCACATGGAGTGATAAACGCAGTCTTCTCTTCATCTTCCTTAGCCATGAAAATCTGATGATAGCCTGAGTATGCATCAAGAAAACAGAGCAGCTCACATCCGGCAGTGGAGTCAACAATCTGGTCAATGCGCGGCAAAGGGAAAGGATCCTTGGGACATGCTTTATTGACATCGGTGAAGTCTATACACAATCTCCACTTCCCGTTGGCCTTGCGCACGACGACTGGGTTTGCCAACCACGTCGGATGGATCACACCTCTAACTAGGCCTGCTGCTTCTAGCTTCTTGATTTCCTCATTGATGAACTCTTGGCGCTCCACGGCTTGCTTCCTCACTTTCTGCTTGATGGGCCGCGCATGAGGACAGACAGCAAGCTTGTGCTCAATCACCTTCCTGGGAACACCGGGGATGTCAGATGGTTGCCAGCCAAACACATCGACATTCGCCCGCAGGAAGGCGACGAGCGCGCTTTCCTATTTGCTGTCAAGGGTGGCACTGATGGTGAAGGTACCACCAGTGCCGTCCTCCTTCGCGGAAACTTTCTTGGTTGCCGGAGGAGCAGCCATTCCTTTCTTACTCTTGCCGGTGGAGCTCGATGGAACGTCCTCGACGGCAGCGCAGCACTCCGAGGAGGTGCGGTTGCCGGACTGGGTCCCAGAGCACTTGCCGGACTTGGTCTTCGTCTTCTTCCCTCCGGGAGCTTCAGCGGCAAGAGTATCCTTCTCGGCCGCAGCTGCCGCATCCCGGTAAATCTTGTCGGCGCAAATAAGCGCATCCTTCTTGTCGCTGTGGACAGTGATGACGCTTATCGGCCCCGGCATCTTCAGCACGTTATAAGCATAGTGGGAAGCTGCCATGAACTTGGCGAGGGCAGGACGGCCAAGTATTCCATTGTAGGGCAATGGAATATCGGCGACGTCGAAAGTGATGCGCTCAGTCCTGAAGTTGAGCTCCCCGCCAAAGGTCACCGGCAGAGTGATCTTCCCTTTGGGCTTGCTCCTTCCCGGGTTGATTCCTTGGAATGAACCGGTCTCTTCGAGCTCGCCATCTTGAATCTGGAGTTTCTTGATCACAGCGGAGGAGATCAAGTTCAGCCCGGCCCCGCCGTCAACCAACATTTTGGTGACCTTGAGGTTGCGGATGGTGGGAGAAACCAGCATCGGCAAGCACCCGACCGCGGTGGTGCGGTCAGGGTGATCCTCAAGGTCAAAAACGATGGGCGTGCTGGACCATTTGAGGAGCCTGCGCGACTCCACGGGCGGCTCCGCTGCGTTTACCTCACGCACCCACTGCTTGAGTTGGCGGTGGGAGGTATGCAGGGAGGCGCCACCGTCGACGCACAGGACCTCCGTGGCCTTCTGGAACTCCTGCTCGCTGTTCTCGTCGTCCTCCATGTCTTCATCGTCGTCTTCGTCGTTGTCGCGGCCCCGGGGAGGTCGATCCCCTTGCCGCTGCTTAGCCTTGCCGCGGCGTCCTCCCCGGTCGTTGAACGACCGCTTCTTGCTGGGCTCTTCCCCGCCACCTTGGGCCTTCTCCTTGTCGCGCCTCTCGTACTCAGCTTTCTGCTGCTCGACGAGGTACTCGACGCGCTTGCAGTTGGAGAGATCGTGACCCTTGGTGCGGTGAATCTTACAGTATTGCTTGTCGGAGCTACCCGGCTTGTCGGCCGCCGCTGCCGGGGCGGGCTCCTTGCCGGAGCCGCCAGCCTGTGCTTGCTTGGCGGGGGCCTCCTTGCCGGACTTCTCGACGGCAAGCACCTCCTTCTTGCCCTTCTTTCTGTTGTTCCGCCGCCGGCTCTTCTTTGCCGGGGCGGCGTCGTCGCTGTCGCTTCCCCCTGCGCCAGTATCCTCCCCGGGGAGTCTCCTCCCCTCTTCCGCGCGTGCGCACTTGTCAGCAAGAGCGTAGAGCTCGCTGACGTCCCTAATCTTGGTCATCGCCATTTCCTCACGCATGCGGCGGTTACGCACGTTCTGATGGAACGCGCTGATAACCGCGGCAGGGTGAACGTCAGGGATGTTGTGCTGCACCCGGCTGAAGCGTTGGATATACTTGCGCAGGGGCTCGCCTTCCTTCTGGGCCAAAATATGGAGATCGCTCTCCTGGCCATGGGGTTTGTGGCCGCCGGTGAAGGCGCCAACAAACTGGTGGCAAAGGTCGGCCCAAGAAGAGATGGAACCTTCCGGCAAGTGCATGAGCCACGAACGGACGTTCGGCTTCAGCACGAGCGGGAAGTAATTCGCCAAGATCTTCTCGTCGCGCCCCCCGGCAGCTTGTACTGCGATGGTGTAGACGCTGAGAAACTCCGAGGGGTGCATCTTGCCGTCGTACTTCTCCGGTACGTCGGGCTTGAAATTCTTCATGCTGGGCCACTGGACGCGCCGCAGCTCGCGGGTGAACGCAGGGCAGCCTGCCGCGTACGGCAAGTCGCCTGGTTCACCGGGCGCGTGCGCGTCGACAGTGTTCCCAGCTCTCTTGTCGGATTGTCGCCGAGCTTCTCGGCGGCGCTCGATTGTGGTCCGAGCGTCTTCATCTCGCCGGTCGTCGAGGACCTGGCGCTGGTCCCGACGGGCCCGCGGGTCCGACGAGGCTGTGGAGCCGTCGTCGGGGTTGTTCCGGCGGGGCGGCGTCTTCTGCTTCTGCGGCGGGGAGTGCACGCTTGTCGCACCCCCGGCGGTCTTGTCGCCGATAGCCTTCGTCTTCTCAGCCTGCCGCGGCCGTGAGGTCGACGGCTGCTGTGGAGAATCGTTGTTGGCGAAGTCTATCAGGCTCCGGATGGTGGCCCTCCATTCTTCGGCCTTGTCGGCCGCTGGAGGAAAGTCGAGGAGCAGCTGCGCCCTTGCGAGCGCTTCTGCTGGAGTAGAGGGGAACGCGGGTGAGCGGTGCGAGGAGCGGGATACGCTCGGACTTCTAACAACGTTAGAAGGAGCGGGGTCCCGCGCCGGCGCCTTTGCTTTGCTTGTGCCCGGACGGGGGTCCGGGGCGTCCCGCGAGCCTCCGGTTTGGCCTTGTCCCAGCAAGCGGATACCACCTCCCGTGGTATGGCGCTGCTGGGTTGTCGTGTGCTGGGATGGACGCGGCGCGTCCACGGAGACCGAGGTCCGGTCGTCCGTCCTGTTCTTGGATCTGGTGGCGCCGTGAGTGTCCTCGCCGGCAACCACCCTTCCGACGGCATCTCCCCCGCCCACCGTTGGCTCCGGTGGTGGCGGGTGAGACGCAGACGGGCCTCCGACCTCCGAAGGCTTCTTCTTTGGGGCCATGGAGTTGTCGCTAATGAAGTTGCTGATGAAGCTGGAGAAGTTGATGAAGAATGCGCCCGCGCGAGCGCCGGATCAGGTTCGCACAACCTCGACGCCCCCTACCTGGCGCGCCAAAGATGTCGGGGGAAACTGTCCGCCACGAACACCTATGGGACCGGAGCCCCTTGTCTGTGCGGTACGAGGGCTGAGGAAGCACAAAGAGCAGATCGAAGCAAACACGCGGGCAGTTTTACCCAGGTTCGGGCCGCACGGATGCGTAAAACCCTACTCCTGCTTGGTTGTGTATTGAGTTGAATGCTCGGGAGCTTGAAGAAGCAGCTACACCGTGCGTGAGAGTGATCTAGGTTCCGAACCCCCTCCACGTTGTGCATGGGTGAAAGTGCAACTAATCCCCGGGTGGTTTTGGTAATTAATAACAACATATATATCATTGAACTAATATTCTCTTGAGAATCATTTCAGAAAAGTTCGATGATGTGGGTATGGAAATGTCTGAAGAAGTGGACCCCTCAAAATGCTAAGACAAGCATTGGCAAAAGCTCAAGACTATATTTGTGGTTTAGTGATCAAAGATCACATTGAGTCCATAGGAAAAGCCAATACTATTAAAAGGGGATGAGGTTGTGTTAATGTTCTTGTTGCTCAAGTGCTTGGTGATCTAACTCCCTCAACTATCAGCACTATTCACTACTTAACACACACCCATAAGTAATCTCGGTCAATCCAACTCAGTCCCACCGAGATGAAGTTATTTCTACAAACCCTAACATCTCGGTCACACCGATTTCTCCAACTCAGTCCCACCGAGATGAACCACTTCAGTTGTTTCTCCAAACCCTAGCTTCTCGGTCAAACCGATTCTGAGTTTCGGTCCCACCGAAAAAGGGCTGCCAACCTTCTGTGGTCAGTTGACATAAATTCGGAATATCCGAGTTTATATTTTCGGTCTCACCGAGATGGCAAACCCTAACCTTTGACTCACTTCGGTCTCACCGAGATGGTATTTTCGGTCCCACCGAAAATCCCAACGTTCACTATATTTGAACTTTCGGTCTAACCGAGTTTTCACTTCGGTCTGACCGAGATTGGTCAAATGTATGTGTAACGGTTGGATTTTGTGTGGAGGCTATATATACCCCTCCACCCCCTCCTCATTCGTGAGGAGAGCCATCAGAAAGTACCACCACTTCTACCATACACTTTCTGAGAAGTGAACCACCTACCCTTGTGTTGAGATCAAGTCATTCCATTCCTACCATATGAAACTTGATCTCTAGCCTTCCCAAGTTGCTTTCCACTCAAATCTTTCTTCCACCACAGCCATATCAGTGAGGAGAGTTGAGTGTTGGGGAGTTTATCACTTGAAGCACAAGAGCAAGGAGTTCATCATCATCAACACCGTCTATTACCTTTTGGGGGGTGGTGCCTCCTAGATTGGTTAGGTGTCGCTTGGGAGCCTCCGTCTTGATGATGTGGAGTTGAACCAAGAAGTTTGTAAGGTCAAGGAGATCGCCTACTTCGTGAAGATCTACCCCGAGTAAGGCTAGTCCTCCGTGGGCGTAGGCCGTGATGGAATAGACAAGGTTGCTTTTTCGTGGACCCTTCGTGGGTGGAGCCCTCCGTGGACTCGCGCAACCGTTACCCTCCGTGGGTTGAAGTCTCCATCAACGTGGATGTACGATAGCACCACCTATCGGAACCACGACAAAAATCTCCGTGTCACCAAACTGCGTTTGATCTTCTCCACCTCTCTTTTACATGTGCAATTTACTTTCCGCTGCATATACTCTAGAATTGCATGTGTAGGGTGTTACTTGAATTGATCTTAATTGTGAAACTGCCAAAAACATTGCATGATCTAAAGGCAGATTTTTTATTTTGTCAAGTAGTCTAATCACCCCCCCCCTCTAGACTTACTTTCGATCCTACAAGTGGTATCAGAGCTTTGGTCTCCATTGCCTTGGTTTCCATTGCATTGGACTCCATAAGCTTGGTTTCACAACCTAGGAGAGTATGGCGTCTAGTGAGGGTAATTATCGTAGAGGTCCTTACTTTGATGGTACAAATTTTGCTAGTTGGAAGCATAAAATGAAAATGCATATTCTTGGTCATAACCCAGCCGCATGGGGCATTATTTGTGTTGGTATGCAAGGTGACTTCTTTGAAGATGGAAAAGTTCCGGATCGCGAAGCTACACCCGAAGAATTGAAGATGTTGCAAAACAATGCTCAAGCTTGTGACATTCTCTTCAATGCCTTGTGTCCCGAAGAGTTCAACAAAATCAGCCGTCTTGAGAATGCTAAAGAGATTTGGGATACTTTGGTTGAAATGCACGAGGGTACTGAATCTGTTAAAGAATCAAAGCTAGATATTCTTCAAGGTCAACTTGACAAGTTCAAGATGAAGGATGGTGAAGGAGTCGCTGAAATGTACTCTAGGCTTGCTCTCATCACAAATGAGATTGCAGGCTTAGGAAGCGAAGAAATGACCGACCGATTCATCATTAAGAAGATTCTCAGAGCTTTGGATGGAAAGTATGACACCGTGTGCACTTTGATCCAAATGATGCCAAACTACAAGACTCTCAAGCCAACTGAAGTCATTGGAAGGATTGTTGCTCATGAGATGACACTTAAGGATAAGGAAGAGCTTCACAACAAGTCAAGTGGTGCTTACAAAGCTACAAGTGATGCTCCTACTACCTCAAGTGACAAGCAAATTTCCAATGAAGACATAAGCCTAATGGTCAAGAACTTCAACAAGTTCTACAAGAATAGAGGCAAAGAAAGAAGCTCAAAGTCTAGATCATATGATGGAAAGAGATCTTCTAGTCGCGATCGAAACTGCTACAATTGTGGACGACCCGGACACTTCTCAAATGAGTGTACGGCTCCCCACAAGAGAAGAGAAGAATCTCCAAGAAGAAGAGCAAGAGATGAGTCACCTCGGAGAGAGAGAAGGAGTAGAGATGATCGTTATGAACGAAGACCCTCTCGGAGAAGCAAGGATTCGGAGAGGAAAGACAAGTCATCAAGGAGCTACACAAGAAGAAGACATCAAGCTCATGTTGGTGAATGGGTCTCCGGCTCCGACTCTGACAGTCAATCCGATGGAAGCTATCACTCCGACTCCGACTATAGTCAAGATGAAGGTGTTGCCGGACTTGCACTCGTATCCTCCAACTCCAACTCCTACGACTTATTTGATTCACCAAATGAGGGAATTGGAAGATGCTTCATGGCTAAAGGCCCCAAGGTAACACACCCTGAATTCATTGACTTTGATAGTGATGAGGATGACTTACTTGGTGAAGATGAGCTCTTGCATGATAAATCTAGTGAGCTTAGTAATGATGAAAATGCTAGTAGTCTTTATAGTCGAGAAGAGTCGAATGATAATGCTATGAAGGAGATTGAGCGTCTAACTAAAGAACTAAACACTCTTAAGTTAGCTCATGAAACAACTCAAGAAGATCATAGAGAGCTCCTAAGATCTCATGAGAAGCTACGCTTCGAGAAGCTCACTCTAGAGCAAGAACATGAGTTTCTAAAAGCGATCAATGACGATCTTCGAAAGAAGAGTTCTTCATATCTTGCCAAACGACTTCTCTTGTCTAATTTCTTGCCACCTATTAAGACTAAGCATGACAAGCATAAGAAAAATTCTTCCTCTAGTAGTAACAATAACAATGCTAAATCCAATATTGTTGCTTCTAGTAGTTCTCTTGATTCCACTAACAATGTTTCAAGCCAAGTTACACTTGAGCAAGAAAATAGCCTATTGAAGGAAATCATAGAGAAAGGTGTCTACAAGAGTCTTGCCGGAAGCAAGAACTTTGAGGAGATTGTTCGCAAACAAGGAAGACACCGGAAGAATCAAGGGATTGGTTTTGAGCGAAAGTTCAACGCCAAAGGTGTTGAGTGGGAAGAAGGTCAATACCCTACTCCACAGTTTGTTTCACAAAAGGAGAAGTATGATCCTACTTCTTCCAATGTGGAACAAGCTCAAGATGACCTTTCACCACAAGACCACAAGCTAAAGGCCAAGGACAAGCTTCAAGAGGAGATTGATGCATTTATTGAAGCACCTCAAGCCATGGTCAAGTGGGTTCCCAAGGACACATCGAGTTCTACTTCGTCAAGCTCAACTACAACACCAAGGATTCCCATCAAGATGATGTGGATCCCAAAGAAGAAGAACTAGTAGGTTCTTGAGGGTGACTCCGCCAACAAACTTCACTCATATTCATTTTGGCAAGAACTTGTGCAATCAACTTCCACATCATGCACTTGTTCATGGAGTCACAAACCCTCTTGTTGGTAAGTCAAGGGACAAGGTAATCATTGCTTTCATGGACATCATCTTTTGTGTACTTCACTCTATGTCTATGGATATTCTTGTTTGTTCCTTGTGGGACTAACCCATGTAGGTATTGAAAGTGCCCTAATTCAAAGGATTGCTCCTAACTCATGATGATCTACATCAACATTGAGCATCCACGTCTTCAACATCTACATGAAGTCTTCTACGACAACCCAAGGTTAGTTTGACCCTTTAAAAGGGGTTCTCACATCTAGGGGGAGCTTTGCTCTAAAAATGAGCTAAAGCATCTTCTAATGATGTGAACACATAAATGCTTTATGTAAAAGTGGTAACCCCACTTGTGCTTAAACGATGAGTATGACCTATGATCAAATGTTCTCATTTGACTCCTAAGTCAACATACTCATATATAGATGACCTAGTCATCGACAAATTGTGTGCTAGTAGCTAGAGTGATTGCTTGTGCATGTTTGACACATATTTCATTTGCTATCTTATTGTGTGAGCATGTTGAATGCATGATTTTATCCATTCAAGGACATCCATTTGTGGTTTTGATTGTTTTGGTTTCTTCTTCTGGCCAAATGGATGGACAAGAATGCCTAAGCACCTTCCCTAGCTATCTATGCTTTCTTGTCTCAAAAATTCTTTTCATGCTCATATCACAACTTTGAACAAGTCTTTTTCGGACAGTCCGAGTGAGGAGCACTCGGAACCACCGATTCGTCTAAGGCTGACTTCCAAAACCTTCTAAGTCCATTTCGGTCTGACCGGTTTCTCAATCTCGGTCCAACCGAAACACTTAGATTGATCTAGGTTTCATCTCGGTGAAACCGAGTTCAAAATCTCGGTCTGACCGATATGCGTAACTGCACTGCAATTATGCATCTCGGTGACACCGAGTTTTTCAACTCGGTCCCACCGACAGCACGGGGTTATATATACTGAGGGCTGCGCGCGATCTATTCCTTTCAAACCGTTCGCCCTCCAAGACCCCTGCTGCCGTCACCCTGATCTAAGGATCGTCGCCTTCGTCGCCTGTGCGCCCTCGCCGCAGGTCTCCGCCGCCGTCAACGGTAATCTTCTCCGCCGTTGCCGCCGTAGAGGGACACCACCAAGTTAGGGTGTGTCCCGATCCCTTTCATGCTCCACTTCTGATTCTTGCATGATAGGACTGCCCTGATTCAATCCACGTTTGATATGATCCCAATACATTGTTCAGATCGTTTAGTTTCGAGGAAAATTCTTAGGTTTAGGTTTCCACGGAATGCATCTCGGTGAAGCCGATTCCTGAAACTCGGACTGACCGATTTGGTCTCTGACCATTGCACTACATAGTTCGGTCTGACCGAGTTGTGAAAATCGGAATGTCCGAATTAAAGTTTCTGTGAAACCCTAAGTTTTCGGTAGGACCGAAACCCATTTCGGTCTGACCGAAAGTGGTGTGTAGGTTCTGTTGAACACTTCGGTTACACCGAAACTTGAAATCGGTTTGACCGAAATACATTCTGTGAAAACTCAAAACTAAGTTTTTGAACTCATTTTTTTTTGCAAAAACTTCTGCAGTTGTGATAACTCTTCTACTCTGCCTACACCTTATCTATTCACAGGTCTTTCAGCCATGTCAGATGTCAGTGACAGCCAGAACAGGTCCGAATCACCGTTTGCTGAGATTCCAGAGGCAGGTACAAGTCCTGAGGCTAGCAGCTCTAGTGATGATGGTGAGAGGAGTACCCCTAGTGGTCTGCCTCCTGCTGCTACGAGAACCAGGAAGAAGAGAACATCTGATGATGAGGATTCCGACTTTGTTGCTGAGGAAGTTACCTCCAAGCCAAAGAGGCAAGTGGTTGCCAAAGAGCTCCAAGGGCAGCAGCAGCAGCAGCTAAGCCAAAGAGCTTCGGAGATAAGATTCTTGAAGCAACCCGGAGAATTGAACAACGCCTGGCCAGCATTGAGCAATCTCAGGAGAGCCTTGAGAGGATTGTCGAGGACAAGATCCACGCTCTGGACGTGAAGCTGACTGAGATTCAGGTGTCTGTCAACAAGCTTGAGGCAGACATGGAGGAGACTAGGCAGGAGAGAGCAGAGCTTATGCAGGATGATCTAGTCCAGGACTCTCATCGCCAGACTGCTCCGGTTCCCAGAGGATCCAGGTCTGCAGCTATCTCAGTGACAGACTCCAGGGCTACCACTTCAGCACCAGCTACAGCTCCAGCAGTTCCTTCAGCTCCAGCATCCACTCCTCCAGCGCAGACATCAGCAGAAGTCTTCGCAGATGCAGCCATCTCTACACCGACATCGACCCAGACGGGAGCCGCCAGCCGAGCCCGCAGTGACGTTTAGCTCTATACCTTTTCAAACTTTTTGGTAACTTGTTGCCAAAGGGGGAGAAATTGTTATAGATCATAGGGCTTCGAGAGAGAGAGTGCTCTTTCGTCTTTTCGTTCTTTTGCCGGTTTTCCTTGAGATACTTTGGTTTCTTTTGGTTCCAGATACTTTAAGTGTGCTTGCTACTACGTTTGATGCTACCTTAATGAGTGCTTAGTCATACTATGCTTTAATGTGTGCTTATTGCTTATCATGTGCTATTCCTTATTGTATGGCTATTTACTTTTGTCTTGGTGATTAAGTGCATGTTATTCATTCTTATCATTTTGTGCGCTCCACCAAGATGTATGTGACATGGAAGAGTGACCCATAATCCTAATCGATTGTGCATTTGCATTCAAACGCAAATTTTAAATAATGCACAAATTTAGGGGGAGCTCTTGTTTATCACATACTTCTCAAAGCGACGATATTATTCATTGATTATGTCTTTTGTCGAAGCTTTGATCTATATGTTGTCATCAATTACCAAAAAGGGGGAGATTGAAAGTGCAACTAATCCCCGGGTGGTTTTGGTAATTAATAACAACATATATATCATTGAACTAATATTCTCTTGAGAATCATTTCAGAAAAGTTCGATGATGTGGGTATGGAAATGTCTGAAGAAGTGGACCCCTCAAAATGCTAAGACAAGCATTGGCAAAAGCTCAAGACTCTATTTATGGTTTAGTGATCAAAGATCACATTGAGTCCATAGGAAAAGCCAATACTATTAAAAGGGGATGAGGTTGTGTTAATGTTCTTGTTGCTCAAGTGCTTGGTGATCTAACTCCCTCAACTATCAGCACTATTCACTACTTAACACACACCCATAAGTAATCTCGGTCAATCCAACTCAGTCCCACCGAGATGAACCACCTCAGTTGTTTCCCCAAACCCTAGCTTCTCGGTCAAACCGATTCTGAGTTTCGGTCCCACCGAAAAAGGGCTGCCAACCTTCTGTGGTCAGTTGACATAAATTCGGAATATCCGAGTTTATATTTTCGGTCTCACCGAGATGGCAAACCCTAACCTTTGACTCACTTCGGTCTCACCGAGATGGTATTTTCGGTCCCACCGAAAATCCCAACGTTCACTATATTTGAACTTTCGGTCTAACCGAGTTTTCATTTCGGTCTGACCGAGATTGGTCAAATGTGTGTGTAACGGTTGGATTTTGTGTGGAGGCTATATATACCCCTCCACCCCCTCCTCATTCGTGAGGAGAGCCATCAGAAAGTACCACCACTTCTACCATACACTTTCTGAGAAGTGAACCACCTACCCTTGTGTTGAGATCAAGCCATTCCATTCCTACCATATGAAACTTGATCTCTAGCCTTCCCAAGTTGCTTTCCACTCAAATCTTTCTTCCACCACAGCCATATCAGTGAGGAGAGTTGAGTGTTGGGGAGATTATCACTTGAAGCACAAGAGCAAGGAGTTCATCATCATCAACACCGTCTATTACCTTTTGGGGGGTGGTGCCTCCTAGATTGGTTAGGTGTCGCTTGGGAGCCTCCGTCTTGAGATGTGGAGTTGAACCAAGAAGTTTGTAAGGGCAAGGAGATCGCCTACTTCGTGAAGATCTACCCCGAGTAAGGCTAGTCCTCCGTGGGCGTAGGCCGTGATGGAATAGACAAGGTTGCTTCTTCGTGGACCCTTCGTGGGTGGAGCCCTCCGTGGACTCGCGCAGCCGTTACCCTCCGTGGGTTGAAGTCTCCATCAACGTGGATGTACGATAGCACCACCTATCGGAACCACGACAAAAATCTCCGTGTCACCAAACTGCGTTTGATCTTCTCCACCTCTCTTTTACATGTGCAATTTACTTTCCGCTGCATATACTCTAGAATTGCATGTGTAGGGTGTTACTTGAATTGATCTTAATTGTGAAACTGCCAAAAACATTGCATGATCTAAAGGCAGATTTTTTATTTTGTCAAGTAGTCTAATCACCCCCCCCCCTCTAGACTTACTTTCGATCCTACAATGGGCCTCCTTTTATAGTGTAAGGGGTCACCGACAGGTGTCAACGTAGGAGAAAGGGGTAGAAAAGTAAAAGAGGTGGTAGTTGTAACAGTGCGGGAACAGTGGAGCTACAGTACAGAACAGTGGTCTATACCTACTTTAACAGTGGGGGACAAGGGCATTTAATGCCCGTCGCCGTCGACCCCAAAAGCTCCCGCCTTAGCGTCTCCGTCTGCCACGGCGATGGATCCATCACCGTGGAGTGCCACCGTGTACCCCAGGCTGCACAGCCATCCGCCACGCGTCCCTGGATAGGCCCCAGGGCGACGCGTGGGCCGATGAGCTGGAGCGCGGGCACACAGCGCAGCCTTCTCGGCAAGCACCTTGCCGGGGCCTTGATCTTGCCGGGCCCGGGAGCTTGCCGCTCCCCGGGCCCCTTGCCGGGGCACATATAGTGCCGAGGCGTTGTCTTCTGGTCTTCCTGGCAAGCTCCTCTCGCCAGGGTCTTGTGACAGCGGGATGGTCTTGAGCCTGGTACGGCCTTCCCGGCAAGCTCCTCTTGCCGGGGTCTTGGTCTTATGTCTTGTATACTTTGTTTTTGAATGGTTTAATATAGAGCAGGAAGGTCTCCGGCGAGCGCGCGGTAAACCCTGCCGCGGGAAGCTGCAACTGCCCGTGCACAAGTTGGGGTACTGAGGTACCCCCTACCTTAGTACACCGACATCCCGCCAGGAGTAACGACCACCGGCGGGTGTGTCCGGGGCGTTACAAGTTGGTATCAGAGCCGACCCTCGCGGTTACATGGATGTTTGCGGATAGGTGTGCGGTCATGTTGTTCATGACGTTTGTGACCCGTCGTGGCACATGTACCGGACTGGATGCATAGACGTTTGTGCCAAGAGGGAAGGTTCATGTGGCCCGACGAGGACGTCAGTTCCTCTGTGTGGGGGTGTATGTGATAGCCTGGCTTATTAGGGATGATAGACTACTCATATCAATAAGGAATTTCTTGTTTTCTGGTCACCCATCCTGAAATTACTCCAAGCCGAGCACGCTTAACTTTGGAGTTATGTCTGAATGGGTTTCCGGAAAAGAAGGAATTCCTTATTGATATGAGTAGTCTATCATCCCTAATAGGCCAGGCTATCACATACACCCCCACTCAGAGGAACCGACGTCCTTGTCGGGCCATAGGAACGTTCCCTCTTGCCACAAACGTGTGTGCATCCAGTCCGGTACATGTGCCATGCCGTGTGCCACGACGGGTCACAAACGTCATGAATAACATGACCGCGCACCTGTCCGCAAACATCCGTGTAACCGCGAGGGTCAGCTCTGATACTAACTTGTAACGCCCCGGACACACCCGTCGGTGGTTGTTACTCCTGGCGGGATCTAGACTGGCCCCACATATCAATACTAATCTTTTCTGCGCACTTTGTCCTCACTCATGCGCACCCGGGAGCAACTTCCCGGTCGGTCACCCATCCTGACATTACTCCAAGCTGAGCATGCTTAACTTTGGAGTTCTGTCCGAATGGGCTTCCAGAAAAGAAGGATTTCCTTATTGATATGAGTAGTCTATCATCCCTAATAAGCCAGGATATCACAATATGGCATGATCTTGATGTATCACGAGCTTTGCTATTATAGCTGGATCTTATGATGTTTCTCCCCCTCTACCTTCTTGTAATGGATTGAGTTTTCCCTTTGAAGTTATCTTATCAGATTGAGTCTTTAAGGATTGAGAACACTTGATGTATGTCTTGCATGTGCTTATCTGTGGTGACACTGGGATATTCACATGATTTACTTGATGTATGTTTTGGTGATCAACTTGCGGGTTCAGTGACCTTGTGAACTTATGCATAGGGGTTGGCACACGTTTTCGTCTTGATTCTCTGATAGAAACTTTGGGGCGCTCTTTGAAGTTCTTTGTGTTGGTTGAATAGTTGAATCTGAGATTGTGTGATGCATATCGTATAATCATGCCCACGGATACTTGAGGTGACAACGGACTATCTAGGTGACATTAGGGTTTTGGTTGATGTGTGTCTTAAGGTGTTATTCTAGTACGAACTCTAGGATAGATCGAACGGAAAGAATAGATTTGTGTTATTTTACTACGGACTCTTGAATAGATCGATCAAAAAGAATAACTTTGAGGTGGTTTCGTACCCTACCATAATCTCTTTGTTTGTTCTCCGCTATTAGTGACTTTGGAGTGACTCTTGTTGCATGTTGAGGGATAGTTATATGATCCAGTTATGTTATTATTGTTGAGAGAACTTCCATTAGTGAAAGTATGAACCCTAGGCCTCGTTTCGAAGCATTGCAATACTGTTTGTGCTCACTTTTATCATTAGCTACCTTGCTGTTTTTTATATTTTCAGATTACAAAAACCTATATCTATCATCCATATTGCACTTGTATCACCATCTCTTCGCCAAACTAGTGCACCTATACAATTTGCCATTGTATTGGGTGTGTTGGGGACACACGAGACTCTTTTTTATTTGGTTGCAGGGTTGTTTGAGAGAGACCATCTTCATCCTACGCCTCCCATGGATTGATAAACCTTAGGTCATCCACTTGAGGGAAATTAGCTACTGTCCTACAAACCTTTGCACTTGGAGGCCCGACAACGTCTACAATAATAAGGTTGTGTAGTAGACATCAGCAGTCACCTACTTGAAAGGACCTGCCATTGAGTGGTGGAGGGGAACTGGCTACACTGCAGCAACTATGCCCTGGTACAGGTTCTGCGGACACCTAGTGTGACACTCCGAGACCGATGTGCCAAGTGTCATCCAGTTATTCGTTGTCCTTGCCATGTCTTCTGCTTGCGTGTTGCATTTTGCCATGTCGTCATGTGCTTTGCATCAGCATGTTTTCAAAACTTGCATCCGTCCGAGCCCCCTCGTCCTTTCCGTTGTCCGTTCTGAGCCCATACACACTCACACGCGCCCGCGGCACCTACGAATATATATTTTATAAGTGGCTGAAAACTGTTCTCGGATTGGGATGAATCTTGGCGCCGCCTTCCAAATTTCGTCGCATTCGGAGTCCGTTTGATAGCCCAACTGTTAAACCTATAGCGGCACCGTCGTCGGTTAAAACTTCGGATGTTTTCGGTCTCCGGAAACCCCCGCGGGCCTCTTCCTCTCTTCTCTCCTCTCAGCCCGAGGCCTTCTACACAGCCCACCAATCCTACCTAGGCCCAACCTACCCCTTCCTCCGACCGGAGACGTCCGATTGAGATCGAAGGCTCAGAGACGCTCCAAAACCCCCCTAAACCTAATCCCTACCCTTTATAAAGACCCCCTCCTTCCATTTTTGGACTCCCCTAGCCAAAACATACCCCTAAACCTTCCCCTACCTCTGTCCCGCAGCTCCAGCAGCCACCCACCTCAAATTCCGATGAGATCCACCTCCTCCCCGCCACTTGGCGCATTGCCAGTGGTTAGCCGCCGCCACAGCCGTCGCCCTGGCCAACCCCCGGCCACCACGTGGCGAAGCCACGTCGCCCCCGTGCCCCTGTCTCTCCTTCCTTGCCGCCGGCCCGCCTGGGCCTGGAGCGGGCCCGCCCGAGCCGTGCAGGCCCGTCCGTCCATGCCCCGCAGCGCCGCCTCCTGCCTCCTCTCACTCGCCCCGCGCCCCTTCGCCCGCTCTCCGCCGCTAGTGCCGCCGGCCGTCGCCTGCCTTCCCGCTGCCGGCCACCGCCTCGTTGCCTCCGCCGCCGCCCCCTACGCGTCCCCGCCGCCAACTGCCTCGCCTTCGGCCACCAAACCCCGCCGCCACCTTCAGCTCGTCGCCGGCCGCGTCTCCGGCCAGATCCCGGCCACCGCCGCCCGGATCTGCTGCCCCACTTCACCTGGCGTCACCCCTCGCCGGAGCACCGTGCCCGGTCGGCCTCCTCCGCGTCACCCTGATATCCTCGTCCCCTAGCCGCTGCCAGGAGGGCCCGGGCGCCCTCACCGACGGACACGTCCGGGCAGGCACGAACACGTCCGACCC
>LR738713.1:396098490-396117597 GCA_902687465.1 Secale cereale
CCCCCGGGCCCGCTCGTCAACCTCTTCGCGCCGGACATGTCCGCCTCCTCTGGACACATCTTTCCACGAGGTTGTTTTTCCACTAAGTCCGTGAAACTTCATGATATGTGTGCATGTTGAGATGCTTGTAACTTTGTGTACGTTTACCCAAATGGAGCATATAATATATAAAAATGTTCGTCTCAAAGTGCTCTACATGTTAGTTGCATTTGCATGCATGTTACTTTTCATCTTGATGCCTTAGTCTTTGTTGCAAAACAGCTAGGTGATGTTAGTGTTAAGTCCTTGTTTTCTGTCAACAATATGTTAGCATGTTTGGGAGGTTGTAACTTTGTTCATGTTGGTCCAAATAGAGTGTATGATATGTCAAACTGTTCATTGTGAAGTGCTCTACATGATGGTGGCTTTTGCATTCATGTTAGATGCCATATTGCCATGTTTATATCTGTTGCAAAAGTGCATGCGGTTGTTAAGTGCTGAAACTTGTTATAAGATGCTGTTTTGTCATTTTGTATCTTTATGTCTGATTTTTGTTTGAGCCACATGTCAATATGTTTTAGAAGCACAATCATGTCATCTTTGCTATGGTGCAATCCACTTTTCATGATATGCCTTGTTGTGAGTGCAACAAGCTTGCAAAGTGACCTACTCGATGTTGCTGATTTCTATGACTTGTTGAAAACTGCTAAGTCTGAAACTGTTATATCCTGATGCCATGTTTGCTTGATGCCCGAGTCATATCCATGCATGTTTTGGGATATCCAATGACCATGTCTTGAATTTCATGTTATTCTCTATCCATCATGTCCTTGTTTGCAAGTATGGCCTGCTGTAGCTTGTTGTTTTCATGCTCTCAAATTGCTATAAAATGTTTCTGTGAGCCTGTTAACAGTACGTTCAATTTTCCATGTGAATAGCTAGTGATCTATGCATCCTATGACCATGTTCTTGCCATGAGTAGCTTAATAGACATGTCTTCTTGCTATTGGTCATATTCACATGCCATGATATGCTATGATATGAGTTGCACAAGCTTGCAAACATGCCTACTTGTCGTTGTTGCTGCCATGTTTGGTTTATTTCACCAAGTCTAAGAATCTGTTAACTTTTGCAATCTTGCCATGATTTTTGAGCATGTTCTAGTGGTGTTTGGTAGTAGCTCAGTGATCATGCTTGTAGTGCTTGACATGTACATGCTTGCCATGCCCTTTGATGCTATGGAATGTTATTGTATCATGTTGTTTTGATGTCAACTATATGCCTACTTGCTGTTTTGCGCAGTTTGTCCATCAATCTTGATTCGTGTGTATGTGTTGAACCATTGCTCCGTTTTGAGCGTGTTCTATATGAAACTTGTGTGTTTTTGCATGTAGAAGAAAAATATCATGTTGTATACATATTTGGAGTGTGTTTGCTTGTTGTTAGAGTGCATCTTGCATCCTTGCCATGCTTAACTTGTTTTGCTCATATCTTCTAGGCCGTAGCTCTGAATTAAATGAACTTTATATGTAACTTGACTAGAATTTCGAGTAGATCATCATGGTGCATGTTAACTTGCTGTTTAACAACTTTAACTTAAGGTGTGATCAGATCTGGACCAATTTCGAAATTTGCGTACGAGGACTTACCAGAATTGTTATATGTTGTTTCCGGCCTTATTTGAACTTGTTGGGTTGTGTTGTTCTTGCATGCTTCATCTCTTGCCATGATTTGCATCATGTAGCCTTGTCATGCATCATTCTTGGTTGTGCATCATGTCATGTTCTTGAGTGGTGCGTTTACCATGTTGTGTGCTTCTTCTCGCTAATTCATTTCCGTTTCGATCGTGAGGATTCGTTCGACTACTCTTGGTTCGTCTTCGTGGCTTCTTCTTCGTCTTCTTCATGGACTTGTTCTTCTTCCTTGCGGGATCTCACGCAAGATGACCGTCACCTTGGGTCTCATTACTATCATTGCTATGCTAGATGTCTCGATGCTATCGCTCTATGTTGCGCTACCCATCATTTATTGTCAGCCTCTCTCCTTGTTGCCATGAAACCTCTAACCTTCGACACCATCCCAGCAAACCGTTGTTTGGCTATGTTACCCACTTGCTCAGCCCCTCTTATAGTGTTGTTAGTTGCATGTGAAGATGAAGATTGCTCCATGTAGGACCTGGGTTGTTGGAATATCACAATATCTATTACCATATTTAAAACACCTATATACCTGGTAATGGGTGGAAGGCTTGGCCTTTTGCTCGGTGTTTTGTTCCATTCATGCCGCCTTAAGAACCGATAAACCGGTGTTATGTTCCTTGATTTTGTGTTCCTAACGCGGTTGGGTATATGGGGACCCCTTGACAGTTCGCTTTGAATAAAATTCCTCCAGCAAGGCCCAACATTGGTTTTAATTTGCCTCAAAATAAAAACTTAATTAATTAATTAATTGCATAGGGGGTCATGTCCCCGGGTTCTTAATTCTACATAACAGGGGGGCCAGTGCTGATGGTGTTGGTCCAAAACTAGAGCCACTTGCGGTGCCACCCAGTTATCTGGGGCCTTCGGTTGCTGTACGTAGTGCTCATCCGGACGTTGCCTGAGAAGAGATACGCGCGGCTACTATCAGGGTGTCAGCACGCCGGGAGGTCTTGCTGGACTTGTTTTACCATTGTCGAAATTTCTTGTGCACCGGGATTCTGAGTCTGATCGGATTGTCTCTAAGATAAGGGGTATTCCTTTTACCTATGCTGATCATGAGAGCTTGTGATGGGCTAAGTTGGGACACCCCTGCATGGTTAATGATCTTTCGAAAGCCGTGCCCGCGGTTATGTGGCAGATTGGAATTTGTTAATGTCCGGTTGTAGATAACTTGACAGAGGATCCGAAATAAAACACACCAACTGTGTGAGTAACCGTGACCGTCTCTTTTCACTTTGAGAAGAGAACACGCTGGGGTTATGTTTGACCGTAGGTAGTCTAGGATCACTTAGCGATCATTACTAGTTTGCGACCGTTTGTGTAGATGCTCATCTTATTCTTGTACTCGTAAGTTAGCCACCATATTATGCTTAGCCGCTGCTGCAACCTCACCACTTAACCTCTCCATACCCTTTAAGATATGCTAGTATTGATACCCATGGTTATGGGATTACTGAGTCCTTGTGGCTCACAGATACTACAATCACTGTTGCAGGTTCAGGTCTCCGATGACTTGACGTGAGAGCGATGTACTTGTGTTGGAGTTCTTTCTTCTTCTGCTTCGTATTTCTTGGGTTAGGTTCCTGATCGGCAGCCTGGGATAGCAGAATGGATGTCGTTGTGCTTTTCATGTTTGCATCCGTAGTCAGATGTCTTGTATTGATGTTGTTGTATTCATGTGACTTGTATGAATTATTGTATCCCCATGTATTTATGTAATGGTACTATGTAATGATATCCATCTTGCTAAGCGCCCGAAATGTGGTTGTGCCCCAATCATGAGGTGTTCACGTGATCGGGATAGAATTGCATTTTGGGCGTGACAAGTTGGTATCGGAGCCTCGACCGACCATAGGAGCCCCCTAGCTTGATCGTAGCTTGGCCGTTGTCGAGTCTAGAAGAAAACTATTTCAGAGTCTAGTTATATCGGAGAGTAGGAATTCTTTTTACTCCTCAGCCCCTTCGTCGCTCTAGTGAGGAATCTTGACGTAGGTGTTTTGAATTACTCCTCTTCCCTTTCAATTTTTTTAGGATCACGCAGTTAGTTCTCCGATCATTGCGATATCTCCTCTTTCCATCCAGTGCATCTCTCGTCAAGTCGACTTGACCCTCCTTGTCTTTTGCTAGTGCAATCCTCATTTCTTTCCAACCGACGGTGTTTCCCCATCCAAAGTGGACTTTCTTTTCCCACCCGCCCACCCTTTTTCTTCTCAGACCGAAGTCATTAATCGAGTATCCATCCTACTCGTGCGAAGTCTTTCCATTCTTTTTCTCTATTATTTCAACGGGTAATTTCTCGTCTCGTTCGGCATTCTTCATCTCTTTTCTTCTCCGTTGGATTCAATTCAAGTTTTCGGTGTTCATCATATTCTTTTCCCTCAGTTCAATTGTTTCCTCTTGTTCGTTCGCCTCTCACCATTTAATTATTCCGGAATTCTCAAGTCATCTCAGAAGATTCATGTTTGCGTTCAAATTAATTTAGGTTGTCACCTCATTCGAGTCTTTCAATCGTTCCAGTGCGCCATCTCCTTTTCAATCCGCCCAACGGTGTTTTCTTTTCGTTGGGCTCATAACCCATAGGTCTTTTACCAGGATCTTACTTAACTCTTCTAATTTCCCGGACTGTTCCGAAATTCTTTTCAATTGTGACGTAAGTATGGATTCCTTCAATCATAAGCCTTCTCCAAGATCGCTTTCAATTATATCCATGTTTGGTTCAACTTTTCCTCTTTCATTCTTCCGGAGTATCTCAACAATTTTGGTGGCATTTCTCGTCGTCATTTTTCATCATTTCAACACCGAAGCAGAGTTCCTCTAGATCTTGTCTGTCTCTCGATTATTCATTGTTCAAGCTTAATTCTATCCCTGCAAATTGTTCGTGTCGTGATAGATTATTTTCTTTAACCATCCGGAGTGTTTCATGAATTCTTTTCATTGTGATCCTCCGAAGGCCATCATTCAAAAGATTTCTTCGTTCTCAGTTTTCAACTTCGTCCTCCAAATATTCTTCATTGATTCCTCTTCGTTCGTCTCCATATTCTTCTGGTGCTTCGTTCAAGAATTTTTTGATCAGTTCGCAATCTCTTCGTTCCCTTGTATCTAAATTCCCTCAAGCTCTTTATTTTGCCGGCGATTCATTCCCTTGTATTGACTCGATTTCAATTCCTTACGGTGGTTCGTTCTTTCCAGCACTCGGTTTCAATTCTTTACGGTGGTTCACTCAAAGAGTTATTTTCTTGTGTTATCATATAAATTCATTTGTTCTTTCCAATCCTACCGGTGGATTAGGAGGACTTTCTCAAGTTTGCGCTATGTCCCTCTTTATTCAACTTCAACACGAATAAGTGGTATGCAAATCCATTGCTTCTCATCAATTAATTGATGAAGGATAAGCATAACATAATTCTTATTCTTCAAGTTGATTAATTACTTCCTTCGGAGTTTGTTCACGTTCAATAAATTCTAATCCCAAGTATTTTCATCTTTTCTTTTTCGAAGTTCAAAGTTTTCTTGGCAATCTCGTCGAAGCTCTATCGAGATCATCGCAAAGCTTTAATCTTGTTCGTGCATCCTTCACTTCTATCTCATTATCCTTTTGTTACCGGAGTTCTTCATGGTGGTTCTTCAGGATTTCATTCATTCTTCAAACGTTCATCTAATTCTTGTGGAGCAGCTCAAGCATTATTCTTTTGCATCTCGAGATGCAAATAATTCTCTGTATTCTTTCGAAGTGGAGTTTTGCATTTCTTCATTTTCAGCTAATCCATTTTCCGTTCCGGCAGAATTTCACCTCAAGTTTTGGGATGATTTCCATAAGTCCACGTCAAGCTAAGCCTTTTGTTGTTGATTTTCTCAACAATTCCGTTCAAGCCTTTCTCTTGAAGATTTTTGTTCAAATTCATTTGTGCTGGAAGTTGTCATCTTCTTCTCCATTCTTTTATTTCACTCTTTCAATTCATCCGGAGGCAATGTCTTGTTCATCTCGTCATGTACCATTCCATCTTAATCAAGTCCATGTCCTATTCCATTCATGTTCAACCAGATTGCTACCTAAATTTTCTTGTTCTTATTCCTTTTCTATCTCTTTTAGCCGGAGTGGTTTTGAATTCATTATTGTTCCTTCAACTATTATTCCACGTCCTCCAACCTTTTGGTTCTCGTCATGTTCCTTGTTCCTCTTTTGTTACGGAGCTTCTCAATCTCGTTCATCTCCGTTGCATTCTTCCTTTCAAGTGGCTCGACCTCTCAAGGTCCTTTGGTTTCATCTTCTTCCTTTTTTTCCTTCCGTCTCATTCCTAAGATCTCGGGATGAGATCTCTTGTTATTAGGGGAGTGTTGTGACACCCCGAGACCGATGCGCCAGGTGTCAGCCAGTTATTCGTTGTCGTTGCCATGTCATCTGCTTGCGTGTTACATTTTGCCATGTCATCATGTGCTTTGCATCAACATGTTTTCAAAACTTGCATCCGTCCGAGCCCCCTCGTCCT
Organism: Secale cereale; assembly: GCA_902687465.1. Taxonomy (NCBI): domain Eukaryota; kingdom Viridiplantae; phylum Streptophyta; class Magnoliopsida; order Poales; family Poaceae; genus Secale; species Secale cereale. The sequence continues at coordinate 396,104,657 of LR738713.1, forward strand.
TTCCGTTGTCCGTTCTGAGCCCATACACACTCACACGCACCCGCGGCACCTCCGGATATTTATTTTATAAGTGGCCGAAAACTGTTCTCGGATTGGGATGAAACTTGGCGTGTGGTCTTATTATAGTGTAGACAGACCGCCTGCCAAATTTCGTCGCATTCGGAGTCCGTCCGTTTGAAAGCCCAACCGTTAAACCTATAGCGGCACCGTCGCCGGTTAAAACATCGGACGTTTTCGGTCTCCAGAAACCCCCGCGGGCCTCTCCCTCTCTTCTCTCCTCTCAGCCTGAGGCCTTCTACACAGCCCACCAATCCCACCTAGGCCCAACCTACCCCTTCCTCCGACCGGAGCCGTCCAATCGAGATCGGAGGCTCAGAGACGCTCCAAAACCCCCCTAAACCTAATCCCTACCCTTTATAAAGACCCCCTCCTTCCATTTTTGGACTCCCCTAGCCAAAACCTACCCCTAAACCTTCCCCTACCTCTGTCCCACAGCTCCAGCAACCACACACCTCAAATTCCGGTGAGATCCACCTCCTCCCCGCCACTTGGCGCGATGGCAGTGGTTAGCCGCCGTCGCCCTGGCCAACCCCCGGCCGCCACGTGGCGAAGCCATGTCGCCCCTGCACCCTCTCTCTCCTGCCCCTCCGCCGGCGCACCCGAGCCGCGCAGGCCCGTGCGCCCGCGCCCCTCAGCGCCGCCTCCTGCCTCCTCTCGCTCGCCCCGCGCCCCTTCGCTCGCTCTCCGTCGCCAGTGCCGCCAGCAGCCGCCTGCCCTCCCGCCGCCGGCCGCCGCCTCGTTGCCTCCACCGCCGGCCTCCTGTGCGTCCCCGCCGCCAACCGCCTAGCCTCCGGCCACCGAACCCCGCCGCCTCCTCCAGCTCGCCGACGGCCGCGTCTCCGGCCAGATCCTGGCCGGCGCCGCCCGGATCTGCTGCCCCACTTTGCATGGTGTCGCCCCTCGCCGGAGGCTCACCGAAGCACCGCGACCGGCCGGCCTCCTCCGCGTCGCCCCGATCTCCTCGTCCTTGAGCCGCTGCCAGGAGGGCCCGGGCGCCCTCACTGACGGACACGTCCGGGCAGGCACGGACATGCCCGAACCCCCCGGGCCCGCACGTCAGCCTCTTCACGCCGGACATGTCCGCCTCCTCCGGACACATCTTTCCACGAGGTAGTTTTTCCACTAAGTCCCTGAAACTTCATGATATGTGTGCATGTTGACATGCTTGTAACTTTGTGTACGTTTACCCAAATGGAGCATATAATATATCAAAATGTTTGTCTCGAAGTGCTCTACATGTTAGTTGCATTTGCATGCATGTTACTTTTCACCTTGATGCCTTAATCTTCGTTGCAAAACTGCTATGTGATTGAGCCGAGGGGCCCGATCTTTCGATGAGATGATAACTATCGATTTGGTGGATATGACTTTGACAATCCGACTACAAACGTGCACGACGTTGCGCCTTAGCAATCGCTAAATCAATCTCCAAGGGTTACTAACAATGCCAGAAGCACGATCAGCCTGACCACGAAGGTCTATTCCTGCATGCAATCGAAGAACAAGCAAGAATATGATAAAGCAATCTGAATATTGCAAATATAAATGATGTATTGATAAAGGTGGGGATCCGTAAGCGGTCTTGGTCTGGTCGTTGGACACAAACGAAGTACACGAAGTTGCAATGGCTAACTTTTGACTAAACAAATCCCAAAGAAAAACCTACTAGATGGATCTACTTATATAGGAGCAAGGGGTGGCGGCCAAGGAGGTGGAAGGACGTCCCAAGGCAGCCTAAAACTAACCCTAGATCGTACAAGGCTCATGGGCCCAAGTGGAGGTGATGTAACACCTTTGGACTTGTAGTTTGACTCGGATTCTGCTGCAGCGTCAGATTGTTTCGTCGGTATCTCAACGCTCCGGACGAATTTGAAGGTGAATCCAATTGGGTTGGAAAGTGTATGAAATCTAGTTTCCAACAAAAAATGAATCACCCAATTCGGAGTCCGTATGAAGGAGTTCTTGCCGTTTTGAGTCAGGTATGTCTGTGCAGTCCGAATCTGGATGCAGGACGTGAGAGACTTGGACTCTATCTTCTCTTGGCCCAAAAGTGACGTGAGAGAACTTTTTAAACAGCACCTAAACTTCTCTTTTTCCCTTATCTTCATATATGGATTGTACAAATGTCCCATACACCTGGAATTAGACATGGCACAAAAGTCTGTGAAGTATTTTTGTTCTGGATGACATAAATAAATTGTTGCATAATTTGCATTAGAAATCACCTCACAAATATACATGTATTCAATAATTTTGGTCGTATCCAAGGTAATCATGTCCTCATCATCCTCCCTTTCTTGAAAATAAAGCCGTCCTCGGCGTTGCTTAATCTGAAATTTGGTTAAGAAAATAGACAAGGTGTACATGTTGTATACGTATATATCATCCATTTTTACTTCCCTTAATTTTTGCACATATGACACATATATAGATGAGTAACTTTCGTAGTTCATAAAATATAAAGCCCAAATATTATCACAAGAAGTAGAAGGCATGAAAATATTGCAACACAGTTTGCACAAATAAGTGAATCTCTTATTCATATCAAAAGATTGACAATGTTCATCATTAAACCATCCCAACATTGGTGAATAAACCTTACTTGCATGAAATTCACAGGCTACAACATGCCTAAATAAGCAAACATGCAATAAGTCATTTGACATAGAATCGTCACCAAGATTAGAGGTCATATCAAAATGATTAAACATTGGCACAATAATTTTCAAATTTATTTTATCCAAATCTGATTTATTCTCTAATTCACATGATTCTTTTGCATCAATAGTTAATTCAATGGGTGCACTCAAAATTGTTGGTATTTTAGTTGTTTGATCACATGACGCATTCATGACAGTAACATGATTATCTAAACTAGGTGGTGTGCTCAAATCAACAGGTAATTCAATACATGATGTACTCAAGTTAACAAGATATGCATCATCCTCATGTGAAGTTATATCATCATTGGTTTTACTGTTACCTTGTCGCAAAGACGTAGGTGATATAGGTATGGACGATGACAATGTACCATACACTTTAGATGATGTCACGCTCACAATTGGAGGGGTGGCTGCTCTAGTAGGTGCAATGGCGGAGGAACCAACCAGTGGTGGTGAGCATGAACTGGAATAGTAGTTGTTGTAGTCACACAATGCATCCTCCTGTATTTGTCTCTCAAAGGTACAAGCACGAACATACATACCAATAATGCAACAAGGAATATACTGAAATCTTGCATGAATATCATGGTTCAAACCACCAAAAAATCTATTCATTGTATCATCATCGGATTCTTCTATGTCACAATGATGCATATAAGATTTGTACTCTTGGTAGTAAGCATGAACAGTGTTACTGCCTTGTTTTAATTGTTCCAATTTACGAAGCAATTCACGGTGATAGTAAGGAGGGAAAAAATGTTTTCTCATTACAGCCTTCAAATCTTTCCAAGTTGTGGGTTGGTTATCAATATTTTTCTTACAATGCACACTCCACCAAACAGAAGCAAAACCAGTAAATACTCTAGTGGCAGCTCGTACTCTCTCAAGTTCAGAAAAATGTTGGTGACTAAAAACTTTTTCTACTTCAAGCTCCCAAGCTAGATAAATAGCAGGATTAAATCTACCCTCAAATGACGGTAATGAAATAACCTGACCATGTGCTTGTGTGTGTTGTCCCACGTCTCGTGATGGTGAAGATGTATGCATCGTCCAAGAACTTCTGTCTCCAGTACCTGTCATGATTAGTAGAAACAAGAAACAAAATTCGAGAATAATGTTCCTATGAACTACTAGGATGTGGTGGTAAAGTGCTCACAGTAAAGCAAATATCAATATCTTACAAGTTCTTACCATGCAACAGGTGGTGATAGGCAACCAGCGGTGTCAAATAACTCCAAAGATTGAGTAAAGCGATTGCGAGGTGAACGTACGTAAACACAGTGTAGAAATATGTGGAGCTGGGTTGGCTTTATATATGGTAGCAAAAGATTAGCAATAATCAATTCAGATATGCAATGTTGAATAAAAGCTCAACGACGGTATTGTGCTGGTCCTAGGCTAGACCGGACTAGAGACGCGAGCCTAGAACACTAATGATGTCACAGTGTAGCACAACTAGCATCAATAAAGGATACGAAGTAGCTCTGTACAGCAAGATATAAGTGAAGATCACAACGGCAGTAAAGATAATGATGAAAACAACTGCCAAACAGAATATACAACAACTCTCTCTCCAACTTTCTTTTCCTTCTTTTTCTTTTTCTTTTTTCTCACACTTTTTTTTCCTTTTCTTTCTCTCCTCTTTTTTTTACTTTTTTTTCTCTGTCTTTTTTTTTCTTTCTCCCTCTTTCCAAGACAAACTAGATAAGATGCAGATTGGATCAAGCAAAGATGCGAACGATTTCAACTATGATTGTGACAATGAACGATGGGTAGCAGGAGGTGGAAATTGATGGATGAGGTGGTGGACAGCGGAAGGGATAACGATGCAGCGGCGACGTGACTAATGTGAACAGAACTAGAAACTCTAACAAACTAGACACTAAGACCAGCAACTCGACACGACGCTGCAACCGATAATTCAATAATGCAAACAATGAAAAGAAAATTGCAAAGGCTCAGACTGGCTTGGACAAAGGATGAATAGATCTAACTTTTTTTGGACTTTTTCTTGGACAATAGGTAAGAAAATAAATCTAATCTAGGAGTAACTGGAAATTCTCACCGAGCAACCTAAAAACTGATACCACTTGATAGAGGCGAGGGGCCCGATCTTTCGATGAGATGATAACTATCGATTTGGTGGATATGACTTTGACGATCCGACTACAAACGTGCACGACGTTGCGCCTTAGCAATCGCTAAATCAATCTCCAAGGGTTACTAACAATGCCAGAAGCACGATCAGCCTGACCACGAAGGTCTATTCCTGCATGCAATCGAAGAACAAGCAAGAATATGATAAAGCAATCTGAATATTGCAAATATAAATGATGTATTGATAAAGGTGGGGATCCGTAAGCGGTCTTGGTCTGGTCGTTGGACACAAACGAAGTACACGAAGTTGCAATGGCTAACTTTTGACTAAACAAATCCCAAAGAAAAAGCTACTAGATGGATCTACTTATATAGGAGCAAGGGGTGGCGGCCAAGGAGGTGGAAGGACGTCCCAAGGCAGCCTAAAACTAACCCTAGGTCGTACAAGGCTCATGGGCCCAAGTGGAGGTGATGTAACACCTTTGGACTTGTAGTTTGACTCGGATTCTGCTGCAGCGTCAGATTGTTTCGTCGGTATCTCAACGCTCCGGACGAATTTGAAGGTGAATCCAATTGGGTTGGAAAGTGTATGAAATCTAGTTTCCAACAAAAAACGAATCACCCAATTCGGAGTCCGTATGAAGGAGTTCTTGCCGTTTTGAGTCAGGTATGTCTGTGCAGTCCGAATCTGGATGCAGAACGTGAGAGACTTGGACTCTATCTTCTCTTGGCCCAAAAGTACCGTGAGAGAACTTTTTAAACAGCACCTAAACTTCTCTTTTTCCCTTATCTTCATATGTGGATTGTACAAATGTCCCATACACCTGGAATTAGACATGGCACAAAAGTCTGTGAAGTATTTTTGTTCTGGATGACATAAATAAATTGTTGCATAATTTGCATTAGAAATCACCTCACAAATATACATGTATTCAATATTTTTGGTCGTATCCAAGGTAGTCATGTCCTCATCACTATGTGATGGTAGTGTTAAGTCCTTGTTTTCTGTCAACAACATGTTAGCATGTTTGTGAGGTTGTAACTTTGTGCATGTTGGTCCAAATGGAGTGTATGATATGTCAAAATGTTTATCGTGAAGTGCTCTACATGATGGTGGCTTTTGCATTCATGTTAGATGCCATATTGCCATGTTTAACTCTGTTGCAAAAGTGCATGTGGCTGTTAAGTGCTGAAACTTGTTATAAGATGTTGTTTTGTCATTTTTGTATCTTTATGTGTGATCTTTGTTTGAGCCACATGTCAATATGTTTTAGAAGCACAATCATGTCATATTTGTTATGGTGCAATCCAATTTTCATGATATGCCTTGTTGTGAGTGCAACAAGCTTGCAAAGTGACCTACTCGTTGTTGCTGATTCTATGACTTGTTGAAAACTGCTAAGTCTGAAACTATTATATCCTGATGCCATGTTTGCTTGATGCCACAGTCATATCCATGCATGTTTTGGGATGTCCAATGACCATGTCTTGAAGTCCATGTTATTCTCTATCCATCCATGTCCTTGTTTGCAAGTATGGCCTGCTGTAGATTGTTGTTTTCATGCTCTAAAATTGCTATAAAATGTTTATGTGAGCCTGTTAACAGTAAGTTCAGTTTGCCATGTGAATAGCTAGTGATATATGCATCATATGACCATGTTCTTGCCATGAGTAGCTTCATAAACATGTCTTCTTGCTGTTGGTTATATTCACATGCCATGATATGCTTTGATATGAGTTGCACAAGCTTGCAAACATGCCTACTTGTCGTTGTTGCTGCCATGTTTGGTTTATTTCACTAAGTCTGAGAATCTGTTAACTTTTGCAATCTTGCCATGATGTTTTGAGAATGTTCTAGTGGTGTTTGGTACTAGCTCAGTGATCATGCTTGTAGTGCTTGACATGTACATGCTTGCCATGCCCTTTGATGCCATGGAATGTTATTGTATCATGTTGTTTTGATATCAACTATATGCCTACTTGCTGTTTTGAGCAGTTTGTCCATCAATCTTGATTCATGTGTATGTGTTGAACCATTGCTCCGTTTTGAGCGTGTCCTATATGAAACTTGTGTGTTTTTGCATGTAGAAGCATAATATCATGTTGTATACATGTTCGGAGTGTGTTTGCTTGTTGTTAGAGTGCATCTTGCATCCTTGCCATGCTTAACTTGTTTTGTTCATATCTTCTAGGCCGTAGCTCCGAATTAAACGAACTTTATATGTAACTTGACTAGAATTTCGAGTAGATCATCATGGTGCATGTTAACTTGCTGTTTAACAACTTTAACTTAAGGTGTGATCAGATCTGGACCAATTTCGAAATTTGCATATGAGGACTTACCGGAATTGTTATATGTTGTTTCCGACCTCATATAAACTTGTTGGGTTGTGTTGTTCTTGCATGCTTCATCTCTTGCCATGATTTGCATCATGTAGCCTTGACATGCATCATTCTTGGTTGTGCATCACGTCATGTTCCTGAGTGGTGTGTTTACCATGTTGTGTGCTTCTTCTCGCTAGTTCATTTCCGTTGCGATCGTGAGGATTCGTTCGACTACACTTGGTTCGTCTTCGTGGCTTCTTCTTCATGAACTCGTTCTTCTTCCTTGCGGGATCTTAGGCAAGATGACCGTCACCTTGGATCTCATTACTATCATTGTTATGCTAGATGTCTCGATGCTATCGCTATATGTCGCGCTACCCATCATTTATAGTCAGCCTCTCTCCTTGTTGCCATGAAACCTCTAACCTTTGACACCATCCCAGCAAACCGTTGTTTGGCTATGTTACCCGCTTGCTCAGCCCCTCTTATAGTGTTGTTAGTTGCAGGTGAAGATGAAGATTGCTCCATGTTGGAACTGGTTTGTTGGAATATCACAATATCTATTACTATATTTAAAACACGTATATACTTGGCAATGGGTGGACGGCTTGGCCTTTTGCTCGGTGTTTTGTTCCACTCATGCCGCCTTAAGAACCGATAAACCAGTGTTATGTTTCTTGATTTTGCGTTCCTAACGCGGTTGGGTATATGGGGACCCCTTGACAGTTCTCTTTGAATAAAACTCCTCCAGCAAGGCCCAACATTGGTTTTAATTTGCCTCATAATAAAAACTTAATTAATTAATTAATTACATAGGGGGTCATGTCCCCAGGTTCTTAATTCTACATAACAGGGGGGGCAGTGCTAATGGTGTTGGTCCCAAACTAGAGCCACTTGCGGTGCCACCCAGTTATCTGAGGCCTTCGGTTGCTGTACGTAGTGCTCATCCGGACGTGGCCTGAGACGAGATACGCGGGGCTACTATCAGGGTGTCGGCACGCCGGGAGGTCTTGCTGGACTTGTTTTACCATTGTCGAAATGTCTTGTGCACCGGGATTCCGAGTCTGATCGGATTGTCCCTAAGATAAGGGGTATTACTTTTACCTCTGTTGATCGTGAGAGCTTGTGATGGGCTAAGTTGGGACACCCCTACAGGGTTAATGATCTTTCGAAAGCCGTGCCCGCGGTTATGTGGCAGATTGAAAATTGTTAATGTTCGGTTGTAGATAACTTGACAGAGGATCCGAAATAAAACACACCAACCGTGTGAGTAACCGTGACCGTCTCTTTTCACTTTGAGAAGAGAACACGGTGGGGTTATGTTTGACCGTAGGTAGTCCAGGATCACTTAGCGTTACTAGTTTGCGAGTTTGCGACCGTTTGCGTAGATGCTCATCTTATTCTTGTACTCGTAAGTTAGCCACCATATTATGCTTAGCCGCTGCTGCAACCTCACCACTTAACCTCTCCATACCCTTTAAGCTTTGCTAGTCTTGATACCCATGGTTATGGGATTGCTGAGTCCTTGTGGCTCACAGATACTACAACCACAGTTGCAGGTGCAGGTCTCCGATGACTTGACGTGAGAGCGATGTACTTGTGTTGGAGTTCTTTCTTCTTCTGCTTCGTCTGTCTTGGGTTGGGTTCATGGTCGGCAGCCTGGGATAGCAGAATGGATGTCGTTGTGCTTTTCATGTTTGAATCCATAGTCGGCGTGACACCTAGGGGATAGGTTCTCTGAATCTTCTGTTTGTGACAATGTTGGGAATTTTCATGCTCTCACACAAACAGGATCAGTCAAGGAATATGTACTTCAGTTTGAGCAGCTGATGAACTTGATGAGAAGATATAACCCTGCACTACCTGATTCTTACTACATGAACATCTTCATTTCTGGTTTACATGATAGCATACAACATCTTATCTAATGCCATGAACCTCCAACATTACAAAAGGATATTTGGTTAGCTAGAAGGTTGGAAGAAACTCAACCTCCTAGAAGACAAGCAGCACCAAACCAGCCCCTTCCCGTTAGGTGACAAGTTCAGTTCATTCCTAACAGACCCCCAGAATATTACCCCATCTTTTGTTATTGAACAAGCTAGATTAAAGGGACTCTGCTACAAGTGTGATGAAAAACGGTTCCCTGGACATAGGAAATTATGCAAAATTTCCCAACAGGCCCAAGTTCAAGCTCTACAAGGCCAAGTTCCCGAGGATGTTGAAATTATTTATTTCACTGATTTGGAAGAAGAACTGGAAGAGATTGCGACCGAACTACCTGACCAAAACTTACAAATTTCTATGCATGCATTGATGTGATTCAACATGAAAAAGTATACCTTCACTGTCAAAGTTAATATCAATGGTTGCACTGCTCTTGCCCTCATTGATAGTGGTAGTACATCCACTTTTATATCTCCCAAAATTGCTAAAAAAGCACAATGTACCCTGTTACCAACTAAGAAACTCAAGGTGACAGTAGCTAATGGGGGATATTTATCCACTGACCACATAGTCAAAGATTGCTCTTATACCATTCAAGGTCATGAACTCAAATCTGACTGTAGAGTCCTGAAGTTGTTGGGTTATGACATGATTTTGGGAGCTGATTGGCTTTGCCAAGTTAGCCCCATCTGGATGGGTTATGAGAAAATGTTTATGGAAATTAAGATGCCTGATGGAAATAGAGCTCACATAGTGGATGAAACTATATCTTCTGATCTAGAAGTTCAAGATACCTCCATTGTTCATAATCTGATGGAAGATGTTGTAGGTGGAGCATTCCTATTAATCAGACCTATGTTGGAAAAGGAGGAGGTACACAATATAGCTCCACCCCCTAAATTGCAGCAAGTTATCACTGAACACAAAGATGTTTTGCAGTACTCTGGTGGGACTTCCCCCAAAAAGAGACCATGATCACAAAATCCCTTTGGAACCTGAGGCAAAAGTTGTCAACATAAGGCCTTATAGGTTACCACGTCACCAGAAGGATATTATGGATGGAGTCATCAAAAGAATGGTGGATGACAACATTATCAGGGACAATACTGGCCCCTACTCATCCCCTGCCTTACTAGTCAAGAAGAAAGATGCAAGCTAGAGGTTGTGCAATGATTTCAGGAATGTGAATTCCCAAACTGTTAAAAATAAGTACCCTTTGCCAATTATTGAGGACCTCATTGATGAACTTTATGGTGCTACAATCTTCTCCAAGGTAGATCTCACCAGTGGGTATCACCAGATCAGGATGTCTGAGGAAGATATCCACAAGACAGCATTTGCCACTCACATGGGCCATTATGAGTATCTGGTTATGCCTTTTGGATTGACCAATGCACCTGCAACTTTTCAACTCTTGATGAACACAATTCTAGCTCCTTATTTGAGAATTTTTGTCCTGGTGTTCTTTGGTGACATCCTCATTTTCAGCAAGACTGAGGAAGAACACTGTGAACATTTGAAAATAGTGTTTGAAACACTAAAAAAACACAAGCTATTAGAAAATGAGAACAAGTGTGTCTTTGGACAAACACAAGTGGAATACTTGGGCCACATTATTAGCAAGGAAGGTGTAGCTACAGATCCTGCTAAGATCTCATCTGTGGTTAATTGGCCCACTCCTACTTCTATCACTGAACTTAGGAGTTGCCTTGGCCTCACTGGTTACTACAGAAGATTTGTCAAAAACTATGGCTACATCTGTAAACCCTTATTTCAAGCTTTGAAAAAAGAAGGTTTCATTTGGGGTGAGAAACAACATAATGCTTTTAACATGTAAAAGCACAGGATGACTGAAAATCCTGTCCTTGCACTTCCTGATTTCTCTCAGCCATTCATACTAGAAACTGATGCTTGCAATTATGGCATTGGAGTAGTGTTGATGCAGAAAGGACAACCATTAACTTATTTCAGCAAAACACTTGGCCCTAGAGCCCAAACCTTGTCCACTTATGACAAAGAAGCTATTGCAATCATGGAAGCACTCAAGAAATGGAAGCATTACTTTGCAGCTTCCTCTCTGATAATCAGAACTGATCAAGAAAGTTTAAAGTACATCCAAGATCAGAAGTTGACAGAAGGAATACAACATAAATTGCTGGTTAGATTACTTCGCTACAATTACAAGGTGGAATACAAAAAGGGCAAAACAAACAAGGTAGCATATGCTCTTTCTAGAGTGAAATTACAACTCCACGCACTCACTAGCACTGTAGTTCACCCTGCCAAGGTTACTAAAGTTATTGCTAGTTACAACCAATATGACACATGCAAGGAGTTGTTAACTAAGCTTGTTGTAGCCCCTGAGAGTACACCTAACTACAAGTTACATCAAGGCCTTCTGAGGTACAAAAACAGAGTAATGGTGGGTAAAGAGGATAAGCTCAGAACTAGTATACTAACAGCCTTCCATAGCAGTGAATTGGGTGGCCACTGAGGACAGAGAGCTACCTACAATAGGCTGAAACTGTTGTTCCATTGGCCTGGTATGAGAAAGAGTGTTCAACACTTTATTAGGCAGTGCCTTGGTTGCCAAATCAACAAACATGAACATTGCAAATATCCTGGAATGCTCCAACCTCTTCCAACACCAGTGTTTGCCTGGACACACATTTCCATGTATTTTGTAGAGGGGTTACCAACTTCCAACAACAAAGATCTCATATTGGTTGTAGTGGATAGATTTACTAAGTACATCCACTTCATCCACTACAAAAAAAAGACACATCCGTGACATTTTGGGCCGAACGAAACTTTTTTCTGTCATACTTATGACACTTCTGTGACAATAATCGTGACAAAACACGGTATCATCATAGATGTGGTAGGGTCCTAGTTCTATGACAAAAAATCATGACAGAAAATGGGCTTTTCATCCTGGGCGGGCCGGAGACGCAGCTGCATGACATTCTTTGGGCCGTCCATGACGGAAAAAAACCGTGGTAGAAGAGAGGGCGAGGAAAATATCGGGGTGTTCCCGGTTACGGTGGGTGGTCGGGGCCGAGCGATGCGCGTTTCTCTCGTACACGCACGCGCGTGGGTGCAAGGCGTTGGGCTCTAAATGAACCCAAGCAATTGCGCTGCAGGCTACGCGTTACTGAACCCAAGCGATCGATCGATGGTTGTTAACTGAAACCGAGCGAGCGATTCCTTCGCTACTGCTGCTAACAGAAGCCGATTGATGCTGCTTCTGCATGAACAGTGAGTGTTGCTGGGGGGTTTGGATGAACAGTTCCCGGTGGGGGTGGCTGAACAGGACCCCGTGGTGTTGAACAGGACCCCGATCGATCGAGCCGGTTGGGGCTGCATGAACAGGACCCCATGGAGGGCTGGATGAACAGGACCACCCCGCGGAGGGCTAGATGAACAGTAGACGGTGGAGGGTTGGATGAATAGTATCCCGTGGAGGGTTGGTTGAACAGGAGCCCGTGGAGAGGGCTGGTTGAACAGTAGCTGGTGGAGTAGCACGCAGTGGAGGCTGAACAGTCGTAGGTGGAGGCAGGAGGAGGTCGACGGTGGATGGACAGTAGCCTGTGGAGGCTGGAGGGGGTCGATGGTGGAGATGAACAGTATCCCGTGGAGTCCCGTTTTGCGGTACGCCACACCCCTCTTGATGAACAGGACCCCCGTTTCGACCGTAGTGCTCCAACACAAGTCTTTTTCCTCCGTTTTGCGGTACGCCACACCCCTCCCGATGAACAGGACCCCCGTTTCGACCGTAGCGCTCCAACACAAGTCTGTTTCCTCCATTTTGCGGTACGCCACACCCCTCCCAATGAACAGGACCCCCGT
>LR738713.1:396117664-396274927 GCA_902687465.1 Secale cereale
CCGTTTTGTGGTACGCCACACCCCTCCCGATCAACAGGACCCCCGTTTCGACCGTAGGAGGTCTGTTTCCTCCATTTTGTGGTACGCCACACCCCTCCCGATCAACAGGACCCCCGTTTCGACCGTAGGAGGTCTGTTTCCTCCGTTTTGCGGTACGCCAGACCCCTCCCGATGAACAGGATCCCGTTTGGAACGTGGCCGGTCGAACACAAGGCCGTTTCCTCCGTTCTGCGGTACGCCAGGCCTCGTTTCCATCGGTTGTTCTGTCCAAGCCCTCCCGATGAACACGACGACGCATTCCGTTCCGACCCAGCCGGTTGGCTCCCCATGAACACGACGAAAACGTTGTTTCTCCGTTCCGACCCAGCCATGTACACGAGCCCTGGCCGTACGTACGTGCGAGTAGGCGTTCAAGACCCAGCCCGTATGTACGTACGTGGCCGTATTTACTTTCTTGCACCCTGGCCGATGTACGTATGTGTACATGCTACGTGCGCGCCTCTGCTACGACACGTGAGCGCCTCTACATCGACCAGTATGTACGTACACGTTTGCGACCACAATTAACGCTACATACGCTTCGACCAGGTGGGTCCCGACTATCACGCACTTCCTTGCGTGCGAAGATGTAGCTGGTGGGTCCCAGCAGTCAGGGGGGCAAATCGTTTTTTTTTCGGACGCACTTCTTTGCGTGCGAAGATGTAGCTGGTGGGTCCCATCAGTTAGGGGGAAACGTTTTTTCGCGAAATACGGTGGCCCGTCTGGTGGGTCCCTGCTGTCAGGTGGAGGAATAATTATTTTGCGCGTAATAAGGAGGCACTTCCTTGCTGCGGCCGTGGACCCAACTGTCAGCCTCTCCACGTACAGTCCACGTCCGATGGAAGCCGTTCCTTGACCACGTTGACCACGCCGCGCCGAGAGCACCAGGGCGGTGGACGAAGGCAAGGCCTAGGAAGGGGATGACGCGGAACTGGGGAAGACGCGGCAGTGGATGCCCACGCGTAGAGGAGTACGAGGGTTCACTGGTTCGCTGCGGTGTGAGACTGTCGTCGCCGCAGAATAACAGGGTGTGTGGGTGAGTAGAGGGATGGCCTGGCCAGCGGTGGGAATAGTAGGGGGCGTTGAGGCCTCCGCGGCAGTACAGCCGGCCATGGGAGGTAGGAGCATGCGGCACGACCGGCGCTGCTTTGGGCGGCTGGAGCAACAAGACCAGAGGTTGAAGAAGCACTACGACCGTTGGATGGACATCGTACGGTCACTGGAGCTAGAATCGTGCATATTGACTAAGTTGACAAAGCCCTCCGTCCCCGTCAACTTAGTAGGCCCACAAGTCAGCCTACCACTATACTGGGTCCCAGCTAACAGGGGGAGTATTCATTTTTTTTGTGCGTAATAAGGAGGCACATCCTTGCGTGTGAAGATATAGCTGGTGGGTCCGACTGATATGTCTCCAACGTATCTATAATTTTTTATTGTTCCATGCTATTATATTATCCTTCTAGGATGTTTTATGGGCTTTATTATACACTTTTATATGATTTTTGGGACTAACCTACTAACCCAGAGCCCAGTGCCAGTTTATGTTTTTTCCTTGTTTTTGAGTTTCGCAGAAAAGGAATACCAAACAGAGTCCAATTAACGAGCCAATTTTTGATGATTTTTTTTGAACCAAAAGAAGCCCCCGAAGTAAAAGAGTTGGGCCAGGAGAGCCACGGGCTGCCCACGAGGGTGGGGGGCACGCCCACCCCAAGTGGTGGCGCCCCCCCATCTCGTGGACAGCCCGGAGACCCCCCCTGACTTGTGCCCTACGCCAAAAATTCCTATAAATACTGAAACCTCCGGAAAGTAACCTAGATCGGGAGTTCCGCTGCCGAAAGCCTCTGTTGCCACCGAAAACCAATCTAGACATGTTCTGGCACCCTGCCGGAGGGGGGAATCCCTCTCAGGTGGCTATCTTCATCATCCTGGCGCTCTCCATGACGAGGAGGGAGTAGTCCACCCTCGGGGCTGAGGGTATGTACCAGTAGCTATGTGTTTGATCTCTCTCTCTCTCTCTCTCTCTCTCTCTCTCTCTCTCTCTCTCTCTCTCTCGTGTTCTTGAGATGGCACGATCTTGATGTATCACGAGCTTTGCTATTATAGTTGGATCTTATGATGCTTCTCCCCCTCTACTCTCTTGTAATGGATTGACTTGTCCCTTTGAAGTTATCTTATCCGATTGAGTCTTTAAGAATTTGAGAACACTTGATGTATGTCTTGCGTGGGATACCCGCGGTGACAATGGGGTATTCTATTGATTCACTTGATGTATGTTCTGGTGATCAACTTGCGGGTTCCGTGACCTTGGGAATCTATGCATAGGGGTTGGCACACGTTTTCATCTTGACTCTCCGGTAGAAACTTTGGGGCACTCTTTGAAGTTCTTTGTGTTGGTTGAATAGATGAATCTGATATTGTGTGATGCATATCGTATAATCATGCCCGCCGATACTTGAGGTGACAATGGAGTATCTAGGTGACATTAGGGTTTTGGTTGATTTGTGTCTTAAGGTGTTATTCTAGTACGAACTCTATGATAGATCGATCAGAAAGAATAACTTTGAGGTGGTTTCGTACCCTACCATAATCTCTTCGTTTGTTCTCCGCTATTAGTTACTTTGGAGTGACTCTTTGTTGCATGTTGAGGGATAGTTATATGATCCAGTTATGTTATTATTGTTGAGAGAACTTGCACTAGTGAAAGTATGAACCATAGGCCTTGTTTCCTATCATTGCAACACCGTTTATGCTCACGTTTACCACTTGCTACCTTGCTGTTTTTATATTTCCAGATTACAAAAACCTATATCTACCATCCATATTGCACTTGTATCACCATCTCTTCGCCGAACTAGTGCACCTATACAATTTACCATTGTATTTGGTGTGTTGGGGACACAAGAGACTCTTTGTTATTTGGTCGCACGGTTGTTTGAGAGAGACCATCTTCATCCTACACCTCCCACGGATTGATAAACCTTAGGTTATCCACTTGAGGGAAATTTTCTACTATCCTACCAACCTCTCCACTTGGAGGCCCAACAACGTCTACAAGAAGAAGGTTGTGTAGTAGACATCACCGACCTGTCAGCGGCAGTAACATTTTTTTTGCGAAATACAGAGGCCCTTTCGGTGGGTCCCAGATGTCAGGTGGAGGAATCATTATTTTGCGCGTAATAAGGAGGCATTTCCTTGCGTGCAGCCGTGGACCCAGCTGTCAGCCTCTCCACGTATAGTCCACTTTAGATGCATGTTGGTCGTTGACCATGTTGACCAGGCTGCGTCGAGAGCACCAGGGCGGTGGACGACGACGAGGCCTAGGAAGGGAACGACACGGAGGCAGGGAAGACTCGGGAGTTGTTTCCCACGCGGAGGGGATTACGACTGTACGAGGGTTTACTGGTTCGTCTGCCATCGCCGGAGAATAACAGCAGGTGTGGGTGAGTAGAGGGATGACTAGGCCAACGATGGGAGTACGATGGGGCGGTGAGGCCTGTGCGGCAGCACATCCGGCCGCGGGGAGGAGAGAGCAGGCAGTCCCGCCGGCGCTTGGTTGAGCGGCTGGAGCAGGAAGAGCAGAGATTGAAGAAGCACGACGGCCGTTGGATGGTCATCCAACAGTCACTGCTTGTGCGTCAACCTTTTTTAGGAAAGCCTCAAATCTGTGGAAAACATCATACAACCCATCTGCCATTATTAATAATAATTTACAACCCATTTGCTAATTCTTAAGGTTTTTTTGGAGCCCATATTCTTTTTGTTAGCATTACAGCCCATATTCTTGTCCCTTTGAAGTTATCTTATCCGATTGAGTCTTTAAGAATTTGAGAACACTTGATGTATGTCTTGCATGGGATACCCGCGGTGACAATGGGGTATTCTATTGATTCACTTGATGTATGTTCTGGTGATCAACTTGCGGGTTCCGTGACCTTGGGAATCTATGCATAGGGGTTGGCACACGTTTTCATCTTGACTCTCCGGTAGAAACTTTGGGGCACTCTTTGAAGTTCTTTGTGTTGGTTGAATAGATGAATCTGATATTGTGTGATGCATATCGTATAATCATGCCCGCCGATACTTGAGGTGACAATGGAGTATCTAGGTGACATTAGGGTTTTGGTTGATTTGTGTCTTAAGGTGTTATTCTAGTACGAACTCTATGATAGATCGATCAGAAAGAATAACTTTGAGGTGGTTTCGTACCCTACCATAATCTCTTCGTTTGTTCTCCGCTATTAGTTACTTTGGAGTGACTCTTTGTTGCATGTTGAGGGATAGTTATATGATCCAGTTATGTTATTATTGTTGAGAGAACTTGCACTAGTGAAAGTATGAACCATAGGCCTTGTTTCCTATCATTGCAACACCGTTTATGCTCACGTTTACCACTTGCTACCTTGCTGTTTTTATATTTCCAGATTACAAAAACCTATATCTACCATCCATATTGCACTTGTATCACCATCTCTTCGCCGAACTAGTGCACCTATACAATTTACCATTGTATTTGGTGTGTTGGGGACACAAGAGACTCTTTGTTATTTGGTCGCAAGGTTGTTTGAGAGAGACCATCTTCATCCTACACCTCCCACGGATTGATAAACCTTAGGTTATCCACTTGAGGGAAATTTTCTACTATCCTACGAACCTCTCCACTTGGAGGCCCAACAACGTCTACAAGAAGAAGGTTGTGTAGTAGACATCACCGACCTGTCAGCGGCAGTAACATTTTTTTTGCGAAATACAGAGGCCCTTTCGGTGGGTCCCAGATGTCAGGTGGAGGAATCATTATTTTGCGCGTAATAAGGAGGCATTTCCTTGCGTGCAGCCGTGGACCCAGCTGTCAGCCTCTCCACGTATAGTCCACTTTAGATGCATGTTGGTCGTTGACCATGTTGACCAGGCTGCGTCGAGAACACCAGGGCGGTGGACGACGGCGAGGCCTAGGAAGGGAACGACACGGAGGCAGGGAAGACTCGGGAGTTGTTTCCCATGCGGAGGGGAGTACGACTGTACGAGGGTTTACTGGTTCGTCTGCCATCGCCGGAGAATAACAGCAGGTGTGGGTGAGTAGAGGGATGACTAGGCCAACGATGGGAGTACGATGGGGCGGTGAGGCCTGTGCGGCAGCACATCCGGCCGCGGGGAGGAGAGAGCAGGCAGTCCCGCCGGCGCTTGGTTGAGCGGCTGGAGCAGGAAGAGCAGAGATTGAAGAAGCACGACGGCCGTTGGATGGTCATCCAACAGTCACTGCTTGTGCGTCAACCATTTTTTAGGAAAGCCTCAAATCTGTGGAAAACATCATACAACCCATCTGCCATTATTAAAAATAATTTACAACCCATTTGCTAATTCTTAAGGTTTTTTTTGGAGCCCATATTCTTTTTGTTAGCATTACAGCCCATATTGTGGCCACGGTTAAAAAATTATACGAACTTTTGCATATTTCGGTGCGGTCCGAACTGTTTTCAATCCCAAAATTTTGAGTCACATTCAAACAGATTTTAAAAATAAATGTATATCAATATAAAATCCAACAAATTGTTCACGCATAAAAATCAATGCAATTTAAAAACTCGAAATGAAAAAAAGAAATTTTAAACTAATTGCCGGTTTGATGTGTTTTAAAAATTTACAACCCATTTCTCATTACTGATAGGCCATTTTCTCGGCCAGCCGAATGAAGCTCTCCTCGTCTTGAAAGATTTGTAGCACAACAGGCCTGACAAAGCGACTTACTTGGCAAATCACAAAAAACCTGGGTTGTGGCCGTGGACCCAGTTATCAGCCTCTCCACGTACAGTACTCTTCCGATGGAAGTCGGTCGTTGACCACATTGACCACGCCGCACCAAGAGCACCAAGGCGGTGGACGACGATGAGGCCTAGGAAGGGGACAATGCAGAGCCGGGGAAGATGTGGCAGTGGATGCCCACGCGGAGAGGAGTATGAGGGTTCAGTGGTTTGGCTGCGGTGTGAGGCTGCCGTCGCCGCAAAATAACAGGGGGTGTGGGTGAGTGGAGGGATGGCCTGACCAGCGGTGGGAGTAGTATGGGGGCGATGAGGCCTCCGCGGCAGCACAGCCAGCCACCGGAGGCAGGAGCAGGCGGCACGACCGGCGCTGCTTTGGGCGGCTGGAGCAAGAAGACCAGAGGTTGAAGAAGCACTATGGCCGTTGGATGGACATCGTACGGTCATTGGAGCTAGAATCGTTCATATTAACTAAGTTGACAAAGCCCTCTATCCCCGTCAACTTAGTAGGCCCACAAGGCAGCCACCCACTATGGTGGGCCCCACCTAGCAGGGGGTATTCATTTTTTTTAGCGTCATAAGGAGGCACTTCCTTGCGTGTGAAGATATAGCTGGCGGGTCCGACCTGTCAGCGGGGGGGGGGACGTTTTTTCGCGAAATACAGAAGCCCTTCCCGTGGGTCCTAGCTGTCAGGTGGAGGAATCATTATTTTGCGTGTAACAAGGAGGCATTTCCTTGCGTGCGGCCATGGACCAAGCTGTCAGCCTCTCCACGTATAGTCCACTTCTGATGGATGTCGTTCATTGACCATGTTGACCAGGCCGCGCTGAGAGCACCAGGGCGGTGGACGACGGCAAGGCCTAGGAAGGAAATGACACAGAGCCAGGGAAGACTCGGCAGTTGTTTCCCACGTGGAGGAGTACGAGGGTTTATTGGTTCGTCTGCTGTCCCCGGAGAAAACAGCAGGTGTGGGTGAGTAGAGGGATGGGTAGGCCATCGATGGGAGTACGATGGGGCGGTGAGGCCTGCGCGGCAGCACAGCCGGCCGCGGGGAGGAGAGAGCAGGCAGTCCCGTCGACGCTTGTTTGAGCGGCTGGAGCAGGAAGAGCAGAGATTGAAGAAGCACGACGGCCGTTGGATGGACATCCAACAGTCACTGCTTGTGCGTCAACCTTTTTTAGGAAAGCCTCAAATCTATGGAAAACATCATACAACCCATCTGCCATTATTTTTAATAATTTACAACCATTTGCTAATTATTAAGGTTTTTTTTTTGATACCATATTCTTTTTGTTAGTATTACAGCCCATATTGTGGCCATGGTTAAAAAATTATACGAAATTTTGCATATTTCGGTGCGGTCCGAACTATTTTTAGTCCCGAAATTTCGAGTCACATTCAAACTGATTTTAAAAATAAACTTATATCAATATAAAATCCAACAAATTGTCCACGCATAAAAATTAATGCAATTTAAAATCTCGAAATGAAAAAAAAATGAAACTAATTGCCGGTTTGATGTGTTTACAAAATGTACAGCCCATTTCTCATTACTGATAGGCCATTTTCTCGTCCAGCCAAATGAAGCTCTCCTCGTCTTGAAAGATTTGCAGCCCAACAGGCCTCACAAAGCGACTTACTTGGCAAATCACAAAAAAAACTGGGCTAACCATTTTCAGAAAGAAAAAAACTACTGGGCTGGTCTGTGGTAAACATAAAAGAGATGGTTGTCTAGACAGGCCAGAGTGCCCCGCACAGCCCAGTTGACACCCTGCTTCCGTCTCAAAAACAAATTAGATAAATGCCACTCCAATTATGGCGATTCATAAAAATGCCGCTGCAATTTCCAAACTTTGAAAAATGACACTGCAATTTTTTCAAACTTTGGAAAACGCCACTGCAATTTGCAAACTTTGAAAAACGCCACTCCAGACTTCGGAAAATGCCACTGGAAATGGTATGAAATGGCATTCTTCAAATTTTGGAAATTGCAGTGGCATTTCTCAGAAACACCAGATTTGGAGTGGCATTTATCAAATTAACCCAAAACAAAAATAACTGGCGAGCTGCTGGGTCCCTGCTGTCAGCCGCTCGTTGTGCAATTCTCTCGTTTATTGACTACGTTGACAATGGCATGGGACCCAGATGTCAGAAATCCATTAGGAGGAGCCATTTTTTTTATTGGCTTGAAATAAGGAGGCACTTGCTTGCATACGGCCATGACCTTGGCGGGTCCCTGTTGTCATCCTCTCCACGTACAATCATCTCCTGATTGTGTACGCGTCAACTTGGTAGGCCCACAAGTCAGCCTCTAAACCCGTGGAGGACAAATACAACCCATTTAAAAAAATAACAGCCTATTCCATACGTTCAAATGGAAAGTTCAACATTCAGAGCAAAGTAACAGGCTTGATCCACATATAGAGTATGGAACTTCCACGTTGACAACCATGATAGCCAAGTTAACTATCTGCTCCCACTAATACTCTAGTAGCATACAAGTACTAACTTACTCTTAGCTAACTAGACGATGCCGGCCACCATCTGCGGTACACGCTAAACGCCATCACCGGCGTCCTCCGCCTCGCCTCGAACTTGCCAGAGGTGCGATAGGGCGCGTTGCTCACGCGCGTTGGCCCTTTCCATGCCGGCGTGGTCCACCGAAGCTTCAGCTTCTAAGCGGGAAACCCACTTGACGAGCTGGTAGTAAAAATTGGCGTCGTGAACGCGTGCGTGCCCGACAGCCTCCAGGGCTATTTGCCGGGCGCCGGCCTCCACGTAGTCGGCCCAGTTGCGGGCGCTCTGCTCGCTACTTAGAGCGTCGGTGCGCTGCTGATCCATGTCCCGCTGGCAGTGCAAATCGGCGATACG
Source organism: Secale cereale (assembly GCA_902687465.1). Classification (NCBI taxonomy): domain Eukaryota; kingdom Viridiplantae; phylum Streptophyta; class Magnoliopsida; order Poales; family Poaceae; genus Secale; species Secale cereale. The sequence continues at coordinate 396,126,328 of LR738713.1, forward strand.
CTGCTCCTCCGCCAAGCGATAGCGCTACAACCACTCCTGCTCCTCCGCCAAGCGGTCGAGCTCCAACAAGTCCTCGATCTCTGCATTGCCATCTAAAGACCGATAGAATGCCTCCTCCCTCCGTCTACCTTCCGGTGAAAAATCGAACACTAGTTCCGGCGGTGACCGTCTCCGTCCTCGCCTATCGCGGACGGGCGGGGGCATGGCGGACGTGGCGAGAGCGAGGATAAGTGGCGAGCGACATCGGGTCGGTGGGGGCTTATGAGGATAGGGCGAGTTGGGTCACGGTGCCACCATAGATGGCCGGGAAACAGTACTTATAGGCGGAAGGTAGTGTGGCGGTCATCGAAATTCAATGCATAATTAAGCAGGCATGGCTTAGCGCGCCAGCTTGCCATGGAAAACTAGAGAAACTGAAATTCTGACTATGCCGTCCCGTCCCGTCTGTGCTGGGTCGCACGCGGGCATGACGGTCAAACGAGTGCACTCAAATCATCTCCCTGCTTGTCAATAATGATTCCACGGATTTAAATGGCACGCAACAATTAAAGCACATCTTTTTTTGCATCAGTTAGCTACCTTAATTACGGCCGGCTGCATGCAGGCACTCAAAATCGCTTGCAGCCAGTACGCGGAGCAGCATGCAACGAGTCGCAGCCGAGGGCATTAGTTGATGAACTTTAGCTTGGAGATAAGGCATTTGCGAACTCGAATCATCCAGATGAGGTACTCCCTCCTTGTCAAAAATCATTCTACCACTCATCATCTACCTTGGTTGGTGAGATTTTTGAATTAAGCCCTGCAAACCGAAAAGGACGTAGTACGTGCGTGATACGCTATTTATTTGTGTAGGATCAAGTAGGTCATTTTTTGAATTGAGCCCTGCAAACCAGAAAGGAGGTAGTACGTGCGTGATCCGCTATTTATCCATGTAGGATCAAGTAGGTCGGATGGTGTACGTGTACGATCGCATTAACTGATGAACATTCACTTGGAGATAAGGCATTTGCGAACGTTTTTGCTGGCAGTTTCTTCAGATTCGCGTGGCATTTTCTTCAGAGTAGCTTGTCAGTTTCTTTAGAGGTAGGCATTTTTATTTAAAAAAACTGCCACTTCGGATCTTGCGTCGCAACTAAAACTGCCAGGAGCGCATAAGTAGGCTAGCTAGTGATCGATCAGTAACTTGTAAACACTGAGCGAACAGATATAAGGAACTGTTAATGCATCTCAATGATTTACAGATCATATACAAATATGTAGCTCCAAAAGCAAAGATCGGCCACAACTAAAACCAACTAGTACGATTCCCATACATAAGATCAACATGTTAATGCATCTCAATGATTCACATATCATATACAAATATGTAGCTCCAAAAGCAAAGATTTAGAAAAAATATATGTTCTTCCTACTAACATGGATGCTTCTCTTGGCCAACATTCAGTACAGACTGAAAGACAAATTTGATTGTGAAGTCTACAATTCCTCTTGCAAACGTAAGTGGTTTCACCAACAGCTGGAACCATAAGAATGAACCACACATGATGGAGGAACATCCACTGCGATATGATTTGGTCTTCTCTCGATCACACGGCAAGACTATTTTCGGAATACAAACTTTAACTTAGGCAAAATGATGCCCATTGTATAATCAAACCAAAGCAATGAAGCACCCAGTGTTGGCCAATAAATAGTACATTACTACTTTTCTGCAGTCCAAGAAGTGACTACCAATCTTTTTGTGTCTGTTTTCAAATGGCACTGCATGGAGTGACTATACTATTCTCTTGTGCAGTTCAACCAAAATTGCGGTCACTTTGTGTGTTTGCCAAATAGCAATGGGCAGACATCTTTGTCTGCACAAATATCAAGCAGCTAGTAAACATATACCCCACTGATACGTCTCCAACGTATCTATAACTTTTTATTGTTCCATGCTATTATATTATCCTTCTAGGATGTTTTATGGGTTTTATTATACACTTTTATATTATTTTTGGGACTAACCTATTAACCCAGAGCCCAGTGTCAGTTTCTGTTTTTCTCCTGTTTTAGGGTTTCGCAGAAAAGGAATATCAAACGGAGCCCAATTGACCTGAAAATCAACAGAGATTGTTTTTGGACCAGAAGAAGCCCACGGAGTACCGGGGGAGGACCAGGAGATGCACGGGCTGCCCACGAGGGTGCCCCCCCCTACTGGGCACGCCCCCTGCCTCGTGGATAGCATGTAGCCCCCCTTTACTTGGCCCTGACTCCAACACCTCCTATATATACTGAAACCTCCGGAAAATAACCTAGATCGGGAGTTCCGCCGAAAGCCTCTGTTGCCACCAAAAACCAATCTAGACCCCGTTCCGGCACCCTGTCGGAGGGGGGAACCCTCACCGGTGTCTATCTTCATCATCCCGGCACTCTCCATGACGAGGAGGGAGTAGTCCACCCTCGGGGCTGAGGGTATGTATCAGTAGCTATGTGTTTGATCTCTCTCTCTCTCGTGTTCTTGAGATGGCACGATTTTGATGTATCGCGAGCTTTGCTATTCTAGTTGGATCTTATAATGCTTCTCCCCCTCTACTCTCTTGTAATGGATTTAGTTTTCCCTTTGAAGTTATCTTATCGGATTGAGTCTTTAAAGATTTGAGAACACTTGATGTATGCCTTGCACGTGCTTATGTGTGGTGACAATGGGATATCATGTGATCTACTTGATGTATGTTTTGGTGATCAACTTGCGGGTTTCGTGACCTTGGGAATCTATGCATAGGGGTTGGCACACGTTTTCGTCTTGACTCTCCGGTAGAAACTTTGGGGCACTCTTTGAAGTTCTATGTGTTGGCTGAATAGATGTTTCTCAGATTGTGTGATGCATATCGTATAATCATACCCACGGATACTTGAGGTGACATTGGAGTATCTAGGTGACATTAGGGTTTTGATTGATTTGTGTCTTAAGGTGTTATTCTAGTATGAACTCTACGATAGATTAAACGTCATTATGGACTCTTGAATAGATCGATCAGAAAGAGTAACTTTGAGGAGGTTTCGTACCCTACCATAATCTCTTTGTTTGTTCTCCGCTATTAGTGACTTTGGAGTGACTCTTTGTTGCATGTTGAGGGCTAGTAATATGATCCAATTATGTTATTATTGTTGATATAACTTGCACTAGTGAAAGTATGAACCCTAGGCCATGTCTCCTATCATTGCAACACAATTTATGCTCCCTTTTACCACTTGTTGCATTGCTGTTTTTATATTTTCAGATTACAAAAACCCATATCTACCATCCATATTGCACTTGTATCACCATCTCTTCGCCAAACTAGTGCAGCTATACAATTTACCATTGTATTGGGTGTGTTGGGGACACAAGAGACTCTTTGTTATTTGGTTGCAGGGTTGTTTGAGAGAGACCATCTTCATACTACGCCTCCCACGGATTGATAAACCTTACGCATCCACTTGAGGGAAATTTGCTATTGTTCTACAAACCTCTACACTTGGAGGCCCAACAACGTCTACAAGAAGAAGGTTGTGTAGTAGACATCAAGCTCTTTTCTGGCGCCGTTGCCGGGGAGGCTAGGTAAGGGGCACTAACACCCTATCAACTAAGCTCTTTTCTGGCGCCGTTGCCGGGGAGGTTAGTGCTTGAAGGTATATCTTTAGATCTTGCAATCGAATCTTTTAGTTTCTTGTTTTATCACTAGTTTCGTTTATAAAAGAAAAACTACAAAAAATGGAATTAAGGTTACCTCATATGCTTCATCCTTTTAATATCTTTCATGAAAATGATGGGAAGGAAAATTGTGCTCAAGTACTAGAAGAAGAATTACATAGAATGCTTGGCATTAAATATGTGCATGATGAGCATGATTGCAATGTTGTTAGTATGAATTCTTTGAATACCAATGATGCTAATGATATGCAAATCCACAAGCTTGGGGAAGCTATGTTTGATGAAGATGATATTTTTAGCCCCCCAAGTTTTGATGATAATATTTATTATGATGAAAGCATGCCTCCTATTTATGATGATTATATTTATGAAAGTGGACTTGGAGAGGTCATGACTTTATTTAGTGATGAATCCACTATTTTGAAGAGGTTCCAATTGATTATGAGAACAAAGTTGCTATCTATGATGATTATTGTGATGACTTGTATGCTATTAATAATAATGATGACCATGAAACTTGTCATCATGATTTTAGTTTTCAATTGGATTATGCTTCACATGATAGTTATTTTGTTGAGTTTGCTCCCACTACTATGAATGAGAAGAATTTTGCTTATGTGGAGAGTAGTAAAATTTCTATGCAAGTAGATCATGAAAAGAATGCTTTATGTGCTGGTTATATTGTCGAAGTCATTCATGATGCTACTGAAAATTATTATGAGAGAGGATCATATGCTTCTACATATTGCAATAATATCAAGTTTCCTCTCTATGTGCTTAAAGTTTTGAAGTTATGCTTGTTTTCCCTTCCTATGCTAGTTGATTATCGTTCCCATAAGTTGTTTGCTCACAAAATCCCTATGCATAGGAAGTGGGTTAGACTTAAATGTGCTATTCATATGCTTCATGATGCTCCCGTTATGTTTCAATTCTTATCTTTTATGTGAGCATCATTATGCCTAGCTAGGGGTGTAAAACGATAGCGCTTGTTCGGAGGCAACCCAACTTTATTTTATTTTATTTGCTTTTGCTTCTGTTTAGGAATAAATTTTGCATCTAGCTTATGTTTAGATGTGGTTGTGTGTTTTAATTAGTGTTTGTGCCAAGTAGAACCTTTGGGAAGACTTGTGTGAAGTTTATATGATCTTGCTGTGAAAAACAGAATCGTTAGCGCTCGCTAGAATGGTCACCAGATTTTACTGGAGTGCGCTATTTAGTTGATTCTTTTTGCAGATAATTAGTAGACAAATTACTCACGTTTACCAATTTATTTAAAAAAAATGGAGTTACAAAAGTATGTGAAAGTTACAGATTACTACAGACTGTTCTGTTTTTGACAGATTCTGTTTTCCATGTGTTGTTTGCTTATTTCAATGCATCTATAAGTAGTATTGGGAGGTATGAACCATAGAAAAGTTGGAATACAATAGGTTTAACAGCAATATAAACAAAGAATGAATTCATTGTAGTACCTTTGAGTAGTGGTTTGCTTTCTTATACTAACGGAGCTCACGAGATTTTTGACTAAGCTTTGTGTTGTGAAGTTTTCAAGTTTTGAGTATTGCTTTGATGGACTATGGAACAAAGAGTGGCAAGAGCCTAAGCTTGGGTATGCCCAAGGCACCCCAAGGTAAAATTCAAGGACAACCAAAATCCTAAGCTTGGGGATGCCCCGGGAAGGCATCCCCTCTTTCGTCTTCGTCTATCGGTAACTTTACTCGATGCTATATTTTTACTCACCACATGATATGTGTTTTGCTTGGAGCGTCAATTTATTTTATTTTGTTTTGCTTGTTGTTTGAATAAAATACCAAGATCTGAAATTCTTAAATGTTAGAGAGTCTTCACATAGTTACATAATTATTCAACTACTCATTGATCTTCACTTATATCTTTTGGAGTAGTTTGTCATTTTCTCAAGTGCTTCACTTATATCTTTTAGAGCACGGCGGTGGTTTTATTTTGAAGAAATAGATGAACTCTCATGCTTCACTTATATACTTTTGAGAGTCTATTAAAACAGCATGGTAATGTGCTTTGGCTATAAAACTAGCCTTCACATGATAGACATCCAAGATCAATGTAGTAAAAAATTTCATACTAAGTGCATTCAATATGATGAGAAGTTGGATGCTTGATAATTGTTTTGAGATATGAGGATAGTGATATTAGAGTCATGCTAGTGGAGTTATTATGAAATTGAGAAATACTTGTGTTAAAGTTGGTGATTCCCGTAGCATGCACGTATGGTGAACCGCTATGTGACGAAGTTAGAGCATGAGGTATTTGTAGAGTGTCAACCTTTGTGTGGAGGTCGGGGGCGCGCGATGGTTAACTCCTACCAACCTCCCCCCTAGGAGCATGCGTTGATTGCTTTGTTTTGATGACTCGTAAATTTTTGCAATAAGTATATGAGTTTTTATGACTAATGTTGAGTCCATGGATTATACGCACTCTCACCCTTCCACCATTGCTAACCTCTCTTGTACCGCGCAACTTTCGCCGGTACCATACACCCACTATATATCCTTCCTCAAAACAGCCATCATATATCTTCCTCAAAACAGCCACCATACCTACCTATCATGTCATTTCCATAGCCATTCCGAGATATATTTCCATGCAACTTTCCACCGTTTTGTTCATATGACACGCTTCATATTGTCATATTGCCATGCATGATCATGTAGTTGGCATCGTATTCGTGGCAAAGCCACCATGCATAATTTTTCATACATGTCACTCTTGTTTCATTGCATATCCCGGTACACCGCCGGAGGCATTCATATAGAGTCATACTTTGTTCTAGTATCGAGTTGTAATTCAATGAAAGTGTGATGATCATCATTATTAGAGCATTGTCCCATGTGAGGAAAGGCTAAATCAAGAAAGCCCCTCGAAAAGAAAAAAAAGAAAGGAAAAAGAAGAAAAAAAGAAGAAGAAGGAAAGGCCAAAGAAAAAAGAAAGGCCCAAAAAAAAAGAAAAAAAAGAAAAAGGGACAATTGCTACTATCTTTTTCCAGACTTGTGCCTCAAAGTAGCACCATGTTCTTCATGATAGAGAGTCTCATGTTTAGTCACTTTCATATACTAGTGGGAATTTTCATTATAGAACTTGGCTTGTATATTCCAACGATGGGCTTCCTCAAATGCCCTAGGTCTTCGTGAGCAAGCAAGTTGGATGCACACCCACTTAGTTTCTTTTGTTGAGCTTTCAAGATGCACACCCACTTAGCTTCTTTTGTTGAGCTTTCATACATTTTTAGCTCTAGTGCATCCGCTGCATGGCAATCCCTACTCACTCACATTGATATCTATTGATGGGCATCTCCATAGCCCGTTGATACGCCTAGTCGATGTGAGACTATCTCCCTCCTTTTTGTCTTCTCCAAAACCACCATTCTATTCCACCCATAGTGCTATGTCCATGGCTCACGCTCATGTATTGCGTGAAAGTTGAATGGTTTGAAAGAATAGAGTATGAAAACAAGTGCTTGGCTGAAACCGGGGTTGTGCATGATATGAATATTTTGTGTGATGAAGAGGGAGCATAGCCAGACTATATGATTTTGTAGGGATAACTTTCTTTAGCCATAGTATTCTGAGAAGACATGATTGCTTTGTTAGTATGCTTGAAGTATTATTATTTCTTATGTCAATATAGACTTTTGTCTTGAATCTTTCGGATCTGAACATTCATGCCACAATAAAGAAAATTACATTGAAAATTATATTAGGTAGCATTCAACATCAAAAATTCTGTTTTTATCATTTACCTACTCGAGGACGAGCAGGAATTAAGCTTGGGGATGCTGATACGTCTCCAACGTATCTATAATTTTTTATTGTTCCATGTTATTATATTATCCTTCTAGGATGTTTTATGGGCTTTATTATACACTTTTATATTATTTTTGGGACTAACCTATTAACCCAAAGCCCGGTGCCAGTTTCTGCTTTTCTCCTGTTTTAGGGTTTCACAGAAAAGGAATATCAACCAGAGCCCAATTGACCTGAAAATCAACGGAGATTGTTCTGGGACCAGAAGAAGCCCACGGAGTACCGGGGGAGGACCAGGAGATGCATGGGCTGCCCACGAGGGTGGGGGGCGCGCCCCCCTACTAGGCGCGCCCTCCTACCTCATGGACAGCCCGTAGCCCCCCTTTACTTGGCCCCGACTACTGAAACCTCCGGAAAATAACCTAGATCAGGAGTTCCGTCGCCGGAAGCCTCTGTTGCCACCAAAAACCAATCTAGACCCCGTTTCGGCACCCTACCGGAGGGGGGAACCCTCACCGGTGGCTATCTTCATCATCCCGGCGCTCTCCATGATGAGGAGGGAGTAGTCAACCCTCGGGGCTGAGGGTATGTATCAGTAGCCATGTGTTTGATCTCTCTCTCTCTCTCGTGTTCTTGAGATGGCACGATCTTGATGTATCGTGAGCTTTGCTATTCTAGTTGGATCTTATAACGCTTCTCCCCCTCTACTCTCTTGTAATGGATTGAGTTTTCCCTTTGAAGTTATCTTATTGGATTGAGTCTTTAAAGATTTGAGAAAACTTGATGTATGCCTTGCACGTGCTTATCTGTGGTGACAATGGGATATCATGTGATCTACTTGATGTATGTTTTGGTGATCAACTTGCGGGTTCCGTGACCTTGGGAATCTATGCATAGGGGTTGGCACACGTTTTCGTCTTGACTCTCCGGTAGAAACTTTGGGGCACTCTTTGAAGTTCTATGTGTTGGTTGAATAGATGTTTCTGAGATTGTGTGATGCATATCGTATAATCATACCCACGGATACTTGAGGTGACATTGGAGTATCTAGGTGACATTAGGGTTTTGATTGATTTGTGTCTTAAGGTGTTATTCTAGTACGAACTCTATGATAGATTGAACGTTACTACGGACTCTTGAATAGATCGATCAGAAAGAATAACTTTGAGATGGTTTCGTACCCTACCATAATCTCTTCATTTGTTCTCCGCTATTGGTGACTTTGGAGTGACTCTTTGTTGATGTTGAGGGCTAGTAATATGATCCAATTATGTTATTATTGTTGAGAGAACTTGCACTAGTGAAAGTATGAACCCTAGGCCTTGTCTCCTATCATTGCAACACCGTTTATGCTCACTTTTACCACTTGCTACCTTGCTGTTTTTATATTTTCATATTACAAAAACCTATATCTACCATCCATATTGCACTTGTATCACCATCTCTTCGCCGAACTAGTGCACCTATACAATTTACCATTGTATTGGGTGTGTTGGGGACACAAGAGACTCTTTGTTATTTGGTTGCAGGGTTATTTGAGAGAGACCATCTTCATCCTACGCCTCCCACTGATTGATAAACCTTAGGTCATCCACTTGAGGGAAATTTGCACTTGGAGGCCCAACAACGTCTACAAGAAGAAGGTTGTGTAGTAGACATCACCCATTTTGTATTTTTGGTTTAAACATGTCTCTTCCGCTTAGCATTATGTTTTGCACTGGACAATTTGATACAGTCATGTTTTGCCCTGGACAATTTCATACTGAATTGATTTGCTTGTTCAGAGCAGAAATATAGCGCCTATTCTTCATCAGACCAAGGACATCCATGTTCGCAGTGATGGAAGAGGTGAAATCGATACAACCGAAATTGAGCATCCAATCATTGATACATGTCATGCACCTCCAATGTAGGTCCACCCTGCCAATAAATTCACATGCAAACCACTAGTATTACTATCTAATGACAGTACAAAAGGAGTAGCAAGATAGTAGCAAACTATGTACCTTCTTAATGAACAGCTCATAGTGCCACCAATTGGACATAAAGGTTTGGAAGAAAACATGCTCCTAATGTTAAACTAGTTGGACTTTTTGTGCAGTTCCACTAAAATCGAGCATCCTTGTTTGCATAGATATTGAAAGTGTGATTACTATAAAAGTGGCACTAGTTGAAGCATAGACTCACAAATATAAGCATTCCAATTTCTTAATGGTAAAAGGTTTCTATAAGCTCTAGCACTGGAAGATTTCCATAAGCTCTAGCACTGGAAGATTTCTATAAGAATTAACAATACAAAATGTAAAGGTAACAAGTTTCAGCATTGGTATACTAGCTGTGCAAGAGCATTAAACCAAATACAAAAGTCTGAAGATAACTAGCATTTTTAACTAATGACAGTATTAAAAAATTGCAAACCATGTACCTTCAAGGTAAATATCATTTCGAACTTGGGTGAACATGAAAAATTGCTATCCCAATCTTAAGAAAGGTGTGGCTAGCTTTACAGGTAGTATTTGAGTGAACTCTACACCCTCTGTACCAATGCTGAAACTTGTTGCACAGCTAGTATACCAATGTTGAAACTTGTTGCTCTGGAAAAGCTTGCCACACCTTATATATGTCGATACGCTAATGCAACACCATTCAAATAGTACATATATACACTAATCCAGTGGCTAGTGGAATAGTGGAGTAATTTTTTTATTACGGGGTAGAGTATAATGGTTTTACTGAACTGATCTCCATAAGCTAGCACTTGAAGATTTCTATAAGCATTAACAATACAAAATGTAAAGGTAACAAGTTTCAGCATTGGTATACTAGCTGGCAACAACATTAAACCAAATACAAAAGTCTGAAGGTAACTAGCATTATGAACTAATGATAGTATTATTTTTTTGCAAACCATGTACCTTGAAGGTATATATCATTTCGAACTCGAGAGGACCTGAAAATTGCTATCCCAATCTTTATAGTCGATTAAACATAAAACTTGACCAACCGAATCAAAGAAAACAGTCGGATAAGGAGGTGCCCACTCTTGATCTTTCCTCTTGTCTTCATAATTTTTTGTGCAGTTTAACCAAAATAAAAGGACATCAGCGCCTTGGGATTTTGGTGACACTGTACAAAAAATTTGACTTATCTCATGAAAGTGAGGTAGGTAATCTATAAGCATTAACAGTGCAAAAATCTGAAGGTAGTAACAAGTTTCATCGTTGGTATACTGGTTGTGCAACAACATTAGAATGCCTTAGCTGAAAAATCTTTAATACATCCACAATCAACAGCTAACCCTGAAATAATCCAGAGACATTAAATGACATTGCTTAAATTTATCAGTGGCATTAGACTGAGTGAGGCATTAGTTAAATGTGGCATCACTTTAGCAGTAGCATTGGTTTACTTTATCGCTGGCGTTATACTAACAGCAAAAAAATGGCAATAAGAGCATGGGAGACCCATTCGGACAGTGGGCGCACCAGTACGATGTACCTCCATGGACGCATAGAGTGGTGAGGGAGGTATGGTTGCCCAGAGCAACAAATATCCAGGCAACATATGTGGATTACGTCCCATTTTTGTTATGTTCAGCCACCTTTTTCCTATGTGAGGACAACAAACCAATCGACCTAGTCATTCTCTATTGCGTTGTCATGCCTTTCTACCCTTCTTCAACCAAGAGACACGAGACTCGTTCCTTAACTACTGATTTTCCCCTTTTCAATCTAGATGTGGGTTCGATGCCTACTCTCTTGGACAGTACAGTCTCCCTTCCTTTCCTTATTCAACCCAGACATGGATTAGTCTACATGAAGTAGGGTTTCCTTTAATAGTGCAAATTAAGGTTTTCGTCTGCTTGACCAGCAGAGCAGAGGATAGCAAATTGGGAAGATGGTGGAGTGGAAAAAGATCCACATGCAGCAACGTGGCAGATGGGGCAATAGAACAAGGGTATGGTTCAAAAAGAGGTAGCATACCTGAGGGTCGGCGGGAAGTGGCTTCGCTCGTGGTCATCGTCCTCCGCATGCACTACGGCAGCGAGCTTGGGGATGGAGGCCATCCCGCGCGGGCGCTAGGTCTGAGAGGACGGCCTTGTCGTCAGTGCGTGACCTCGCTTGCCGACGACGAGTGCGTCAACGCTGCACGTCCTTTTCTTCCCCGGTGGATCTGTGACCACCGGTGAGGAGGGAGAGAGAGGCCGTCTTTTTTAGATCTGGAGAGAGGGTGATAGTGTGAGAAGCAAGTGGGCAGCCCTTAGCAAGAAAGCTCTAAAGATCCAGCCTATATATCTTTTTTATACTACTAGTACTAGAGGTGGAGTAGTGGTAGAGTAGTTTATATTTTCTCTGCAAACAGTACTAGTTAGTCGTGCTTCAAAACTGAACGGCACGCCATTAAAAAAATAAAGGTAGATAACTAATGCGGCACCTCGGGCCAACGCGGCCAGATCGCATTTTGCACGAAAAATTACACACCATGTTTTGTTGACATGTGGTCCCGTGTACCAGATGAATGACTCCAAGTTCGACCACCGTGATGCTAGGTGCGAGCCGAGGAACACTGTTGGAGAGACCCCCATCATAATTTTCCTACATTGGTCGTTTGATTCATAGGATAGAATGCTATAGGATTTTTTCCCTATGTAATCATGTTTTAGTTGGCAATCTAGCATCTACTCCAACTTTTGTTTCACTTCCTTTGATCCTACGAAGAGAGTACTTGCTCTAAATGATGTGCCGCTGCAAGAGCCGCCTATATTAATTAACCATGCTCTAAAAAGGTGGACCAGCTTTGGCTAATAGTAGTGCTGTAGGTTAGTAGGTGACCTTGCGCTTGGCTCTTCTCCTCTTCCGGAAGTTGAACAATAATGATGGTACTACTTCTGGCAATCTGACACAAAATGAATTGTTGCACGTCCACCGCTTATAAGCAAAAGTTTCTCCTTGTGCTGCGAGCCACCGCGCACGCGTTGGCGAGGGAGAAGGCGTAGTAAGCAAGTTTCTCGTCGTTCTGCGAGTTGACGGGACACATCAAAGTTACGTACTCTGTCATTAGTACTCTCTTCAAATATATTTTTATTAGTACTCTCTTCAAAAAGGGTCGACCATGTCCATGGCTACCATCCCGTTCTCTGTCATTGAGTACATGCACTATTCACGCGCCATCGAGGAGAAAAAGTATTGCGTAGTACTAGGTACCATCGAAGTGCACGACTCACTTACACACTGCATATCTCCATTTTCTTGCATGACACGCCACCTTGATGCTAGATGTCCCGCGTGTCATGGAGGCATATAGTATGATTTTGTAAAGTGGAGGCATATAGATGTCCCGCGTGCCGGCAACAGGATGAACAATGTTGAGTAACGTGATTGTATTCGGAAACATAGGTTAGACTAGGAAATATTCTGGCTTGCCTTGTACTCCAAGTAGATCATGTACTCCTATATATATGCCCACGAGGCTCAAGCAATACAACAACTATTCCACCAAACCTCTCTGTCTCCCTTCTAACAAACAAAGCTCATGTCTTAAATGAAAGAGTGGGAGAACATAGATTCCCGAAGACCAAGAAGGAGCTACAAACCTCAGGGTGGAGCATCTACACACCATGTTTCGTTGACATGTGGTCCCGTTCCAACATGTCAGTGAGACGACGGTGAGTCCTTTTGTACAATTTTCGAAAGGACGTGTAGGCCGGGGCGCCTCTTCGTGTATCGTGGCAAACTGGCAACCGTCCACCGACTCTTCGCCTTTTCCTCTCGATTTGGAATTGTTGTTGCACGCTCTTCCTTCCTCCTCCATTTGCCTTCACCCTTCCTTCTACCATTGTTCCATCGTCTTCTCCATGGAGGGAACAAGCCGGAAACGACCCCATTATTCTCGCCCCGATCTGAATGATGACGTGGTGGGGGAACTCATTGATCAGTGCAACGTCATCACCTCGGCTAGAATTGCAGGTTCGTTCAAGAACATTCTTGACTCAACTAATAAGATCATTACAAGGAACCCAAGGGTCCAGGAGCGGTTTGATCTCCCCTATGTTCTTCGCCGTGATCCTGCTCACCGGTGCGGGGACGAGGGAAGCCTCGCCTTGTGCAAGTTGATGCCGCTTGATAATTGCGAGTGGGAACTTGTGAATGTGTACACTCGTCAGCGGATTCCACTTCCGAAAATCTCCGAGTGCCCTGAGGTTGAGCACACAGATGATCGTCGTACATTCAAATATGGTCATGGTGACTGTCGTCTACATAAGATAGCAATTTCTCGAGTTCCCAGCCACTCTTGGGATTACAAGAACTATAATGTTGTTGCTATATTCGACAAGTTTGTTGCCGTCCTTCGTGGTTTGACTGGATGGATATTGCTCAAAAATCAGTTTCTATACCCGGATGTGTACTGTGATGCAATTGAAGACGAGAGGCTTGTGTTTGCTGCCACCACTCGTGGCACTGTTTTTGCATGGGATCCTGATTGTTTCGGTACGTTTGTCTTCCACCGTAATTATAATTGTTTCCTCCACATGCATGCGAGTTAGCAAGTTTCCCTTCTCTACTAATTAACCTTCTTCTTGTGTTTCCAAGGTCCTGTGAACATTCCACCACCTATACTTGAAAAAATTTATAACCAAGGGGGATATGACGATGGTGATGATCACGAGCATGAGGACGAGCAGGGCCCATATGCTCACTTGCGGCTGGCAACTAATTCCAATGGATCACCACTTCTTTTCTATATACAGCCCACTGCTGATGTTACTACTGAGGGATCAGGTGTTGTCTCCCATGGTCACACTCTCCGGACCTATTCCAACACCCGTTGCATGGTATTCAGTATGGATACTAGTGTGCTAGCGCCAAGACCTTCTCCGTGGTACAATATTGATAGTCTTGGAGCAAACTCGCTCTTCCGTGGACAAAACTATCCAATGATGGTCAAAGGCGATCCAACTGCTGTTGACACAATGTTACTACCATTTATGAGAAGCAATTGTATCTATACGTCGGACATTGCGGTGGCTCCATACCCTGGTCGTGATATAGTAGGCCGCTTCAGCCTGGATGATCAGTCCTGCGTTGGTCGCGAGATTGACACTAGCCGGCCCTTCCCAGAGAATCACTTGTTGTTCAAAGCAAGCGTTTCCAACGCCGAGGATTGGTTGAGTTGAAGTTCATTTCATTGCTTGTTATTTGTTGTGTGATGAAAACTTTAGTATTTATAATGTATCCTCGTTATCGTTGTGGGTTGATGCCCTGTGTAGGTAATAAAATGATATGCCTGTGATAAACTTACTAAATTTATGAATGGCTTTCGAGTCGCTTCTCTGAGTGGGTGCTGCGACGAGGAAAAAATATTTTCCGAATACATAATTGTACGTGCATTGCAACAGGTTATCGGATGAGGCCAATCAACAATAGTACACTATTTGTACTAGCTTCACATGCTGCACTATCTCTATGTCTACGTACGTAATACAACAAGTTTTAAACTTGAGACCAACCACCCATCCTCACAAAGAACACTTTTTAACCTAGCACAGACTCCAGGAAATTTGGCCACAGTGTGAGGTGGGCCATATGTTAACCAGCACCTCGAATCCTCGATACTACTACTATAAGTAGTAGGAGTAGTAGGGAGGCATGGGCCAGAACAAGTATTCACGTCCAGGAGTACGACACACGCCACCAGCACCACTTCCATCTGACACCATATTTGTTGGAGTCCGTGCTACAGCAATCTCTTCAACCTCGTTGTTTCTCTAACTCAGCCATCGCGCGGCGGCGAGGTGGGGGTTTGTCAA
This sequence comes from Secale cereale, assembly GCA_902687465.1. Taxonomy (NCBI): domain Eukaryota; kingdom Viridiplantae; phylum Streptophyta; class Magnoliopsida; order Poales; family Poaceae; genus Secale; species Secale cereale. Next base: position 396,141,590 of record LR738713.1, read on the forward strand.
TAGTGGGTTTCCTCAACTGCGGTCCCACTTGTAAGGCCAACTCCAACGCACGACCCCAAACGGACCTTCATTTTGCCCGGATTCTCTCCATTTGGGTAGGGCAATGGGGTCATGTCCGGGCCATTTCTCGGATGCGGTGGCCGTGCACCGAACGTGTGGACGCATCCCGGCCGCGTACATTTTTCTTTGAAAACACATATTTTTTTTTCATCATTGATTTTTTGGTACATGGAAATACATCACCAAAATTTTGACTAGAAAAACAAGAACCACAAGAATACATTTTAGAAGATATCCAACTTCCATAACTGCTCCTGTAAGTTGGATTAGTGCCTTCTTGATACATTCATTGTTGATCTGCGGAGGCTCGATCCTGCGTGCTTCTTTGTTCTTCGAGTGTAAAGAAGTAGACGTGTGTAGCCTCTATTCTATCAACAAGTGCACTAGTCTCATCTCTAGCCTCTATGCTAGCTAAAAGTGCTAGAACATCTACTAAATTGCGCTCTATCAATATATCGTTGTACTCTTCTTCCCAATACCAAAACTTGAATCCATTCTACACAATAAAATTTTAAGTTAGCACAACTAGTCTAATCCGAGAGCACAACCGAAGATTTGGTCAAGTTCTTCCTCCTTTTGTCGACACGTGGGACATCCAGCATCCACGTCGTGTCATGCAAGAAAATAGAGTGGTAGTTGAAGCCACGTGATGTGCATCTTGGATTAAACTGTAAATAGAATCTTACTACTCTCGAGTAACTCCAGAAGCGGCCACCGAAGATCTTTATTGGATTTGTTTTTCATCACCAGCACGTCGAGGTGAAAGATGTGCAGGTTCAGTGGGTCCTCTTGCGTCTTCACTGACATGTGGGACCGCATATGAGCAAACAGACGATGGGCTTTGCGCGTCTTCTGGCTGGCTGAGAAGATAGATATATGATGGGCCATAACTAGCATTCATGTCTAGCAGTATGACACACGCCACCCACACAAGTCCCATCCGACACCAATTTTCTTGGAGTCCGTGCTACAGCCATCTCTTCTCCCTCCTGTTTTCTCAGCCATCGCACGATGGGCGGGTGTAAGGGCATATTTCTCCTAAGTAGTTTTGGTGATTGATGACAATACATTTGCGGACTAATCGTGTGCATTAAGCATTTCAGAGATCTCCCGGTTTGGCACGAGATGATTTGGTGCCCCTCGAAGCTTGTCGAATACGGTGTTTCTTTTCGGTTCTTTTCGGTGGATTTGAGTCATAGGAAAGCCGTATTATTAAGAGGGGGTCCGCCTCGGAAAGGTTAGGGAGGAATCAACACGTACACATCTTTTCCTTTGCACCACCTTTCCTTTGTTTCAATGGAGCCTCTTTCCTTCTATCTTTTTCTTGCCATCAGTAAGGGTGCCAATATGTAGAAGTCATGTGACCCGCGGTAGTACCGCTCAAGGGAGCGGTAGTACCGCACAGGCCCACGGTAGTACCGCTCCCTAGAGCGGTAGTACCGCAGGCTTGCAGTAGTAGGAGCGGATGTAATTTTTTACATCCACCCTAGCGCGGTAGTACCGCCCCTGATGTGCGGTAGTACCGCGAGGCACTGCGGTAGTACCGCTCTCCTCTGCGGTAGTACCGTAAGTGTCGGTCACAGTTTTAACACATGCGGCAGTAGGTGCGGATGTAATTTTTTACATCCGCTCCTACGCGGTAGTACCACGCCTCCTGCACGGTAGTACCGTGTCGGACTTTTGCGCATTATTTATCGAAGCGGAAGTACCCATAGAAGTTATTTTTATACTACCGTGGTCTGGCCCATACCTCTACGTAACTGCACTACGGTAGTACCGCAGGTCCCTGCGGTAGTACCGCAAGGAACTGCGGTAGTACCGCAAGGCACTGCGGTAGTACCGCCCCAAAGGAGCGGTAGTACCGCAGGTCGCAGAGCACTTATTGCTCAACGGTCGGATCCCCTTCTCCACTATATAAGGGAGTCTTCTTCTCCACGAAGACCTAGCTCTTCCTCCTCAAAAAGCTCCATTGTTGCTCAAAGCTCCATTTCCGCCCGATCTCTCTTCCTAGCCAATCAAACTTGTTGATTTCCTCGGGATTGCTTGAGAAGGCATCGATCTACACTTCCACCAAGAGATATTTGATTTCCCCCACTAATCCCTTGCGGATCTTGCTACTCTTGGGTGTTTGAGCACCATAGACGGTTGAGGTCACCTCGGAGCCATATTCCATTGTGGTGAAGCTTCGTGGTGTCGTTGGGAGCCTCCAATTCGGTTGTGGAGAGAGCCCCAACCTTGTTTGTAAAGGTTCGGTTGTCGCCTTCAAGGGCACCACTAGTGGAATCACGGCACCTTGCATTGTGTGAGGGCGTGAGGAGAATACGGTGGCCCTAGTGGCTTCTTGGGGAGCATTGTGCCTCCACACCGCTCCAACGGAGACGTACTTCCTCTCAAAGGGAAGGAACTTCGGTAACACATCCTCGTCTTCACCGACTCCACTTGTGGTTATTTCTTCCCTTTACTTGTGCAAGCTTTCCTTGTTTACCTTAGCTAGCTTGCTTGTGAGGTTGTTATATTTGCTTCCGATAAGTTGTCACCCTAGTTGCATATCTAGACAATTTACTTTTTTGCTTAATTTAAATTGGTTAACAAAAGCTAAGAATTGTTAGTTGCCTATTCACCCCCCCTCTAGTCAACCATATCGATCCTTTCAATTGGTATCAGAGCCTCGTCTCTTTATAAGGACTTTACCATCCAAAGAGTATGGGTGACAACGTAGTCGAGACGGAGGGACACTCCGGTGGAACTCCGTCCTTGCCTACGTCCGATGGGGGAGCCTCGGTCTCTCGTGAGGAGTTCAATGTGGCGATGGTCATATTGAAAGAATCACTAGCGACCGAGGTCAAAGGCATGTTTAAGGAATTGCTTGAGGGTCTTAAATTATCCACCACACCGTTGGAAGTGGTTCGTCCCGCTACCAACGTGTCAGAGGCTACTCCCGACAAGGGAGAAGCTAGTAGTGAGCAATCCCCGGTTACTAAGAATGGGAGTGGGATTTTTGCCCACTTCGCTCCTCCTACCCACTATGGAGGACCCGTTCCTACTCCACATTTAAATTCCGTTGGGCCTCCTCCTAAGTTTGTGAAAAATTCTGATTTTGCTACTTGGATATTTCGCTTTAGACGTCATTTAAATCATTGTTCTACTAATCTTTGGAGAATCATTGAGCAAGGTTTCTACCCACATGATCCCGACAACTTAACTCCGAGAGAAGCTGCGGATCATCAACTCAACGAGTCCGTTCTTTGCATACTTCAAGATGCTATCCCTCCCGAAGACATTGCACATCTTCGACCCTTCACCGTGGCCAAGGAAGCATGGGAGCATGTTGGCTCCATGTACAAGGGGAGCGCTAGCATTCAACGCTCTAACTATGAAGTTGTGCAAGATGAAGCCGATAAGTTTGCTATGATCGAAGATGAAGATCCCCGCGAACTTTATCGAAGATTAACCACTCTTGCGGTTTCACTTCAAGATCATGGGAGCAAGGACACAGATGACAATTGGATCAAGCGCAAGTTTCTCAAGGCCATGATGCCTTACCACAAGGCCATGTCCTCCGTCATCCGCCAAAGACCGGACTTCCACACTTTATCTTCAAATGAAGTGTTGGATGAGTTCGTTTCCATGAGGATCTTGGACAAGACCGCCGACAATGCGGTTTAAGAGCTCAACGATCAAAGAAGCCTAACCTTGCCTTAAAAGCCAAGGCTTGTGTGGAAGAAGAGGAGGAAGAGGATGACGATGAGTGTAGCCCCAGGACACCAAATATGCCTATCATGAGCACATGGCTCTTGCTTCATGGCAATTTTGGGGCAACAAGAAGAACTCAAGGCCCAACTTCAACAAGAACAACTCAGGTGGCAACAAGGGCAAGCAACGAGTGAGGAGATGCTTCAACTGTGGAAATGTGAGCCACTTTGTTGTAGATTGCCCATATGAGAAAAGAGAAGCTATGGAGGCAAGCTTATCCGAAAGGACAAGGCCAAGTCTTATCCCAACAAGAACAACCTCAACAAGAAGACCCCTCCCAAAGGATTGGTAGCTCAAGAAGAATATGTTGATGATGATGATGATGATGAAGATGATGAGGTGGTCACCATGGCCACAATTGCTATTGCTACTACTCCACGCTCATCTCTCTTCGACTCACCAAATAAGAACATCACCACCAAGTGTCTCATGGCTAAGGGCACCAACAAGGTAACTCCCAACATCAACACTACCATCACCTCTAATCCTTCATTGACGGATTGTATTGATGAGAGTGAGGAGGCAGAGGAGGAAAAGAATGAATTTCAGTTGTTTATGAGCAAACTCAAGGGCAAACCCAAGAAGCACTTCGTTGCTCTCTTGGAACAACTCGGTGAGGCCAATGACATGATCGAGGCTCACGAGGAGACCATTCTTAAAATGGAAGGACATAGTCGAGACTATGCTGATGAGATATCGAATCTCTCTAATGCTCTAGAGGAAGAGTGTGGTCTTCGTTTGGCTCTTGAGGAGTCACACAACGATGATCATGCTAAATTAAAGAAAGATCTCGATCATGCTTTAGTTGTCTCTCGTATGATTAATTCCGAGAAGGCAAAACATGTGGTTGACCATGCTAGACTCAAGGAGGAGTTTGTTACACTTGAAAAGGCTCACAAGGCCTTGAAAGGTGTACATGCTTCTCTCAAAGAGTCTCATGATCAACTCCAAGTTTCGCTAACCAAGGAGAAAGCTATCTTTCCTCGCATGGTGTTGATTGATAATGCAAATGCTACTAACCCATGTTGCGAGCATGTGCATCTTGTTAAAGAGAATTTCAAGTTGAAGAAGCAACTTGAGAAAGGCCTTGTGACATGTATACAAGGTGAGAAGAACCTCAACGATCTTTTGAGCAATCAAAAGGAGGTTGTGGCAAAGGAAGGAATTGGGTTTGCTCCCAAGACCAAGAAGAAGAAGAACGAAAAGACCAAGCAACCTCCTCCTCTCAAACAAACATTTATGAAAGAGGGAGAGGGTGCCTCTAAGAAGAATAACAATGTGAAAAGTGGTGGAGTCAAGAAAAACCCTACCATGCCATCAAACTTAGTCGGCGACTTTAATCCTTCATATGTTTTATGCCGTGCTAGTGATGGTCATGTCTTTGCTAAATTTGTTGGTTCTTCTTATGAGTACATTGAATGGCCAATTTGGGTTCCTAAGACCCTTGTTACTAACCTCAAAGGACCCATTACCAAATGGGTAACTAAATCCAAGCATTGATCTCATGTAGGAGTTTTCTTCCGGTGGGGGATCATGGTTGCTCGATAGTGGAGCCACAAATCATATGACCGGAAGCAAAGACTTGGTGGTGGACGTGCATCAAGGTTCATCAATGTCCACCAACGTCGAATTGGGTGATGCTTCATCTTCTAAGGTATTGGGACTTGGCAAGGTTGTCGTTTCTCATGATCTCACGATCGAGAAAATCGTGCTTGTTGAGTCTCTTGCATACAACTTACTTTCTGTTCGTCAACTTGCACTCATGGGCTTTGCCACATTCTTTGATATTGATACTGTGGCCCTCTTGTGGAGCAAGACTCTTAAAGTAGCCTATGTTGGACATGTCGAGAACGGTCTCTATGTGGTTAACTTCTCAGAGCAACCCACTAAGACCGCGACATGCCTAATGGCTAAAGTTGATGTGGGATGGCTTTGGCATCGCCGGTTAGCCCATGTCAATATGAGATATTTGCAAAGTCTTCTCAAGGGGGACCATGTCCGTGGACTAACAAATGTTAGCTTTGCCAAAGATCGTGCTTGCAGTGCTTGTATTGAAGGAAAGCTACATGAGACGGCTCACCCTCCCACGACTATCATCTACTCAAAAAGACCATTAGAGCTCCTGCACATGGATCTCTTTGGGCCTCCATCCTTTGATAGTCTTGGGGGCAGAAATTATTGCTTGGTGATTGTGGATGATTATTCAAGATACACATGGGTATATTTCTTCAAGAAGAAGAGTGAGACCCAACAAACCGTCATCAACTTTTCAAATGAAGCTCAACGTCAACATGATGCAAAGATCTTGATGATCCGAACTGAAAATGGCACCGAGTTCAAGAACTACACCTTGGATGATTTTCTTAGTGATGAGGGGATCAAACATCAATATGCCGCACCTTATACCCCTCAACAAAATGGTGTAGCAGAGAGAAAGAACCGGACATTTATGGACGCAGCAAGGACCATGATGGCATAATTCAAGTCTCCATACAACTTTTGGGCCGAAGCCATCAACACCGCATGTCATGCATCCAATCGGCTCCATCTCCGCAAAGGCTTGAACAAGACTCCATATGAGATTCTTACCGGTAACAAGCCCAATCTCAAGTACTTCCGGGTGTTCGGGTGTAAGTGTTTCATCCTTAAGAAAGGTGCTCGTTTGTCTAAATTTGAGTCTAGAGCTCATGAGGGAATATTTGTTGGTTATGCTACAAACTCGCATGCTTACCGTGTCCTCAACAAGTCCAATGGACTCATTGAGGAGACGTGTAACATAGAGTTTGATGAGAATAACGGCTCCCAAGTGGAGCAAAGTGGTACTTGTGATGTAGGTGGTGGAATTCTTCCTCAAGCCATAAGAAGAATGGGTGTTGGCTATATCCTACCCATTGAGGAACCCCTTGTGGCCGAAGGAGAAGGACAATGTTCCAGTCAAGTGGAACCATCACCAACCCAAGACCCACATGCTTCCGAAGAACAAAGTGAAGGCCCTCAACCGGACGAACAAGGCCAAGTGCAAGATCAATCACAAGATGGTGGTGAGCCACCAAATGATGCACAAGGACAAGTTCTCTCCCCTGAGCAAGATCAAGATCAAGAGGAATCTCAAGATCAAGATCAGGCTCTTGACGTCGCTCAAGATGATCAACTTAGTGCTCCTCAATTATCTCTTGAAGAGCAATTGGAGCGTCGTGCTGCAAAAGTTGCCTCCAGGCTTGCTTCTAGAGAACATCACATGGAGAATATTCTTGGAAGCATCACAAAGGGGGTAAGCACTCGTAAACAATTAGCAAACTATTGTGCTCATCAAGCTTTTGTCTCCTGTGTTGAACCTCAAAAGGTCTATGAGGCGCTCGAAGACCCTGATTGGCTTAATGCCATGCATGAAGAACTCCACAAATTCGAGCGCAACAAAGTGTGGCGTCTGGTGCCGAGGCCAAAGGAGAACCATAATGTCATCGGAACCAAGTGGATCTTTAAGAACAAGCAGGATGCTCATGGCATTGTCATTCACAACAAGGCGCGATTGGTGGCTCAAGGCTACTCCCAAGTCGAGGGTATTGACTATGGTGAAACCTTTGCCCCCGTTGCTCGCCTTGAATCTATTCATTTGTTGCTTGCCTATGCTTCTCATCATAACTTTAAGTTGCAACAAATGGATGTGAAAAGTGCATTTATTAATGGTCCTATTAATGAGTTGGTGTATGCCAAACAACCCCCGGGGTTCAAGGATCCTAAGTTCCCCAATCACGTGTATCAACTCGATAAGGCGCTCTATGGCCTTAAACAAGCCCCACATGTGTGGTATGAGCATCTTACCGAGTTGTTGCAAGATCGTGGGTTTGAAATTGGGAAAATCGACCCCACTCTTTTTACTAAGAAGGTCAAAGGGAAGTTGTTTGTCTGCCAACTATATGTTGATGATATTATCTTTGGTTCTCCTAACAAAGCTTTCAATGATGAGTTTCCGCACTCATGACCACGCATTTTGAGATGTCCATGATGGGAGAGTTGAAGTACTTCCTTGGGTTTGAGATTAAGCAAAGAAGAGAAGTAATCTTCATCAAACAAGCCAAGTACACTCAAGACATGCTCAAGAGGTTTAATCTAAGTGATGTCAAGCCGGCTACTACTCCAATGCCAACCAAGTGCCAACTTGACATTGATCCCAATGGTAAAGCGGTGGATCAAAAGGCATATCATTATGTTCCTTGCTTTACCTTTGTGCATCTAGATCTGATATTATGTTGAGTGTGGGAATCTGTGCACGATTTCATGCCTCGCCTAAGGAAAGTCACTTTGTGGCAGTCAAGCGAATCTTTTGATATTTGGCTCATACCCCATACTTTGGCTTATGGTACCCAAGAGGAGCAAACTTCAACCTTGTAGATTTATCTGATTCGGATTGGGCAGGAGACAAAGTGGATAGGAAGTCCACTTCCGGAGGGTGCCAATTCCTTGGTTGCTCTCTTGTAAGTTGGTCTTCCAAGAAGCAAAGTTGTGTGTCTCTCTCGTCCACCGAAGCAGAGTATGTGGCAGCTGGCAGTTGTTGTGCTCAAGTTCTATGGATGAGGCAAACTTTAAAGGATTACGGTGTCACTTGTGACAAAGTGCCTCTTTGGTGTGACAATGAAAGTGCCATCAAGATTTCTCTCAACCCGGTGCAACACTTCAAGACGAAGCATATTGAGATTCGGTATCACTTCATCCGGGATCATATTTGGCGAGGAGAAATAGAGCTTCACTATGTCAACACTCATGATAACATTGCAGATATCTTCACGAAGCCTTTGGATGAAGCAATATTTCGCGAGTTAAGGCATGAGCTAAATATCATCGATTTGAGCAATGTGGCTTGAAACCTTGCACACACTCCTCCCACTCAATATGATTATCTTGCCTAGATGTAGGCATGGACATAGGGGGAGTGTTGTTCTCTCAATGAACTCTCCCTTCCCCCATTATGCATAAATTGGTCAACTCTTCCACATTCATCATTTATGATGACACTTGTGCTTCAAAGATGAATTTTTATCATGGACCCAAGGATAATTCTTCGCGGTGCCATACCAACTTACTCAAACATAGGTGGCTCCAGCCACCGCCCTCTCTTTTGAGAGTTTGTTGCTTGTCCTTTCGTGTGTGCTTTTGTTTGCCTTGTGTTTTTTGGGTGTCTTTGTTTTTGCTTTAGATCATTTTTGGCCCTTACCAAAAGGTTCTTGGACATATGGTACTATCATAGCAAGCCATGTATTACCGCTGAGGACAGAAGGATATTTGTGCTTCCTTCTCACAAGAGTGGCATGGTACTACCGCCCCTGGCGCGGCGGTAATTTTTTACTGCCGCTGGGGAGCGGTACTACCGCCCTTGGTGCGGTACTTCCGCCCGGGGCGGTACTACCGGAATGACCAGCGGTAGTACCGCGCCGCGATGACCCGTGGGGGTTAAGTGCGGGGCTGGGGAGGTTTTCTCTCGCTTATCCCCTCATTTTCCCCCACTCTCCTCTCTCTCCTCTCCAAGAACGGTGGTGGAGTTCTTCGTCGGATCTCCGTCTCCGGCTGCCCTCCACTCATTTGGACCGGTGGGATTGCTCCCCACCGCTCCCCTTAGCCATAGACCACGGTATTTTCCCCGCCCCCGTTCTCGTTCTTGTGTTTTTTGTCTTCTCTAGGCGGTTGGGGATAATGTCTTGTGGTTCCATTTTCTTGTTTCTAGTTCTGTGAAAAGGGGAGGAGTTAGGAGGTGTGGCTTGTAGTAGATGCATTATTTTGTGGTAGAATACTTCTAAGTTTGAATCTTGGTGAAGAAAGGGACAGATCTGGGGTGGTCCTCTGCTAGATCTGCCTATGCGGTACTACCATAGGGGCACGGCACTATTTTTTTTCTTCCGCTCAGATCGCGGTAGTACCACTGGTGCGGTAGTACCGCACTCCGAGCGGAACAATTTTTTTTGTTCCGTGGATACCTTTATCCGCCTTTTTGATTCCAAACTTTGCTGTAGTCTCCCTCATAATCTTCTGTCTACTTTCTGTTGGTTTTGGCCATGGTCTTTGCATTAACGGTGTTTGCTTTCTCGCGTGTTTGTGTTGTGTGTCATACGTGGTGGCTCCAGTTCTGAGCCTCGTCGCTCGAACCCCGCTCGTGCTACAGGGTCCAAGCAGTTCCGTACCTCCAACACCGATGCGGCAGAGGACTCTCAGCGCCCAGCTAAAGCCACCAAAGCTACTGCAACCAAGACCAAGCCAGTTGCGATCAATTGGGATACCATGCCTCAGCCAGAGTTCTAGGAGCGGAGGATGGTCAACCCATATGTGCATCCTAGAGTTGAAGGCCGCGGTCTCGGTCTTTTCTAGACAAAGCAACAGCACGTGCTATATCTTGATGTCATCCAAGGGAAACAAAACACTTTTGTCCCTCAACAGTGGATTGATATGGCACACTTGAGGAAGTACCCATCCAACTTTGGAGAAGCTGTGGAGGTTGTAGAGCACCTTGGGATCGAGGAAATCATCTCGTTCCACAAGGACTTTGACAACGATATTGTGGGATAGTTTTTTTTTGGCTTTAGTTCACTTCCACACTAATGAGGCACGGACCATGACATGGATGACAAATGGGAGGAAACTGTCTGCGACGTGGAAGGAGTTTATGGATCTATTGCATGTTGCTGACGATGGTGAAGACTCGCCTATTGGGTTCCGTCCTCATGCTAACCCCACTTCAGCCGACAAGAATCAACTTCTTCCTTACTATGTTGAGAAGGCTTTACCCAATGGCAAGACCTTATGGTGCTGAACCCTTTCATGGATGTGATGCACAGGATCCTTAGCCAGACACTGTTTCCTCGCATGGGGGACAAGGACAAGGTGCACTCTTACCTTGTGGATATGCTTTTGTTCTGCAAGGCCACTCGGAATGAACCCACTGCGATCTTGGACGTCTCCAACGTCATCTGGAAGGAACTCAGGACTGCCATTTTTCATAGGAAGGTGCCTATCTATTGCCCCTTTCTGATGCACTTGATTGAGTCCACTTGGGTCAACAATACTCCTCCAGGGACACCGTTTCGGGCTCCTGATGTGCAGCGTCACGAGCCCGTTCAACTCCGCCGGAAGGACAAGTGGGCCAACACTACCACTCGGGAGCAGGCTGCTCGCATGGATGTGGACCCAGAGGATATTCCTGGTGGTGTGGCTGGGCGTAGATCTCATGCCACCACATCGTCATCTGCTGAGCTATCTTGGGCCACGAAGCTGAAGATGAAGATGAAGACGTTGTTTTGCATGTAGGTCAAGGGCCAGTATCAGGCTCATGTGCACGAGAAGAAGACTCGCTGGACCAGCATCATGCACCTGAAGGCCTTGGGCCAGGCTGTGTCAGACGGCTCTGAGTAGTCCATCACTTCTGAGGAGACTTGGGTGCGGGAGAATGCACTCAACTCGGAGGAGTCAGATGACGAGGCCGGACCTTCTTCTCCCTAGGCGGTGGCTACCATCTATGACTAGGTGTCCTCTTTGCCTTTTTGGCGTCTCGATGCCAAAGGGGGAGAGAGTGTAGGATTTGCTGCTTTGCGTTCTTTCTGTCGTTTGTGTTGTTGAACTCTGTTCTCCGTGTTGGTCTGTCTTGTGTCCTCGTTGGTGTGTGAGACTTTATCCTTCATATGGTGTAAGACATATGCTCACTCTCGTTTAGCATGCTTAGTAGCTTGTGAGGTTATTTCTTAGTGGTGCATTATATTCTTACTCACATGCTTTAACTTGTTATCTTGTCTTTTTCAATATCTATTATTGCTAGGTTTGAGTTGTCTATAAAATCTAGGCGGAGCTTAGCTATATCCTATAGAGGGTCGGGTTTGCCTATGTCTCTATCTTATCCGTTGTGCAAATCCAATATTGTCATCAATCCACCAAAAAGGGGGAGATTGTAAGGGCATATTTCTCCTAAGTAGTTTTGGTGATTGATGACAATACATTTGCGGACTAATCGTGTTCACTAAGCATTTCAGAGATCTCCCGGTTTGGCACGAGACGATCTGGTGCCCCTCGAAGCTTGTCGAAGACGGAGTTTCTTTTCGGTTCTTTTCGGTGGATTTGAGTCGTAGGAAAGCCGTACTATTAAGAGGGGGTCCGCCTTGGAAAGATTAGGGAGGAATCAACACGTACACATCTTTTCCTTTGCACCACCTTTCCTTTGTTTCAATGGAGCCTCTTTCCTTCTATCTTTTTCTTGCCATCAGTAAGGGTGCCAATATGTAGAAGTCCTGTGACCCGCGGTAGTACCGCTCAAGGGAGCGATAGTACCGCACATGCCCACGGTAGTACCGCTCCCTGGAGCGGTAGTACCGCAGGCTTGCGGTAGTAGGAGCGGATGTAATTTTTTTACATCCGCCCTAGCGCGGTAGTAACGCCCCTGATGTGCGGTAGTACCGCGAGGCACTGCGGTAGTACCGCTCTCCTGTGCGGTAGTACCGTAAGTATCGGTTACAGTTTTAACACATGCGGCAGTAGGTGAGGATGTAAATGATGGGTTTAAATATGTCATTCTTGATAACTCGTGAATCATGAAACATGAAGGAATTGTCAAGAATGATATAACACCACCTCAAAAGATAAGGGAGCAAGAATTGCACTTCAAAATGCAAGATGGGGAATACTTGAGGTCCAACAAGAATCTTGATGAAGACTACGAGGATGAATTAAAACATGATGAACCACCAAGAAGAACGCCGGTAATGAAAGCATGAGAAGTGAAAGATGAAAAGAATAAGATTTAAGGCCTGCGATGAATTAGATGGAGGTTTGAAATGATATAATTGAAATAACTTGGAGCTCCGGAAAACAAGATGAACAACTTAGAACCGAGAATATATATGATGAACAAGCTCCGAAGGAAGGGATTAACCTCTTGGAAGAAACTAGAATAAGATTTATGTTATGCATATCCTTCACCAATTTAAATTGGCGACAAGCAATGGATTTGGCATACTACTTATTCTCGTTGGAAAGGATTAAGAGAGATCTCGCACAAGCTTGGGTAAATCTTCAACGAACCACCGGTAGGATTGTGAAAAGAACAAATGAATTAAAACGATAACAACGGAAGGGTAATCTTGAAAGAACCACCGTAAAAAATATGGAGACGAACGAAGAGACATCAATGAAGAATATTTGGAGGACAAAGTTGAAAACTGAGAACGAAGAATCTTCTGAAATGATGGCCTTCGGAGGATCACAATAAGAAGAATTCATGAAATGCTTCGGATGGGTATGAGAAAAATTCCTCACAAACGGAACAATAATGAGGATGGAAAGAAGCTAGAACCACGAATCTTGGAAGAACGGATAAGGATTCAAGAGGAACTCGTCTTCGGGTCTTCAAAAACTGAGAAGACGATGAGATACACCGCCATGAATTGTATAGGCACTCTGTAATGAAGAATTAAAAGGTTGAACCAATGATGAAAATAATTTGAAAGCGGTCCTGGAGAAGGACTGTGACTGATGGGAATCATTCTTACGTCACACTTTAAAGAGAATTTGAGAATAACTCCGGAAAAATTAGAAGAGTCAGGTAAGATCCTGGAAAAGACCTGTGGGTTAGGGCCCACTAAAGAAATCACCATTGAAAAAGATTTCTTAAGAGATATTGCACCGGTTGAATTAAATGGCTTGAGTAAGATGATAATCTCAAAATAGCTTGACAGGATTAAGAATGGAAACACGAATCTTCCGCACTCCGGATATGAATAGCAAGAGGAGAATGATTAATTGGTGCACCGGAATAAGAAAGCATTGTGAAAAGAGGAAAAAGGATAAGATCAACACCGAAATCTTGAATTACATCCACCGGTAGAATTTGAGAACAAAAGAATGAAAACCTTGAAGCTCTCGAGCATCTTCACGATAAATCACCGGATAAGAACATTGAAGGAAATGAATGAAGAAATATCACATGAATAAAATGGATATTTCATTTGAGAATTTCTGACTCCAAGAAGAAGAATGGTGGGAGGGTGGGAAAAACAAAGACAACTTGGGATGAATAAAACAGACAAATCGTCAGATTTCTCAACGGCGTCCGTATGGAATAACTTGAAGAGAAGGCACACCGGTTGAAAAAGGATTAACATGAAGATCTTGATGGTCAAGAAGAATTAGCACTCCCATAGAAATATGAGAACACCGATTAGGAAAGGTATGGAATCAACATTTGACATCGAAGCAACTCGAATACCAGAATCAAATCAAAACAAAGGATAGATATGTTTATGAAGAAGATTATGTTGCAACATATCTATCCGAACAGAGAATTGAACGAATGAATTACGCATGTACATCAACTTGACGAGAATCCACTTGGAAGAACAAAAGATAAATAAAGCAACAAGGATCAGAAGAACAAATACAAGATAGAAGTTTCGTCCGACATATTCGTGCTGAAAGCTCATGGAACGTGTTACAAAAGGGTTTTGCAATCCCCGGATCAGCATAGCCAAGGACCCTTTAAGATACAACTCCCGATCGGAACAAGCCCATAAAACCACTTCACTCAATGTAGAACCCCGAACTTCATATCATGCACTCGTTGGAAGAATGCCTAGAACTACTAGATGAACCCACCTATTAATTTCCGAAAGTTTCAAGTTATGCAATCAGGTGTTGGGGATACAGGGGAAGCACCGCGCACTCAACTCTAATCCTACATCCAGCTGTATCCATCCTTCAACACATAACCAGTTATCTCCGGAAACCGTTTACCTCGGACCTTCGAAACTCATCTACTATACAAGCTATGGCAATACTCCCGAACTACCTCCCCAGTACTGGGTGATGTCGGGGTTATCTTGCCACTAACCGCATAGGAGAGTTTTCGATGTCGGCCGTGTTAAGTATTCCAGAACTGATGCGATATATTTGTGATGACAACACCTCGGAGCTCAACTCCCCGGGACACTGCCACAACCCTTAATGACAGGAGGCATCGAGAACAATGTTCTTGTCACAAAGACATCGGAACAATCCAAACAATACTCGCGAGATCCTAAAAAAAATTGTTGCATTTTTTAGAGTAGAAGAGGCAAGAGTAATCGTCAGGTGTCCTCACCAGAGTGAAAAGAGATGAGGAGCAAAAGAAATCCTACTCTCCGATATATATATAGGACTCAAAACATTTTAAGTGTGTGCCTAGACTCAACCGTCAACGATTCGATCAAACAGTGGGGGCTTCTAGGTCGGAGAAGGCTCTGAATACCAACTTGTAATGCCCAGGATGGGACTATACCTCCTACGTGTCGAGGCACGACTAAAAGGTATAAGCCCATTCCGGAATGATCTCAAGTTTGGTATCTTTGCACGACTCATGTAAAAGAGGGATGAAATGCAAAAGGAGATAGTTGGCTTACACTCGCCACTTCACACAATACATTACATAAGCAAAACATCATTCAAAACATCACAGCCCATCTAAGGGTAAGATCCAAAAGACAAGATACCAAACATAAGGTTAAACCACAGGTCTAGATCGAATCCTAGTAGAAACCACTACTGAACGTCAAAAACGTCACAAGCATACGGCCACTCTCTTCATGGAACTCCCGGAAGTTCTGATCCATCTCCTGCTTCAAACTCGGCTGAACCTGCATCTGGTGTTGTAGTATCTGTGAGCCACGAGGACTCAGCAATCCCATAACCATGGGTATCAAGACTAGCAAAGCTTATGGGTAGGAAGAGGTAAAGTGGTGAGGTTGCAGCAGCGGCTAAGCATCATATGGTGGCTAGCTTACGAGTACAAGAATTAGATGAGCATGTACGCAAACGGTCGCAAAAGTAGTGATCGCTAAAGATCCTGAACTACATACGAGTCAAACATAACCCCACCGTGTTCTCTTCTCAAAGTGAAAAGAGACAGTCACGGTTACTCACACAGTTGTGTGTTTTACTTCGGATCATCTGTCAAGTTTTCTACAACCGGACATTAACAAATTCCAATCTGCCACATAACCGCGGGCACGGCTTTCGAAAGATCATAACCCTGCAGGGGTGTCCCAACTTAGCCCATCACAAGCTCTCACGATTAGCTGAAGTGATAAATATAATATCATCACCCCTTATCTTAGGGAAATCCGATCAGGCTCGGCATCCCGGTGCACAAGACATTTCGACAATGGTAAAACAAGTACAGCAAGACCTCCCGGTGTGCCGACACCCTGATAGTAGCCGCGCGTATCTCGTCTCAGGCCACGACCGGATGAGCACAGCGTACAGCAGCCAAACCCCAAGTTTCCAAGGGGGGGCGCCGCACACGACTCTATTTGGGACCAACACCATCAGCACTGGCCCCCCCTGTTATGTAGAATTAAGAACCCAGGGACATGACCCCCTATGCAATTAATTAATTAATTAAGTTGTTATTATGAGCAAATTAAAACCAAAGTTGGGCCTTGCTGGAGGAGTTTTATTCAAAGTCGAACTGTCAAGGGGTCCCCATCCACCCATCGTGTAAGGAACGCAAAATCAAGGAACATAATGCCGGTTTATCGGCGCCTAAGGTGGCATAAGTGGAACAAAACACCAAGCAAAAGGCCAAGCCTTCCACCCATGCCCAATATATAGGTGCGTTAATAATAATTATAGATATTGTTGTTGGGGAACGTAGCATAATTCAAAAAAATTCTATGCTTTCACCAAGATCCAAGTATGGAGACATCTAGCAACGAGCGAGTAAGAGTGCATCTACATACCGTTATGGAGATTGCGAGCGGAAGCTTTCGAAGAAGCGTGGATGAAGTAGTCGTACTCTTCGCGTTCTTCGTCACCGATGATCTAGCGCCGAACGGACGACACCTCCGCGTTCAACACACGTACGGTGCAGCAACGTCACCTCCTTCTTGATCCAGCAAGGGGGGAGGAGAAGTCGTCAGAGATCCGGCAGCACGACGGCGTGATGACGGATGCAGTGGAGATCGCAGCAGGGCTTCGCCGGGCGCCCTGCGTTGGAGTATGGAGGTGTCACGGGAGGGGGAGAGGGGCCAGGGCAAGGGTGCGGCTGCCCTCTCCCTCCCCACATATATATAGGGGGGCAGGGGGTGCGCCAGCCCCCTGCCGATCCAATCTGCAAGGGGGGCGGCGGCCAGGGTGGAGTCCTTGCCCCCCAAGGCAAGTGGTGCCCCCCTCCCCCTTAGGGTTTTAACCCTAGGCGCATGGGGAGGTGGGCCCCTAGTGGTGCGCCAGCCCAGAGGGGCTAGACACTTCCCCTTGCGGCCTAGGGGCCCCACCGGGATGGGTGGCCCCACCCGGTGGACCCCCGGGGCCCCTCCGGTGGTCCCGGGACGCTCCCGGTGACCCCCGGAGATCACCCGATGGCCGAAACTGAACTTCCTATATATCAATCTTTACCTCCGGACCATTCCGGAACTCCTCGTGACGTCCGGGATCTCATCCGGGACTCCGAACAACTTTCATGTTTCCACGTGCATTTATCTCTACGACCCTAGCGTTACCGAACCTTAAGTGTGTAGACCCTACGGGTTCGGGAGACACGTAGACATGACCGAGAACACTCTCCGTTCAATAACCAACAGTGGGATCTGGATACCCATGTTGGTTCCCACGTGTTCCTCGATGATCTTCATCGGATGAACCACTGTGTCAAGGATTCACTCAATCCCGTATGTTATTCCCTTTGTCCATCGGTATGGTACTTGCCCGAGATTCGATCGTCGGTATTCCCAATACCTTGTTCAATCTCGTCATGGCAAGTCTCTTTACTCGATCCGTAATCCATCATCCCGTGACTAACCACTTAGTCACATCGAGCTCATTATGATGATGTCTTATCGAGTGGGCCCAGAGGTACCTCTCCGTCATGCGGAGTGACAACATCCCAGTCTCGGTTCGTACCAACTCAACAGACACTTTTGGAGATACCCGATGCGTACCTTTATAGCCACCCAGTTACGTTGTGGCGGTTGGCACACCCAAAGTATTCCTACGGCATCCGGGAGTTGTACAACCTCATGGTCTAAGGAATAAATACTTGACACCAAAAATCTTATGCATTACGAACTATACGATCTCGTGTTATGCTCAAGTTTGGGTCTTGTCCATCACATCATTCTCCTAATGATGTGATCCCGTTATCACCGACATCCCATGTCCATGGTCAGGAAACCGTGACCATCTGTTGATGAACGAGCTGGTAACTAGAGGCCTACCAGGGACTCATTCTGGTCTATATATTCACACATGTATCGCTGTTTCCGTACAATACAATTCAAGCATGAATAACAGACAATTATCATGAACAAGGAGATATAATAATAATGCTTTTATTATTGCCTCTAGGGCATATCTCCAACAGTCTCCCACTTGCACTAGAGTCAATAATCTAGTTACATTGTGATGAATCGAACACCCATAGAGTTCTGGTGTTGATCATGTTTTGCTCGTGAAAGAGGTTTAGTCAACGGGTCTGCTACATTCAGATCCGTATGCACTTTACAAATATCTATGTCTCCATCCTGAACATAGTTCCGGATGGAGTTGAAACGGCGCTTGATGTGTTTGGTCTTCTTGTGAAACCTGGGCTCCTTGGTAATAGCAATAGCACCAGTGTTGTCACAGAAGAGAGTCATCGGGCTTGACGCGCTTGGAATGACTCCTAGGTCGGTGATGAACTCCTTCATCCAGACTCCTTCCTGCGCTGCTTCAGAAGCAGCTATGTACTCCGCTTCACATGTAGACGCTGCCACCACGCTCTGTTTGCAACTGCACCAGCTGACTGCCCCTCCGTTCAAAATATACACGTATCCGGTTTGAGACTTAGAGTCATCCAGATCTGTGTCGAAGCTAGCATCGACGTAACCCTTTACGACGAGCTCTTCGTCACCTCCATAAACGAGAAACATATCCTTAGTCCTTTTCGGGTACTTCAGGATGTTCTTGACCACTGTCCAGTGTTCCGTACCGGGATCACTTTGGTACCTCCCTACCAAACTTATGGCAAGGTTCACATCAGGTCTGGTACACAGCATGGCATACATGATAGAACCTATGGCAGAGGCATAGGGAATGACACTCATCTTTTCTCTATCTTCTGCCGTGGTCGGCGACTGAGCCTTGCTCAATCTCATACCTTGCAAAACAGGCAAGAATCCTTTCTTTGACTGATCCATATTGAACTTCTTCAATATTTTGTCAAGGTATGTACTTTGTGAAAGACCAATGAGGCGTCTCGATCTATCTCTATAGATTTTGATGCCTAATATGTAAGCAGCTTCTCCAAGGTCCTTCATTGAAAAACTTTTATTCAAGTAGGCCTTTACATTTTCCAAGAATTCTATATCATTTCCCATCAGCAATATGTCATCCACATATAATATGAGAAATGCCACAGAGCTCCCACTCACTTTCTTGTAAATACAGGCTTCTCCATAAGTCTGTATAAAGCCAAACGCTTTGATCACCTCATCAAAGCGAATATTCCAACTCCGAGATGCTTGCACCAGCCCGTAAATCGAGCGCTGGAGCTTGCATACCTTGTTAGCGTTCTCTGGATCGACAAAACCTTCCGGTTGCATCATATACAACTCTTCCTTGAGGAAGTCGTTAAGGAATGCTGTTTTGACGTCCATCTGCCATATCTCATAATCATAGAATGCGGCAATAGCTAACATGATTCTGACTGACTTCATCATCGCTACGGGAGAGAAAGTCTCGTCGTAGTCAATCCCTTGAACTTGTCGATAACCCTTAGCGACAAGCCGAGCCTTATAGATGGTCACATTACCATCCGCGTCTGTCTTCTTCTTAAATATCCATTTGTTTTCTATGGCGTGCCTATCATCAGGCAAGTCCACCAAAGTCCATACTTTGTTTTCATACATGGATTCTATCTCGGATTTCATGGCTCCAAGCCATTTATTGGAATCCGTGCCCGCCATCGCTTCTTCATAGTTCGAAGGTTCACCGTTGTCTAACAACATGATTTCCAGGACAGGGTTGCCGTACCACTCTGGTGCGGAACGTGCCCTTGTGGACCTTCGAAGTTCAGTAGTAACTTGATCTGTATCTTCATGATCATTATCATCAACTTCCTCCCTTTGTCGGTGCAGGCACCTCAGGAACAGTTTCCTGCGCTGCGCTACTTTCTGGTCCAGGAGGGGTGACTGTCACCTCATCAAGTTCTACTTTCCTCCCACTCACTTCTTTCGAGAGAAACTCTTTCTCCAGAAAGCATCCATTCTTGGCAACAAAGACTTTGCCTTCGGATTTGTGGTAGAAGGTGTACCCAATTGTTTCCTTTGGGTATCCTATGAAGACGCATTTTTTCGATTTGGGTTCGAGCTTTTCAGGTTGAAGTTTCTTGACATAAGCATCGCAACCCCAAACTTTTAGAAACGACAGCTTCGGTTTCTTGCCAAACCAAAGTTCATACGGAGTCGTCTCAACGGATTTCGGCGGAGCCCTATTTAAAGTGAATGCGGCAGTCTCTAAAGCATAACCCCAAAAAGATAGCGGTAAATCGGTGAGGGACATCATAGATCGCACCATGTCCAACAGAGTACGATTTCGACGTTCGGACACACCGTTACGTTGAGGTGTTCCGGGCGGTGTCAATTGTGAAACAATTCCACAGCTCCTAAGGTGTGTGCCAAATTCATGACTTAAATATTCACCCCCACGATCCGATCGCAAGAACTTTATTTTTTTGTCACGTTGATTCTCAACCTCATTCTGAAATTCCTTGAACTTTTCAAAGGTCTCAGACTTGTGTTTCATCAAATAGATATACCCATATCTACTCAAGTCATCCATGAGGGTGAGAACATAACGGTAGCCTCCGCGAGCCTCAACACTCATTGGACCGCACACATCGGTATGTATGATTTCCAACAAGTTGGTTGCTCGCTCCATTTTTCCGGAGAACGGAGTCTTGGTCATCTTTCCCAAGAGGAATGGTTCGCACGTGTCAAATGATTCATAATCAAGAGACTCTAGAAGTCCATCTGAATGGAGCTTCTTCATACGTTTGACACCAATATGACCAAGGCGGCAATGCCACAAGTATGTGGGACTATCATTATCAACTTTACATCTTTTGGCATCTACACTATGAATATGTGTATCACTACGTTCGAGATTCGTCAAAAATAAACCATTGACCAGCGGGGCATGACCATAAAACATATCTCTCAAATAAATAGAACAACCATTATTCTCCGATTTGAAAGAGTACCCATCTCGCATAAGACGAGATCCAGAAACAATGTTCATGCTCAAAGCTGGTACTAAATAACAATTATTGAGGTTTAAAACTAATCCCGAGGGTAGATGTAGAGGTAGTGTGCCGACGGCGATCACATCGACCTTGGAACCATTCCCGACACGCATCGTCACCTCATCCTTCGCCAGTCTCCGTTTATTCCGCAGCTCCTGTTTTGAGTTACAAATATGAGCAACTGCACCGGTATCGAATACCCAGGAGCTACTACGAGTGCTGGTAAGGTACACATCAATAACATGTATATCATATATACCTTTGACGTTGCCGGCCTTCTTGTCTGCTAAGTATTTGGGGCAGTTCCGCTTCCAGTGACCCGTTCCCTTGCAATAAAAGCACTCTGTCTCAGGCTTGGGTCCATACTTTAGCTTCTTCCCGGCAACAGGGTTGCCAGGCGCGGCAACTCCCTTGCCGTCCTTCTTGAAGTTCTTCTTACCCTTGCCTTTCTTGAACTTAGTGGTTTTATTGACCATCAACACTTGATGTTCCTTCTTGATGTCCACCTCCGCTGATTTCAGCATCGAATACACCTCGGGAATGGACTTCTCCATACCCTGCATATTGAAGTTCAACACGAAGCTCTTGAAGCTTAGTGGGAGCGACTGGAGGATTCTGTCAACAACTCCTTCATCTGGGAGATTCATTCCCAGCTGAGACAAGCGGTTGTGCAATCCTGAAATCTTGAGGATGTGCTCACTGACAGAACTGTTCTCCTCCAGCTTACAGCTGTAGAATGCGTCGGAGACATCATATCTCTCGACTCGGGCATGAGCTTGGAAAACCATTTTCAACTCTTCGAACATCTCATATGCTCCGTGGTGCTCAAAACATTTTTGGAGCCCCGATTCTAAACTGTAAAGCATGCCGCACTGAACCAGGGAGTAATCATCACAACGCGACTGCCAAGCGTTCATAACGTCTTGGTTTGCCGGGGCGGGAGCGTCACCTAGCGGTGCTTCTAGGACATAAGTTCTCTTGGCAGCTGTGAGGATAATCCTCAGGTTACGGACCCAATCTGTATAGTTGCTACCATCGTCTTTCAGCTTGGTTTTCTCTAGGAACGCGTTGAAGTTGAGGGAAACCTGAGCGTGGGCCATTTGATCTACAAGAGATATTGTAAAGAATTTAGACTAAGTTCATGATAATTAAGTTCATCTTAAACTCCCACTCAGAATGACATCTCTCTAGTCATCCAAGTGATACACGATCCGAATCGACTAGCCTGTGTCCGATCATCACGTGAGACGGACCAGTCATCAACGGTGAACATCTTCATGTTGATCGTATCTTCTATACGACTCGTGTTCGACCTTTCGGTCTTCCGTGTTCCGAGGCCATGTCTGTACATGCTAGGATCGTCAAGTGAACCCTAAGTGTATCGCGTGTGTAAATCTGTCTTACACCCGTTGTATGCAAACGTTAGAACCTATCACACCCGATCATCACGTGGTGCTTCGGAGCAACGAACTTTAGCAACGGTGCACAGTTAGGGGAAACACAATACTTGAAATTTTAGTGAGAGATCATCTTATTTACTACCGTCGTTCTAAGTAAACAAGATGCATAAACATGATAAACATCACATGCAATCAATTAAAGTGACATGATATGGCCAATATCATCTTGCTCCTTGGATCTCCATCTTCGGGGCACCATGATCATCTTGTCACCGGCTCGACACCATGATCTTTATCATCATGATCTCCATCATCGTGTCTTGAAGAAGTCGTCACGCCAACTATTACTTCTACTACTATAGCTAACGTTTAGCAATGAAGTAAAATAATTACATGGCGTTATTCAGTGACACGCAGGTCATACAATAATTAAGACAACTCCTATGGCTCCTGCCGGTTGTCAAGTTCATCGACATGCAAGTCGTGATTCCCTATTACAAAAACATGATCAATCTCATACATCACATATATCATTCATCACATCTTCGTTTTGGCCATACCACGTCACATAGCACATGCTGCAAAAACAAGTTAGACGTTCTCTAATTGTTGTTGCAAGTTTTACGTGGCTTCTATAGGATTTCTAGCAAGAACGTTTCTTACCTACGCCAAAACCACAACGTGATTTGTCAATTTCTATTTACCCTTCATAAGGACCCTTTTCATCGAATCCGATCCGACTAAAGTAGGAGAGACAGACACCCGCCAGCCACCTTATGCATCTAGTGCATGTCTGTCGGTGGAACCAGTCTCACGTAAGCGTACGTGTAAAGTCGGTCCGGGCCGCTTCATCCCACAATACCGCCGAATCAAGATTGACTAGTAACGGTAAGAAAGTTGAACAAAATCAAAACGCCCACAACTGCTTTGTGTTCTACTCGTGCAAGATGCTACGCATAAAACCTAGCTCAGATGTCACTGTTGGGGAACGTAGCATAATTCAAAAAATTTCTACGCTTTCACCAAGATCCAAGTATGGAGACATCTAGCAACAAGCGAGTAAGAGTGCATCTACATACCGTTATGGAGATTGCGAGCGGAAGCTTTCGAAGAAGCGTGGATGAAGTAGTCGTACTCTTCGCGTTCTTCGTCACCGATGATCTAGCGCCGAACGGACGGCACCTCCGCGTTCAACACACGTACGGTGCAGCAACGTCACCTCCTTCTTGATCCAGCAAGGGGGGAGGAGAAGTCGTCAGAGATCCGGTAGCACGACGGCGTGATGACGGATGCAGTGGAGATCGCAGCAGGGCTTTGTCGGGCGCCCTGCGTTGGAGTATGGAGGTGTGACGGGAGGGGGAGAGGCGCCAGGGCAAGGGTGCGGCTGCCCTCTCCCTCCCCACATATATATAGGGGGCCAGGGGGTGCGCCAGCCCCCTGCAGATCCAATCTGCAAGGGGGGGCGGCGGCCAGGGGGGAGTCCTTGCCCCCCAAGGCAAGTGGTGCCCCCCTCCCCCTTAGGGTTTTAACCCTAGGCGCATGGGGAGGTGGGCCCCTAGTGGTGCGCCAGCCCAGAGGGACTGGACACTTCCCCTTGCGGCCTAGGGGCCCCACCGGGATGGGTGGCCCCACCCGATGGACCCCCGGGGCCCCTCCGGTGGTCCCGGGACGCTCCCGGTGACCCCCGGAGATCACCCGATGGCCGAAACTGGACTTCCTATATATCAATCTTTACCTCCGGACCATTCCATAACTCCTCGTGATGTCCGGGATTGTGACGCCCGAGACCGACGTCCCAGAAGATTCCAGAAGATCCCAGAAGATTCCAGATGTTCCGGGTTGCCCGTGTGTTTCTTTTGAGCTTGTGTTATTTATTTGTGCTTTGCATCATGTCATCATGCCATCATCTCATTAATTTTTGCAACCAAATAAATTGTGTGGACCTTCGGTCCATTTAAATCGAGGGAAGGTGACTTCTCTTTATAACATATAAAAGCCTCCTAATATTTATGGAGCTATATTAATAAATATTCCATTGCTTCGGAATGAACCATAACACACTTGCATAATTTCCCCATGTCTTTTCACTTCGAGTTTCACCTTCAAAATCTTGCCGATAATTTTTTTCTTTCCGTTGTTTTCGAGGCTTCTCTAAATCTAGACTCCTTTTAAACTCCTTGAGGCAAGCTATTTATTT
This sequence comes from Secale cereale, assembly GCA_902687465.1. NCBI lineage: Eukaryota > Viridiplantae > Streptophyta > Magnoliopsida > Poales > Poaceae > Secale > Secale cereale. The sequence continues at coordinate 396,166,281 of LR738713.1, forward strand.
AGTTTGCACTTCCCTTTTGTTGGAAATATTTTTGTGAGGTTGGAGTTATTCCGTAAAGCCTTACAAAAATGTCCATCATTTTTTTATCCTTGTTCTTTGACCTTCTTTTCCTATTTTTTATTTTGCTCCTTCTCTTTTGCTTCTGCTAAGGGAGATAAAAAAAAGTGCAGCCAGCCTCTTGGGCCTCTCTGCAGCCTCCCCTGGGCATCTCCTCCTCCTAGGCCCAAGTCTTCCCAGGCCAAGGCCCTTTTTCTCCCCGTAGCGACCGAACCCTAATCTCCTGTCCCTCGCTCCCGCACCCCGCCGCCGCTCTTTTCTCCTTCCCTCGCTCACCCCGACTCCCCGTCGCCTCGCACCCTCTCCCTCGTCTTCCTTCGCCCCGACCTCCCTCTGACCGAGCCCCGCGGCCTGGAGCCTCGTCCCTCTCCCGCGCCTCCTCGGCAAGGCGGAGCCGCGCCGCTTGGACGCCCCAGGCGCATGCCCGGCCGGAGCCGCGTCCCTTCCCCGCGACGAGCCGGCCACCAGCTCGTCTCCTCGCGCCCGAGGCCCCGCGCGCGGGCTCCCTCCTCCCTCCGCGGCTCCTCCCGCGCCCTGCGCTGCGCCATGCCGCGTCCTCCAGCGATGCGGCCTGACCTCGCCCGTCCGCGACCGCAGCTCTCCGCGGCCAGCCTTCGCCTCGCCCTCGTCAGTACCATGACGACCCCGAGGCGCCAACTCCAGTCAGGAGCACCGCAGCGCCAGGAGCTGCGCCCTTCCTCCTCCGTTCTCCAGTTCGCCCCGCAGCCGGGCTCCCTTCCGTCGCGAACCGCCCCGTCCAGCGCCTCGGATCCGCTGCTCCTCCTTTCGCCAGGAGCCCCGTCCGCCACCAAGGCAGCCACCGGAGTCCGGCGTCCCCGTTCTGCTGCAGCGCCGAGGCCCCTGCCTCTGTTTCCGGCGCTGCCTAGCCCCGTGCTGCCCTTGTTTTAGCTGCTGTAGTTTTTGTGTTGTTTGGTGGTTTTTGCTGTTGACTTGACAGAGAACGTGTACATCTACGGGAAGACGAACTCGAGAACAACTACATGAACGACTACTCGGAGACACCAAGTACCCCTACCGTCGCCCGTGTACCCCTACGGAACGTCTTCAACGAGTACCCCTCCGATGGCGTGTACCTCTTCGAACGGGAACCCCCAAGTACCACGACGACCGGCTCGACAAGTACCACTACGATCGCGATGTAACAAGTACCCCGCCGGCGAGTACCTCTCCGATGAACGTGTACCACTACCGTCGCCCGAGTACAACTACCGCTACGAGAACAACTACTTCCCTCTACGGATCATGTACAACTACCGTCGCCGAGTACCACTACTTCCTCTTCGGAAACGTGAACGACTTCTTCCTCTACGACCCGCGAGAACGTCTACTTCCACTACTTCCTCTACGTCTCGAACCGCCCCGAAACGCACGCTTCAAAGGTATAACCCCGAGACGTGACCCGTGGATGCTTGTTGTGTTGTATGAATGTCTCCCGTGTGTGCTCCGTGTCCGTTTCGTCCCTTTTGTCATGTTCCTCGGTTGCCTCGTCATCGACTCGTGGGAACCCGGCAACGGGATTGCCCACCTTTCATCTCGTTTGACTCACTCCGCCTTTGCTTTTGCCCGGACTCTCAATGAGTTACCGGAACCGAATTGTTGCGTTGCATCACTTTCGGAATGTTGCCGTGGCACCCTTTCCATCCACCACGGTGACATAAACTTCATATCTCTTAATGTCAACCCTTTTAATAAAAACTTGCATAAACTTAATCATGTCATCCGCATCATGTTAACAACATTAATATGTGTGAATTGTTGTTGCTTATAATTAATAAACATGCTCATGGGGATTTTCCGGATATGTTGTTGTTATTTCTCCGGCCTCATTTAAAATGTCTTAATAGTGTAGTTTTATTATGCTTCACCTCTTGCCATGCTAAAAACATTTAATCTTGTCTTGTAAATAACGAGAGTCAATTAAATAATTAATGTGGTGTTTCGTCAATATGCAACTCGTTGCATATTGATCTCCACTTAACTTGTAGTGTTGTTTGTGCACTTTGCCATGCCATGCATATTTAAACCGGACATGCATCATGCTTGCTTGTGCATTGTATGCCATACTTATGTTTTGTGTGTTTACCGTGTTGTTTTGCTTCTTTCCGGTTGCTTCTCTTGTTAGCTTCGGTTTCGTTCCGGAGTTGTGAGGATCCGCTCGACTGTTGCTCCGTCTTCTTCTTGGTTCCGTTCTTCTCCCTTGTGGAATCCCAGGCAAGATGACCGAACCCGGATACCATTACTATTTTTGCCTATTGCTAGTAGTCTCGATCTATAGCTTTGCCTCGATGCCCATGTCTTTCCTGTCAGCCTCCTACTTGTAACCATTGCCATGTTTAACCAACCTACCTACGCAAACCGTTGCTTGGCTATACGTAGGCTTGCTCAGCCCCTCTTATAGCATTGTTAGTTGCAGGTGAAGTTTGAAGATGCTTGCTTCATGTTGAAGTTTGGTTGGGTTATATCACACTATATAAATGCTTAAAATGAAATCATCTATATACTGGCAGGGTGGAAGGCTAAGCCTTTTGCTTGGTGTTTTTGTTCCACTCATGCCGTTAGGAACCGTATAAACCAGTGTTATGTTCCTTGATTTTGCGTTCCTAACACGGTTGGGGTGTATGGGACCCCCTTGATAAACCGCTAAGTGCTAAGTCTTTTCCAGCAAGTCCCAACATTGGTACTATTTGCTTAATAACAAACTAATAAAACTTGAATGGGACTAGCTACCCCTTTCATCTTAATTCCACCCCCCTGGGCCAGTGCTCGATTTGAGTGTTGGTCCAAACTAGAGTCGTGTGCGGGGCCCCCCTTGGCAACTTGGGTTTCGGCCACTGTACGCTGTGCTCATCCGGTCGTGGCCTGAGACGAGATACGCGCGGCTACTATCAGGGTGTCGGCACGCCGGGAGGATTTGCTGGATTAGCCTTACCTTAGTTCGGTTTAACTTGACCACGGGATTCCGAGAATACTCGGGTCTTCCCAACTATGGAGTTGCGACTCCGCGGATCGTGGGCTTGTGATGGGCCAAGTTGGAACACCCCTGCAGGGTTTGAACTTTCGAAAGCCGTGCCCGCGGTTATGTGGCAGATGGGAGCTTGTTAATTCCGGTTGTAGATAACTTGACACAATGTTTCAATACACTACCAGCGTGTGTACCGTGACTGTCAATTTCCGAATAGGGATTCGGGAGTTGAACACGGTGGGGTTATGTTTGACCGGCTTTAGATAGGATCACTTCGTGATCATCTTTCGACCGATGCTCTTCTCTTCTCGCTCTCTGTTACGTAAGTTAGTGCTAGTTGCTGCTGCAGACTCTTGTTTGTTCCTTCACCTCTTATTCTTTCTTCAGCCTTGTCCTCACCCAAGGCTTAAATAGTCTTGTTACCCGGGAACGGGATTGCTGAGTCCTCTGTGGCTCACAGTTACTTCACCACACCAGATGCAGGTTCAGCCGAGTTTGATGCAGGAGCTGGTTCAGTGCTTCACCAGGAGCTCGTTGAAGAGTGTGGCCGTTTGCTTGTGACGTTTCGATGTTCAGTAGTGGTTTCTACTAGGATTCGATCCTGACCTGTGGCTTTATGTTGTTTTGGTATCTTTCTTTGGATCTTCACCCGTAGTCGGGTTGTGATGTTCTGTATGATGATTGCTTATGTAATGTATTGTGTGAAGTGGCGAGTGTAAGCCAACTATCTCCTTTTGCAATTTAATCCCTCTTTTACATGAGTCGTGCAAAGATACCAAACTTGAGATCATTCTAGGATGGGCTTATACCTTTAAGTCGTGCCTCGACACGTAGGAGGTATAGTCCCATCCTGGGCATTACAAGTTGGTATTCAGAGCCTTCTCCGACCTAGAAGCCCCCACTGATTGATCGAATCGTTGACGGTTGAGTCTAGGCACACACTGAAAATATTTTGAGTCCTATATTATATCGGAGAGTAGGATTTCTTTGCTTCTCATCCCCTTTCTCTCTGGTGAGGACTCCTGACGATTACTCTTTTCTCTTCTACTTTCAAAAAATTGCACAAAATTTTTTTTTAGGATCCCGCGAGTATTCTGGGATTGTTTCGATGTTCTTGTGACAAGGATATTGTTCTCGATGCCTCCTGTTACCGAGGAGTTGAGCTTCGGGGTATCATTGACACAAGCATATCGCGGCAGTACTAAATACTTAAGACGGCCGACATCGAAAATCTCTCCTATACGGCCAGTGGCAAGATAACCCCGACATCACCCAGTACTGGGGAGGTAGTTCGAGAGTATTGCCATAGCTTGTTATAGTGGATGCTTTTCGAAGGTCCGAGGTAAACAGTTTCCGAGAAAGACTGGTTATGTGTTGAAGGATGGATACACCTGGATGTAGGTTTAGAGTTGATTGCGCGGTGCTTCCCGTGTATCCCCAACACCTGATTGCATAACTGGAAACTTTCGGAAATCTATAGGTGGGTTCATCTAGTAGTTCTAGGCATTCTTCCAACGGATGCTCGATATGAAGTTTGGGGTTCTGCATTGAGTGAAGTGGTTTTATGGACTTGTTCTGATCGGGAGTTGCATCTTAAAGGGTCCTTGGCTATGCTGATCCGGGGATTGCAAAACCCTTTTGTAACACGTTCCATGAGCTTTCAGCACAAAGATGTCGAACGAAACTTCTATCTCGTATTTGTTCTATCTGATCCTTGTTCCTTTTTAATTACTTTTGTTCCCCGAGTGGCTTCTCGTCGAGTCGATGTACCTGTGGAATTCATTCGTTCAAGTCTCTGTTCGGATGATATTATGAAGATCATGTTGCATATCTATCCTTTGTTCTTATTTTGAGTCTGGTATTCGAGTTGCTTCGATGTCAAATGTTGTTTCCAGACCTTTCCTAATCGGTGTTCTCATATGCCTATGGGAGTGCTAATTCTTCTTGATCATCAAGATCTTCATGTTAATCCTTTTTCAACCGGTGTGCCTTCTCTTCAAGTTATTCCATATGGACGTCGTTGAGAAATCTGACGATTTGTCTGTTTCATTCATCACAAGTTGTCTTTGTTTTCACCACCCTCCCACCCTTCTTCTTCTTGGAGAAGAAATTCTCAAATGAAGTATCCATTTTATTCATGTGATGTTTCTTCATTCTTTTCCTTCAATGTTCTTATCCGGTGCTTATCAGGAAGATGCTCAAGAGCTTCTAGTTCATCATTCTTCGGGTCTTCCCACCTATGGAGTTGCGACTTCGCGGATCGTGGGCATGTGATGGGCCAAGTTGGAACACCCCTGCAGGGTTTGAACTTTCGAAAGCCGTGCCCGCGGTTATGTGGCAGATGGGAGCTTGTTAATTCCGGTTGTAGATAACTTGACACAATGTTTCAATACACTACCAGCGTGTGTACCGTGACTGTCAATTTCCGAATAGGGATTCGGGAGTTGAACACGGTGGGGTTATGTTTGACCGGCTTTAGTTAGGATCACTTCATGATCATCTTTCGACCGATGCTATTCTCTTCTCGCTCTCTTTTGCGTAAGTTAGTGCTAGTTGCTTCTGCAGACTCTTGTTGTTCCTTCACCTCTCGTTCTTTCTTCAGCCTTGTTCTCACCCAAGGCTTAAATAGTCGTGTTACCCGGGAACGGGATTGCTGAGTCCTCTGTGGCTCACAGTTACTTCACCACACCAGATGCAGGTTCAGCCGAGTTTGAAGCAGGAGCTGGTTCAGTTCTTCACCCGGGAGTCCGTTGAAGCTTGTGGCCGTTTGCTTGTGACGTTTCGACGATCAGTAGTGGTTTCTACTAGGATTCGATCTTGGCCTGTGGCTTTATGTTGTTTTGGTATCTTTCTTTTGGTTCTTCACCCGTAGTCGGGTTGTGATGTTTTGAATGATGATTGTTTATGTAATGTATTGTGTGAAGTGGCGAGTGTAAGCCAACTATCTCCTTTTGCATTTTAATCCCTCTTTTACATGAGTCGTGCAAAGATACCAAACTTGAGATCATTCTAGGATGGGCTTATACCTTTAAGTCGTGCCTCGACACGTAGGAGGTATAGTCCCATCCTGGGCATTACAAGTTGGTATCAGAGCCTTCTCCGACCTAGAAGCCCCCACTGATTGATCGAATCGTTGACGGTTGAGTCTAGGCACACACTGAAAATGTTTTGAGTCCTATATATTATATCGGAGAGTAGGATTTCTTTGCTTCTCATCCCCTTTCTCTCTGGTGAGGACTCCTGACGATTACTCTTGACTCTTCTACTTTCAAAAATTGCACCAAATTTTTTTAGGATCCCGCGAGTATTCTGGGATTGTTTCGATGTTCTTGTGACAAGGATATTGTTCTCGATGCCTCCTGTTACCGAGGAGTTGAGCTTCGAGGTATCATTGTAACAAGCATATCGCGGCAGTACTAAATACTTAAGACGGCCGACATCGAAAATCTCTCCTATACGGCCAGTGGCAAGATAACCCCGACATCACCCAGTACTGGGGAGGTAGTTCGAGAGTATTGCCATAGCTTGTTATAGTGGATGCTTTTCGAAGGTCCGAGGTAAACAGTTTCCGAGAAAGACTGGTTATGTGTTGAAGGATGGATACACCTGGATGTAGGTTTAGAGTTGATTGCGCGGTGCTTCCCGTGTATCCCCAACACCTGATTGCATAACTGGAAACTTTCGGAAATCTATAGGTGGGTTCATCTAGTAGTTCTAGGCATTCTTCCAACGGATGCACGATATGAAGTTTGGGGTTCTACATTGAGTGAAGTGGTTTTATGGACTTGTTCTGATCGGGAGTTGCATCTTAAAGGGTCCTTGGCTATGCTGATCCGGGGATGACAAAACCCTTTTGTAACACGTTCCATGAGCTTTCAGCACGAAGATGTCGAACGAAGCTTCTATCTTGTATTTGTTCTATCTGTTCCTTGTTCCTTTTTATTTTTATTTTGCTCTCCAAGTGGTTTCTCGACAAGTTGATGTAACTATGGAATTCATTCGTTCAATCCTCTGTTCGAATGATATTGTGAAGATCATGTTGCATATCTATCCTTTGTTCTTGTCTTGATTCTGGTATTCGAGTTGCTTCGATGATAAATGTTGATTCCATACCTTTCCTAATCGGTATTCTCATATTTTTTTCATGGGAGTGCAGTTCCTTCTTGATCATCAAGATGGTTATGTTAAATTCCTTTTCAACCGGTGTGCCTTCTCTTCAAGTTATTCCATACAGACGCCGTTGAGAAATCTGACGATTTGTCTGTTTCTTTCATCCCAAGTTGTCTTTGTTTTCCCCACCCTCCCACCCTTCTTCTTCTTGGAGTCAGAAATTCTTAAATGAAATATCCATTTTATTCATGAGATATTTCTTCATTCTTTTCCTTCAATGTTCTTATCCGATGATTTATCGTGAAGATGCTCGAGAGCTTCAAGTTCATCTTTTCTCCTTTCTCGTTTATTCTTCCGGTGGATGTAATTCAAGAATTTGGTGTTGATCTTATCCTTTTCCTATTTTCACAATGCTTTCTTATTCCGGTGCACCAATTAATCATTCTCCTCTTGCTATTCATATCCGGAGAGCTCAAGATATCTCAGAAGATTCTTAATTCCATTCTTATTCCGTTCAAATTATTTTGAGCATTGTCATCTTATTCTAGTCATTTAATTCAACCGGTGCAATATCTCTTCAGCAATCTTTTCCAACGGTGATTTCTTTAGTGGGCCCTAACCCACAGGTCTTTTCCCAGGATCTTACCTGACTCTTCTTTTCCGGAGAATTCTTTTTCAAAGTGTGATGTAAGAATGATTTCCATCAGTCACATGCCTTCTCCAAGTGTACTTTCAATTCTTTCATCGTTGGTTCAACCTTTTTAATTCTTCATCCGGAGTGCTCAACAATTCTTATGGCATTTCTCGTCTTCATTCTCAACATTTGGAGACCGGAGAAGTGTTTCTCTTAAATCGTGGCCCGTTCTTTCAAGAGTTGTGGTTCTACCTTCATGCCATCCTCATTATCGTTTGATTGTGAGGAATTCTTTTATACCCATCCGAAGCATTCTTGAATTCTTTTCTTTGTGATCCTCCGAAGGCCATCATTTCAGAATACTTCTTCGTTCTCAGTTTTCTACTTCGTCCTCCACATATTCTTCATTGATGCCTCTTCGTTCGTCTCCATATTTTTACGGTGGTTCGTTCAAGTTTACCTTTCCGTTGTTATCGTTTCAATTCACTTGTTCTTTTCATAATCCTACCGCTGGTTCGTTCAAGACTTTACCCAAGCTGGTGCTAGATCTCTCTTTAATTCTTTCCAACGAGAATAAGTAGTATGCCAAATCCTTTGGTTGTCATCAATTTAAATTGATGAAGGAGATGCATAACATAATTCTTATTCTTATTCCTTCAAGGTGATTTAATTCTTTTGTCTGGAGCTTGTTCATCATATCATATTCTCGATTCTAAGTTGTTCTTCTTGTTTTCCCGGAGCTCCAAGTTATTTCAATTTTATCATTTCAAACCTCCATCTAATTCATCGCATGCCTTGAATGTTATTCTTTTCTTCTTTCACTTCTCATGCTTTCATTACCGGAGTTCTCATGGTGGTTCATCATGTTTTAATTCATCCTTGAAGTCTTCATCAAGATTCTTGTTGGAGCTCAAGCATTCTTCATCATGCTTTCCAATTGCAATTCTTGCTCCCTTATCTTTCAGATGGTGTTATGTCATTCTTGTCAATTCCTTCATGTTCATGATTCACGAGTTATCAAGAATGAGATATTTAAAACCATCATTTCTTCTCTTTAGGAGATCCTTCCAACCCCTCCTTTTATCTCTTGGAGTTATCTTGGGTTGTATTTCACCTAAAAGCTTTCCCTAAGGATTGTTGATATTATGGTGCTCATAAATGACCCAAGTTCTTCATTTTTCATTCCGGTGAGATAAATTTTTCATCTCCTTGTTGATCTCAATCCAATCAATTGTTTTCGTTAGTGGCTGGTTGTCACCTCTTAATTTTGAGATGTTTTCCATAAGCCCACATGAAGCTTATTCTTTTGTTGTTGAGTTTCCAACAACTCCGCTCAACCCTTCTTCGTAAGGATGCTCTTTCAAATTCAATTTTGAGAGAAGTTGTCATTTTCTTCTCCGTTCATTTCTTTCGTTGATCTATATGCTATTCTTTCATTCCGGAGGCATTGTGATGTTGCTCTCTTTGACCATCATCACGCTTTTTATCAAGATCATATTCTCCCTTGCTTGTCATTTAACCAGAGTGTTGTATTCTTCATTCAAGTTCCATCTTTTATCAAGTTTTGCCTATCTTTTTAACCGGAGTGTTGTCTGAATCCTTCTTACCCCTTGTGCCTTTCTTTCAATTGTTTCGGAGGCAATGTGTTGTTGTTTTCATCAAGTATCATTCCATCTTCTCTAGTTCATGTTCAATTCCTTCCATTTTCAGACGGAGCGCTGTCCAAATTTTGTCATTCTTATTCCTTGGCCATACCATTGCGGTTTCATATTCTTTTCGTCCATGAGCTCTTGTTTCATGTCTTTCAACCTCCAAGGTTCTCTTAATGCTCCTTGTTTCTCTTTTCTAAAGGAATGTTTTCATCTTCGTTCATCTCCGTTGTATTCTTCTTTCATCTTGTTCAACCTCTCAAGGTTCTTTGGTTTCACTCGTCTGTCAAAGAAGCAACTTTGTTTTACCTCTTCCTCTTCCGTTTTTACCCGGTGATATCTCTAGGATCTCGGGTCGAGATCCTCTGTTAGTGTGGGAGAGTTGTGACGCCCGAGACCGACGTCCCAGAAGATTCCAGAAGATCCCAGAAGATTCCAGATGTTCCGGGTTGCCCGTGTGTTTCTTTTGAGCTTGTGTTATTTATTTGTGCTTTGCATCATGTCATCATGCCATCATCTCATTAATTTTTGCAACCAAATAAATTGTGTGGACCTTCGGTCCATTTAAATCGAGGGAAGGTGACTTCTCTTTATAACATATAAAAGCCTCCTAATATTTATGGAGCTATATTAATAAATATTCCATTGCTTCGGAATGAACCATAACACACTTGCATAATTTCCCCGTGTCTTTTCACTTCGAGTTTCACCTTCAAAATCTTGCCGATAATTTTTTTCTTTCCGTTGTTTTCGAGGCTTCTCTAAATCTAGACTCCTTTTAAACTCCTTGAGGCAAGCTATTTATTTAGTTTGCACTTCCCTTTTGTTGGAAATATTTTTGTGAGGTTGGAGTTATTCCGTAAAGCCTTACAAAAATGTCCATCATTTTTTTATCCTTGTTCTTTGACCTTCTTTTCCTATTTTTTATTTTGCTCCTTCTCTTTTGCTTCTGCTAAGGGAGATAAAAAAAAAGTGCAGCCAGCCTCTTGGGCCTCTCTGCAGCCTCCCCTGGGCATCTCCTCCTCCTAGGCCCAAGTCTTCCCAGGCCAAGGCCCTTTTTCTCCCCGTAGCGACCGAACCCTAATCTCCTGTCCCTCGCTCCCGCACCCCGCCGCCGCTCTTTTCTCCTTCCCTCGCTCACCCCGACTCCCCGTCGCCTCGCACCCTCTCCCTCGTCTTCCTTCGCCCCGACCTCCCTCTGACCGAGCCCCGCGGCCTGGAGCCTCGTCCCTCTCCCGCGCCTCCTCGGCAAGGCGGAGCCGCGCCGCTTGGACGCCCCAGGCGCATGCCCGGCCGGAGCCGCGTCCCTTCCCCGCGACGAGCCGGCCACCAGCTCGTCTCCTCGCGCCCGAGGCCCCGCGCGCGGGCTCCCTCCTCCCTCCGCGGCTCCTCCCGCGCCCTGCGCTGCGCCATGCCGCGTCCTCCAGCGATGCGGCCTGACCTCGCCCGTCCGCGACCGCAGCTCTCCGCGGCCAGCCTTCGCCTCGCCCTCGTCAGTACCACGACGACCCCGAGGCGCCAACTCCAGTCAGGAGCACCGCAGCGCCAGGAGCTGCGCCCTTCCTCCTCCGTTCTCCAGTTCGCCCCGCAGCCGGGCTCCCTTCCGTCGCGAACCGCCCCGTCCAGCGCCTCGGATCCGCTGCTCCTCCTTTCGCCAGGAGCCCCGTCCGCCACCAAGGCAGCCACCGGAGTCCGGCGTCCCCGTTCTGCTGCAGCGCCGAGAACCCTGCCTCTGTTTCCGGCGCTGCCTAGCCCCGTGCTGCCCTTGTTTTAGCTGCTGTAGTTTTTGTGTTGTTTGGTGGTTTTTGCTGTTGACTTGACAGAGAACGTGTACATCTACGGGAAGACGAACTCGAGAACAACTACATGAACGACTACTCGGAGACACCAAGTACCCCTACCGTCGCCCGTGTACCCCTACGGAACGTCTTCAACGAGTACCCCTCCGATGGCGTGTACCTCTTCGAACGGGAACCCCCAAGTACCACGACGACCGGCTCGACAAGTACCACTACGATCGCGATGTAACAAGTACCCCGCCGGCGAGTACCTCTCCGATGAACGTGTACCACTACCGTCGCCCGAGTACAACTACCGCTACGAGAACAACTACTTCCCTCTACGGATCATGTACAACTACCGTCGCCGAGTACCACTACTTCCTCTTCGGAAACGTGAACGACTTCTTCCTCTACGACCCGCGAGAACGTCTACTTCCACTACTTCCTCTACGTCTCGAACCGCCCCGAAACGCACGCTTCAAAGGTATAACCCCGAGACGTGACCCGTGGATGCTTGTTGTGTTGTATGAATGTCTCCCGTGTGTGCTCCGTGTCCGTTTCGTCCCTTTTGTCATGTTCCTCGGTTGCCTCGTCATCGACTCGTGGGAACCCGGCAACGGGATCGCCCACCTTTCATCTCGTTTGACTCACTCCGCCTTTGCTTTTGCCCGGACTCTCAATGAGTTACCGGAACCGAATTGTTGCGTTGCATCACTTTCGGAATGTTGCCGTGGCACCCTTTCCATCCACCACGGTGACATAAACTTCATATCTCTTAATGTCAACCCTTTTAATAAAAACTTGCATAAACTTAATCATGTCATCCGCATCATGTTAACAACATTAATATGTGTGAATTGTTGTTGCTTATAATTAATAAACATGCTCATGGGGATTTTCCGGATATGTTGTTGTTATTTCTCCGGCCTCATTTAAAATGTCTTAATAGTGTAGTTTTATTATGCTTCACCTCTTGCCATGCTAAAAACATTTAATCTTGTCTTGTAAATAACGAGAGTCAATTAAATAATTAATGTGGTGTTTCGTCAATATGCAACTCGTTGCATATTGATCTCCACTTAACTTGTAGTGTTGTTTGTGCACTTTGCCATGCCATGCATATTTAAACCGGACATGCATCATGCTTGCTTGTGCATTGTATGCCATACTTATGTTTTGTGTGTTTACCGTGTTGTTTTGCTTCTTTCCGGTTGCTTCTCTTGTTAGCTTCGGTTTCGTTCCGGAGTTGTGAGGATCCGCTCGACTGTTGCTCCGTCTTCTTCTTGGTTCCGTTCTTCTCCCTTGTGGAATCCCAGGCAAGATGACCGAACCCGGATACCATTACTATTTTTGCCTATTGCTAGTAGTCTCGATCTATAGCTTTGCCTCGATGCCCATGTCTTTCCTGTCAGCCTCCTACTTGTAACCATTGCCATGTTTAACCAACCTACCTACGCAAACCGTTGCTTGGCTATACGTAGGCTTGCTCAGCCCCTCTTATAGCATTGTTAGTTGCAGGTGAAGTTTGAAGATGCTTGCTTCATGTTGAAGTTTGGTTGGGTTATATCACACTATATAAATGCTTAAAATGAAATCATCTATATACTGGCAGGGTGGAAGGCTAAGCCTTTTGCTTGGTGTTTTTGTTCCACTCATGCCGTTAGGAACCGTATAAACCGGTGTTATGTTCCTTGATTTTGCGTTCCTAACACGGTTGGGGTGTATGGGACCCCCTTGATAAACCGCTAAGTGCTAAGTCTTTTCCAGCAAGTCCCAACATTGGTACTATTTGCTTAATAACAAACTAATAAAACTTGAATGGGACTAGCTACCCCTTTCATCTTAATTCCACCCCCTGGGCCAGTGCTCGATTTGAGTGTTGGTCCAAACTAGAGTCGTGTGCGGGGCCCCCCTTGGCAACTTGGGTTTCGGCCACTGTACGCTGTGCTCATCCGGTCGTGGCCTGAGACGAGATACGCGCGGCTACTATCAGGGTGTCGGCACGCCGGGAGGATTTGCTGGATTAGCCTTACCTTAGTTCGGTTTAACTTGAGCACGGGATTCCGAGAATACACGGGTCTTCCCAACTATGGAGTTGCGACTCCGCGGATCGTGGGCTTGTGATGGGCCAAGTTGGAACACCCCTGCAGGGTTTGAACTTTCGAAAGCCGTGCCCGCGGTTATGTGGCAGATGGGAGCTTGTTAATTCCGGTTGTAGATAACTTGACACAATGTTTCAATACACTACCAGCGTGTGTACCGTGACTGTCAATTTCCGAATAGGGATTCGGGAGTTGAACACGGTGGGGTTATGTTTGACCGGCTTTAGATAGGATCACTTCGTGATCATCTTTCGACCGATGCTCTTCTCTTCTCGCTCTCTGTTACGTAAGTTAGTGCTAGTTGCTGCTGCAGACTCTTGTTTGTTCCTTCACCTCTTATTCTTTCTTCAGCCTTGTCCTCACCCAAGGCTTAAATAGTCTTGTTACCCGGGAACGGGATTGCTGAGTCCTCTGTGGCTCACAGTTACTTCACCACACCAGATGCAGGTTCAGCCGAGTTTGATGCAGGAGCTGGTTCAGTGCTTCACCAGGAGCTCGTTGAAGAGTGTGGCCGTTTGCTTGTGACGTTTCGATGTTCAGTAGTGGTTTCTACTAGGATTCGATCCTGACCTGTGGCTTTATGTTGTTTTGGTATCTTTCTTTGGATCTTCACCCGTAGTCGGGTTGTGATGTTCTGTATGATGATTGCTTATGTAATGTATTGTGTGAAGTGGCGAGTGTAAGCCAACTATCTCCTTTTGCAATTTAATCCCTCTTTTACATGAGTCGTGCAAAGATACCAAACTTGAGATCATTCTAGGATGGGCTTATACCTTTAAGTCGTGCCTCGACACGTAGGAGGTATAGTCCCATCCTGGGCATTACAGGGATCTCATCCGGGACTCCGAACAACTTTCGGGTTTCCACGTGCATTTATCTCTACGACCCTAGCATTACCAAACCTTAAGTGTGTAGACCCTACGGGTTCGGGAGACACGTAGACATGACCGAGAACACTCTCCGGTCAATAACCAACAACGGGATCTGGATACCCATGTTGGTTCCCACGTGTTCCTCGATGATCTTCATCGGATGAACCACTGTGTCAAGGATTCACTCAATCCCGTATGTTATTCCCTTTGTCCATCGGTACGGTACTTGCCCGAGATTCGATCGTCGGTATTCCCAATACCTTGTTCAATCTCGTCATGGCAAGTCTCTTTACTCGATCCGTAATCCATCATCCCGTGACTAACCACTTAGTCACATTGAGCTCATTATGATGATGTCTTACCGAGTGGGCCCAGAGGTACCTCTCCGTCATGCGGAGTGACAACATCCCAGTCTCGGTTCGTACCAACTCAACAGACACTTTCGGAGATACCCGATGCGTACCTTTATAGCCACCCAGTTACGTTGTGACGGTTGGCACACCCAAAGTATTCCAACGGCATCCGGGAGTTGTACAACCTCATGGTCTAAGGAATATATACTTGACACCGAAAAGCTTATGCATTACGAACTATACAATCTCGTGTTATGCTCAAGTTTGGGTCTTGTCCATCACATCATTCTCCTAATGATGTGATCCCGTTATCACCGACATCCCATGTCCATGGTCAGGAAACCGTGACCATCTGTTGATCAACAAGCTGGTAACTAGAGGCCTACCAGGGACTCATTGTGGTCTATATATTCACACATGTATCGCTGTTTCCGTACAATACAATTCAAGCATGAATAACAGACAATTATCATGAACAAGGAGATATAATAATAATGCTTTTATTATTGCCTCTAGGGCATATCTCCAACAATTGTGATATTCCAACAACAACAAGTTCCCACCTGGAACGATCTTCATCTTCACCTGCAACTAACAACGCTATAAGAGGGGCTGAGCAAGCGGGTAACATAGCCAAACAGTGGTTTTCCTAGGAAGGTGTCAAGGTTAGAGGTTTCATGGCAACAAGGAGAGGCTGACATAAAAGATGGGTAGCGCGACATGTAACGATAGCATCGAGACAACTAAGCATGGCAATGGTAGTAAAGGTATCCAAGGGTATGATCATCTTGCCTGGGATTCCGCAAGGAAGAAGAACGGGTCCAAGAAGAAGACGAAGAAGAAGCCTCACAACTCCGGGACGAATCCGAAGCTAACAAGAGAAGCAACCGGAAAGAAGCAAACAACACGGTAAACACACAAGCATAAACATGGCATACGATGCACATCCAAGTATGATGCATGTCCGGTTTAATTATGCATGGCATGACAAGTGCACAAACAAAACTACAAGTTAAGTAGAGCTCAATATGCAACGAGTTGCATATTGACGAAACGCCACATTTTATTTATTTAGTTGACTCTCGTTATTTACAAGACAAGATTAAATGTTTTAAACATAGCAAGAGGTGAAGCATAATGAAACTACACTATTTAGACATTTTAAATGGGGCCGGAAATAACAATAACAAATTCCAGAAAATCCCCATGTGCATGTTTAGCAATTTTTAAGCAAACAACAATTCACACATTTTAATGTTGTTAACATGATGCGGATGGCATGATCAAGTTTTTATGCAATTTTTATTAAAAGTTGACATGAAGAGATATGAAGATGATACGGAGTATATGTCACCGTGGTGGAAGGAAAGGGTGCCACGGCAACGATCCGAAAATGATGCAACGGCAACATCTTGGTTCCGGTAACTCGTTGAGAGTCCGGTGCAAAAGAATGATCGGCGTGAGCGAGTCGAACAAGAAGAAAGGTGGGGTGATCCCGTCACCGGGTTCCCACGGGTCGGCGACGAGGCAACCGAGGAGCACGACAAAAGAAGATACGGGCACGGTGCACACAAGGGAAACATCTCATACAACCACAAGCATCCCACGGGTCATCGTCTCGGGTTATACCTTCGGAACATTCATTTCAGGGTGGTTCGAGATCGTCGAGGGATGTAGTGGTACACGGCGATGGTAGGGGTACTCGGTTCTTCGGCGACGGTAGTTGTACTCGCACGTAGTGGGAAGTAGTTGTTCTCGTTCGTAGTCGTACACGGGGCGACGGTAGTTGTTCACTCGACGGCCTTCGGCGATGGTAGTCGTACACGGTTCGTAGGCATTCGGGTATCCGTAGATGTACTTGGCGGGTCGTCGAGGTACTTGTCGCGTCGTAGGGGTACTCGTGGAATCCGTGTAGTCGAACTTGAAGGTCGTCGACGTCGTGGTACTTGAGGTCTCGGTCTTGTCGACGGTAGACGTTCACGTTACGTAGATGTTCATCTCATCGGTAGGGGTACTTGACGTGTCATCTTGTAGTCGTACTCGCACGTTCCGTAGAGGTACTTGGCGCATCGGTCTCGACTCGGAGATGAGCTTGCCGGTCTTAGGTACCAAACGCAGCAACAAGGGCAACAAAAGGCGGCAACACTGGGTCGACGAGGCCATGGCAGCGGCATGACCGGCGGAAGCAGCAACAGCACTTGGCGGTCTTGGAGCAGCGAGGAGGAGGACAGTGGGGCCGGCAACAGCAAGGCGGCTGGATCCCGCAGGGAACGGGCGACGGCGGCGCTCGAGGCCGCTGGCTGGAGGGCTTCACGGCGTTGTCGCGGTGCGGAGATGGAAGGAGGACGGACCGCGGCCTTGTAGAGGAGGGGACGCTGGGCCATGGCACAGACGGCTGCTCCTGGCCAGCCCGCGGGGAGGGACGGCGAGGCGCACAGAGGACGGAGGGGAGGCGCTGTGGCCGGGCGACGGGAGGGCGGCGTCCACGCGAGGGAGACGGAGGCAAGGGCGGCGCCGGCCTGGGGCGCGCAAGGAGCGGCGCGGGAGGCCAGGCAGCAGGGGCGAGGAGGGAAGAACGGGCGCGTCGGGGCTCCATGGTAGATGACGGGATGGCAAGGCCGCTCGGCCTGGAGGCGGAGGGAGGAACGGGAGAGAGCTGGGGATCGGGCGCTGGAGAGTTGGGGTCGAGGGTGAGAGAAGCTGGCGGCGCAGAGGGGGAAAGGAGCGAGGGGGTGAGGAGCGAGGGCGCTAGCTAGGGTTCGGAGCGGTCGGGCTAGGAGGCTGGCTGGGCCACCTGGTTCTTCGGGCCCAAGAGGCTGAGGCGGCTGGGCCTCTCTCTCCATCTCTTCTAAAATAAAAACAACACAGAGAATAAAAAAAGGAGAGAAGAAAAGAAAGGGGAAATCTAGGCAAAGAATTTGCACATGAGGTTAATTTCCTCGGGCTCATAAAAATGAGCATGGTCCGAGAAAAATATAAATGGCAAGATCGAGAAATAATTCAAACTTATTTGAATTTAATTCAAATGGGTTTGAACTAAGACTCGACTATTGAAGTGTCCAAACATGTTGAGGTTTTTGGAGGAACCTCGATAAACGAGAAAATAAATATAGGGAAGGATTTAAGGCAAGGAATTGAGAAGAAAAGGCATGGGGAGATATATGCAAGTGTGTTGGGTTATTCCGAAGCAATGGAATATTATTATAATAGCTCCCTAAAATATTGGGAGTATATGTTATAAAGAGAAGACATTCTTCCCTCGATTTAAATGGACCGAAGGTCCACACGATTTATTTGGTTGAGATGCAAAGATTAATGACATGATGGCATGATGATATGATGCAAAGCAAAAATAAATAACACAAGCACAAATGAAACACACGGGAGAACCCAGAACATCTGGAATCTTCTGGGACGTTGGTCTTCGGGCGTCACAACTCTCCCACACTAACAGAGGATCTCGACCCGAGATCCTAGAGATAGCACCGGATAAAAACGGAAGAGGAAGAGGTAAAACAAAATTGCTTCTTCGACAAACGAGTGAAACCAAAGAACCTTGAGAGGTTAAACAATCTTGAAAGAAAGAAAGCAACGGAGATGAACGACGTTAAGAGCACTCCGGTAAAATGAGGAACAAGGAACATAATGAGAACCTTGTAGGTTGAAAGACATGAGACAAGAGCTCACGGATGACGAAAGAATTCAAAACCACTCCGGTTAACCAGGATTGAGAAGGAATAAGAACGAAATAACTTGGACAGCACTCCGTCTGAAAAAGGAAGGAATTAACAAGAACTTGAGGAGATGGAGTGATACTTGATGAAAACAACAACACACAGCCTCTGAAACAATTGAAAGAATGGCACAAGGTGTAAGAAGGATTCAGACAGCACTTCGGTTAAAAGAGAGGCAAAACTAGATAAGATGACAGACTTGAATGAAGAATACAACACTCCGGTTAAATGATAAGCAAGGGAAAGAACAGGATCTCGATAAAACGAGATGATGGTTTGGAGATAGCAACATCACAATGGCTCCGGAATGAAAGAATAGCATATAATTCAATGAAAGAAATGAATGGAGAAGAAAAAGACAACTTCTCCGACAAATGAATATGAAAAATCATCCTTACGAAGAAGGGTTGAACGGAGTTGATGGAAAAATCAACACGAAATGAAAAAACTTGATGTGGGCTTATGGAAAACATCTCAATATTAAGAGGTGACAACCAGCCACTGACGAAAACATTTTGCTTGGATTGAGATCAACAAGGAGATGAAAAACTTATTTCATCGGAATGATAAATGAAGAACTTGGGTCATTTATAAGCACCATAATTAGCAACAATCCTTAGGGAAAGCTTTTAGGTGAAATACAACCCAAGATTACTCCAACGAATAAATTGAATGGTTGAAAACATCTCCTGAACAAGGAAAAATGATGGGTTTAAATATTTCATTCTTGATAACTCGTGAATCATGAAACATGAAGGAATTGTCAAGAATGACATAACACCACCTCAAAAGATAAGGGAGCAAGAATTGCACTTCAAAATGCAAGATGGGGAATACTTGAGGTCCAACAAGAATCTTGATGAAGACTACGAGGATGAATTAAAACATGATGAACCACCAAGAAGAACGCCGGTAATGAAAGCATGAGAAGTGAAAGATGAAAAGAATAAGATTTAAGGCCTGCGATGAATTAGATGGATGTTTGAAATGATATAATTGAAATAACTTTGAGCTCCGGAAAACAAGATGAACAACTTAGAACCGAGAATATATATGATGAACAAGCTCCGAAGGAAGGGATTAACCTCTTGGAAGAAACTAGAATAAGATTTATGTTATGCATATCCTTCACCAATTTAAATTGGCGACAAGCAATGGATTTGGCATACTACTTATTCTCGCTGGAAAGGATTAAGAGAGATCTCGCACAAGCTTGGGTAAATCTTCAACGAACCACCGGTAGGATTGTGAAAAGAACAAATGAATTAAAACGATAACAATGGAAGGGTAATCTTGAAAGAACCACCATAAAAAATATGGAGACGAACGAAGAGACATCAATGAAGAATATTTGGAGGACAAAGTTGAAAACTGAGAACGAAGAATCTTCTGAAATGATGGCCTTCGGAGGATCACAATAAGAAGAATTCATGAAATGCTTCGGATGGGTATGAGAAAAATTCCTCACAAACGGAACAATAATGAGGATGGCAAGAAGCTAGAACCACGAATATTGGAAGAACGGATAAGGATTCAAGAGGAACTCGTCTTCGGGTCTTCAAAAACTGAGAAGATGATGAGATACACCGCCATGAATTGTATAGGCACTCCGTAATGAAGAATTAAAAGGTTGAACCAATGATGAAAAGAATTTGAAAGCGGTCCTGGAGAAGGACTGTGACTGATGGGAATCATTCTTACGTCACACTTTAAAGAGAATTTGAGAATAACTCCAGAAAAATTTGAAGAGTCAGGTAAGATCCTGGAAAAGACCTATGGGTTAGGGCCCACTAAAGAAATCACCGTTGAAAAAGATTGCTTAAGAGATACTGCATCGGTTGAATTAAATGGCTTGAGTAAGATGATAATCTCAAAATAGCTTGACATGATTAAGAATGGAAACACGAATCTTCCGCCCTCCGGATATGAATAGCAAGAGGAGAATGATTAATTGGTGCACCGGAATAAGAAAGCATTGTGAAAAGAGTAAAAAAGATAAGATCAACATCGAAATCTTGAATTACATCCACTGGCAGAATTTGAGAACAAAAGAATGAAAAACTTGAAGCTCTCGAGCATCTTCACGATAAATCACTGGATAAGAACATTGAAGGAAATGAATGAAGAAATATCACATGAATAAAATGGATATTTCATTTGAGAATTTCTGACTCCAAGAAGAAGAAGGGTGGGAGGGTGGGAAAAACAAAGACAACTTGGGATGAATGAAACAGACAAATCGTCAGATTTCTCAACGGCGTCCGTATGGAATAACTTGAAGAGAAGGCACACCGGTTGAAAAAGGATTAACATGAAGATCTTGATGGTCAAGAAGAATTAGCACTCCCATAGAAATATGAGAACACCGATTAGGAAAGGTATGGAATCAACATTTGACATCGAAGCAACTCGAATACCAGAATCAAATCAAAACAAAGGATAGATATGTTTATGAAGAAGATTATGTTGCAGCATATCTATCCGAACAGAGAATTGAACGAATGAATTACGCAGGTACATCAACTTGACGAGAAGCCACTTGGAAGAACAAAAGATAAATAAAGCAACAAGGATCAGAAGAACAAATACAAGATAGAAGTTTCGTCCGACATATTCGTGCTGAAAGCTCATGGAACGTGTTACAAAAGGGTTTTGCAATCCTCGGATCAGCATAGCCAAGGACCCTTTAAGATGCAACTCCCGATCGGAACAAGCCCATAAAACCACTTCACTCAATGTAGAACCCCGAACTTCATATCATGCACTCGTTGGAAGAATGCCTAGAACTACTAGATGAACCCACCTATTAATTTCCGAAAGTTTCAAGTTATGCAATCAGGTGTTGGGGATACAGGGGAAGCACCGCGCACTCAACTCTAATCCTACATCCAGTTGTATCCATCCTTCAACACATAACCAGTTATCTCAGGAAACCGTTTACCTCGGACCTTCGAAATGCATCTACTATACAAGCTATGGCAATACTCCCGAACTACCTCCCCAGTACTAGGTGATGTCGGGGTTATCTTGCCACTAACCGCATAGGAGAGTTTTCGATGCCGGCCGTCTTAAGTATTCCAGAACTGATGCGATATATTTGTGATGACAACACCTCGGAGCTCAACTCCCCGAGACACTGCCACAACCCCTAATGACAGGAGGCATCGAGAACAATGTTCTCGTCACAAAGACATCGGAACAATCCAAACAATACTCGCGAGATCCTAAAAAAAAATTGTTGCATTTTTGAGAGTAGAAGAGGCAAGAGTAATCGTCAGGAGTCCTCACCAGAGTGAAAAGAGATGAGGAGCAAAAGAAATCCTACTCTCCGATATATATATATATATATATATATATATATATATATATATATATATATATATATATATATATATATATATATATATATATATATATATATATATATATATATAGGACTCAAAACATTTTAAGTGTGTGCCTAGACTCAACCGTCAACGATTCGATCAAACAGTGGGGGCTTCTAGGTCGGAGAAGGCTCTGAATACCAACTTGTAATGCCCAGGATGGGACTATACCTCCTACGTGTCGAGGCACGACTAAAAGGTATAAGCCCATTCTGGAATGATCTCAAGTTTGGTATCTTTGCACGACTCATGTAAAAGAGGGATGAAATGCAAAAGGAGATAGTTGGCTTACACTCGCCACTTCACACAATACATTACATAAGCAAAACATCATTCAAAACATCACAGCCCATCTAAGGGTAAGATCCAAAAGACAAGATACCAAACATAACGTTAAACCACAGGTCTAGATCGAATCCTAGTAGAAACCACTACTGAACATCGAAAACGTCACAAGCATACGGCCACTCTTTTCATGGAACTCCCGGAAGTTCTGATCCATCTCCTGCTTCAAACTCGGCTGAACCTGCATCTGGTGTTGTAGTATCTGTGAGCCACGAGGACTCAGCAATCCCATAACCATGGGTATCAAGACTAGCAAAGCTTATGGATAGGAAGAGGTAAAGTGGTGAGGTTGCAGCAGCGGCTAAGCATCATATGGTGGCTAGCTTACGAGTACAAGAATAAGATGAGCACGTACGCAAACGGTCGCAAAAGTAGTCATCGCTAAAGATCCTGAACTACATACGAGTCAAACATAACCCCACCGTGTTCTCTTCTCAAAGTGAAAAGAGACAGTCACAGTTACTCACACAGTTGTGTGTTTTACTTCGGATCATCTGTCAAGTTTTCTACAACCGGACATTAACAAATTCCAATCTGCCACATAACCACGGGCACGACTTTTGAAAGATCATAACCCTGCAGGGGTGTCCCAACTTAGCCCATCACAAGCTCTCACGATTAGCTGAAGTGATAAATATAATATCATCACCCCTTATCTTAGGGAAATCCGATCAGGCTCGGCATCCCGGTGCACAAGACATTTCGACAATGGTAAAACAAGTCCAGCAAGACCTCCCGGCGTGCCGACACCCTGATAGTAGCCGCGCGTATCTCGTCTCAGGCCACGACCGGATGAGCACAGCGTACAGCAGCCAAACCCCAAGTTTCCAAGGGGGGGCGCCGCACACGACTCTATTTGGGACCAACACCATCAGCACTGGCCCCCCTGTTATGTAGAATTAAGAACCCGGGGACATGACCCCCTATGCAATTAATTAATTAATTAAGTTGTTATTATGAGCAAATTAAAACCAAAGTTGGGCCTTGCTGGAGGAGTTTTATTCAAAGTCGAACTGTCAAGGGGTCCCCATCCACCCATCGTGTAAGGAACGCAAAATCAAGGAACATAATGCCGGTTTATCGGCGCCTAAGGTGGCATGAGTGGAACAAAACACCGAGCAAAAGGCCAAGCCTTCCACCCATGCCCAATATATAGGTGTGTTAATAATAATTATAGATATTGTGATATTCCAACAACAACAAGTTCCCACCTGGAACGATCTTCATCTTCACCTGCAACTAACAACGCTATAAGAGGGGCTGAGCAAGCGGGTAACATAGCCAAACAGTGGTTTTGCTAGGAAGGTGTCAAGGTTAGAGGTTTCATGGCAACAAGGAGAGGCTGACATAAAAGATGGGTAGCGCGAAATGTAACGATAGCATCGAGACAACTAAGCATGCAATGGTAGTAAAGGTATCTAGGGGTATGATCATCTTGCCTAGGATTCCGCAAGGAAGAAGAACGGGTCCAAGAAGAAGACGAAGAAGAAGCCTCACAACTCCGGGACGAATCCGAAGCTAACAAGAGAAGCAACCAGAAAGAAGCAAACAACACGGTAAACACACAAGCATAAACATGGCATACGATGCACATCCAAGTATGATGCATGTCCGGTTTAATTATGCATGGCATGACAAGTGCACAAACAAAACTACAAGTTAAGTGGAGCTCAATATGCAACGAGTTGCATATTGACGAAACACCACATTTTATTTATTTAGTTGACTCTTGTTATTTACAAGACAAGATTAAATGTTTTAAACATAGCAAGAAGTGAAGCATAATGAAATTACACTATTTAGACATTTTAAATGGGACCGGAAATAACAATAACAAATTCCGGAAAATCCCCATGTGCATGTTTAGCAATTTTTAAGCAAACAACAATTCACACATTTTAATGTTGTTAACATGATGCGGATGACATGATCAAGTTTTTATGCAATTTTTATTAAAAGTTGACATGAAGAGATATGAAGATGATACGGAGTATATGTCATCGTGGTGGAAGGAAAGGGTGCCACGGCAACGATCCGAAAATGATGCAATGGCAACATCTCGGTTCCGGTAACTCATTGAGAGTCCGGTGCAAAAGAATGATCGGCGTGAGTGAGTCGAACAAGAAGAAAGGTGGGGTGATCCCGTCACCGGGTTCCCACGGGTCGGCGACAAGGCAACCGAGGAGCACGACAAAAGAAGATACGGGCACGGTGCACACAAGGGAAACATCTCATACAACCACAAGCATCCCACGGGTCATCGTCTCGGGTTATACCTTCGGAACATTCGTTTTGGGGCGGTTCGAGATCGTCGAGGGACGTAGTGGTACACGGCGACGGTAGGGGTACTCGGTTCTTCGGCGACGGTAGTTGTACTCGCACGTAGTGGGAAGTAGTTGTTCTCGTTCGTAGTCGTGCACGGGGCGACGGTAGTTGTTCACTCGACGGCCTTCGGCGACGGTAGTCGTACACGGTTCGTAGGCGTTCGGGTATCCGTAGATGTACTTGGCGGGTCGTCGAGGTACTTGTCGCGTCGTAGGGGTACTCGTGGAATCCGTGTAGTCGAACTTGAAGGTCGTCGACGTCGTGGTACTTGAGGTCTCAGTCTTGTCGACGGTAGACGTTCACGTTACGTAGATGTTCATCTCATCGGTAGGGGTACTTGACGTGTCATCTTGTAGTCGTACTCGCACGTTCCGTAGAGGTACTTGGCGCATCGGTCTCGACTCGGAGATGAGCTTGCCGGTCTTAGGTACCAAACGCAGCAACAAGGGCAACAAAAGGCGGCAGCACCGGGTCGACGAGGCCATGGCAGCGGCATGACCGGCGGAAGCAGCAGCAGCACTTGGCGGTCTTGGAGCAGCGAGGAGGAGGACAACGGGGCCGGCAACAACAAGGTGGCTGGATCCCGCAGGGAACGGGCGACGGCGGCGCTCGAGGCCGCTGGCTGGAGGGCTGCACGGCGCTGTCGCGGTGCGGAGATGGAAGGAGGACGGGCTGCGGCCTTGTAGAGGAGGGGACGCTGGGCCATGGCACGGACGGCTGCTCCTGGCCAGCCCGCGGGAGGGACGGCGAGGCGCACAGAGGATGGAGGGGAGGCGCTGTGGCCGGGCGACGGGAGGGCGGCGTCCACGCGAGGGAGACGGAGGCAGGGGCGACGCCGGCCTGGGGTGCGCAAGGAGCGGCGCGGGAGGCCAAGCAGCAGGGGCGAGGAGGGAAGAACGGGCGCGTCGGGGCTCCATGGTAGACGACGGGACGGCAAGGCCGCTCGGCCTGGAGGCGGAGGGAGGAACGGGAGAGAGCTGGGGATCGGGCGCTGGAGAGTTGGGGTCGAGGGTGAGAGAAGCTGGCGGCGCAGAGGGGGAAAGGAGCGAGGGGGTGAGGAGCGAGGGCGCTAGCTAGGGTTCGGAGCGGTCGGGCTAGGAGGCTGGCTGGGCCGCCTGGTTCTTCGGGCCCAAGAGACTGAGGCGGCTGGGCCTCTCTCTCCATCTCTTCTAAAATAAAAACAACACAGAGAATAAAAGAAAAGGAGAGAAGAAAAGAAAGGGGAAAGCTAGGCAAAGAATTTGCACATGAGGTTAATTTTCTCGGGCTCATAAAAATGAGCATGGTCCGAGAAAAATATAAATGGCAAGATCGAGAAATAATTCAAACTTATTTGAATTTAATTCAAATGGGTTTGAACTAAGACTCGACTATTGAAGTGTCCAAAAATGTTGAGGTTTTTGGAGGAACCTCGATAAACGAGAAAAGAAATATAGGGAAGGATTTAAGGCAAGGAATTGAGAAGAAAAGGCATGGGGAAATATATGCAAGTGTGTTGGGTTATTCCGAAGCAATGGAATATTATTATAATAGCTCCCTAAAATATTGGGAGTATATGTTATAAAGAGAAGACATTCTTCCCTCGATTTAAATGGACCGAAGGTCCACACGATTTATTTGGTTGAGATGCAAAGATTAATGACATGATGGCATGATGATATGATGCAAAGCAAAAATAAATAACACAAGCACAAATGAAACACACGGGAGAACCCGGAACATCTGGAATCTTCTGGAATCTTCTGGGACGTCGGTCTTCGGGCGTCACATGACCGATCTCCATCCAACGCACCACAACCCTCGTACTGCTTCACGCGACGACGGGAAGATCTGGACCGTGGATTGTCGATCGGATGGCAGTCATTCCGTCGGCTGTCACTCTTACCTTTCCGGCAACTCCAACCACTATGTTCCTCCTATGTTTTACTTTTACCATTGTAATGGCTATAAAGCCACGCTCGTGAGACTGGTAGAGGCATCGAGAGAATTATTAGGGTTTCCCCCTAGCCGTCGTGTTCCGGCTGGCAGAGTTGTTCCTCTTTCTGTAAGAACTCTAAGTGAAATAAATTCCAATTCTTCCTCTGTTCTTGTTACAACCTCTGAATTAGCAAGTAGCTTAGGCCATAGAATAGCTGGAGCTTAACACACACACACACACACACACGCACGCACGCACGCACGCATGCACGCACGCACGCACACGTTGCAGTTGCTATCTCTCTCTCTCTCACACACACACACGTTGCAGTTGCTATCCCTGAAGCAACACTGTATGCTCTTTGGTGGGTGGATTTAGCAAAGGAGGCACGACGATGTTCTTTCCGTAAATATGTTATGTAATCCTGGAGTCTTTTTTAGATTAAATGCATTGCTTTATTAGACTAGATTGGCAATAGATTACACTCCGACTGAAGAATTCTAGTCAGGAACCCAAGAATTATATCAACACATGCATATATTAGTACCAAGAGCTTATTTAACACATAGGTGCGCCACCCAATTTGCCTCATGTTGAGTCCAAAGAACTTTGAAACCCTGGAAAGAACCACACATGACACATCTGTTTGATCTCCTTCAGGATCTAAACTCCATCACTCCCAATAGCTTTGTCATCATTCCATAACTCAACTAAGGACAATCAATCTGATTGAACTATGATATTCTGAACACCTCGTTTGATTGCTGCCACAACTCCGTCCCGGCACACAAAGAAGCTTGGCGGGTTCATCATCGTCCGCTATTTTGTCGCTTGTTGGCTTCGCGGATAAGGATGTTTTAGTGCCCGTGGCTCACTGGCGGCCGGCGAGCTTTTTGCCGGACGCAAGGAAGGTATGTGGTGGGAAAGGGTGTCGGTGATCATTTGGATTTGGCTAAAATAGAGTTTAGTTGAAATATGTCGAAACAGGCGCCGGTTTTACGTAAAAATTATGTAAGTTTGAATGAAAATTATCTGATTTGTTTAAATTTCCATTAAGTTTGTAATGTATATTTTTGTTAAATTTGCCTTCCGGCTTGCACATCAGTGTCTGCAGATTGATCCTCACTGGTTCGTGAACGGATGTGGTGTCCGGTGGCGGGGTCACGGTTGGAGATACCCTAAGATCCAACACACCCTAATTCTGACGAGATGGCCCCACCTGCCATAGACAGGCACGACCCGTCTCTTTTGCATTCTTTCTTCGCTTCCAAGTTTCGCACTCCCCTCGGCGGCTCGACCCGCCGCTCTGACCAGCCGGCGGCGCCGCAGAGACACCTCCAGCTGGCGCCGCTTGGACACGGGGAACTCATCCTCCTCACGCTTCGCCGCTGCACTCTCCGACCAGGCCCTCACGCCCAGGGCGTCAGGGTATGTACGCCAAACCCACTCGCACACCCCTCTATCGGACCACCTCTGTTTTTGCTAGCGCGCTCGGCTATTTTCTTTGATTTGGCGCGGGAAATTGCGACGTGGTGCTCATATTCTGCTGGGGTACTCATATTGCCGTGGTGCTCATATTCGGAGTATGTAACAGTGCAAAATTTGATGTAACTGAGAATTGCTCGGGGTCAATGGGCCAATCTGAGAAGGGCATTTCACTGAGCTGGAACTGACAACCTTTTGGATTTGGTGTCATTGATGCATCTCGTTATCCTTGTTAGGTAATTGCATTTTTAAGAACTGGAAGCACCTACATTTATTGTCAAATTGAGAACTGGAAGCACCTAATACCTTAGGTACTAGTATATCAAACTTACAGAAGGTTTGAGATGTCGCGTTGTACATGGTATAGGTGACTGAGGCATTCATTGTTCGATGGGCCTGCCCCTGCCCCTGTATGCGCCATATGGACCTGTCAATCGCTTCATCATCCATTTTCTGTTTCTGATTTAATTAACATCAAATTGTTTTGCTTATCAACAGGGATTTATTTATTGTTCCGTGCCTCTTTCGGTAATGTGTGTGGGGAGGGTGGGGTGGGGGGGGGGGAGTCTCGTCTAGCCTATGTGTTTTAATCAGATTTTATGGCGTCGTATCAGCTTCTTTAACAGAAAGCAAGACAAGTTTATCTTAAAATCAACTTGGCCATGTCATGTTTATAATGTGGATTAGTCTTTCACCCCCTTGAGATAAATTCTTGGTCTAATTATCCAGCATCCTTGTTCCACTTGCAGGTGCAAGGATGAGCATGTGGCTGACCCTGCATCTGCACAGATGCTGCAAGAACAGGATGTCTTGCGCTTAAAGGAGTTACAACGTCGGACGAATTGTATGAGGAATTGCCCATCACTGCCACTTCCTCGTCCTCTCCGCAGGAAACCATTGAGATCTCACAAGGATCATGGTGCTGCCTTTCCTTGTCATTCATTTGGGCTCTGCAAGAGCTTGATTGGGATTCACATTTCACACCATTGAAACATCTTCAAGATCTTATAGGATCTTTGCGCTCATATCCTCATTTGAGTGGACTGTTTCAAAACTTAGATGAAGCTTACAATGGTAACGATTGCTATCGTCATGACCAATTGAGATCCAACAATGTAAGTTTTTCAAGTTCTAGATTTCCATTCATCCGTTTCTCCTGTTTTCTGTGTACACTTGCAATTGATTATATTTAAAAGGAGTTAATCAGGAACATGCTTCTATGATGTAGGCCACGAAAGATAATCAAATGAATCAGTTAAAAGGTGAATGGCCCTAAATCTGTATTTAGATGTCTATTGCAGTTTGAAGCTGAAGAGGATAGGCTGAGATTCTGTACCTGGTATTGGCATGTTCTTCTGCGGTACGGTTTCATACTGTTTCTTTGTTTTTTCTATTCCTAAGGTTGTCATTTATGTTTTCTAACGAAGAAGGCCTGACTCTGGTTACCAATTTACCGGTAAGCTGTAGTTCCAACCCCGACAAGTCTAGAGAAGCGAGTATTGAGTTGTGTCCTGCTTCCTCGGGTGGAGAAGCTGGAGATGGTGGCTCAGGACACAGCCAACTCCTCTCGTGCTCCGCTGTCACCTTCCCCGTTCAAGTGCTCGTCCCTAGGGCGTGGGGTATGCATACTTTCTCGACATGCTCATCCTCTAATTCGATCGGTACTCTCTTTGGGCCTTCTGTTTGAGCTCTTTCGCTTGCTTGTAGACCGTATAGAATTGGGGCAGATTTTGAGGTATGCTGCTTGTATTGTGCTATAGTGCTACTTTTCATCTGATTGTACCTTCTAGGAAGATGGAAATCTTGGTGTAATTTGGCACATGCCATGTTGTAGGTAGGCTACCCTGGCATGTAATGGTAGGAGGGCTGAATCTTTCAAAATTGAACTCCCTACTTAAAGGAGAGGAGTCTGCGGTTTCAGTTTTTTCAAAGTTCCCTTTGATGAAAGTTCATCACCATTTTAGTAGGAACATCCAGCTGAAAGCACAATTTGAAAGTTTAAATATACAATTGAATGTCGGGTAAGGTATGGAGGGGTGGTGTTCACTGCGTGAGTAATCATCACATACTGCGAAATAGATACTGTATTCATGTACCTGTGTTATAAGTATGATTGATATGAGTTAATAACCGTGTACTGACATTAGTAAATCTTTATGGCACAGCCATGCTCTCTATATTCTGAACCTCAAACCTGCTAAAAGCAAGCGTCCTGAGAGGTCACTTCATTCTGTTGTGTTGTGCCAATGCCCACATGACAAACAGGTGTTGTTATTTTACCATGGGGTTTTAGTTCCGGGTGTTTGCTCGCCTTTTTGGCTGCGTGTGGGCTGGTTATTGTGGGGTCTCTGCTCTGCGGTGATGTCTGGGTGGGTCTGGGTTTTTCCTTCTCTGGACCAGCTGTCGCCGGTGTGTGTGGGTAGGGCCGTAGGGGGTTGCTTGGATTCGAGGCGGTGAAGCAGTAGCCAGTGGGGCGTTCATCTCGCGCGGCCTCTTCCATTGGTGCTCCTGGGGTGTTTACTGCTGCTGTGTGTGCAGGTTTGTTGCCGCAGCCTGCCACGCTAATTAGTTACTTCCTCCGTCCCACAATATAAGAAAGAATGTTTTTCAAGCTATGCTTTATGTCATTCTCTGGTCAACTTTTTGGCAAGATCCTGGTGATGTAATTGTTGCCTTATAGGATAAAGAGGCTGAAGCATTCGATGCAGTGGATGTCTGAAAAATGAACAAAACAAGCATTAGTTTGTTGCCATTTTAGTGAGCTTTTTTTTTATTAAAGAAGACATTAGGTACAGAAGATGTTATTATGTCATTCGTTTAACTTTTGTCTTGCACACAGTTTTGATGAAATTCGACTGTACAGAGCTTCATCGTTGTATGGCCTCTTATATATTTCTTTATACTCCCCCATGTGTATATACAAAAAAACAATCTCCATTCTATATTTTTTATTTGAAGGAAAATCTCCATTCCACGTCGGTGGAGCATATATGCCGGTATTTCAAATCCAAATTAAGTGACATTTCTTCACCTACTTGAACCAAATGAGTACCAACTAGTAGTACAGTAGTAGGCTAACGCCACAAAGTGAAGCCGACGTCGGTCTCGTCGCGTCGCATGCAGCCGATTTTGGTCTCGAACATATTCGGCGTTGAAAAGCTACTCATTGGCCGGGATCTGCGAAAAGGCCACGACCGGTCTCGAGGATCGTGCGTGCCAGGATATAGGTGGACGTGTCCCCAGCTGCCTGGTAGCCCAATGGCACGGGCCACACGTCCCTTTCTCATGTCGATCTCGAGACTTCGTCTTAAAGTTGAGCTGCAAGTAGTGCAGTCTGAAATCTCCGCGCCCGTACGCGCGCACGCCATCGGCATATATGTTTATTGCTGTTTTATTTCAGCTACGACAGGCTCACATATGCATGGCGACGTGGACCTCTCAACTAACCCGCACTCTCTTTTCTAATACGCGCATCTAATTTTAGATGATACTACTAGTAAGTTTGAAACTAAACATCAGATTGACATTCCACTAAAAGTGGCATGATGCTTGTGACGAGAACTTTAAAACGAGCCTAATATTGAGTATGTTTTAAGAGAGGTTGGATTTCGAATTTTGATTCCCATACCGAAACACAACTCTTACCTTCCTTTGAACAGAGCTTGAGTTGGGACGTCCTTGGTGAACTCTCGACAGTGCACGCTGCGCTTATTGGTAGAATGCGTGACCATCGTCTTGAACTAGATGAATAATAGGCACATGCTGAGAAATAAGCTTCTGCGACGCTAGAAAAGCGCTTGATTTTATGCACAGCCGCACGAACAAAGACAGATTCCCCGCTGAATAAATGAATATATATATATATATATATATATATATATATATATATATATATATATATATATTTTGACAGCAACAGGAATAAATGGATATACTTTCGAGATGAACCCAGAGTAAAATATCAGAACCATATGCACACACCACCGGATTAGTAGTACTCCCTCCGTCCAGGTGCATAGGGCGTCTAAGAAAAAGCTCTGCGATTTAGGTGGATTGAGATTGGATGAAAGCGCGTGCAGGTTTTCCTCAAAATCGAAACTGAATTTGGAAATTAATCCTGTCATTAGTGCTGGCCGGTTGGGCTAACCCATGCAAAGAAAAAATCCCACTTCGCACAGCTCACCCGCACAATTTGCTCGTCTAATCAGCTCCGGGCTACCGTGCATGCATTGGCTCTTTACTTCTCTCACGGATGACCATGCATGCTATTTGTTTTCACACACGAGATTACTTGGAGGTGGACTGGTGGGAGATTAAGAGAAGGAGTGCGACCTGGTGGAGCGAACGGAGAAAAACGAGACGGTTTAGATAAACGAGGAGCATTTAATTGAATTACGTCTAATATTTTTGGAATTTTAGGATTTTCTTAGGCGCCCTATGCACCCGGACGGAGGGAGTACAGTAATATTAGAACCAAAGGCGGAGTTGCGGATAGAAAGCAAGAGGGGAGAGAAGGTGACCAGCTGGAGCGGCCAATAAAAAGTGGAACCACGTCGAGGTGGAGCCACGAAAGAGAGAGAGACGCCCAGGTGGAGCGCCGATATATGTTTAAAAAAATACAAGAACCGTGTCGAACGGTCGAAGTGCGTGCGTCCGCGCAAAAGTACAACCGTTGTCGAGGTACTTGCCGCCTCAAGTCCTCCCCTGTAAATAGTACTAGTACTTGGTGGACCAGGACCAAGCACGTATCCGAACCACTCTCTCTCTCCCTTTAGTCCTAGCCGGTCTCACCAACCAACCTCCGGTGATTACCCAACGGACAGCCACAAGCTGCTTTGTTTTCTCTACAATCTCGTAACCACCCCACGGATACGCGTTCCTGATCGTAAGCTGGGGACTCTAGCTTGCTCTTGTTCCAGTATTTGTTCTTTCATGTATTGGGGCCTTGGTTCTCTAGTGTAGTTAGGGATGCATGCCTTATGTAAGTAGAAATATATGCAGGAGCACGTGAGTACTGTAATGCCGATTCAGTGTCATTTATCTATGACGAATAATGGTGTGCTAATCCAAGATCAGGTATATTACCTTGCCAACTTTGATTGTCTCTTTACTATATTCATTTCGAAACCAGCCGTCCATGACTTTGGAGAGGAGAAGACTTTAAAGAGCGGCATGAGGAAGTGATTTCATTAGTTTAGTATAAGTAAGACAGTCACTTGACTTTAGAGAGGTGGAAGTTAGCACATCGAACTGGAGGCGAATCTTAATCTCCCGACATATGACCACACGCGTTTCCCCCGAACTAAAAATCCGGAGTAGAATAGACAACACTGCCTCTTTTTGAGTTTTCGTCCCACAACAGGTATTCCATGAAGCAGTTTCTCTAAGGAGATAATCCTAAAAAAAAAAGTTTCTCTAAGGAGATCCACGTTATTATATATTACTCCTTCCGTTTCAAAATATTTGTCTTTCTAGAGATTTCAACAAGTGATTACATACAAAGCAAAATGAGTGAATCTACATTTTAAAATATGTCTACATACATCCGTATTTGTAGTCTATTTGAAATGTTTAGAAAGACAAATATTTAGAAACGAAGAAAGTACTATAAACATTGCCAAGGCCCTTGGTAGACCAAAGGGCAACTGATCCTAGAGAAACCACAGAGACACGCATCACGGCAGCTCAATGAGACGAACATGCTCGCCCATGCATGTCACTGTTTGGAAATCCTGGGCGCCGCCGAAATGCAAATTCTTCGTCTGGCTAGTGATGCAAAATAGAGTTTGGATTGCGGATAGACTCGAGCGCCGTGGATGGCCTAACTGCGGTCTCTGTCCCCTCAGTAAGCAAACAGGAGAATCCTCCACGCATCTTCTTTGCCATTGTCGTTTTACTGTATGGGTGTGGTGCGACATCGTCCAATGGCTTGGGCTCCAAGACGTCACCCCTACGGTATGGAGCACTGCTATTTCGGTGAAAGACTGGTGGCTCCGGATCGCCCAATCGAGGGCCCCTTCGCGGTCAGCGATGACCTCCCTATTGATGCTCGTCTCTTGGGAGATTTGGAAGGAGCGCAACGCAAGAGTCTTCCGCAACTCGGTGACCCCCACCGCGGTGTTAGTGCGAAATATTAAGGAGGAAGTTAGACTATGGGTGATGGCGGGAGCGAAAAACTTGGGCCTTGTAATGCCGCGAGAGTGATGGACTTTTTTTTACCCTCTTTAGGA
Source organism: Secale cereale (assembly GCA_902687465.1). Lineage (NCBI taxonomy): Eukaryota > Viridiplantae > Streptophyta > Magnoliopsida > Poales > Poaceae > Secale > Secale cereale. Next base: position 396,200,245 of record LR738713.1, read on the forward strand.
ATTCTTGTCTTAAACCTTTTTCTCTATTAATGAAAATGGCAAATCTTTTGCCTTGTTTCAAAAAAAATAAATGAGACGAACATCTCCTGGGTAGTTCCCTAGCCGGCCTCATGGCGGCGGAGCACAGTACCCAGACCGCGGTAATAACTGACAGTAATATTTCTGGCTGATCACTGCACTGACAGTACTAGTATTTTTGTCCTTGTCAAAAGTTGTGAGGCGAGAAAGCTCAACTTCTGTGCATGCACGTCGAAGATGCGGTCGGCTATTTTGGACGGTACCACTTGTCTTTGTTGCTCTTCCACAAGCAGATTTTGTTTGGTTTTATGCCGTGACCCCCAACGAGATTCTTTTTCCTCCGCACCGGCGGCACCAACCGGCGCCCCTCCCCTCGCAGTATAAATACGGGACTCGTGCACGTTTCCTTCTTCGCAGACAGAACAACTAGAGACCACTCACGCCAGCCAGCTAGATCCGTTCGCCGGCCGAAAGCATCCACTTCACCTCGACCGATGGCGGCGGAGACGAACTACGGTGGGCGCATGACCGGCACCAACCTCCGGTAAGCACCCAACAAACAGCCACTGGCTGCTTTCTTATCTGTACAAGCTCTCACACCACTGCACAGAGCCGATTTGCTGATCGATGGGGCGCGTGCAGGCGTACCTCGTCGGAGCCAATTGGCGAGACGAAGAAGCCCGGGAAGCAGGCACCTTTTGCTCCATTCGTCACGTCGCAGCAGGCTACCAAGGAGCGCCTCCCCGTGCTCACCTCCGACCCGGAGGTACTTTTTTTTCTTCCGGCGACTAAAAAGGTAGCGAACTTTTTGCGGTTCCAAAAGAAAGTTTGCGAGACGGTTGGGCTCTCTCGTGGTTCTTATCTGGGCCGGCATGTCCAGATCTGTACGAATTTTGGGCCTCACAGAACTGTAGAGCCGAAATTGGGCCATCCGTTTTGAGTAGGAGTATTATTTTTTCGTTCTATAAAAAAACAGGCCAGAAGTTTCTCAGGAAAAAAAAGGCCAGACCTGTCAGAGAATCTCGATTCATTGTCATAAATAAAAAAATCACACAATCTCGTTCATTCTGCCTGTCTGGGTCGTACAGATGTCTAGATCTGTGTGGGTGTGTTGGGTCGCGCAGCAATTTTGTGGATTTCTACCCCGATCTCTCTCTACTTCAGATGCCTCGCCGTCTCTCGCCAAAGGGAAATCGTGGCGTTAGCAGGCTGGACATGCGCATGGATCTGGCGTCGCCGTCCAGGTCGTCAGATCCGCCGTGACCATCAATTCCGGCGGCAGACGGGTTTGTGATGGTCGGGTCCATCGACCTTCACAGCGTGCGGGAACGCGGCTCCCAGAGACGTCGATGGCGTGGTTGGGCTAGGAGAGAAGCCCGACGAGGTGAGGTCAATTCACTTCCGACTGTCGCCCGACGAGGTGAGGTCAATTCACTTCCGACTGTCGCCCGCCGGTCGAGTGATCTCCTTCTGTCCTTCAATCCCGGGGAAAGGTAGGCGCTGCGTGCGCGTGTTCCCCGCCGCCGTGCAATTGCTACTGTATCTCATCCCAGTTGCATACGCATGCTCGTTCACGTTAGTCCTTCTTGATTTTTTTTTATTTCTCGTTTTGTCATTTGTTTTTGAAGGGAGAATCGATTATAACCCCCTAGTTCATCTGCCGTTGCTCATACACCCCTTTCTTTGTCTGCCTTGCTTAGAGCCTCCTTGTTGCTCAAATTTCTTGACCATAGCCCCCTTTTCATGTTTAGCTGGATCATTAAGCAACTAATAACGATTCTTTGAGAGTTCTCACCCCTCTGCATGCACTGCTGCCATTCCCATGAGCTCGACAACCTCCGTGCTGTCGCGCCTCCGTGCAGTCGCGCCTCCCACAAGGGACCTAAACGTCTCGCCCGTGCTTCTTCTATCGGAACCCCAGCCCAAGCTCCTCCGCTGCCATTCCCGTGAAGCTCAGCGACCTCTGCGCATGCGGGCGGAAGGCCGGATCCCCCTTGACGCCTCCAGCGCCGCGGCGGCTTCTCCCTCCATGCTGCCTCCACCACCATTGCCCGTCCCGACCGAATCCAGCTCTCTCTCCGCGCCCCGACTCGAATCCCCTCCCCTTCTGGAAACAGACCAGAGGATCTGCAGGCCAAGTCCCGTGAAGAGAAGATTTCAGTCTTTTGTTCATCTATATAACAACTAATTCGGAATCAGGCGATGAATTAATGCTTAAACGTGCAAAAAAGGCTTATGATCAAGAGGCAGATCAAACAAGGGGGCTCATAAGCAAGGCAGACAAAGAAAGGGGCATATGAGCAAAGACAGATGAACTAGGGGGTTATAATCGATTCTCCCGTTTTTGAATAAAAGGGCATCCAGCCCCGGCTCCACCTTTCTTGAATTGAAGAAATAGAAGCCCGAATTCGATACAACACACGGGGAGGAACAGCAGCTCGCTGCCTCAGCCACCCAAAAAGTTCAGCATCTAGATCCCTAGAAGTAGCAGGTTCTACGCGAAATATAGATCTTTTCTTTTTTCCACCTCTTGTTCCTCAGCAGCGCCATCTACACCCAGTTCCAGTCGATAGAGTGAGTTGTCTGGTACAGCAGATTCAGCCAGGGTCTGGCCATAGCAGCAGTGGTGGCGCCTTCCACAACTGTTTTAGCTCTCGCGCTACTTTTTCCACCTCACATCTCCTGAGAACAAAACGCCCCACTGATCCAAGTGCGAAGCAATTTTTCGCCAAATTGCCTGCAACCCCATCCAGCGAGATTGAGAAAAACAGAGATCATTACGAATGTGCCAAATAGCCCACATAACTGCTGCACAAACAGAATTCGCAACGTGGTGGGGTTTATCACTAACCCACCAACAAGAAATAGAATGTACATTACAAGCACCAATTTTAGTGATCAGAGAAATATTTCTCCAAATCTCATGGGTTACAACACATTCAAGAAATAGGTGAGAAGTGCTTTCTGCACAAGTAAGGTCAGGGACATGTTGTCTCTTGTTAAAATTGTCTCTGGTAAGTAATTTGTTGTTTATGAGTAGCCACAGAAAGATGTGAATTATAGGGGGAACATTAATCTTCCAGACTGCAGGAATATTAATAGGTATCACCCACATGAAGTTCACAATGCCATATAAAGAACTCGCAGAATAAACCCCTTTACTCTCATGTTTCCAGATAAGAGTGTCTTCTTCCTCGGTTAAATTAACAGAACTAGTTATACTAATCAGATCATACCAAACTCTTGGACATCTCAGGGTTGAAACATCTTCTAAAGCTAATTTTAAGCTGATGTCCACTCCACCCCAAGCATAACTAATAGTAATCCCTTGATCATTGGAAATAGTATAGAGGTCCCAAATCTGGGTGGCTAAGGTGGCAGAGCCAAACCAAAGATCCTCCCAGAATTTAATCTTCTTACCGTTCCCAACTTTCCACATATAACCTACTTTGGCAGCCTTGGCCGCCCAACGCACCCCTTTCCAAAATGGGGAAGCCCCATTGACAGGACATGCAAAAATATTACGACACTTAGTTCTTATACTTAATATAAATGATTTGCTTCCAAATTTTACCTTCATCTGCTTGGTATCTTTTTGTCCAAGATGCCAGCAGACATAGGTTCTTGTCAGCAAGATTAGTTATCCCAAGACCCCAAACTCTTTCTTCTAGGCAACCATATCCCAATTAGCTAAGTGGTATTTGTGATGCCCATCATAATTGTCCCAGAAGCAATGGGCCACTTGGGAGTTAATCAAGGTTATTGCCCACTTTGGGAATTTGATAACTCCCATAAGATAAGAAGGAATACTAAGCAAACAAGATTGTACTAACATTAGTTTCTTGCCATAATTTAGGAGCCTGCCTCTCCACCCAGTTGCTCTCTTGAGAATCTTATCAACTACAGGTTGCAAGTCTTCCCTTATGAGTTTACTATGGTGGAGTGGTGCTCCTAAATATTTTAGAGGGAAAGAACCTAGCTTACAACAGAGAGCTTGAGCAAAAATCTGGGCATCATCAGCCCCCATGTTAATGGGCACCAGATCACATTTATGAAGATTGATCTTCATCCCAGATAATCGTTCAAAGCAAGATAACAACCACTTAAGATTCTTAGTAGAATCTATTTGGTTGGGAAGGAAGAGTGAAGTATCATCAGCATATTGCATACTGGTGATACCTGAGTTTTGTCAAATTTTCTGAAGAAAATACTTTATTTCCATCAATCATGGCTTGAACAATATATATCTCGGGGTCTAATGCATTGAGGCTTTAACCATTTGTTGTCTGTTGGAAACTTACACACAAATCACTTGTGTAGTGCTTTTATTTGCGCAGATTATAGCTTGCAGATTCAAATTTTGTGTAATCCATATTCAACTCACTGCATACGTGTTCTTTCTTTGTTTGATTGTCTTCGCTACTTTTCGCAGGGTCTTGACTACCACGTGGATATTCCGGCTACTGGCAGCCTCGAGGTTCCCACCAACAACTCTGGGCTGCAGGTGCCAACCTTCTCTGATTCTCTCTTTATGATTAGTAGGTCTTTTCACAGTATTTCCTTTCACTGGAAAATGTAGTTTTCGGGCCATCTGCTCCCTCTGCCAAAACGTCTTACATTTGTGAACAGAGGGAGTAACATTTCAGTGTGACAAACAATTAGGCCACTAAGGTGTGAGTTATGTGGCAAAAAAAACAGCAAACTCGAAATAGTTTTCAGAAGAAAAAAAATCTATAGTCCCTATACAAACCACTGCACCCATGCTCTTTCTTTGTTTGACTGTCTTTGCTACTTGTCACAGGGTGTTGAGCACCACGTGGATATTCCGGTTGTTGGTAGCCTCGAGATAACCGATAATAACTCTGGGCCACAGGTGCCGTACTTTTCTGATTCTCTCTTTCTCATTAGCATGTCTTTCCATATTATTTCCTTTCACTCGAAAATGTTTAGTGTTCGACTGTTCGCACAATCTAACATTTAAGTGTGACAAACAAATGAACAATTAGGCTACCAAAGTGTGAGTTGTGTGGCACAAAAACAGGAAATTGAAAATGGCTTTTGAGTATGAATTTAACGATATGGTTTTTGTGTCACATGGCTCACATTTATTGTATATTACTCTTTGGAAAACTTAATTCTTAGAGTTCATGACCATTTTACACTTGCAATGGGTAGAGTAGATTGTCCTTCCTTTTGCATTATATAAACAGAAGAAGAATTAAAATAGACTAAATATGCCAGCCTACCGTGTCTGCTTCACATACTCGTACTGTTTAATGTAAAAGCTTGTCTGCCAATACACTATGAACGACATTTTCTGAAACCTCTGACCACTCAAAACCTTTTTTAATGAGTATTCACAAAGACCATCTCTGATAAAGTTATCGCTCCCAGTAAAAAAAATAAAAATCTGTTTTTAGGAAATCCTATACGATTAAGGATCTTGTATGGTCCTATGTGTAGTGCCTAGAGAAGTCAATGCATAGATCAATGTTTATCTCCACATATCGTTTGTTGAAACATGCTTAATTATCTCTCCATATCATTTGGTTACAGTGTAGTTACTATTGAGTCGAATTCTGGTTATTATTTTCATGAAAAATAACCAGTACTTGTTTGTTTTGGCTCTTGTTTTGTACGCTGTTATTTCATTCCTCCGTATTTGCAGCACTGATGATGTGAGGTCTTTGTTGTCCAGGATGGCGACTACGACGATGACTATAAGCTGGCCGCTTTGGGTGGTCTTGCTGACTGCATGACAGGCGCCGCAGCTCTTGTGTACAACCCCCCGAGCAGCGACGAGCCCGTGTACCTCATGGGTGTAGGAATCGTCCTCGCAGCCGGCGTGGCAGAGATGCTGGCTGCACTCTGGGTCGCATATGACGTCCGCATGCGTGGCGCCGCTGGGAGAAAGATCATGTACGTGTCCGTGTTCATGCTCGTGCTCGGCATCGTGGTTGACATCTTTGCCTACACACTCAAGAAGTGACCAAGAACCCATCGACGCCTGCATGATCATCTGTGGCAGAAATAATAACTAATGTACACTTGCATCTCTATCACCTGATACTGTGCTTGACTGGGTTCGTGCGAGTGTACTTAGACGGGTCTGCAGGTCACGTTTCTGTATTTCTGTCAAACCATGCCACGTTTCACTTTATCGGTGCATGTGCACTTTGTAATCATTGCGGCTGTATTACCTCAGTGCGACATTTGAGTCAATAATATCCCTTTCGTCGACATTTGAGTCAATAGCATTCCTTTTATAAAAAGAAAGATGGGTCTGCAGGTCTGGTAAGTGGAATTAAGCTAAGTCTGTGAATCTGAAGTTCACGTTGCAAGTATGTGAGTCTAGTTGTTTCTATATTTTTGCTTCTTGTTGGCATTCGACTCCACCCATAAATGGCAATTTCTCTGCTTCAGTGTGACATATTTGATTCTCTGATGCTCAAAATACAAATAAGGAGCATTAGCTGAACTATCTATTTCAGGGACATTTAGTTGTCTGTACATTTTCGTTTCTTATTTTTCAGAATTGTTTGTTCTGTGGTATCCCACTTGTTTTGGTCCACCTTTTTGTCCTTGTTGATGCTGTTGTTCCTAGAAGTTTTGCCGTCATTTGTTGACCTTTCACCAATTGGGGAGATTCCCAACTTTGAGTATCTGAGAATTGATGGAGTATATGCAGTTACCAAGGTAGTATCTGAATTTGTTGGCTCAGAAAAGGTGATTCCATATGCAATGAGTCATTTTGTTTTTACTAAACTTGAATGGTTCTTCGTCATGGATATGCCCAACTGGGAGGAGTGGTCTTTTTTTTGAAGTGGATGACCAATCTGCAAGATTGCAACTGCTGCCTTCATTTGGTAGTATTAGAGCTCAAAGATTGCCTGAAGCTGAGATACTACACAAGCTTCACGTAGTGAGTTTCATATATCATAACATGATTTGTATGTTCAAGTACAGAAATGGTCCCTCATGTGGATTAGCAGTAGTTTCGTCACCGAATTCAGATCTGGTTGTTCACCAGAGACCTTCCTGAATTTGTGTGCTACATTCTTCACTAATGTTTGTTATCTGAAGTGAGCATTATGTGTAGGCTCTCCCCAGCTCGAGGGGGGCACCACCAGCTTGAGGGAGCTTAGAGCATCTCCAGCCGCGTCCCCAGGAAGGCCTCCCCAGGCGATTTTTTCGCGCCGGCGCCGAAAAAACGATCCAGTCGCGCCCCCAGGAGCCCGCTTTTCGCCGGTCTGGGCCGAAAACAGCGCCGGCGGACACAAGCCGAACCTGGCGCGCTGGGGGGCGCCGGGGCGAGCTGTTTTGGCGCGAAAAAGCCGCGGGCCAGCCGCGTCAGCGACACGGCGCCTCGTCTTCCCCCAACGGCCTCGGTTCCCGCGGGGAATCAATGGCAAGGCTGCCGCCGGTCAGCCTTGCCATTGATTTCTCACGGGCGGCGCGTCACGGGACGGCGCGCCGACGCCTCCCCTCCCTCGCACGCGTACACATGGGCGCGGCGCGGCTATATAGCCGGTGGCCTCACTTGCCTGTGCCCACACCAGCCTCGCCCCTCGCCGCCGCCCAGCCCCTCCCTCTCACTCTCTATCTCTCCCGAGCCCGTCGCCATGGCAGAGCGTTTCCCCGGGGACGAGGCGGCGGCCAACGGCTTCGGCCGCCGTTCGCTCCGCGAACAGGAGTCCTGGCTCCTGTTCTAGGCGAACATCCCGGTGCCGCCGGACATGCGCGCCGGGCCGACGACGGCGACTTCAGCCAGTTTTTTTTAGATTAGTTTATATATATGTGCTATGTAATGAAAATCCGCGAACTTCGCCGAACTGTGCCGAAATTTATCGTGTTTGGCCGAAATTTATCGTGTTTTTAGACAAACTTCGCCGAACTGTGCTATACTTCTTTTATTTTAAAACGCGCCCGGGGGCGGCCCTGGGGCCGGCGGCTGAGGACCAACTCGTCCCAGGCCCAATTTTTGCGCCGGCTCACCCCCAGACGGCGATTTTTAGGCGCCCCTGCGGGGCCAACGGCTGGAGATGCTCTTAGATTAATTGGGACAAACAACCTGAAGGCAGTGGAGGACTTCCCACTGCCCACTGAGCTCCTTCGTATTGAGAAATGTGGAGGCCTGGAGAGGGTCTCCAACCCCCCTCAAGTGAAGGACTTGCAAGTGTACATGGTTGTCTGAACTTGTAAAGGGGCTGCGCGAGGATACACAAGAGAACTCTTTACGCTGGGTGCCTGGGTTTCAAGAGCAGCACCGGGGGCTTCACGGCGAAGACCTGGATGTCTCCACCTGGTCTTCCAATTAGACGGCACAAGGTATATATAAACACTACATACTGCTTGGATATTCACTATTGTGTCTTTGATTCTCCCAACCATGTTTCATATTCTCATAAATCCATTTTCTGTATAAGTGGATACATGCACAAACCACATCTTTGTTCATTTGTATGCCATCATATATGCTTATCCCACATAAATACTTAAATCCTGTACATGTTCCAAAATTAGTAGATGTCCATTGGCTGCAGACGCAAGCATACAAGTCTGTTAATGTTGTTCAATTTTTTTATCTGTGTTTCTTCTATAACTAAGATGCACTGGAAACCCATGCTGTTGCTTGCATTCTCATAATCATGCTCTTAGAGTGATAATATGGGCGAAAGGCGACAATTACAGGGACTATGCTCAAGTAATTGTTCAAGGAGCTATATACCTGAGGGATAAGCGTGAAGGCTAAGGGGCAAGCTCTGTTCTCTGCGATGGAGCTAGAAAAAAAAGGAAATTGCAGAAACTACCACTGCACCGTCTGCCATAGCAATTAATAGTGGCATACTGCAACTGTATGATCTTCAGTAGAGTTTTGGTAACACATGAAAGAATGAAATCCAATGCGTTTAGTAGACTTTTGGTAACACATGAATAAATGATCCATCTTGTGTCTGGGACTCAGGTTACACTCATGGACATATACTGTAATCAACACAAGTTTTCAGAGGACATTGTTCAGCATGTGGCATGTCGCTCTGCTTTCTTTTCTTTTCTTTTCTTGCAGCAGCTCTGGTTACCTTGTACAAGTACCCTATCAATTGCTTATCAGATTTTTTCTTTGCACGTGGATTTCACGTGCCTGCTGGTTGTCACAGAAAATGTGTAAATTGATATTATGTTGAAGATTCTGGTGTTTAACTGAAAATGTCTCCTATTCCATGTGCCATGTGGCATGGCATATTTCTTAAGATGAACTTGATTGAATTGTTAAAAGGCCATTGTTGATGAGAGGGGAAAGCAGAGTAGGTAAGCTGGGTGACAAGCCTTCTTCCGAAGCACTAAAACTGGGCCAGTCTTGGTTGCCCTTTGCTGCATTATCTTGAAGACCGCACAATAGCTAAAGTAGAGCTTGGTATTGTATCACAGCATCTGTGTGGTGTCAGTGATATTGGCACTGCAATATGTGCTCTTGTTATTAGAAAGCTAGTAACAAAACTTCAAATCAGTCTCTTCGACAAAAGGTACAGTGGCAGTGGCGGAGCTACCAAAAAAATATTGGGCTGGCCGGATAGTATAAAGAGTGGTAACAAAGTTAAAAACCAATATTTTGTGGGCTAGACTTCATGTAAAACTTTTCTTTTACTCTGATGGTGCGTTGCCTTGTTCTTCTTTGGCAGGTGCTTTGGAAGTACTGTATCGGGTTCTTATGTGCAACCATATTGCTTGTCATAACTACAGGCTTAATATGGATTGTTTCCTAATTCATATTATATCCTGGACAAAATCGCAGCAGCCTATGCGAGTAAGGCTGCCAATGCTGAAGATGTGCTGGTCATATATTTGTGGGGCCTGCCTGGGTGTTAAAACGCATGATTCAAATCTGCCGTGTTAGACTACTGTATTCTGTACGTATAAGGTAGAGTAGTGCAGTGAGCGTGTGTGCAGTTTTCCCACTGAGCGCACACGTCCTCTTCCATGATCATGGCCAGCCCACGATCACCATCGTGGCCTCGCGCCTCTCCCTCTGTAAAGCTATATGTATGCCAGAGCTCAATGAATCAAGTGCGTTCAATCTCTTTCCCTGAAACATGGTATCAGACGCTCGGGACTCCAACCCCTTTGCCACTGCCCCCCGCCCCCTCCATCGAGCTGGTGCCTCGCCCCCCGCGCGCTAACATCATCACCGGAAAATGGATCTTCAAGCATAAGACGCGCTCTGACGGCTCCCTCGAGCGCTACAAAGCGCGGTGGATTGTGCGCGGTTTTCGTCAGCGCGCCGTCGTCGACTACGGCGAGACTTTCTCTCCTGTCGTGAAGCCGGCGACCATTCACACTGTGCTCACCCTCGCCGCCTCACGTGGGTGGCCCGTTCGGCAACTCGACGTCAAGAACGCCTTCTTGCACGGCACGCTCCAAGAAGAAGTTTTCTGTCTTCAACTTGCAGGTTTTGTCGACGCGGGCAAGCCCGACCACGTCTGCCGCCTCACAAAATCACTTTACGGGCTCAAACAGGCGCCGTGAGCATGGTTCCTTCGCTTCGCCAGCTTCCTCGCCACGCGCTCGGACAGCTCCCTCTTCCTCCTCGCGTCCGGCGCCGACGCCGCCTACCTACTGCTCTATGTGGACGACATCGTCCTCACGGCGAGCTCGGCTGCCCTCCTTCAGCGCATCATCGTCAAGCTCACGCACGAGTTCTCCATGAAGGACCTGGGAGCGCTACACTACTTCCTTGGCATACGGGTGACGCGCACCGCAGCTGGCTTCTTCCTCTCGCAGGCTCAGTACGTCGAGGACATCCTCGAGCGCGCGGGCATGGACACTTGCAAAGCTGCGCCGACACATGTTGACACCAAGGCCAAGCTCCCTTCGTCCGACGGGCCTCGCGTCTCCGACCCCACTCCCTACAGAAGCCTCGCCGGAGCGCTGCAATACCTCACCATCACCCGTCCCGAGCTCGCCTACGCCGTCCAACAAGTCTGCCTCCATATGCACGATCCGCGCGAGTGTCATCGGGCGCTCCTCAAGCGCGTGCTCCGCTACGTCCGTGGCACGATCACCCTCGGCCTCAACCTGCGTGCTTCGTTGACTCTGGAGCTCCGTGCGTACACTGACGCGGACTGGGCTGGCTGCCCGGACACCCGCCGCTCTACTTCCGGCTTCTGCATCTTCCTTGGTGACGCACTCGTGTCCTGGTCGTCCAAGCGCCAGGCCACCGTCTCGCGCTCTAGTGCAGAGGCCGAATATCGTGCCATCGCCAACGCCGTCGCAGAATGTGTCTGGCTATGCCAGCTTCTTCGTGAGCTTCACTGCACCGTCAACACGGCGTCGCTCGTCTACTGCGACACATCTCGGCGGTGTATCTCTCCAGCAACCCCGTGCATCACCGGCGCACCAAGCACATCGAATTGGACATCCATTTCGTTGACGAACGTGTGGCTCTTGGCGACTTCCGCGTCCTGCACGTGCCAACACGCTAGCAGTTCGCCGGCGTCATGACGAAGGGACTGCCCTTTGATGTCTTTCACGACTTCCGTTCCAGCCTTTGCGTCTCGAGCATCCATGCCAAGACTGCGGGGGGTGTTAGACTACTGTATTATGTACGTATAAGGTAAAGTAGTGCAGTGAGTGTGTGTGCAGTTTTCCCACTGAGCGCACACGTCCTCCTCCACGATCATGGCCAGCCCACGATCACCATCATGGCCTCGCGCCTCTCCCTCTGTAAAGCTATATGTATGCCTGAGCTCAATGAATCAAGTGCGTTCAATCTCTTTCCCTGAAACATGCCGCTCTTGGCTATGGTACGGTGGTGCAACTCACAATGCATTGATCGGTGCACCAGGCACGTATATATGAGTACGAAAGGGGGGCCACGACCTCAACTATACAGATGAATTAGGAGGTGGGCCCAAGACACAATATACAGTCGAAGCGGCGCCGGAGACGCAGTGACTAGAACGAAACTCCTCGAAGGTGCAAGTTGGCGGTCCCTTAGTCATCACATCGGCAAACTGTTGTGCGGTCGGAACATGGAGGACCCTGATGCGTCTAAGGGCCACCTGCTCACGCGCAAAGTGAACGTCCAGCTCAATGTGCTTGGTCCGGCGATGATGAACGGGGTTGGCGGAAAGGTACACTGCAGAGACATTGTCACAGTAGACAACCGTAGCCCGGGAGACGTCATGATGCAACTCCTGAAGTAGTTGTCGTAGCCATGTGCACTCGGCGACGAAGTTAGCCACAGCTCGGTACTCAGCCTCCACACTAGAGCGTGAAACTATGGGTTGTCGCTTGGACGACCACGAGACGAGGGAAGGACCAAGGTAGACGAAGTAGCCAGAGGTGAACCGACGGGTGTCAGGGCAGCCAGCCCAGTCCGCGTCGGAGTAGGCCACCATCTCCAAAGAAGGGGACGCCGTGAGGGTAAGCCCAAGAGCCATCATGCCGCGGATGTATCGAAGAATCCGCTTCATGAGGGTCCAATGGGAGTCACGAGGGGCGTGCATATGGAGACACACCTGCTGAACAACATACTGAAGATCCGGCCGGGCGAGAATGAGATACTGAAGAGCACCAACAATGGACCGGTACAACGGAGCATCCGACGCGGGTGAGCCCTCGAGAGCAGAAACCTTGGTCTTCGTGTCAACAGGAGTAGCGACAGGGTGGCAGTTGAGCAAGCCGGCACGCTTAAGTAGCTCGTGTGCATACTTCTGCTGATGAAGAAAGAAGCCGCTGGGTCGCCGAACAACCTCAATGCCAAGGAAATAATGTAGAGCGCCCAGGTCCTCAATGGCAAACTCATCACGCAGCCGGAGAGTAATCTGCTGAAAAAGGGCTGCGGAGGAGGCCGTCAGGATGATGTCGTCGATGTAGAGGAGCAAATATGCAGTCGTGTCGCCGCGGTGATAGACGAACAACGAGGCATCCGATCAAGTAACGCTAAAGCCCAGTGTCTGAAGGAACCCGGCGATACGCTGGTACCAGGCGCGAGGTGCTTGCTTGAGCTCGTAGAGAGACCAGGACAACAAACACACATGCCCAGGAAGAGATGCGTCGATGAAACCGATGGGCTGCTCACAGTAAACCTGCTCCTCAAGATGGCTGTGAAGGAAGGCGCTGGAGACGTCCATCTGATGAACCGGCCAGCCTCGGGAAACCGCCAGCTGGAGAACAGTGCGGATCGTGCCCGGTTTGACAACCGGCGCAAATGTCTCAGTGAAGTCGAAGCCAGCGCGTTGCCGAAAACCGCGGACCACCCAACGAGCCTTGTAGCGCTCAAGTGTACCATCCGAGTGGGTCCTATGGCGAAAGACCCACTTGCCGCTGATGACATTGGCACAAGAAGGCCGAGGAACCAGTGTCTGGGTATGGTTAAGCTGAAGAGCGTCGAACTCTTCCAGCATCACAGCAAGGCAGTGAGGATTAATAACCCACAAATGTAGGGGATCGCAACAGTTTTCGAGGGTAAAGTATTCAACCCAAATTTATTGATTCGACACAAGGGGAGCCAAAGAATACTCTTAAGTATTAGCAGCTGAGTTGTCAATTCAACCACACCTGGGAACTTAGTATCTGCAGCAAGATAGTTTAGTAGCAAAGTAATATGATAGTGGCGATAGCAGCAATAAAAGTAACGATAGTGTTTTTGTAGTTTTTGCAATAGTAGCAGCGGAAAAGTAAATAAGCAACAAGCAATATATGAAAAGCTCATAGGCATTGGATCGGTGATGGTAAATTATGTCAGATGCAATTCATCATGTAGAAGTTATAACCTAGGGTGACACAGAACTAGCTCCAGTTCATCAATGCAATGTAGGCATGTATTCCGAATATAGTCATACGTTCTTATGGAAAAGAACTTGCATGACATCTTTTGTCCTACCCTCCCGTGGCAGCGGGGTCCTATTGGAAACTAAGGGATATTAAGGCCTCCTTTTAATAGAGTACCGGACCAAAGCATTAACACATAGTGAATACATGAACTTCTCAAACTATGGTCATCACCCGGAGTGGTCCCGATTATTGTCACTTCGGGGTTGCCGGATCATAGCACATAGTAGGTGACTATAGACTTGCAAGATAGGATCAAGAACACACATATATTCATGGAAACATAATAGGTTCAGATCTAAAATCATGGCACTCGGGCCCTAGTGACAATCATTATGCATAGCAAAGTCATAGCAACATCAATCTCAGAACATAGTGGATACTAGGGATCAAACCCTAACAAAACTAACTCGATTACATGATAGATCCCATCCAACCCATCACCGTCCAGCAAGCCTACGATGGAATTACTCACTCACGGCGGTGAGCATAATGGAATTGGTGATGGAGGAAGGTTGATGATGACGATGGCGACGATCTCCACTCTCCGGAGCCCCGAACAGACTCCAGATCAGCCCTCCCGAGAGAGATTAGGGCTTGGCGGCGGCTCCGTCTCGTGAAACGCGATAATTCTTTCTCCCTGATTTTTTTCTCCTCGAAAGTGAACTTATAGGATCTGGGGATACGTCGGTGGAGCACCAGGGGGCCCACGAGGCAGGGGGCGCGCCCCCACCCTCGTGGACAGGGTGTGGCCCCCCTGGTCTGGATCTTCTTGCAGATATTTTTTATATTTTCCAAAATAAATCTCCGTGGATTTTCAGGCGATTCCGAGAACTTTTTATTTCTGCACAAAAACAACACCATGGCAATTCTGCTGAAAGCAGCGTCAGTCCGGGTTAGTTCCATTCAAATCATGCAAGTTAGAGTCCATAACAAGGGCAAAAGTGTTTGGAAAAGTAGATACGTTGGAGACGTATCAACTCCCCCAAGCTTAAACATTTGCTTGTCCCTAAGCAATTCAGTTGATAAACTGAAAGTGATAAAGAAAAACTTTGACAAACTCTGTTTGCTCTTGTTGTTGTAAATATGTAAGCCAGCATTCAGGTTTTCCACAAAATCATGAACTAACCACATTCACAATGACTTTCAGGTCTCAAGACTACTCACATCAATGGCATAATCAACTAGCGAGCAATAATAATAAACCTCGGATGACAACACTTTCTCAAAACAATCATGATATGATATAACAATATGGTATCTCGCTAGCCCTTTCTGAGACCGCAAAACATAAATGCAGAGCACCTTTAAAGATCAAGGGCTGACTAGACATTGTTATTCATGGTAAAAGAGATCCAGTCATGATCATACTCAATGCAAATTAATAGTAATGCATGCAACGACAGAGGTGCTCTCCTACTGGTGCTCTTTGATAAGAGGATGATGACTCCGCATAAAAGTAAATAGATAGGCCCTTCGCAGAGGGAAGCAGCGATTTGTAGAGGTGCCAGAGCTCGATTTTTAAATAGAGATGAATAACATTTTGAGCGGTATACTTTCATTGTCAACATAACAACCAAGAATCTCGATATCTCCCATGCTACCCACATTATAGGCGGTTCCCAAACATAATGGTAAAGTTTATACTCCCCCAACCACCAACAAGCACACTCCACGGCCATCCGAATCCACGGGGTACCGTCTAGATAAGCAACAGCCCTGGGGGAGTTTTGTTTAATTATTATGATTTGAGCATGGGACTGGGCATCCCGGTTACCAGCCATTTTCTCATGAATGATGGGCGGAGTCCACTCATCGTGAGAATAACCCACCTAGCATGAAAGATATAGACAGCCCTAATTGATACATGAGCTATTCGAGCATACAAAGTAGAATTTCATTTGAAGGTTTAGAGTTTGGCACATACAGATTTACTTGGAACGGCAGGTAAATACCGCATATAGGAAGGTATAGTGGACTCGTGTGGAATAACTTTGGGGTTTATGGAAGTGGATGCACAAGCAATATTCCCGCTTAGTACAGGTGAAGGCTAGAAAAAGACTGGGAAGCGACCAGCTAGAGAGCAACAACGGTCATGAACATGCATTAAAATTAATCAACAATGAATGCAAGCATGAGTAGGATATAAATCACAATGAACATAAATATCGTGGAGGCTATGTTGATTTGTTTCAACTACATGCGTGAACATGTGCCAAGTCAGATCACTTAAATCGTTCAAAGGAGGATAACACCCCCATCATACCACATCACAACCATTTTAATATCATGTTGGCACGCAAGATAGACCATTATAAACTCTCAGCTAATTAAGCATGGCATAAGCAGCTATGATCTCTAATTGTCATTGCAAGCAGGTTTCGTTCATAACAAGCTGAATCAAGAACGATGAGCCATCATATTTACAAAAACAAGAGAGGTCGAGTTCATACCAACTTTTCTCATCTCAATTAGTTCATCATATATCATCCTTATTGCCTTTCACTCGCACGACCGAACAGTGTGGAAAATAATAAGTGCATGTGCATTGGACTAAGCTGGAATCTGCAAGCATTTAATTCAAGAGAGAAGACAAGGTAATATGGCTCAAGGTTAAATCAACAATAAAGCATATGAGAGCCACTAAGCATTTTCATCATGGTCTTCTACTCTTGTCCCCCAAAGAAAAGAAAAGAAACTATTTACACGGAAAAGCTCCCAACAAGCAAAAGAAGAACGGGAAATCTTTTTGGGTTTTCATTTAGTTACTACTACTACTACAAGCAAAGAAAGTAAACTAGCTAGAAGCTACAACTAATATATTTTTGTTTTTCTTAAGGTTTTCTAGCACACGAGAAAAAGACTAAGAAAAAGAAATGAAACTAAGCATGGATGGTACAATGAAAGAGTGTGAGCACCGACAACTAGAATAATTGTGAGAATATGAATGTAAAGTCGGTGAGAAACACGTACTCCCCCAAGCTTAGGCTTTTGGCCTAAGTTGGTCTATGGCCACAGATCGAAGCTACTCCCTCCAGTGTACTGAGATGTATCCTCTGGGTGCCACTGGTTGGCGAGCTCATCCAGCTCCCACCCATAAATAGACTGACGGTAAGGATCAAGTGGTGGCTCTGGCTCTGGCTCTGAAGCTTGTGCCTGGCCTTGGTACTTGTAGAAGGCATCTGATGTAATAAGATATATGCATGTGGACAAATCAAACAAAGATGGTGCAAGCAAGGTAACAATTTCACAGTATATTTCACCAAACCTTAATTTATAGTTAAGCAACCTATTCTTGTCTTTAACAATAAAATCATGGGCTACCATACTCTTGTAGTCTAGATAAATAGGGGCAAGTAATTTTTCTTCCTTCTCATGATGCCTAATAGGTATTCTAAAATGTTCAGCAAGGCGAGAAGCAAAGATGCCTCCAAAGACGACCCCCTTTGAGCGGTTCAGACTCAGTCGTTTAGCAACGACGGCGCCCAAGCTAAAAGTTGTGTCTTGAAACAAAGCATGGCGTAAGATGGCAATATCAGGGGCACTAAGATTCCCACTGTTCCCGCGACCAATTAAACATCTACTAGCAAATAAAGCAAAGTAGCGCAGAACAGGGAAGTGTATACTAGTGATTCTTGCCCCTGAAACTTGTCTAGTTTCCCCTACAGCTATCATGTTAATAAAACCTTCAACGTCTTCATGACGTGGTTCATCAAGTCTACCTCCAAAGGGTACCTTGCATATTTCACAAAAATCTAAGAGCGGTATCTCCTTATTCACATCATATAAACGAAACTCCACCGTAGGTGGTGCTTTCTTAGCATGAAAATGAAAACTTTGCATGAAAATATTGGTGAGTAAGAGATACTGTTCTTTCTGGTCGTGGAGGAAGTCGGTGAGGCGTGCGTTATTTGCCAACCAATAAAAGTCTTCGTAAATCCTGGCGGACATCATGAAATCATTACAAGGCCATTCGCACGGTCGAACTTCGGCCATGCGAGGAAGATTATACTTGGGCTTCTTATTTTCTTCTTTCTTCTTCTCCTCAGAGCTCTTGCTGGAGGAGCCCCTCAACAATCTTTTTATCATTTTCCTTTTCTGAAAATTTCTGAAATTTTTAGTAACTCAAAATAAAAGTTAACCAAACTCAACAAGATTGATAGCAACAACTCCTATAAGTGCCTAGAGACTATATCATGCATTAGAATGACTTGGGACCAAGAAAATTTGACATGAAAGCTCAAGAACAAGGTCACCACAGCAGCAAAAATTTGCAATAAATAGAGCACTAGAACAAAACCTAATTGGACCAATGGAGGAGTCACATACCAAGGAACAATCTCCCCAAACAGTTTAGTGAATGGTGCTTTGAGCAAGGAGATAAAAAATGGCAGCAAGATGAGCTAGAACTCGGGTTTGAGCTGCTTGGTGATTTTTTTGGGAGGAAGAAGAGTGTGGGTGCAGGAATAAGTGGAGGGGGGCCATGTGGAGCCCACGAGGCAGGGGGCGCGCCTTGGCAAGGGGGGTGTGCCCTGGACCCTCGTGGCCAGGTGCTGGCTCCCCTCGCTGTGTGT
This sequence comes from Secale cereale, assembly GCA_902687465.1. Taxonomy (NCBI): domain Eukaryota; kingdom Viridiplantae; phylum Streptophyta; class Magnoliopsida; order Poales; family Poaceae; genus Secale; species Secale cereale. Next base: position 396,218,670 of record LR738713.1, read on the forward strand.
TTTGTGCCATATTTCCTCAAATATTCTAGAAAAAATGATATTTCATTTTCATGGCATTTAGAGAAATTTTATTTTTGGGGTATTTTTTTATTGCACAGAAGTCTAGAAACAGACAGAAAATACTATTTTTGCTTTATTTATCCTAATTAACAGAAAGTAAAAAGAGGGTACAGAAGGTTGTGCTATCTAGATTCACCTATCACATGCTCATCAAAAGGAATCCATTAACAAGGTTGATCAGGTCTTGTTAATAAACTCTTTCCGTATAACATGAAACCGGAGAATTTTCGAATAACACTAGGTTACCTCAATGGGGATATGTTTGTCCCCAACAATAAGAATGTCATATGTCTTCTTGGTAGTAGGAAGAGGAAATTCAAAACCTCCAATAGTAATAGTTGATTTTTTTTCCAACATAATTGATACTGTGGACCTGAGGTTGTTTCCTCGGAAAGTGTACCGTATGCTTATTACCATTGACATGAAAAGTGACATTGCCTTTGTTGCAATCAATAACATCCCCTGCAGTATTCAAAAAGGGTCTACCAAGGATAATAGACATACTATCGTCCTCGGGAATATCAAGTATAACAAAGTCTGTTAGAATGGTAACATTTGCAACTACAACAGGCACATCCTCACAAATACCGACAGGTATAGCAGTTGATTTATCAGCCATTTGCAAAGATATTTCAGTAGGTGTCAACTTACTCAAGTCAAGTCTAAGATATAAAGAGAGAGCCATAACACTAACACCGGCTCCAAGATCACATAAAGCAGTTTTAACATAGTTTTTCTTAATGGAGCAAGGTATAGTAGGTACTCCTGGATCTCCTAGTTTCTTAGGTATTCCACCTTTGAAAGTGTAATTGGCAAGCATGGTGGAAATTTCTACTTCAGGTATCTTTCTTTTGTTGGTAATAATATCCTTCATATACTTAGCATAAGGATTTGTTTTGAGCACATCAGTCAAACGCATACGCAAAAAGATAGGTCTAATCATTTCAGCAAAGCGCTCAAAATCCTCATCATCCTTTTTCTTGGATGGTTTTGGAGGAAAATGCATGGGTTTCTGAACCCATGGTTCTCTTTCCCTACCGTGCTTCCTAGCAACAAAGTCTCTCTTATCATAACGTTGATTCTTTGATTGTGGGTTATCAAAATCAACAGCAGGTTCAATCTCTACATCATTATCATTGCTAGGTTGAGCATCATCATGAACATCATCATTAATATTATCACTAGGTTCATGTTCATTACCAAATTGTGTCTCAGCATCAGAAACAGATGTATCATTGGGATTCTCAGGTGTGTCAGCTACATGTTCACTAGAAGCATGCAAAGTCCTATCATTTTTCTTTTTCTTTTTCTTAGAAGAACTAGGTGCATCTAAATTAGCTCTCTGAGAATTTTGCTCAATTCTCTTAGGGTGGCCTTCAAGATACAGAGGTTCCCGAGTCATTTTACCACCTCTAGTAGCAACTCTAACAGCATAGCCATTATTCTTACCATTTAATTCATTGAGCAAATCATTCTGAGCCTTAAGTACTTATTCTACTTGAGTGGTAACCATAGAAGCATGTTTACTAATGAGTTTCAGTTCATCTTTAGCTCTAGACAGATAATCACTCAAGCGTTCAATCATATAAGCATTGTGTTGTAATTGTCTACCAACATAAGCATTGAAGTTTTCTTGTTTCACAATAAAGTTGTCAAACTCATCTAAACATTGGCTAGCAGACTTATAACGAGGAATATCACCTTCATCAAATCTATAAGGAGAATTTACCTTTACTACCTGTGTCGGGTTGTCAGGACCATGTATTTCTTCAATAGGTCGTAAATTCTTAACATCTTCAGCTTTAATACCTTTTTCTTTCATAGATTTCTTTGCCTCTTGCATATCTTCAGGACTGAGAAATATAACACCTCTTTTCTTAGGAGTTGGCTTAGCGGCTGGTTCAGGAAGTGTCCAATTATTTTCATTGGCCAGCATATTATTCAATAGTAATTCAGCTTGTTCAACTGTTCTTTCCCTGAAAACACAACCAGCACAACTATCCAGGTGATCTCTGGAAGCATCGGTTAGTCCATTATAAAAGACATCAAGTATATCATGCATCTCAAGAGGATGATCAGACAAAGCATTAAGTAATTGGAGAAGCCTCCCCCAAGCTTGTGGGAGACTCTCTTCTTCAATTTGCACAAACTTATATATTTCCCGTGAGGTAGCTTGTTTCTTATGAGCGGGAAAATATTTAGCAGAGAAGTAATACATCATATCCTGGGGATTACGCACACAACCAGGATCAAGAGAATTAAACCAAGTCTTAGCATCACCCTTTAACGAGAAAGGAAACAACTTAAGGATATAGTAGTAACGAATCTTTTCATCATTGGTAAACAGGGTGGCTATATCATTCAACTTAGTAAGATGTGCCACAACAGTTTCAGACTCATAGCCATGGAAAGGATCAGACTCAACCAAAGTAATTAACTCAGGATCAACAGAGAATTCATAGTCCTTATCAGTAACACAGATAGGTGAAGTAGCAAAAGCAGGGTCATGTTTCATTCTAGCATTCAAGGACTTTTCTTTCAGCTTAGCTAATAACTTCTTAAGATCATATCTATCATTGCAAGCAAGAAAGTCTCTAGCAGTTTCTTCGTCCATAACATAACCCTCAGGAACAACAGGCAATTCATATCTATTGGGAGAAGCTTCATCATCACTTTCATAAATATCATCAGTTTCAATATTTGCATTCTCCCTAACCTTAGCAATTTTTTCATCTAGAAATTCACCTAGTGGCATAGTATCAGGCATAGAAGTAGTTTCATCATACATAGCAGAAGTGGCATCATCAAGAACATACGACATATCAGATTCAATAGCATGAGTAGGTGTCGCAAGTTTACTCATAACAGAAGGAGAATCAAGTGCAGAGCTAGATGGCAGTTCCTTACCTCCCCTCGTAGTTGAGGGTAAGATCTTGGTTTTTGAGTCCTTCAGATTCTTCATAGTGATCAACAGATATAAATGCCAAGTGACTTAAAGAATAGAGCTATGATCCCTGGCAACGGCGCCAGAAAATAGTCTTGATAACCCACAAGTGTAGGGGGTCGCAATAGTTTTCGAGGGTAAAGTATTCAACCCAAATTTATTGATTCGACACAAGGGGAGCCAAAGAATACTCTTAAGTATTAGCAGCTGAGTTGTCAATTCAACCACACCTGGTAACTTAGTATCTGCAGCAAGATAGTTTAGTAGCAAAGTAATATGATAGTGGCGGTAGCAGCAATAAAAGTAATGATAGTGTTTTTGTAAGAATAGCAGCGGAGAAGTAAATAAGCAACAAGCAATATATGAAAAGCTCGTAGGCATTGGATCGGTGATGGGAAATTATGTCGGATGCAATTCATCATGTAGAAGTTATAACATAGGGTGACACAGAACTAGCTCCAGTTCATCAATGCAATGTAGGCATGTATTCTGAATATAGTCATACGTGCTTATGGAAAAGAACTTGCATGACATCTTTTGTCCTACCGTCCCGTGGCAGCGGGGTCCTATTGGAAACTAAGGGATATTAAGGCCTCCTTTTAATAGAGTACAGGACCAAAGCATTAACACATAGTGAATACATGAACTCCTCAAACTATGATCATCACCGGGAGTGGTCCCGATTATTGTCACTTCGGGGTTGCCGGATCATAACACAAAGTAGGTGACTATAGACTTGCAAGATAGGATCAAGAACACACATATATTCATGGAAACATAATAGGTTCAGATCTGAAATCATGGCACTCGGGCCCTAGTGACAAGCATTAAGCATAGAAAAGTCATAGCAACATCAATCTCAAAACATAGTGGATACTTGGGATCAAACCCTAACAAAACTAACTCGATTACATGATAGATCCCATCCAACCCATCACCGTCCAGCAAGCCTACGATGGAATTACTCACGCACGGCGGTGAGCATCATGGAATTGGTGATGGAGGAAGGTCAATGATGACGATGGCGACGATCTCCACTCTCCGGAGCCCCAAACGGACTCCAGATCAGCCCTCCCGAGAGAGATTAGGGATTGGCGGCGGCTCCGTCTCGTGAAACGCGATAATTCTTTCTCTCTGATTTTTTTTGTCCCCGAAAGTGAACTTATAGGATCTGGGAATACGTCGGTGGAGCACCAGGGGGCCCACGAGGCAGGGGTGCGCGCCCCCACCCTCGTGGACAGGGTGTGGGCCCCCTGGTCTGGATCTTCTTGCAGATATTTTTTATATTTTCCAAAATAAATCTCCATGGATTTTCAGGCGATTCCGAGAACTTTTTATTTCTGCACAACAACACCATGGCAATTCTGCTGAAAACAGCGTCAGTCCGGGTTAGTTCCATTCAAATCATGCAAGTTAGAGTCCATAACAAGGGCAAAAGTGTTTGGAAAAGTAGATACGTTGGAGACGTATCAAGGATCACGAAGGGCTGCTCTGGCGGACGCAGGGATCGGTGACGGCTCGGCAGTGGAGGCAGCGAGGAGATACTCATCACTAGAGTACTGCAGACTCGGGCGGTGGACGCCGGTGCGGGCCCGAGTGGCGGGGCGAGACGGCAACTCCGGTACAAGGCCCTAGGAGGCGACCGGCGAGACAGCCGACGAGGCGACCGACGAAGCGGCCGGCTAGGCCGCCACCGAAGCGGCCGAGGAGGCCGCGACACCCGAGGCGCTGGGGCCGGACGAGGCGGCCGGGCCGACCGAGGCGCCCGAGGCGGCAGGAGAAGGCGTCGGCGTGGGGGCGCAAGGCTCAGCTCGTCCCATGATGCGGGGACTGCCAAAGCCCGGAGGCGGTCCGAGAGCCGAGCGAGGCCGTCCACCTGACGGGTTCGCCGAAGAGCCATCGGTGGCCGGTGGCGACGGGGCGACGAGAGGTACATGCTGCTGAAACGGAAACACCTTCTCATCAAAGTAAACGTGTCGGGAGGTGAATACACGATGTGACACATGGCCGTAGCAGCGGTAGCCTTTGGTATTAGGTGGGTAGCCGAGAAATATGCAGGCGACAGAGCGGGGTGCAAGCTTATGAGGCGTAGTGGCGGCAATGCTAGGGTAGCAGAGATAGCCGAAGATGCGAAGCTCATCATAGGAGGGCGGTGCACTGAAGAAGTGTAATGCCCCGGATGTAATACTTTCCCTTTTGGGCATATAATATATCTCCGGCTTCATCTATTCCATTCCGGGTTCTTTGTCTTTCGGGTTTTCGTCGTTTTGTTGTGTGCGTGTGTGGCATTCATTCATATCATGTAGTCATGTGCATCGCATTGCATTTGTGTTGTCGTTTGCATCCGGTTCCACGCGTTCCTTCCCGTTGTCCGTTTCGCGTTCCGGAGCTCCCTCACGTGTCCGTGGCGTCCCGTAGGCCTACTTTGTTGTTTGGCCGTGTAACGTTACCGGTTTGGCGCGAGACTTGTCGTGTGTTATTGTTTTGGTGTGTGTAACCCGCCTGTCAAATCTCGTCGCGTTTCGAGTCCGTTTGCTACCCCAACAGTTATTCTCGTGGGCTCAAAGTGCCTCCACTTTGAGGCCCAAGACATCCCTCCAACAGCCCACAAACCACTCCAACCCCCTCCTATCATCTAGGCCATCCAATTCTAACCGCGTGGCCGAAAATCACACCCCATTTGGACAACCCTAGCTCCTTGTGCCTATATATTTGTCCACTTCCCCCAATTTTTGCCCCAAATCAAGGAAACCCTAGCCCCCATCCTCTTCCTCCAGCTTCTTCCTCCATTCCGGCGGAGCTCGCCGGAGGTCCACCGCCGCCTCGCCGGAGCTTCACCGGAGACCACACCACCTCTCCCGCCGCCGCACCACGCCCTCGGGCCCCGCCAGCCGTGCCACCCACCGCCGCCGGCGCCTCCTCCGCGCCACCTCACCGCACCGGCGGGCCCTTGTCGCCACCGCCGCCGGCCTCAATAGCCATCGCCGCCGCCGCTCGGGACGAGGGCGCCCGATCCCCTCGCCCAATCCAGATCGGGTCAACGCCCGACCGCCTGGGCCGCCTCCCTCCTTCGACCGCGGCCCATCCCGCAGCCAGCCGGGCCAGCCGCCGGCCAGGCTGGTCGCCACCGCCGCCGAGCGGGCCGATCCGCCACCTGGGCCGCTCCCTCCGCCAGGTGGGCTGCCGCTTCTCCCGTCTCCGCAAGGCCCAGCTCCATCGCTCGCCTCCGCTCGGGCATGTCGAAGCGCCGCTCGACCGAGGCCGCCGCCAGGCGCTCGCGGGTGAAACCCTAGCGGGCCGGGCGCCGGGGCCCGTTAGCTGTGAAGCCCCGCTCCGCCGGCCCGATCCACACCGCCTCTCCGCGGGCCGCGCCCGATCCGCCAGCCGCCGGGGCCCGTTTGACTCTTCTCCAGCCCTTTGACCAGATCTGAGAAGGTTGCCCCCAAATCCCTAAGTCCCCAGTTTTTGTCTGTCTGATGCATTATTCAAACGTGGATAACTTTGTGTGTGTTGATCCGTTTTGAGTAAATGACATGTCCAGACGTTCGTGGTGACTTGCACTACGTTTCATTCCTTAGTGCCATGCATGTTTGAGATCATCTAGATGCTTAAATATCTGTTGCAAGAGTGCATCCTGATATAAACTGCTGCTATGTGTTGTTTTTATGCCATCTTTGCATAGTGATAACTTGGTGCTCCTTTATCCGAATGATGCAAATGACATGTCCACGTGTTCGTCTTGCCATGCTCTACATGTTGCTTGTGTTAGGTTGCATGATAGATTTAATCTTGCCATGTTTATCTTCGTTGCAAAGTGCTATGTGGCTGTTTAGTTGTTTAACTTGTTATGAGATGCCATCTTGTTGAGCTCATTGCTATCGTTGTGTTTATCTCCATGATGCATGCTTGTATGTTTCGGAATCACCATCATGTGTACTTTGATGTTGTGCTTACCACTTGCCATGTTTAGTTTTGAGGTGACTTAAACTTGCTCTCAAAGATGCCATGATGAAACTGATGTTTTAACACTTAGTGGAATTTCACTAAGTCTGGAATCTGTAATTTCCAGATGCCATGTTTGCTTGTTGTTCTAGGACAAACCATGATAGTTTTGGGGTGACTCTTGATGGTTCCTTGCTGTACATATTGTTGGCTATCCATTCATGCTCTCACATGCTTATTTGAGTGGCTGTAGCATATTTAAATTTTGCTCCAAAGTTGCAATAAATTACTGCTGTCAGGATTTTGTTGTCAAGTTCAATATGTCCAAGCTTGTTGCTATTGATCCGTGGCTCCTTTGGGGGTGCACCGTTGGACTTATTTGCTGTAGGATATGTCTAGTTTATGTTCATGCTCTTTGCCATGATGTTTGAGTGCTGTAGCTTAATTATCTAGTGCTCTGAAGTTGCTATGTTGCTGTAATTTTCAGCTTTCGCATGTTTATTGTTTTGTGTGTAACTTTTAGCCCGTAGCTCCGATTGGAGCAAGTCTTATATGAAACTTGATTGATTTTTCGTGTAGATTCATAATATCCTATTGTTATATTGTTTTGAAGCATTTTTCTTGATCGCATATTGTCATGCTCATTGTGCTCCCTTAGTGCATAAGTCATGCATCCATCATTTTTTTTGTGCGCATTGCATCTTGTTGATTCGTGCCTTGTGTGGTTGTGTTGATTAGAGCCGAAAGCTGAGACCGAGTACGATTACGAGAACGTGGATACCACCGAGCTTGTGAACGAGGACCCCTCTTTCGATCCGAACGACAACTCTTCAGGCATGATGACCGAACCCGGATACCATTACTATTTTTTGCCTATTGCTAGAAGTCTCGATCTATAGTTTTGCCTCGATGCCCATGTTTTTCCTGTCAGCCTCCTACTTGTAACCATGATCATGTCTAACCACCCTACCTATGCAAACCATTGATTGGCTATACGTAGGCTTCGCTCAGCCCCTCTCATAGCGTTGCTAGTTGCAGGTGAAGTTGAAGATGCTTGCTTCATGTTGAAGTTTTGTTGGGTTATATCACACTATATAAATGCTTAAATGAAATCATCTATATATTGGCAATGGGTGGAAGGCTAAGCCTTTTGCTTGGTGATTTGTTCCACTCATGCCGCTAGGAACCGTATAAACCGGTGTTATGTTCCTTGATTATGCGTTCCTCACACGGTTGGGGTTTATGGGGCCCCCTTGATAAACCGCTAAGTGCTAAGTCTTTTCCAGCAAGTCCCAACATTGGTACTATTTGCCTAATAACTAAATAAACTTGCATAGGGAGTAATTAACCCTTTTTCTTAATCAACAACCCCGCGCCAGTGCTCCACATGAGTGTTGGTCCGAAACGGGGAGCCTGCGGGGCCACCAGGAGGGAACTCGAGGTTTGGTAAAAACCCGTAGCTTCACCCATCCGGTCGTGGCCTGAGACTAGATACGCGCGGCTATTGTCAGGGTGTTGGCACGCCGGGAGGATTTGCTGGATTAGCCTTACCTTAGTTCGGAGTATCTTGAGCACGGGATTCCGAGAATACTCGGGTCTTCCCACTTTGGAGTTGCGACTCCGCGGATCGTGGGCTTGTCATGGGCCAAGTTGGAACACCCCTGCAGGGTTATGAACTTTCGAAAGCCGTGCCCGTGGTTATGTGGCAGATGGGAGCTTGTTAATATCCGGTTGTAGATAACTTGACACAATGTTCCAATACACTACCAGCGTGCGTACCGTGACTGTCATTTTCCGAAAGGGATTTGGGAGATGAACACGGTGGGGTTATGTTTGACTTGAATAGTTTAGGATCACTTAGTGATCATCTCTCGACCGTGGCGCCTTCTCTTCTCGCTCTCTTTACGTAAGCTAGTGCTAGTTGCTGCTGCAGACACTTATTCTTTTCTTCAGCCTTATCCTCACCCAAGGCTTAAATAGTCATGTTACCCGGGAACGGGATTGCTGAGTCCTCTGTGGCTCACAGTTACTTCACCACACCAGATGCAGGTCCGATGGTGAGCTATCCAAGTGATGGCACCGAGCTAGACTGGGAGTACGACGAGGAGCGTGGTCGATACTATGTCCGTTATCCTGATGATCAGTAGTGGAACTTCTACTAGGATTCGATCCGACCTGTGGATTTAAATTAAGTTGGTATCTTGTCATTTGAATTTTACCATTAGAGGGCTGTGATGTTTTATTGAATGATGATTTGAACATGTATTATATTTGTGTGACGTGGCAATTGTAAGCCAACTATTTTATGCTTTCCATCCCCATCTTTTACATGAGTTGTGCAAAGATACCAAACTTGCGATCATTCCAGCATGGGGTTATGTCTCTAAGTCGTGCCTCGACACGTAGGAGATATAGTCCCATCCTGGGCATTACAAGAGGAGGTGATGAGGTGCAAAGTTCCCGCGAGTGCCACAGAGTCAGATGTTAATGAGAAGTGATACAGTGGCATGAGCGTCAGGCCAAAAGTGCGGAGGCACATTGGCATGAAAGAGAAGGGTCCGAACGCAATCATTAAGAGTGCGAAGGACACGCTCAGCGCGATCGTTCTACTGCAAAGTGTATGGGCATGTGAGACAAAAAGTCGTGCCATGTGTGGTGAGGAAAGTGCGAACAACTAAGTTGTCAAACTCCTTCTCGTTATCAGTCTGAAGCGCGAGAATGGGACGACCAAACTGCGTGAAACATAGGAGTAGAAAAGCGGCGAGAGTGGAGATGACATTCGACTTACGACGCAATGGAAAGGTCCACACATAGTGAGAAAAATCATCAAGAATAACACGACAATAAAGATAGCCCGTATTACTTGCAATAGGAGAGGTCCAAGCATCACTATGAATTAACTCAAACGGGTACGATGCAACATGAGAAGAAGCCCTAAACGGAAGACGAGCATGTTTGCCTGGACAACATGCATGACAAGAGTGATCATCGATCTTATTACACGCGAAAGAAAAGCTCTGAAGTATATGATGAAGGGTGGCAGGGTTGGGATGACCCAAACGAGCGTGCCAAAGATCCACTCCGGTGGCGAGAGCAACAGGTGCGGCGGAGGTGGTGCGGGCGGTGGAGTTGAACGGGTAGAGCTCATCGGGACTGTCACATTGGTGGAGTACCATCCGGGTGCGAGAGTCCTTAACAGAAAAACCAAACTCATCAAATTCAACGGTAGCAGGATTTTCACGTGTAATAGCTTTAACAGAGACAATATTTTTAAGAAGATCAAGGGAAACTAAGATGTTAGACAATGATAATGGAGTGGATGTAGACGAAAAAGATGCATGCCCTACGTGAGTGATGGGAATAGATGAACCGCCGCCGACAGTAATGCGAGTGGAAGTGTGGACGGGATAGGAAGAGTGAAGGTTACCAGGATGAGCAGCCATATGCGCGGTAGCTCCGGTGTCCATGTACTAGTCGCCACCACCAGTGTAGTTGATCGGGGTCGGGGCGGAGTGCAGAGCGGCCAGGAGCGCCGGGTCCCACGACACAGGCGGGAGGGCGGGCTGCTGGTCCGGGGCCATCAGGGGAAGCAGGGGTGGCACTGCCGGCTGCGCCGCCTGTCCGTAGGGGATAAGCCCGTAGGGCGCCACGTAGGGCTGCGACACCGCGTACATCGCCTGGTGGGACGGGGGCCGCGCGCCGAGGTTACCCGGGGCACGGGCACGGGGAACCGGCATGGAGTAAGCGTGCACGACGTCAGTCCAGGGGTTCGGGCCGGCGTACCACGGGGCCGGCTAGTACTGCTGCTGCTGAGGGCGGGCCGCTCCTCCCTGAGCGCCCGCGCCCTGCTGCTGCTTGCGGCCTCCGCGACGGCCGGCGCCGGCGAGAAGGCTGGTGTGGGAAGGAGGGCCGGCATGGGACGCGGCAGCGGCGGCGCCTGGCCTCCGCGGGTGCCAGCGACGAGAGCGGTATGGGTCGCCCGAGTCCGGGCCATCTTCATCCGGCGCTCCTCCAGCTTGAGGTACGCCACCACCTTAGCGAAGTTAGGATCCGGGACGAGGGTGAGGTTGGAGGCGGCGTTCCCAAAGTCCTCGTTGAGGCCGGCGGTGAGAGTGCTGATGAGGAGCTCGTCGCCGACCGTCTCGTCGAGATCGCGGAGCTCATCGGCAAGCTTTTTGAGGCGCATGCAGAAATCGTCGATGGACGAGTCAAGCTGCTGGCACCCGTAAAACTCGCCGTGGAGGAGGACCTTGCGCTGCAGTTTGTTGTCGATGAAGAAGCCGTTGAGCTTGGTCCAGACGGCGTGAGCATCATCCTCGTTGCACACCACCGTGTGGAAGAGGTCCTTGGAGATGGTGAGGTAGAACCAGCGGATGATGGTGGCCTCTAGAATCATCGAGTCCTCGTCATTCACCATGAGGCGAGAATCCACGGTGCCATCCACGTGAGCATGTACTCACGGAATACCAATGATAAGTACATCTTCCACACGGAGTAGGATGCGGTGGACTGATCGAGGATCACCGGAACGCGCTCGAAAATATTGAGATTGCGAACAAGATCAACGTCCGGACCGGCAAACGGATTGCTGCCGGAGGAGATGGAGGAACGTGAAGAGGCCATGGCAGAGAGGCGGTGCGGCTCGGAGAACGAACGATAGCAACGCGAGTGACGGCGCGGCTCAGGGTGCGAGCGGCAGTCGCGCGACTGCGAGGGTCGACACCTCGCGATGTGGTGAACGGCAGCGGCGCGAGCAGGAGCTAGCAAGCGATCGGGCTGGCTGGCTAGCTAGCTAGTGATAGGGAGGTATGTAGCGGCGGCGGCGGTGGCTTGGGAAAGCGACGGCGATGGCGGCTTGGATCGAGTTAGGCTGATACCATATAGAGAATTAGGGTTAGGTGGTGCAACTCTCAATGCATTGATCGGTGCACCAGACACGTATATGAGTACATAAGGGGGGCCATGACCTCAACTATACAGATGAATTAGGAGGTGGGCCCAAGACACAATATACACGTACACATATATTCAACAATAACTCTAGCAACGGTGGAAACTGTAGGGTGGCATAGAACTTGATCTGCCGCCCAAAGCACCTGGGCGGCTTGGGCGTCCTTGATCTTGTGAAGTTTGGTAGGGCATTGACACTTCGATGGCTATGGACGACTTGGCACAGGCCGTCCCGGGCATTGGCATGTACCCCTCTAAGGTCTTCCAGGGAGGAAAGACAGCTATTCACGATGGCGACGAAAATAACACTTGGGGACGAAAAAACTGCCAATTTCTGGCATGACCGCTGGTTGCAAGGATCCTGCCCAAAAACGATCGCTCCGTTACTATTATTGATCTCAACTTGGAAAAATCGTTCAGTCTGGGAAGCGTTGAAGGATGATACATGGCTGCAGGATCTTGCCGTGGGGGTCTCTGAACACGTGGTGACCGAGCTCACCGACCTCGCTGCTAGAATCGACAATGTTGTACTTCAAGAGGACCGACCGGACACCATCGCCTGGAGGTTTGCGCAGGATCACAAATACAGCGCCCGCTTAGCCTATCGTCTGCAGTTCGAAGGATCGATCGCCATGTTTGGGTACAAACAGATCTGGTCCGAGTGGGCCCCTGGCAAGTGCCATTTCTTCATGTGGACTGTCATGCTTGGTAGGATTCTGACGGCAGACGCGCTTCTGTGACGCGGATGGGAAAATGATTATTTTTGCGCTCTTTGTGAGCGGAATCTAGAAACGCCGATGCACCTATTCATTGAATGCCCCTGGTCCCGGGCCGTCTGGGACTCGATTGCTTCGCTCGCAGAGATGCCTGCTCTTAGCCCGGCGGTATGGACGGGAGAACCCACTTTCGCGACTTGGATGCAGAGGTGCTACGACACCTCGGCAAAGGAAAAGAAAAGGGCTCCTGTCGTTAGTGCACCTGATCACATGGGAAATTAGGCGGGAACGGAATAGACAATTCTTTCAAAAGGAATTCCTGGCTAGGGAGGCTTTTGTCTCCAAGATCAAGGATGATATCAGGGTGTGGAACTTGGCTGGTGCCGGGATCCCTTTTGACCCGGGCTGAGTTTTCGCGTTTTCCTCTATTTTTCTTGCGCCCTGCCTCTTGGCTGGTGTTTTTCTTAGCCCTTTTCGGCTGCCTTTGTACTCTGTATACCCCTTCTAATCAGTGAATTTGGCAAGCTTTTCCAACATTCAAAAAAATATTTGTGGGGAGCTAGTGAAGGAAGCGTCCTGTTTTTTACTGGGCAGATTCGCTCGTACTTTTTTAGATCATTCGCTGGCATATTATTGTATCAAACGCCACAATTTCCACAAGTCGGCAATCATCATGCCACATTTCGATGATCAAACATGCCTGAAAGTTCGATAGTCAAAAGGAAGGAAGCATAGACACGGAGCGCATCAAACGGCGGGCTCCTCCGGCGTGGGACTGGTCGGGGTCGGTGTGGACGCAGTTGTGCTCGGCGTCGGCGTCGGTTCTGTGCTGGGGCCGGTGGTCGGCGTAGGCACCACTTCACCGCTCAGGCTGGGCGTCGGCGTCACTGTCAGCGTGGGCGTTGGGGCGGTGGTCGGCGCTGGCCCGGCAATCTGGTTCAAGATGAGACCGCGCTCCAATAGATACCACACCTTGACATGCTCGTCCATCGTCGACATGTCTACCGCCATCAAGAATGCCAACTCGGTGTTCATCTTCTTCGCGGCGATGTTAGTCCTGAGAAGGTCGAGCTTCACGTCCTGCTTCGTCATCAACGCCAACCACCGCGCGTCAGATTTCTCCTCCCTCTTTGCGACGTTGTTCTTGGCGTCGGCGATGCACTGCTCGATCGATGCCTGCAGCCGTCCAGTAGCGGGTGTCGTGCCCCTCGCCGTCTTGGCTCTTTTGTTGCCATCAGGGCACTAATCCGCTACCCCTAGGGCAGGCGTGTCCGGCTTGTACGTCTCCTTGGCCTTGGCGAGGGTGAGACGGACATCCCTCCACTTCTCGCACGACTCGATCCGGGAGAACACGTGAAGGAACTTGAACTCTTGGTCGTTGTTGTCCTGGCGATATATGTTGAACATCCGAACCATCTGCGCAGCCGAAGAACAAGTGTCGGCGACGCGGGCGGCGAAAGAAGTGAGCCGCCATCGGCTGGACATACCTGACCCTCGACATTGGCGCCACTTTTTAGGTGAGCCGCGATCTCCTCGACGATCCCATGCTACTTGTTGCAGGCCACCTGGATGATCGCCAAATGGTTCGCCATAGCCTTGTCACCGCGTTCCATGTGGATGGTGGTGAAGTAGGGGCCGACCAGCTTGCGCACATCTAACACCGTCTTGATCCATCTCCAGTATGTGTCGGCGTTCTGATTTGTGCCGGTGATCGGGTCGATGCTGACGATCTTTCATGCTTCGGCGAGGCACTCATCTACCTTGGACGTCCACTTGACGTGTGGCTCGCCCAGCCTCGCATGGCCGCCTGCTTCTTCTTTGTCGCTTTTGTCGCTGGCACCGGCTCCATCTCATCCTTCGCCTGCTCTTCCTTCCCCCCTCCTCGGCGTCGTCGAGCTCCTCGTCCATGTCGACGATGGTATCCATTGTTTCGTCTTGCGCGTGGAACCTGGGGCAGGAGAAGGTGGCGACCTAGCTGCTCGTGATGATCTCATCCATGGCGGTGTTGGTGGCCTACGTGAAGGGAGGGCGCCTCGGCGTAGAGGCAGCGTCGGCGAGGCTGAGTACACCGACGGCGAGTAGCTGTACTGGGTGTGGAGCCCGGCGATGAACGTGGGGGATGGAGTGCGCTGGTCAGGTTCAGGCCGGAGGGGGAGGCACACGGCGGCGCGCCATGCAGGAAGGTAATGTTGGGTTTGAAACCGCCATGTGCGGCACCGTCGGAGTAGCCAGGCGAGAGCGCGCACCCCCAGGGTGGCGGCGGCGAGAAGTTGGCTGATGACGCGACGCTTCGTGGCTCCCCCATGTAGCTTGCGGGTAGTGGCCGGCGGATTCATCATCCCCGCGTGAGACGCCTCTGCCTGCTCTGCTACTACCGCGTCCTTGGCTTTCTTGATGATGAGCCTGTTCCGCCGGTCGGTGGTGACAGCCTCCCAGCGCTGAACCTCCGCCCTCCACTCGGCGTTGGTCACGCACGGTGGTCTTGCCATCGGCGCCCTCGACTTCCTCTACTTCGGCTGGGTGGAGTCGGCATCGGCAGCAGGGCAAGGGGCCAAGTACTTCTTCGGCAGCATGGCAGCCGGATGGCAGAAGCGGGAGGAGAATGGCGGGAGCGGCGAGGCAGAAGGGGAAGCAAAGAGGAAATGGAGGAAAAGAGGGGGAAAACGGCGGGAATAGGCATGCCTGTCGCCGACAGAGCAGTCCCACGCGCCTTTTCGCTTCGGCCGGCGTCTAGGATCTGGGTTCGGCTCGGGTTCGCCGGTTGTTAATTCGGCGTAAACCGGCAATAAACATGGAGTTGGGGCGCGGCTAGGCCGATTTTTCACCATCGGTGTTAGACGCCTTGGGGTTGTTTGTGTGTGTGGGGGGGTGGAGATGCTGTGACCGCCTTCCGGTTGAGCCACTCGTCCCCGGGCACTCCCACGCATGACCACCTGCTCCAGCCGCGCCCATGCTCTCGCTAGTTCATGCGCCAGTGTGTGCAGCACCTCTGACTAGCTCCAACGTGCTCCACCCAACACGGGCGAGCCCTAGGAGCAACGACACGTCCTCGACAGTCACCACCGTAAGTGGCGTAGCATGAAGCCCATTGCTGGGTGAACTGGATGGGCCAAACATGAGGAAATATCCAATGGGCTGGTGTTCCTAGGAGCAGCTGCACGTCTTCCGCACGGGCGTCCCTATATCTCGCTTTCAGCAAGAGCATAGGAACTACAGATGTGTCGGATAATGCTTTTGCCATGACATCGGATAATCCGTGATTATTATGCACATCCGTTCGCCGGATGTAAAGGCGTTCCCGGGATAATGCTTCTTGATTCGGCTAAATTTACCGGATAATTTTATTTAATAACATCGGATAATCCGCAAAAATTATCAGGTAATCATCCACATCCGTCGGATATTACCAATACAATATCCTCTACAATATCGGGCGAATATCCGGTTGACCAAAATCTGTATCCGCACCCATATTCGCCGAATTTGTGCACGTGCATACTATATCCTTAAAACGGATGCAGAAGCGGATTCGGTATGGAAATTATCGATAATTTACATACGAACGAGGAAAAGGATCCCTTTGAAAGAATTCCCAAGTAGAAACCCTCGCTGAAGGGGAGACCGAGATGGGCCGGCCTAGGAGTAGAAATGAAAAACAAAGTAAACCAAATGAAAAACAAAAGAAAAAACAAAAGAAAAAAAAGAATGAAAAACAAAAAGAAAATTATATAGAAAACAAACAAAAAACTGAAGAAAATCAGCTCGACTTGCTTCAAGTAGGTCAGGCCCACGTTACTTAACATGAATAGTTGGCGGGCGTGATGGCTAGCAGCGCTCGCTGTCTTCCTGGAGCTCTAGGGTTTGATCCCTCGTTCTCCCATTTTTCTTCTATTTTTTCTTAACTGTGTGCGAAATAGGCCACAGAATACATAGAGAGGAGGAATAGGATCCTTATTATGACACGTGGGACCATCAATTATGTATTTTTATTCAAATGTCACCTTAGCTTTGAGTGGTCAATCGTCAACCCATAAAACCCGTAGGGCAACCTATTTTCAAGTTGATGGCGTATGTTTAGAATGTAAAAGTGGTGTTTTATCATTTTTAAGTCCGTAAATGGTTGATTCGAGGGTTTGATCCCTCATTCTCCCCCTTTTCTTCTATTTCTCTTAATTGTGTGCGAAATGGGCCGGCCCGACGAGTGTAGTTGCTTCAGCGAGACATCCTACGGTCTCGTTGAAGGCGAGATATAGTCGTCATGCCTCTGCACTCGCAAGTCATCACCATGCCATTAGAGAGAGGGAAGAGATAGAGAGGAGGAATATGATCCTTATTATGATGCGTGGGAACATCAATTGTGTATTTTGATTTAGATGCCACCTTAGCTTTGAGTGGTCAACCTTCAACCCGTCAAACCCGTTGGATGATACGTCTGCAATGTATCTATATTTTTTGATTGTTCCATGCTATTATATTATCCGTTTTGGATGTTTAATGGGCTTTATTATACACTTTTATATGATTTTTGGGACTAACCTATTAACCCAGAGCCCAATGCCAGTTTCTGTTTTTTCCTTGTTTTTGAGTATCGTAGAAAAGGAATACCAAACAGAGTCCAATTGACGTGAAATTTCACGAAGATTGTTTTTGGACCAGAAGAAGCCAACGGAGTACCGGAGATGGACCAGAAGAGTCCCGAGGCCACCACGAGGGTGGGGGCGCGCCCCCTACCCCGTGTCCGCCTCGGGGACCCCCTGACTTATTCCCGACTCCAACACCTCTTATATATACCCAAACTTTCAGAACATAACCTAGATTGGAAGTTCCGCCGCCGCAAGCCTCTGTAGCCACCAAAAACCAATCGGGACCATGTTCCCATACCCTGTCGGAGGGGGATCCCTCACCAGTGGCGATCTTCATCATCCCGACGCTCTCCATGATGAGGAGGGAGTAGTTCACCCTCGGGGCTGAGGGTATGTACCAGTAGCTATGTGTTTGATTTCTCTCTCTCGTGTTCTTGATATGGCACGATCTTGAGTATCGCGAGCTTTGCTACTATAGTTGGATCTTATGATGTTTCTCCCCCTCTACCTTCTTGTAATGGATTGAGTCTTCCCTTCGAAGTTATCTTATCGAATTGAGTCTTTAAGGATTTGAGAACACTTGATGTATGTCTTGCGTGGGATACCCGTGGTGACAATGGGATATTTTATTGATTCACTTGATGTATGTTTTGGTGATCAACTTGCGGGTTCCGTGACCTTGGGAATCTATGCATAGGGGTTGGCACACGATTTCTTCTTGACTCTCCGGTAGAAACTTTGGGGCACTCTTTGAAGTTCTTTGAGTTGGGTTGAATAGATGAATCTGAGATTGTGTGATGCGTATCGTATAATCATGCCCACAGATACTTGAGGTGACAATGGATTATCTAGGTGACATTAGGGTTTTGGTTGATGTGTGTCTTAAGGCGTTATTCTATTACAAACTCTAGGATAGATCGAACGGAAAGAATAGATTCGTGTTATTTTACTACGGACTCTTGAATAGATCGATGAGAAAGAATAACTTTGAGGTGGTTTCATACCCTACAATAATCTCTTTGTTTGTTCTCCACTATTAGTGACTTTGGAGTGACTCTTTGTTGCATGTTGAGGGATAGTTATATGATCCAGTTATGTTATTATTGTTGAGAGAACTTGCACTAGTGAAAGTATGAACCCTAGGCCTTGTTTCGAAGCATTGCAATACCGTTTATGCTCACTTTTATCATTAGTTACCTTGCTGTTTTTATATTTTTAGATTACGAAAACCTATATTTACCATCCATATTGCACTTGTATCACCATCTCTTCGCTGAACTAGTGCACCTATACAATTTGCCATTGTATTGGGTGTGTTGGGGACACAAGAGACTCTTTGTTATTTGGTTGCAGGGTTGTTTGAGACAATGTTGAGGATATCGCTTATCGTTATTGTCTCGGTCGGCTGTGGATTAGAGATTAATCAAAAATCGACCGATTAATCGATTTTATCGGTCGACTATTAATCGGTCATTTTTTTACAAATCCCATGTTCCCAACACTAAAATTTTCTACATTCAACACCAAAAAAATACTGGACGTAAGTGTTACCTTGATTCCTAGCCTTTGAATCCTTGTATAATGACGAGCAAAATAGGACAATAGTACATACTGCATAACAAGGTCCACAAAACGTAAATAAACATAGTTTTTGCAAACATAGTGCTATGAATAGGCCCGATTTATCGATAGATTCCCGATATATCACTTGTCATAGCGATTAATAGGCCCAAATGATAAATGGTGAAGATAAGGCATAATCTTATCGGTCACCACAAGAGTAGCGATAAATCGGATGATAAATCACTGGATTGGAAGATTTCTTGAATAGTGGTTTGAGAGAGACCATCTTCATCCTATGCCTCCCATGGATTGCTAAACCTTAGGTCATCCACTTGAGGAAAATTTGCTACTGTCCTACAAACCTCTGCACTTGGAGGCCCAACAACGTCTACAAGAAGAAGGTTGTGTAGTAGACATCATAGGGCAACCGATTTTGAAGTTGATGGTTGATTCCTCAAACAACTTAAGTTCATAATGTAAAACTGGTCTTTTATCATTTTAAGTTCATGAATATTTTCAATATTTACTATGTTATTGAAATTCATGATCATCTTTTTAATTCACAAATATTTTGGGAATTTCATTAATGTAACACCCCGGGAGTAATCACATAAATATTTTTGCTAATATGATATTTGTGCAGCATAAGAATCATCTTGCATTAATCAAACAATTAATTTAGACATTCTATTTTGTCATTTTGTTAAATGGTAAATAAGTAAACATCTCTCCCTTTCAATCTTGTGCACAAGACTCAACCCTAAACCCTCGGACATGAATTGTGTGAGCACCCCTCTCCCGAGTGAGTTGAGTTTAAAATCCACTGAGAGAAATACTCCAAAGCTGAAAAATTATATAGTGGTTTAGCATCACTAGAATCTAAGTCTAGTACGCTTTGCCTATTACTCTTGAGAGCCGCGAACTCTCTAGACGGTTAGGTGTCAATTCATTCAGTGACCAAGAGTAATTGTGGTTCGCGAAGACAAAGTCTTTGAAGGTTTGGAGATTGCCTCAATTATCTCCATGAGTGATCGATATTGGTTGGCGAATCAGTTGTCGGAGGAGAAAGGACAAAGATAGTTTATATTCTATGTTCAATCACAAGTCCCTCCAACCTGATATAGTCCTTTTGGAGAAGAGTGAACTTGTCTACCAAATTTATTGTCGTCATCGAGCATCACTGGTCACCTCGGTACCCTATTTACTTTCGGATATATCTCTTGAATTATGTTGTGATTATGTGATTGTTTCTCGATGCATGTTCTAGTTCTCCTCGATAGTTCTCTCTCGAGTCTTTAGTTTGTTGTTTATGTTTTGTCGGTTGTCTGGTCCTGAGAGAATTGAAGTTTCTCGAAATAAATTTTAAATCTCCCATTCACGATCCCTCTGGTAGACATACTTCATTCCTACAAAGATGGGCGGCGGCGGAATGTAGATCTAAACTGGAGCGGAACATCGATATGCATTAAAATGGTCGTGATGTAGTATGATGATATGGTATCCTCCTCTGAATGTTTCAAGTGGCTAGACTTGGCACATGTTCACGCATCTTGTTGATTCAAAACCAACTGTGACGCCCGGGTAATCAAGCTACAGTAACCCTCTGGTAATGATGCCACGTCAACACGATTACTGTTGCTAATCTCGCGTTAGTTCAAAACTGATTCAAAATCCAAATTCAAAAACAATTCAAACAATTAAAGTTTTCAAAAGTGAAAAACTAAAATGTCCTCATTGTGACAATTAATTCATAAGGTATGATTGGTGGAGAAACCAAGTCTTTATAAAATGGTTAAATGCATTAAACTAATTAAATCAGTAGCTAAAACCATTAATTAAATGCCTATTATAATTTGTAAAATACTAAACTATATAATTTTGGAAGGAAACTTTTTGTGGTTGTGACATAATTTGTAACAACTATTTAGGTGCCACTTTGGTATTTTATTAAAGCTAAAATAATTAGGAACTAAAAGAAAACAGAAAAGAAAAATAAACAAAGGGGGAAAACAAAACTAACATAAATAAAAAGAAAAGGGACCCCCCCACTGGGCCAATTGGCCCAGCTACTAGCGAGGCCGGCCCAAACCGGCTCTGGCCGCCCCTCACTCCTCCATAACCCCCACCCGGTCAAACCCTAACCCACTCCCTCGTCTCCCCTTCCCCCTCCCGATCCAATCTGGATCGGGGCCAAACCCCAATCGCCCCGACGCACACCGCCGCTGGATCCTCGCCGCTCGGAGCTCGACGCGCCTCCGCCATCGACGGATTGCATCCCCTACACCGTCGCCGTCTCCCTCCTCCTCCTCCTCACCCACCGCTGTCCTGTCCCTACAGCCCCCGGTGAGGCCTCGGCCTCCTCTCCTCCCCCCTACCGTCTCGCTACCGCGGTCACCGCGCCAACGCTGCCGGAGATATTGACCACGGGTGTCTACATCGACCACCCATGGTATTTCAAGACAATTGGGGGCCGCCTGTTATCCCCCAGCCGTCTGCTCATCGGGCCACCTCCTGGGACAGTTTAAACCAGGAGTCGGCTGCTGATACGTCCAAAACGTATCTATAATTTCTGATTGCTCCATGCCTCTTTTGTGTCATATTGCTATGATATTTATGCACTTCCATACACTTTTGATCATATTTGGACTAACCTATTAACTCAGTGCACCCCAGTGCCAGTTTCTGTTTTCTACTGTTTTTGTATTTCAGGTTTTCCCATTACGTAAATTGCCAGAAAAATCCCGGGAAAAATATATAAAAAATCAACGTTCCGGAAGCTTCCATGCGGCCAAAGTAGGGCCAGAGGGGGCCCACAGGGGCTCCAGGCGACCAGAGGGGGCGGCCCCCCTCCTGGCCGCGCCGCCAGGGCGCCTGGGCCCCCCTTGCCTCTTCTGACGCCCCCCTTTGGCATATATTTACACCGCGTCCCGAAACCCTCGAGGACGGAACCCTTTTTCGCGATCTCATCTCTGTTCCGCCGCCGCCGCGCTTCCAAGATCGGGAGCACCAGGAGAACTCTCCCCAGCACCCTGCCGGAGGGGAGAACCACCACCGGGAGCCTCTCCTCCACCATGGACGCCTCCCGGATGAGTTGTGAGTAGTCTCCCTTGGACCATGGGTCCATGACCAGTAGCTATGTGATGTTCTCCTCCCCTCTTTGTTCTTCACCGATTAGACCTCGTGAGCTGCCCTACATGATCGAGGCACATATGTAATCCTTATGCTGTCGCTATGATGAGTTTGCTGGGATCCGATGGATTATGAGATTATGTTCAGATTGTGTGTGAGTAATATATTTGATTTACCTCTTTTATATTTATGTTCTTGAGTAATTCTTGCATGTTCTCCGTTGCTGTTTATTGCTTTGGCCAAGTAGTAGGTAGTAACTCCAAGAGGGAACGTTATGCTTGATTGTGGGTTCATGCCCCTCGATGACTAGCTTGAGTGACAGAAACATGAGTCTAGGGGATGTGCTGTTGCCACAAGGGGGAAAACAACGGTGCTTGTACTTGCGGGTGCAAGGATTGTTTACTTTACACAAAGTTCTTTTAATGCAGTTGTCTGTTGCTTTGAGTTTACACTATGGGTGGGACTCGCAACTTAATACCAGCGAGATGTTCTGGATAGATATCTCAAGGTGGATGATTAGTAGTAGATGCAGATGGATTTCGGTCTACTTGCCTTGGCATACCGCCCATGCTTTTGAGCCTCTACCTTTCTTTGCAGCATAGTTAGCATTGGTTTGCGCACATAATCCTGTCAATTGCCCAGCTGTAATTCGTTTACCTCGCTTAGCTGTTTTATCGTCTTTTGGGAGAGAGACATCACTAGTGAACGTCATGGGACCCCGGTCCATATTACCATCACTGATCACACCCGTTATTTATTTCCTATTCTTACTTACTAGTTGCAGTCATACCTATCACTATTATCTCTTGCGTTTGATCCTTTGTAAACGACAAGGCCGGAGGGATTGACAACCTCTCTGTACTCGTTGGGAGCAAAGTTATTTGTATCTGTGTGCAGGTCCTGTCAATCGCTAAGTTGCACCGCTAGCAGTTGACACCTTCTTGTTGACCCTCGGAGTCTCACGGGATTCGATCCTTGGTATCTTTGCCAAGGGAAAACTACCGCTACACTGCATCTCAAACCTTCCACTTGGGGTAACCAACGAGGGGCGAGAAGCCATCAAGCAAAGTTTTCTGGCGCCGTTGTCGGGGACTCCACTCTTCAAGATAGGGGAGTTGCACGCTATCTTTTACCTTTGCTTTTTAGTCTTGTTAGTTTACCTTTCAGTTTTGCTTTAGTTCCTTTTATCAAAAATCACAAAAATAGTTATCTTGCTTGCTTGCTGCTATGGGTTCCACCGAGAACACCAAGTTGTGTGACTTCACTAGTCATAACAACGATGACTTTATCTGCACGCCTATTATTACACCTGCCACCTCAGCACCTTCTTATGAAATTAAACCTGCTTTACTGAACCTAGTTATGAAAGATCAATTCTCCGGTGCTGGAGATGATGCTGCTTTACACTTAAACAATTTTGTTGAACTCTGTGATATGCAAAAGTACCAAGAAATAGATGGTAATATTGTTAAGCTTAAGCTTTTTTCCTTTCTCCTTGAGAGGAGGAGCTAAAATTTGGTTTCAATCCTTGCCTAGAAATAGCATAGATTCTTGGGACAAGTGCAAGGATGCCTTTATTGGGAAGTACTATCCACCTGCTAAAATTATCCAACTAAGGAGTAACATAATGAATTTCAAACAATTGGATAACGAACACATTGCCCAAGCTTGGGAACGCATGAAATCTCTTGTCAAGAACTGCCCTACTCATGGTTTGACTACTTGGATGGTTATCCAAACTTTTTATGCAGGCTTGAACTTTACCTCGCGGAACTTGTTAGATTCGGCCGTGGGAGGAACCTTTATGTCAACTACACTTGGTGCTGCCACGAAGCTTCTCGATGAGATGATGACCAATTATTCCCAATGGCACACCGAACGCGCTCCAACAGGTAGGAAGGTAAACTCCGTCGAGGAGATTTCCTCCCTAAATGAAAAAGTTGACTTGATTATGTCTCTACTTTCCAAGCAATCTTCTATTGATCCTCGTGATGTTCCTTTAAATTCTTTGATTGCTCAAGAACAAGTAGATGTGAACTTTATCTCTAGAAACAATTTCAATAACAATGCTTATAGGAGTAATTTTGGTAGCAATCCTAGACCGTTCCCCTCTAATTTTTATGGGAACAACCATGCTTATCCTAGCACCAAGAACTCCACTCTTGAACTAGAGATTATGCTTAAAGACTTCATCACTACCCAAAAAGCCTTCAATAAGAGTGTAGAAGATAAACTAGCCAAACTAGATGATCTCTCTTCGAAGGTAGACAATTTAGCCCATGAGGTAGAGTTGCTTAAAATTAGAACTTCCCGTCTTGAGGAGATGAAGACCACTCCTATGAATGATATTCAAGTGCAAATTAATGAAAACATTAGGATGTTGGCTAAACTTAAAGAGAGATGGGCTAGAGAAAAGGAGGAAGAAGATAGAATTAAGAACCTTCCTACCCACCACACTGTTGCTACTATCCAAGTTGTTGAGGATATCCAAACTCTTAGCACCCAATGCACTCCTGGTCCCATTGGACCTATTCATGGTGGTGCTATGACCATAGAAACTACCAAACAAGTGAGCCTAAAGGACACCACTACCACTTTACTTGATAGTAGTGACCTTGATTTTGATAATTGCACCCTTACCGAAGTTATTGATTTCCTTCACAAGATGTCTAGAGATCCCCGCACTAACACACTCAATCTTGCCTTCACCGAGCATATCACTAATGCTCTCACCAAAGCTAGGGAGGAGAAACTTAGGGTAGAAGCCTCCATACCTAGAAAGCTAGAAGATGGTTGGGATCCTATGATTAAAATTAAGTTGAATAACTTCTCTTGCTATGCTTTATGTGATGTTGGAGCTAGTACCTCCGTTATGCCCAAAAGAATATATGATATGCTTAAATTGAAACCTTTTGATTCTTGTTCTTTTGGTGTTCGCCTTGTTGATTCTTCCATAAAGAAACCTTTGGGGAGGATCGACGATGTTCTTATCATTGTCAATGACAATTATGTTCCCGTTGATTTTACTATTATGGATATTGAATGTGAACCTTCTTGTCCAATTATTTTGGGACGCCCTTTTCTTCGCACCGTTGGTGCCATCATTGACATGAAAGAGGGGAATATAAAATTCCAATTTCCTCTCAAGAAAGGAATGGAACACTTCCCTAGAAGGAAGATTAAGTTACCTTTTGAGTCCGTTATACGGTCTAGCTATTCTTTTACTCTTGATAAAACTTGATCTCTTTGCATTATTCCTAGCTTAAAGGCATAAAAGAAAGCGCTTTTGGGAGGCAGCCCACAATGAATAAAATTTTATTTTTGCTTTTGTTGTGTCTTGATGTTTGTTACTGCAGTATCATCATCATTGTATCTTTACTTTTCCGCTTTGTGCCAAGTTTAGCCCCTGATTGCAAGAAAGTTCAAAAGTTGTGACGTGCTGTCCAGGAAACAGATTCTGTCCTTGGACAGAAAAATTCGTATAAAATCACCAGATCATCTTTTTGGTCTGAATTTTTTGGACAGCGTGCTCTATACAATTGGCTTTTGGGCGTCTGTTCTGAGTTTTTTGATTTGAGTGGCAGAAGTGTCCCGAAAAAATTATTTACTACCTGCTGGTCTGTTTTTCACAGATTCTGTCCTGTTTTGCCTTTACTTCGTTTTGCAAACCTTGAGCTTGCTTTTTCTTTGCAAAAACTTTTTGGCAATCTTGAGAAACAGTATACCTTCAAGATTATCCTTATTTCCAGCAAGGAAAAATTATTTTATTATGGGTACTAACCTCGCTAATCAGATTATGATGAGTTATGTATGAAGGGAGTTTTCAAGTGTGCGAGGGAAGATGATAAAAAGATTCAGGAGTGTCAAACGCTCAAGCTTGGGGATGCCCCCGTGCTCCCCCAAGAAATATTCAAGAAGACTCAAGCATCTAAGCTTGGGGATGCCCCCGTGCATCCCCTTCTCCATCAACAATTATCAGTCCGTCTTTCGTTCCACTATATTTTAATCACTTCATGTGTTATGTGCTATGCTTGGAGCGTCTTGCTTTTAGTTTCCTTTTTAGTTTTCTCTAGCTTTGCTTGCTGTTCATAACGAGTTGGAACCCATCTTTCTTTGTGTGGGAGAGAAACACGCTCCACTTCAACCTAGAACATAACATGGGATTTTCATGTTTATCTTTGCTGTGTATGTTCTTTGTCTTTCAATAGCTACTGTCATGTTCAGCTCTTAGTTTTCATGCTTTACTTTTTAAAGAGCTTTTGTTTAGTTGGTCGCTGGAACTCTCTTGAATTATCATGCTTATCTTGTTAAGAGAGTTGGCTTCTGTTGCACTGGTTGATATGTCTATGATAAAAATGCTATGTGCATAATGGTGCTTAGTAGTTCATGTTTTCTTATGGTTAGTCTCAAATAGCTGGGGGGTTCTTAATGTGTTATTGAAGTACCAACATGATTTGTTTGCCTATGATGTGGTATGGTTTAGTGATATCTTCCTCCAAGAATTTATTTTGATTGACTTGGCGTATGCTCACGCATATTTAAGACTGTAAAGAAAGTCTATCAAGCCTTGATGATCTTTAATTTCTGAGTAGCGATATAACTTCCATGCCCGATTCAATGTTGCTTTGTCGCTCTGCATGATTATGACCGTCATTGCTCTCTTAGTTGGTCGCTCCCAGTCTTTTGCTAACCTTCGCCTGTACTAAGCGGACTGACTGCTTGTGCATCCAAAATCCTTTAAACCAGTTATGCCATATGAGTCCACCATACCTTCCTATACATGGTATTTACTTGCCATTCCTAACGAAGACTTTCGTGTACCATCTCGAAATTAATCAAAAAAGCATTTCTCTTTTGTGCCTCTGTTTTAGCTCATGAGGAAGTAGTAGTTAATTCATGATCTTTTTAAGTTGGACAAGCTTCACCCCGGGATTGCATGTCTAATGGGCAAATCCCTAACACGAGAAGGAACTGGCAAAGAGTGCGCCCGGCTCATTAAAAAATATACAACAAACAAACCCTCCTTCACGCTTTGTTCATGAGAAATCAGAAAACTTTGGCAGTGATAAACAAAGGAGATTAAGGGGATGTGATCGTCCTCGTACGGGAGCCGTTCCTCGAAACTTGTCCAGCTCGAGAAGTAATTGAGTTATCTACTAGCATTCGTTGACGAAATATGCATCTCTAAAAAATAATTTTTACCTTTGTTTTTAGAAACCAAGAGCTTTGGTACATGTTTAGTTTTTGTTTCCGACCACGGGTTTTTAACCTTGCCATCAAAAGCCACGGTTCGAGAGTCTCCACCTTCTTTCTTTAAAGCACCAACTATTGAGAGCATGATTGTCATTCTGAGTGTAATGTGCATTGTCCCAAAGTACCATTGTCTTCTGCATGATTATGATATCGTTTATTCTGAAATCATTGTATCTAGTCGTCACTTAAACCTTGGAGGTGCCCCTCCATTTATGTTTTGCTTCACTAAAGGGGGCAAGCGAGGTATCACTTTGTCATGTTTGCACACCATGCTCACTACAAATATATTGAGTGTTTCAGTATCATATTGTAAAACTTTCAGTTCTTTGTGATATTCTCATGAGGCAACTTAATTACTACAGATTCATTATCTCAGTAAGCATTTGTCATGTGACTATGAAAAGTTCTTATATGGTTAATAGCATGTCACCACAGAAATTATGCTTGTTATCATTTACCTACTCGAGGACGAGCAGGAATTAAGCTTGGGGATGTTGATACGTCCAAAACGTATCTATAATTTCTGCTTGCTCCATGCCTCTTTTGTGTGATATTGCTATGATATTTATGCACTTCCATACACTTTTGATCATATTTGGACTAACCTATTAACTCAGTGCACCCCAGTGCCAGTTTCTGTTTTCTGCTGTTTTTGTATTTCAGGTTTTCCCATTACGTAAATTGCCAGAAAAATCCCGGGAAAAATATATAAAAAATCAGCATCCCGGAAGCTTCCATGCGGCCAAAGTAGGGCCAGAGGGGGCCCACAGGGGCTCCAGGCGACCAGAGGGGGCGGCCCCCCCTCCTGGCCGCACCGCCAGGGCGCCTGGGCCCCCCTTGCCTCTTCTGACGCCCCCCTTTGGCATATATTTACACCGCGTCCCGAAACCCTCGAGGACGGAACCCTTTTTCGCGATCTCATCTCTGTTCCGCCGCCGCCGCGCTTCCAAGATCGGGAGCACCTGGAGAACTCTTCCCGGCACCCTGCCGGAGGGGAGAACCACCACCGGGAGCCTCTCCTCCACCATGGACGCCTCCCGGATGAGTTGTGAGTAGTCTCCCTTGGACCATGGGTCCATGACCAGTAGCTATGTGATGTTCTCCTCCCCTCTTCGTTCTTCACCGATTAGACCTCGTGAGCTGCCCTACATGATCGAGGCACATATGTAATCCTTATGTTGTTGCTATGATGAGTTTGCTGGGATCCGATGGATTATGAGATTATGTTCAGATTGTGTGTGAGTACTATATTTGATTTACCTCTTTTATATTTATGTTCTTGAGTAATTCTTGCATGTTCTCCGTTGCTGTTTATTGCTTTGGCCAAGTAGTAGGTAGTAACTCCAAGAGGGAACGTTATGCTTGATTGTGGGTTCATGGCCCTCGATGACTAGCTTGAGTGACAGAAACATGAGTCTAGGGGATGTGTTGTTGCCACAAGGGGGAAAACAACGGTGCTTGTACTTGCGGGTGCAAGGATTGTTTACTTTACGCAAAGTTCTTTTAATGCAGTTGTCTGTTGCTTTGAGTTTACACTATGGGTGGGACTCGCAACTTAATACCAGCGAGATGTTCTGCATAGATATCTCAAGGTGGATGATTAGTAGTAGATGCAGATGGATTTCGGTCTACTTGCCTTGGCGTACCGCCCATGCTTTTGAGCCTCTACCTTTCTTTGCAGCATAGTTAGCATTGGTTTGCGCACATAATCCTGTCAATTGCCTAGCTGTAATTCGTTTACCTCGCTTAGCTTTTTTATCGTCTTTTGGGAGAGAGACATCACTAGTGAACGTCATCGGACCCCGGTCCATATTACCATCACTGATCACACCCGTTATTTATTTCCTATTCTTACTTACTAGTTGCAGTCATACCTATCACTATTATCTCTTGCGTTTGATCCTTTGTAAACGGCAAGGCCGGAGGGATTGACAACCTCTCTATACTAGTTGGGAGCAAAGTTATTTGTATCTATGTGCAGGTCCTGTCAATCGCTAAGTTGCGCCGCTAGCAGTTGACACCTTCTTGTTGACCCTCGGAGTCTCACGGGATTCGATCCTTGGTATCTTTGCCAAGGGAAAACTGCCGCTACACTGCATCTCAAACCTTCCACTTGGGGTAACGAACGAGGGGCGAGAAGCCATCAGCTGCCAGCAGGCGGCAGGGGCCCAAACAGGCGGCAACCCCCTAGCCAGCAGCTAGCAGACGGTCCTACGCCTCCCCCTCGGGATGCGTGCTAGGGGACCACTACACAGCCGAGGCATGGCTACAGTTGAGCATATCCTTAGAGAATCTATAAGGGTGTGACTACAGTGAATGTGTACCCTATGGGCGCCTCTTAAGCGGCGTATCACTGTAGCCATGCTACAAGTGACCAAACTTCGGTCAGAGGAAGCCACGATCCCACTACCCACAGACGGCGGAGCCAGCAGGCGGCTGGCCCCACCGGTCAGTGGGTGAGTCATTAACAAGCGGCCCCTGGCAGGCGGCCGGGGACGATGGGCCGCTTGGTAGCAGGCGGATCACCGTACCCTAGGAGTCTGAACCTCATCAAGATGACAAGACATGACGTGGTGGCAGTGTACGGCAGGAGACGGCGGTACTATAGCCACTTCCCACCTGACGATGATGCCGTCAGCAGAAGCATGCCTACAGTGAAAGGCAATCACATGGGCCCACAGACGGCGGGCCCCAGCAGACAGGCGGCAAGGCCGGCACCCGAAGTCGCTGACATCTGGGGGCCGTTCCTCCTGGATTACAATTGTACCCCTGGGGGTAGGCCTATATAAACCCCCCAGGGTCCTCCATGAGGAGGGGTTGGTTAGTTGAACTCTAGAAGGAAGAAAGACACATATAGAGAGATAGAGAGAAACCCTAGGGATCTTCCCATTTCCCTAGAGCGAAGGTAGTGAGCTAGCCTAGCTCTTCTTCCTCCTCTAGACGACACAGCTCAAGGAGCAACCTTGTAGCTACCCTAGTGACATTAGTCATGACGCGGAGTCCCCGCAGAGCAGGACTAGGGGTGTTATCTCCACGGAGAGCCCCAAACCTGGGTAAGATTCGTAGGCGTCCTAAGTTCCGCCTTATCCTGCTTCTAGGGCCCGGTGACGCTCTATTGTCCCCATGCATGATAAGCCACCCATTGGCATATGTCGCACCAAAACCCCGACATTTGGCGCCCACTGTGGGGCAGGGTGCACCGTCGTCCGGAGACATGTTCTGGACGGAACTTTGTTCCTTCCTGGCGAGCACAGCCAGCCTGGCACGCCCGCAGGCGTGGATACCGGGATGCTTCGCGGCGCTGAGGCTGCATGCGCCGTGAGCGGACTCGCCGACCTTATCGTCGGCGTCCACATTCATGACGAGCCCTCTCCAGCTGCAGAGCCAGTTGCTCCGAAGAGATGTCTCGTCGAGCTCCTCGATAAGCTCCACATCATCAACGAGCGCACCTCTGACGTAGAGTCAGTGGGCTCTTCTGACCCACCATTTGACATGATCATCGACCTCGATGCGGAGCCCGTCGATTCCTTCCCCGTGCACATGGTGATCATCGACGACCCCCTCCCTACTGCAGCTGACGGCAGCACCATCAGCACCATCGCGGAGGTGCTCGCCACCGGCCACGACGAGCCATCCGGCGGGGCGGGCCAAGACCTGCTCCAGGCCGCCATGCAGAATCTCGCTGCACCCGTTGCGGCGGGGGCAGACGCCGCGGCGTTGGAGGCACTCCGCGTCTCGCTCCTCGATAGGGCCAACAAGCTGGCCTCTTCCCGACGCCTCACTGAAGCTTACCGCCGCGAGATGGACCGTGCCATACGCGGCACGCCGGCTCCTGGTGAGCCTAGCCGGGCTGGTGCAGTTCGCGATCGCGGCGGGGTGCTGGAAGACATGCTGGGGGCCCCACGGCCCGTGTACCTCACTCCGTCGGAGAATCTAAGGGCTGCCCAGGCGGCAGTCAATGAGCTGGGCCACTTGGAGGAAGACGAGCTTCGTTGCATGACTCAGCGCGCCCGCCAGCTCCTCGACGCGGCTGCTTCGCAACAGGAGGCCCGTCGCCGGGCATCAGAGGCCGGCGCGCAGGCAAATAACTGCCCCCTTCGGCGTGAGCAAGGAGCCACGTCCCGCTCTCCAACAGTCGGCGCCCCCAACCGGCGTGACTCAGAGCCGGTAGCTAGCCGCAGCCGACAGACTCACGTCACCATTGAGCGCGATGAAGACGGCCATCCAAGGGCCGTAGAGCGGCGAGAGGAACGCCCGCCTCCTCCTCGACGGGAGAGTCGTGTGTCTCCTCCGCCTGTTGACCACCCCTCTCTAGCAGGCCGCTTGGGCCGCCGTGAGGGAGTCGGGGAGAACGACGCCCACCACCGCCTTGACCGACTGACTCGGTCCCAGGAGGTCGAAGAAGAGGATGACCTCAGCCCTGCCTGTTTCGGTCCCCGCATCCGTAACGAGCCTTTCCCTAACGGCTTCTCACTCCCCAGAGATACCCCCAAGTACAACGGATCGGTGAAGCGAGAGGACTGGCTGGTAGATTATTCCACAGCCGTCAGCATAGCAACCGGCAACAGGCGTGCTGCGGTGAACTACGTGCCACTCATCCTCTAGGGCATGGCCCGGACGTGGCTGAACAACCTCAAACCCAACAGCATCAACGGCTGGTTGGACTTCACCGACGCCTTCACTCGCAACTTCACCACCACCTACAAGCGTCCTCCCAAGCCGCGCCAGCTCTCCTTATGTGTTCAAGGCCCAGATGAGTCGGCCCGTGATTACCTAATGCGTTGGGCGGAGCTTGATGTCTACTATGCACCCTTCTTCTTATAGACGTTGTTGGGCCTCCAAGTGCAGAGGTTTGTAGGACAGTAGCAAATTTCCCTCAAGTGGATGACCTAAGGTTTATCAATCCGTGGGAGGCGTAGGATGAAGATGGTCTCTCTCAAGCAACCCTGCAACCAAATAACAAAGAGTCTCTTGTGTCCCCAACACACCCAATACAATGGTAAATTGTATAGGTGCACTAGTTCGGCGAACAGATGGTGATACAAGTGCAATATGGATGGTAGATATAGGTTTTTGTAATAGGAAAATATAAAAACACCAAGGTAGCAAGTGGTAAACGTGAGCATAAACGGTATTGCAATGATAGTGGAGAAGGCCTAGGGTTCATACTTTCACTAATGCAAGTTCTCTCAACAAGGATAACATAATTGGATCATATTACTAGCCCTCAACATGCAACAAAGAGTCACTCCAAAGTCACTAATAGCGGAGAACAAACGAAGAGGTTATGGTAGGGTACGAAACCACCTCAAAGCTAGTCTTTCTGATCGATCTATTCAAGAGTCCGTCATAACGTTCAATCTATCATAGAGTTCGTACTAGAATAACACCTTAAGACACAAATCAACCAAAACCCTAATGTCACCTAGATACTCCATTGTCACCTCAAGTATCCGTGGGCATGGTTATACGATATGCATCACACAATCTCAGAAACATCTATTCAACCAACACATAGAACTTCAAAGAGTGCCCCAAAGTTTCTACCGAAGAGTCAAGACGAAAACATGTGCCAACCCCTATGCATAGGTTGACAAGGTCACTGAACCCGCAAGTTGATCATCAAAACATACATCAAGTGGATCACATGATATCCCATTGTCACCACAGATAAGCACGCGCAAGACATACATCAAGTGTTCTCAAATCCTTAAAGACTCAATCCGATAAGATAACTTGAAAGGGAAAACTCAATCCATTACAAGAGAGTAGAGGGGGAGAAGAAGATCCAACTAGAATAGCAAAGCTCGCAATACATCAAGATCGTGACATCTCAAGAACACGAGAGAGAGAGAGATCAAACACATAGCTACTGGTACATACCCTCAGCCCCGAGGGTGGACTACTCCCTCCTCATCATGGAGAGCGCCGGGATGATGAAGATAGCCACCGGAGAGGGATTCCTCCCCTCCGACAGGGTGCCAAAACGGGTGTAGATTGGTTTTCGGTGGCTACGGATGCTTTCGGCGGCAGAACTCCCGATCTAGGTTAATTTCCTATGGTTTCAGTATTTATAGGATTTTTTGGAGTTGGGCACAAGTCAGGGGGGCTGCTGGGCTGTCCTCGAGATAGGGGGGCGCGCCCCCTTCATAGGGCGCGCCCCCACCCTCGAGGGCAGCCCGTGGCTCCCCTGGCCCATCTCTTTTGCTTCGGGGGCTTCTTTTGGTCCAGAAAAAATCATAAAAAATTGGCTCATCAATTGGACTCCGTTTGATATTCCTTTTCTGCGGAACTCCAAAACAAGGAAAAAAAAACAGAAATGGGCACTGGGCTCTGGGTTAATAGGTTAGTCCCAAAAATCATATAAAAGTGTATAATAAAGCCCATAAGACATCCTAGAAGGATAATATAATAGCATGGAACAATAAAAAAATTATAGATACGTTGGAGACGTATCAGCGCCGTACAACTCTTGTGAGGGAGTGCACGAGGTACAAGCCATCGAGTATTTTACGGCCGGGTGCAGAGAAGGCACCCCGCTCAAGCACAAACTCCTCTACGACGAGCCCGCCATGCTGGACGAGCTGCTGAGCATAGCAGACAAGTACGCCATGTCCGACTCCTCCATGAAGTCCGAGCTGCAGGTGGATGCTTCTGGAAAATTGACTCCCCGACTCCCAAAACGCCGGCTGGAGAGTCCAGCTGATGCCAGCAGCCGAAAGATCACAAGCGCAAGATCCCACATGCCGGCTGCCAATAGCCGCCTGGTGGCAGCAGTTGATGGCCATCAGCCAGAAGCACAAGCGGGACCCAAGCGCCAGAAGGGCGGCAAGCCAGCCTGGCAGCCAGCTTTCTCCTTCGACCAAGCCCTGGATGCTCCCTGCAAGTTTCACAGCGGCACGAAGCCTTCCAATCACACCACATGAAAGTGTCATTGGCTCACGCGGATTGCCAGAGGGGAAGCTTTACCGCCGCCGCCTGCTGGGTAGGTGGCCCCGCCTCCCAATCCACCAGCTGCACGTCCGGGTGGCCAGGTCCAGGACGTATTCCCGGAAGAAAACGGGGCCTACGTAGTCTTCACAAGCCAAGCGGACGATAGGCACAACCGACGCCAGCAGCGCAGAGAAGTCAACACAGTTGCCATCGAAGCCCTAGGATTCATGCACTAGTCTGAGAGGCCCATCAGTTGGAGCCGTGAAGATCACCCGGCTGTCATGCCTTCACCAGGGGCCTATGCCTTGGTTCTAGATGCAACTCTCTCCACCAACAGGCGGGTCTGTCGATTCTCCCGAGTGCTGGTAGACGGCGACAACAGCATCAACATCATGTACCGTGATACCATGGAGAAGTTGGGCATCAAAGAAAAACAACTTCAGCCTGCCAGGACTGTGTTCCACGGCATTGTGCCAAGCCTCTCTTGCTCACCAATTGGCAAGGCCAAGATTGATGTCCTATTTGGTGACAAGAAGCATTTCCGGAGGGAGCCAGTCTGGTTTGAAGTGGTGAACCTGGAAAGTCCCTATCACGTGATTTTGGGCCGGCCAGCTCTTGCAAAGTTCATGGCAGTACCCCATTACGCCTACCTCAAGATGAAGATGCCGGGTCCCAAGGGAATAATCACCATATCCGGGGACTATGAGAAGTCCATCGCATGTGCGACTGCTAGCAGCCGTCTGGCCGAGTCCCTCATCGTAGCTGAAGAAAAGCGCCGCCTGGAGCGGCTGGTGGCAATGGCTGGCGAGCACCCGACCATACCAGCCGACCCCAGGGAGGCGGAGCCGCAAGGCTTGTTCCAGCCTGCCAAGGAGACAAAGAAGATTGCCTTGGACCCATCTCACCCAGAGAGATTTACTGTCATAGGATCAAACCTAGACAACAAATAGGAAAGCGAGCTCGTCGATTTCCTCCGTGAGAATCGGGACATCTTTGCATGGTCCCCCAAAGACATGCCGGGTATCCCGATAGATTTCGCCGAGCACAAGCTACATGTGAGAGAAGATGCAAAGCCTGTCAGGCAGTCGCTCCGCCGCCTGTCAGAAGAGAAAAGAAGAGTTGTTGGGGAAGAGGTCGCCCGCCTGCTAGCAACGGGCTTCATTATGGAAGTTTTCTATCCAGAGTGGCTCTCAAACCCAGTCCTAGTGCTGAAGAAGAACAACAAATGGCGCATGTGCATTGATTACACCAGCCTCAACAAAGCCTGCCCTGAAGATCCGTTTGCTCTGTCGCGAATAGATCAAGTGATTGACTCCACAGCCGGATGCGAGCTGCTGTCATTCCTTGATGCTTATTCCGGGTACCACCAGATCAAACTCGACCCGGCTGACCGTCTGAACACTGTTGGGGAACGTAGCATAATTCAAAAAAATTCTACGCTTTCACCAAGATCCAACTATGGAGACATCTAGCAACGAGCAAGTAAGAGTGCATCTACATACCGTTATGTAGATCACGTGCGGAAGCTTACGAAGAAGCGTGGATGAAGTAGTCGTACTCTTCGCGTTCTTCGTCACCGATGATCTAGCGCCGAACGGACGGCACCTCCGCGTTCAACACACGTCCGGTGCAGCAACGTCACCTCCTTCTTGATCCAGCAAGGGGGAGGAGAAGTCATCAGAGATCCAGCAGCACAACGGCGTGGTGGTGGATGCAGTGGAGATCGCAGCAGGGCTTCGTCGGGCGCCCTGCGTTGGGAGTATGGAGGTGTGATGGGAGGGGGAGAGGCGCCAGGGCAAGGGTGCGGCTGCCCTCTCCCCCCCACATATATATAGGGGGCCAGGGGGTGCGCCAGCCCCCTGCAGATCCAATCTGCAAGGGGGGGCGGCGGCCAGGGGGGAGTCCTTGCCCCCCAAGGCAAGTGGGGCGCCCCCTTCCCCCTAGGGTTTTAACCCTAGGCGCATGGGGAGGTGGGCCCTAGTGGTGCGCCAGCCCATTAGGGCTGGACACTTCCCTCTTGCGGCCTAGGGGCCCCACCGGGATGGGTGGCCCCACCCGGTGGACCCCCGGGGCCTCTCCGGTGGTCCCGGGACGCTCCCGGTGACCCCCGGAGATCACCCGATGGCCGAAACCTGACTTCCTATATATCAATCTTTACCTCCGGACCATTCCGGAACTCCTCGTGACGTCCGGGATCTCATCTGGGACTCCGAACAACTTTCGGATTTCCACGTGCATGTATCTCTACGACCCTAGCGTTACCGAACCTTAAGTGTGTAGACCCTACGGGTTCGGGAGACACGCAGACATGACCGAGACGACTCTCCGGTCAATAACCAACAGCGGGATCTGGATACCCATGTTGGTTCCCATGTGTTCCTCGATGATCTTCATCGGATGAACCACCGTGTCAAGGATTCACTCAATCCCGTATGTTATTCCCTTTGTCCATCGGTACGGTACTTGCCCGAGATTCGATCGTCGGTATTCCCGATACCTTGTTCAATCTCGTCATGGCAAGTCTCTTTACTCGATCCGTAATCCATCATCCCGTGACCAACTACTTAGTCACATTGAGCTCATTATGATGATGTCTTACCGAGTGGGCCCAGAGGTACCTCTCCGTCATACAGAGTGACAATATCCCAGTCTCGGTTCGTACCAACTCAACAGACACTTTCGGGGATACCCGATGCGTACCTTTATAGCCACCCAGTTACGTTGTGACGTTTGGCACACCCAAAGTATTCCTACGGCATCCGGGAGTTGTACAACCTCATGGTCTAAGGAATAAATACTTGACATCGAAAAACTTATGCATTACGAACTATACGATCTCGTGCTATGCTCAGGATTGGGTCTTGTCCATCACATCATTCTCCTAATGATGTGATCCCGTTATCACTGACGTCCCATGTCCATGGTCAGGAAACCGTGACCATCTGTTGATCAACGAGCTGGTAAGTAGAGGCCTACCAGGGACTCATTTTGGTCTATGTATTCACACATGTATCACTGTTTCCGTACAATACAATTCAAGCATGAATAACAGACGATTATCATGAACAAGGAAATATAATAATAATACTTCTATTATTGCCTCTAGGGCATCTTTCCAACAGTCTCCCACTTGCACTAGAGTCAATAATCTAGTTACATTGTGATGAATTGAACACCCATAGAGTTCTGGTGTTGATCATGTTTTGCCCGTGGAAGAGGTTTAGTCAACGGTTCTACAACATTCAGATCATTCAGATCCGTATGCACTTTACAAATATCTATATCTCCATCTTGAACATAATTCCGGATGGAGTTGAAACGGCGCTTGATGTGCTTGGTCTTCTTGTGAAACCTGGGCTCCTTGGTAATAGCAATAGCACCAGTGTTGTCACAGAAGAGAGTCATTGGGCTTGACGCACTTGGAATGACTCCTAGGTCGGTGATGAACTCCTTCATCCAGACTCCTTCCTGTGCTGCTTCGGAAGCAGCTATGTACTCCGCTTCACATGTAGATGCTGCCACGACGCTTTGCTTGCAACTGCACCAGCTGACTGCCCCTCCGTTCAAAATATACACGTATCCGGTTTGTGACTTAGAGTCATCCAGATCTGTGTCGAAGCTAGCATCGACGTAACCCTTTACGACGAGCTCTTCGTCACCTCCATAAACGAGAAGCATATCCTTAGTCCTTTTCAGGTACTTCAGGATGTTCTTGACCGCTGTCCAGTGTTCCGTACCGGGATCACTTTGGTACCTCCCTACCAAACTTATGGCAAGGTTCACTTCAGGTCTGGTACACAGCATGGCATACATGATAGAACCTATGGCCGAGGCATAGGGAATGACACTCATCTTTTCTCTATCTTCTGCCGTGGTCGGCGACTGAGCCTTGCTCAATCTCATACCTTGCAAAACAGGCAAGAATCCTTTCTTTGACTGATCCATATTGAACTTCTTCAATATTTTGTCAAGGTATGTACTTTGTGAAAGACCAATGCGGCGTCTCGATCTATCTCTATAGATTTGGATGCCTAATATGTAAGCAGCTTCTCCAAGGTCCTTCATTGAAAAACTTTTATTCAAGTAGGCCTTTACATTTTCCAAGAATTCTATATCATTTCCCATCAGCAATATGTCATCCACATATAATATGAGAAATGCCACAGAGCTCCCACTCACTTTCTTGTAAATACAGGCTTCTCCATAAGTCTGTATAAAGCCAAACGCTTTGATCACTTCATCAAAGCGAATATTCCAACTCCGAGATGCTTGCACCAGCCCGTAAATCGAGCGCTGGAGCTTGCATACCTTGTTAGCGTTCTCTGGATCGACAAAACCTTCCGGTTGCATCATATACAACTCTTCCTTGAGGAAGCCATTAAGGAATGCTGTTTTGACGTCCATTTGACATATCTCATAATCATAGAATGCGGCAATAGCTAACATGATTCTGACTGACTTCAGCATCGCTACGGGAGAGAAAGTCTCGTCGTAGTCAATCCCTTGAACTTGTCGATAACCCTTAGCGACAAGCCGAGCCTTATAGATGGTCACATTACCATCCGCGTCTGTCTTCTTCTTAAATATCCATTTGTTTTCTATGGCGTGTCTATCATTAGGCAAGTCCACCAAAGTCCATACTTTGTTTTCATACATGGATTCTATCTCGGATTTCATGGCTCCAAGCCATTTATTGGAATCCGGGCCCGCCATCGCTTCTTCATAGTTCGAAGGTTCACCGTTGTCTAACAACATGATTTCCAGGATAGGGTTGCCGTACCACTCTGGTGCGGAACGTGCCCTTGTGGACCTTCGAAGTTCAGTAGTAACTTGATCTGTTTCTTCATGATCGTTATCATTAACTTCCTCCCTTGTCGGTGCAGGCACCTCAGGAACAGTTTCCTGCACTGCGCTACTTTCCGGTACAGGAGGGGTGACTGTCACCTCATCAAGTTCTACTTTCCTCCCACTCACTTCTTTCGAGAAAAACTCTTTCTCTAGAAAGCATCCATTCTTGGCAACAAAGACTTTGCCTTCGGATCTGTGGTAGAAGGTGTACCCAATCGTTTCCTTTGGGTATCCTATGAAGACGCATTTTTCCAATTTGGGTTCGAGCTTTTCAGGTTGAAGTTTCTTGACATAAGCATCGCAACCCCAAACTTTTAGAAACGACAGCTTCGGTTTCTTGCCAAAACAAAGTTCATACGGAGTCGTCTCAACGGATTTCGACGGAGCCCTATTTAAAGTGAATGCGGCAGTCTCTAAAGCATAACCCCAAAAAGATAGCGGTAAATCGGTGAGGGACATCATAGATCGCACCATGTCCAACGGAGTACGATTTCGACGTTCGGACACACCGTTATGTTGAGGTGTTCCGGGCGGTGTCAATTGTGAAACAATTCCACAGCTCCTAAGGTGTGTGTGCCAAATTCATGACTTAAATATTCACCCCCACGATCTGATCGCAAGAACTTTATTTTTCTGTCACGTTGATTCTCAACCTCATTCTGAAATTCCTTGAATTTTTCAAAGGTCTCAGACTTGTGTTTCATCAAATAGATATACCCGTATCTACTCAAGTCATCCGTGAGGGTGAGAACATAACGATAGCCTCCGCGAGCCTCAACACTCATTGGACCACACACATCGGTATGTATGATTTCCAACAAGTTGGTTGCTCGCTCCATTGTTCCGAAGAATGGAGTCTTGGTCATCTTGCCCAAGAGGCATGGTTCGCACGTGTCAAATGATTCATAATCAAGAGACTCTAGAAGTCCATCTGAATGGAGCTTCTTCATACGTTTGACACCAATATGACCAAGGCGGCAATGCCACAAGTATGTGGGACTATCATTATCAACTTTACATCTTTTGGCATCTACACTATGAATATGTGTATCATCACGTTCGAGATTCATCAAAAATAAACCATTGACCAACGGGGCATGACCATAAAACATATCTCTCAAATAAATAGAACAACCATTATTCTCCGATTTGAAAGAGTAGCCATCTCGCATAAGACGAGATCCAGATACAATGTTCATGCTCAAAGCTGGTACTAAATAACAATTATTAAGGTTTAAAACTAATCCCGAGGGTAGATGTAGAGGCAGCGTGCCGACGGCGATCACATCGACCTTGGAACCATTCCCGACGCGCATCGTCACCTCATCCTTCGCCAGTCTCCGTTTATTCCACAGCTCCTGTTTTGAGTTACAAATGTGAGCAACTGCACCAGTATCGAATACCCAGGAGCTACTACGAGTGCTGGTAAGGTACACATCAATAACATGTATATCATATATACCTTTGACGTTGCCGGCCTTCTTGTCTGCTAAATATTTGGGGCAGTTCCGCTTCCAGTGACCCGTTCCCTTGCAATAAAAGCACTATGTCTCAGGCTTGGGTCCATACTTTGGCTTCTTCCCGGCAACAGGCTTGCCGGGCGCGGCAACTCCCTTGCCGTCCTTCTTGAAGTTCTTCTTACCCTTGCCTTTCTTGAACTTAGTGGTTTTATTGACCATCAACACTTGATGTTCTTTCTTGATGTCCACCTCCGCTGATTTCAGCATCGAATACACCTCGGGAATGGACTTCTCCATCCCCTCCATATTGAAGTTCAACACGAAGCTCTTGAAGCTTGGTGGGAGCGACTGGAGGATTCTGTCACCGACCGCTTCATCTGGGAGATTCATTCCCAGCTGAGACAAGCGGTTGTGCAATCCTGAAATCTTGAGGATGTGCTCACTGACAGAACAGTTCTCCTCCATCTTACAGCTGTAGAATGCGTCGGAGACATCATATCTCTCGACTCGGGCATGAGCTTGAAAAACCATTTTCAGCTCTTCGAACATCTCGTATGCTCCGTGGTGCTCAAAACGTTTTTGGAGCCCTGACTCTAAGCTGTAAAGCATGCTGCACTGAACCAGGGAGTAATCATCACAACGCGACTGCCAAGCGTTCATAACGTCTTGGTTTGCCGGGGCGGGAGCATCACCTAGCGGTGCTTCTAGGACATATGTTCTCTTGGCAGCTATGAGGATAATCCTCAGGTTACGGACCTAATCCGTATAGTTGCTACCATCGTCTTTCAGCTTGGTTTTCTCTAGGAACGCGTTGAAGTTGAGGGAAACTGGAGCGTGGGCCATTTGATCTACAAGAGATATTGTAAAGAATTTAGACTAAGTTCATGATAATTAAGTTCATCTTAATCAAATTTTAATGAACTCCCACTCAGAATGACATCTCTCTAGTCATCTAAGTGATTCACGATCCGAATCGACTAGCCCGTGTCCGATCATCACGTGAGACGGACTAGTCATCAATGGTGAACATCTTCATGTTGATCGTATCTTCTATACGACTCGTGTTCGACCTTTCGGTCTTCCGTGTTCCGAGGCCATGTCTGTACATGCTAGGCTCGTCAAGTGAACCCTAAGTGTATCGCGTGTGTAAATCTGTCTTACACCCGTTGTATGCGAACGTTAGAACCTATCACACCCGATCATCACGTGGTGCTTCGGAGCAACGAACTTTAGCAACGGTGCACAGTTTAGGGGGAACACAATTCTTGAAATTTTAGTGAGAGATCATCTTATTTACTACCGTCGTTCTAAGTAAACAAGATGCATAAACATGATAAACATCACATGTAATCAATTAAAGTGACATGATATGGCCAATATCATCTTGCTCCTTGGATCTCCATCTTCGGGGCACCATGATCATCTTGTCACCGGCTCGACACCATGATCTTCATCATCATGATCTCCATCATCGTGTCTTGAAGAAGTCGTCACGCCAACTATTACTTCTACTACTATAACTAATGTTTAGCAATAAAGTGAAATAATTACATAGCGTTTATTCAGTGACACACAGGTCATACAATAATTAAGACAACTCCTATGGCTCCTGCCGGTTGTCAAGTTCATCGACATGCAAGTCGTGATTCCCTATTACAAAAACATGATCAATCTCATAAATCACATATATCATTCATCACATCTTCGTTTTGGCCATACCATGTCACATAGCACATGCTGCAAAACAAGTTAGACGTCCTCTAATTGTTGTTGCAAGTTTTACGTGGCTTCTATAGGATTTCTAGCAAGAACGTTTCTTACCTGCACCAAAACCACAACGTGATTTGTCAATTTCTATTTACCCTTCATAAGGACCCTTTTCATCGAATCCGATCCGACTAAAGTAGGAGAGACAGACACCCGCCAGCCACCTTATGCATCTAGTGCATGTCTGTCGGTGGAACCAGTCTCACGTAAGCGTACGTGTAAAGTCGGTCCGGGCTGCTTCATCCCACAATACCGCCGAATCAAGATTGACTAGTAACGGCAAGAAAGTTGAACCAACTCAAACGCCCACAACCTTTTTGTGTTCTACTCGTGCAAGATGCTACGCATAAAACCTAGCTCAGATTCCACTGTTGGGTAATGTAGCAGAATTCAAAAAAATTCTACGCTTTCACCAAGATCCAACTATGGAGACATCTAGCAACGAGCAAGTAAGATTGCATCTACATACCGTTATGTAGATCGCGTGCGGAAGCTTACGAAGAAGCGTGGATGAAGTAGTCGTACTCTTCGCGTTCTTCGTCACCGATGATCTAGCGCCGAACGGACGGCACCTCCGCGTTCAACACACGTCCGGTGCAGCAACGTCACCTCCTTCTTGATCCAGCAAGTGATGAGGACATCACTAACAAGGCTACACCCACAGCTCCAACTGACACATATACAGGACCAATTACTAGAGCTCGCGCACGCCAATTAAATTACCAGGTACTTTCGTTTCTTGGTAATGAATCTAATGTTCATGAGAATATGATGCTGCCTAAATTGGATACATTTGTCTTGCTTACAAATGAAGGGCCTAGCTTGGACAAGAAGGATGAACATTGGAGCAAGATCAAGCATGGAGATGATGGCATGCGCAAGGGGAACAAGAATGGAGTTTCAATTGATGATTTCAGGACTTTGAAGCCACCATAATGAGTGCGAGAAGCCTTGGACCAAATATACGATATGCCCCTTCATAAATTTCGTCCAGAGGCTATTATAGGTGCTGCGTCACCTTATTATTGGGCCAGGCCCATGTAATTTCGAAATACTTGAATATAGGCTGTTTTTAGAGTCCGTATGTGTGGGGAAACAAGAGTTAGGGTTGGTTTCGGACCCCTCCACCAAGGGCCACGAAATTCCGCCCTCTTTCCCCCATATATACAGCCCTTAGGGCGTCGTTTAGACTCTGGGTTTTGTTTAGATTAAAAGTTCGCCATAGCTGCAACTTCGCGTACTTCGTTTGTGTTCAACGACCAGACAAAGGCGTCACAGAACCCCACCTTGATCAATAAAGCTTTCCTCTTATATTCGCAATATCCAGATTGCAATCTTAGTTTCTTGCTTGTTCTCCGTTTGCCTGCAGGAAACAGACCTTCGTGGTCAGGTTGATCGTGCTCCGGCGTGGTCAATAACCTCTCGGAGTTGGTTTAGCGATTGCTAAGGCGCGACGTCCACGCACGTTCGTAGTCGGATCGTCAAAGTCGACTTCATCCAAACGATAGCCACTATCTCATCGAAAGACGGGACACCTTTGCCTCTATCAAGTGGTATCAGATTTCCAGGTTGCTCGGTGAGATTTTACAGTTTTTCGTAGATTAGATCGAGTCTGTTCTTCATACCTACAGTCCACGAAAAAGGCAAAAAAAATTAGGGTTAGTTCATCATATCCGAACCAGTCTGAGCCATTGCATAATCTTTTCCGTGTTTGCTTAGTTGAATTTGCGGTTGCATCGTCGTGTCAAGTTGCTGGTCTTAGCGTCTAGTCTTTTAGAGTTTCGAGTTCTGGTCATAAGTTGTCACGCCG
Source organism: Secale cereale (assembly GCA_902687465.1). Taxonomy (NCBI): domain Eukaryota; kingdom Viridiplantae; phylum Streptophyta; class Magnoliopsida; order Poales; family Poaceae; genus Secale; species Secale cereale. The sequence goes on from LR738713.1 coordinate 396,262,628, forward strand.
CCGCAGCAACATCTTCATCGCTACTACCACATACCACCACCGATCCGTATCCATATACCACCACCAATCCGTATCCATATACCACCACCGCTGCCATAACCTACCACCGCTGCCATATCCTACCACCATATATCCACCACCTATCCGAGTTCTTTTCATATTAGGTTTGTTCTCGAAATCCATCTAGGTTTCGGATTTGTGTTTCCTTGCCTGCGTAGGTCTCGCAGAGTCTGGAGACCCCCGGGCAGTTTTTCGGCCAAAATTTCGACAGGTGGAAATATTTTTTCCCTATCCTATTTTTGGGCTTTTCTGAGTCTTTTGAGACACGTGCCACCATACTGATTTTTTACCGCACTTTTTCGTCGTCGCTGCCCTGATTCCGAAAAAAAAAATTCGTAATTTTTTTTTCGTGCCTGTCATCTTAGTTTGACTTGGGAAGTGTTTTGAGACACTCGCCATTATAGTGATTTTCGGCAAAAAAAGCAGCGCAAAAAAAAAGAAAAAAGAAAAAAAGAAAAAAAAAGAGGCGAAAAAATATATTCAGAGTGTGCTTTTCCCTTGATTACGTGCAGCGCCGTGATTTTGTTAGTGTTCTAGGCTCGCGTCTCTAGTACGGTCTAGCCTAGGACCAGCACAGTACCGTCGTTGAGCGTTTATTCACCTTTGCATCTCTGAATTGATTATTGCTGACACTTTTTGCTACCATATTATAAGCCTTCCCAGCTCCACATACATATACATCGTGCGTTTGACTCTCCCTGGTAATCGCTCTATCCAAGCTTTGAGAGTTTTGACTACATCGGTTGCCGATCACCACCTGCTGCTGGGTAAGAACTGGTAAGAATTTGAGATTTGCTTGACGGATTTGTGACACCCGCCACCACCACCACTTGTTAGTAGTCTGTAGGATCATATTCTTGTGTGTTTCTATTGCTGCTAACCATGCCAAGATCACAAGTCGACGAGACTGATTGGGAGAACTTGACGAACAAGGAGCTTCATGATAAGTTTCAGGAAATGATGAGTGTACAGGTGCAAGATGTGCTAAACACATTGGACGAGGCCATGGAGAAGATAGATGCAATGGAGAAGACGTTTGAAAGAAAGCTGGATAACAAGTTTGCTGAATTGCTTTCGCGTTTTCCACCACCACCGGCTGCTGCAGCTGTCCCACCTCAACAACAACAACAACAACAACAACAACGTCGCCTTCCGAATCAAGTGGGACGAGCACAACGCATTCCCCTTGAGACTGGTCAAGCTTCTGGTGCTGCTGTTGATGTTTCTGTAGCTCTTGCTGCTACTGCAGAGGTGGAGGACCATTACGAGGATGAGGTTGACCATAATCTGAACTACGTGCAACAACCAGCTGTAATGCCCAGGATGGAATTATACCTCCTACGTGTCGAGGCACGACTTAAAGGCATAAGTCCATCCTAGAATGATCTCAAGTTTGGTAATCTTTGCACAACTCATGTAAAAGGGGGAAAGTAAACTGAAAATAGTTGGCTTACAATCGCCACGTCACAGAATAACAGAACAAGTCTCAAACATCATACAATAAGATCACTACAACCCTCTAAGGGCAAAATCCAAATGTCAAAGTACCAAACTCAGATAAATAAAACAACCACAGGCGGATCGAATCCTAGTAAGAGTCTCCACTACTGATCGTCCGGGTAGCGCACGTAGTAACGACTACGCTCCTCGTCGTACTCCCAATCCAGCTCGGTGCCATCACCTGGATAGCTCACAGCTGGACCTGCATCTGGTGTGTGAAGTAACTGTGAGCCACAGAGGACTCAGCAATCCCGTTCCCGGGTAACAGAACTATCAAAGCCTTTAGGTGAGGAAAGGCTGAAGAAAGAATGAGGTGAAGGAACAACAAAGAGTCTGCAGCAGCAACTAGCACTAACTTACGCAAGAGAGAGCGAGAAGAGAAGGCATCGGCGAGAAGTGATCACTAAGTGATCCTAGCTACAAGCTCACAAACATAACCCCTCCGTGTTCAACTCCCGAATCCCTATTCGGAAATTGACAGTCACGGAACACACGCTGGTAGTGTATTAGTATCATTGTGTCAAGTTTTCTACAACCGGAATTAACAAGCTCCCATCTGCCACATAACCGCGGGCACGGCTTTCGAAAGTTCAAACCCTGCAGGGGTGTTCCAACTTGACCCATTACAAGCCCACGATCCGCGGAGTCGCAACTCCAAAGTGGGAAGACCCGAGTATCCTCGGAATCCCGTGCTCAAGTTAAACCGAACTAAGGTAAGGCTAATCCAGCAAATCCTCCCGGCGTGTCGTCACCCTGATCGTAGCCGCGCGTATCTAGGTCTCAGGACACGACCGGATGGGCGATGCTACAGGTTTTTACCAAACCTTGAGTTTCCTCGAGGTGGCCCTGCAGGACCCCCGTTTCGGACCAACACTCATGTGGAGCACTGGCCCGGGGTTGTTGATTAAGAAAGAGGGTTAATTACTCCCTTATGCATGTTTAGTTTGTTATTAGGCAAATAGTACCAATGTTGGGATTTGCTGGAAAAGACTTAGCACTTAGCGGTTTATCGAGGGGGTCCCATACACCCCAACCGTGTTAGGAACGCATAATCAAGGAACATAAAACCGGCTTATACGGATCCTAACGGCATGAGTGGAACAAAACACCAAGCAAAAGGCTTAGCCTTCCACCCTTGCCAATATATATGTGATTTCAATTAAAGCATTTATATAGTGTGATATAACCCAACCAAACTTCAACATGGAGCAAGCATCTTCACTTCACCTGCAACTAGCAACGCTATAAGAAGGGCTGAGCGAAGCGTACTTAGCCAAGCAACGGTTTGCATAGGTAGGGTGGTTAAACATGGCAATTGGTTACAAGTAGGAGGCTGACAAGAAGAACATGGGCATCGAGGCAAAACTATGGATCGAGACTACTAGCAATGGCGAAGATAGTAAAGTTATCGGGGTTCGGTCATCTTGCCTGAAGAGAAGAAGTTCGGATCGAAAGAAGGGTCCTCTTGCTCAAACTCGTTGGAAACCTCGAGATCAACCTCGTTGGAAAACTCGTGCTCAACTTCCGGGTCTAAACAAGACAAACACACCAAGCACCAATCAACACGATGCAATGCGCACTCGAAAAAAACATGTATGCATGATGGATGCACTAGTGATGCACAAGGAGCACGTGAAACATCACTCAAGCAAAACACCTCAAAACAAGATAACAACCTGATATTATTAATCTACACAGAAAATCACCCAAGTTTGATATAAGAATCGCTGAAATCGGAGTTACGGGCTAAAAGTTATGCCCGAAACAAGATTTGAGCGAAAACTGCAAATTACAGCAACATAGCATCTTTGGAGCTCAAAATAATTAATCTACAGCACCCAAAAGGCATGGCAAAGGACTTGAACATAAACTAGATATAATGTACAGCAACTAGGTCCAAAGTGCACCCCCAACGGAGTCACGGATCACTAGCAATGATCTTGGACATATTGAACTTTGAAATAAAATTCTGGCAGCAGAATTTTATTGAAAGTTTGGAGCAAAAGATAAGCATGCTACAGCCACTCAAATGGACATGTGAGGACATGGATGGAAAGACAACAATATATACTTCATGGAACAATCAAAATCCACCCCAAAACTATCATGCTTTGTCCTACAACATCACACGAACATGGCATCGGAACGTTACAGATTTCAGACTTAGTGAAATTTCACTAAGTCCCAAAACAGCAACATCATCATAGCATCAAAAAGAGCATGTTTAAGACACCTCGAAACTAAACATGGCAAAGGGTAAGCACCTCAACAAAATACATATGAAGGTGATCCCGAAACACACAAGCATGCATCAAAGTGGTGAACACACCGATTGCAACGAGCTCAACAAGATGGCATTTCATAACAAGTGAAAACACAACATGTGAACATGGCATCTTGCAACGATGATAACAAGGAAACAATACATCTACCATGCAACCTATCACACACAACACGTAGTTCGTGGCAAGACGAACACGTGGACATGTCATTTGCATCGTTTGGACAAACGAGCTAAAAGATATCACATGTCAAAGGTGGCACGAAAATAACACATACCAGCAGTTTATATCATCATACACTCTTGTAACAGCAAAACATGCACCTAGATGACATCTAACATGCATGACTACAACAGGTAAAACGTAGAGGGCATCTCCACGAACATCTGGACATGCTACACGCTCAAAACGGAGCAACAGGTAAAAAGTTATGCATGGTCAAACTAGGCATCTCAGATCAGGAAAAACAGGGGCTAGGGTTTGAATTTGGACCTCAGATCCAGATCTGGACAGAGGATGAACAGTGTCGGATCCGGCCCGCGAGGAACAGTGGATGGCGGCCCGATCCGGAACAGCAGCGGCGCGGCCCGCAGAGGCTGGCGGCCCAGGATGGCGGCGGCCCACCGCGGCGGAGAAGCGGCAGGGCGGCCTCGGGATGGGCCGGCTGGAGGGGCGCGGCCTGCCGCGGCTGGTGGCTGGCGAGCGGCTGACGCGGGGCGATGCGGTGGCCCGCGGTGCGGCGCGCGATCGGCCCGTGGGGACTCGCGGCCCAGCGCGGCGGAGAAGAGGCGAGGGCGAGCGGGCTGACGGGCCGTACGCGGCGACGAAGTGGTCCACCGCGGTGCGGAAGCAGGCGGCCCGGCGCGCTCGCGCGCGGAGCGGCGCGGGCGACGCGGCTCGGCCGACGCGGGAGGCCCGACCAGGCGTTGACTTCGCCCGCGGAGGGAATAGATCGAGGCGGCTCGGCGGTTCCTTCGATGGAAACTGGATCCCCTCGGGATCTGGTGGAAAAAACGGATTGGATCTGAGGTAGAAAAAGAAAAGAAAGAGGGGAGAGAGGAGGAAGAAGAAGGGGACTTGCCAAATAGACTAGGGGTCTATATATAGCAGTTTAGACTAGGGTTTTTGGAGACTAGGGTGTTTAGGAGCCCTACGATCGTGATCCAACGGATCCGATCGCGGGATGTTTTTAAAAGGACTAGACGGAGATAAAAGAGAGCAGTAGGGGTATTTCCGGGACACGAAGTGAAGGCACATCGGACCCACACGGACAACGGAGGGAAAAGTCAACGGAGTCCAAACGAGACGAGATTTGACAGGCGGGTTGCACACAACAAAACAACAACACACAACACAACCTCGCGGCACACCGGTAACGAAAAACGCCCGAACAACAAAGAAGGCCTACGGGACGTCACGGACACGCGAGGGAGCTCCGGAACACGAAACGGACAACGGGAAGAAACGCCACGAACCGGATGCAACCCACAACACAAATGCAATGCAATGCACATGTCTACATGATATGAATGAATGCCACACACTCACACAACAAAACGACGAAAGCCCGAAAGACAAAGAACCCGAAATGGAAATAGATGAAGCCGGAGATTTATTATAAGCCCAAAAGGGAAAGTATTACAACCGGGGCGTTACAAACTCTCCTCCACTACAAAAAGATCTCGTCCCGAGATCTAGGACTGGAAAAAGGAAGGGTACTCGGAACGAAGATGATCTTCTCGTTCCCAGGTAGCTTCTCGGTCTGTGTGATGTGACCACTTGACTTTCAGAAACTTGATGGTCTTGTTGCGAGTCTTGCGTTCGGTTTCTTCGAGAATTGCAACTGGATGCTCTCGGTAGGAAAGGTCTTGTTGAAGATCAATCTCCTCAAACGGAATCATGCGCTCAGGTGCCTTGAAGCATTTGCACAGCTGAGACACATGGAAGACATCATGAACATTTGCAAAGTTGGAAGGGAGCTCGAGCTGATAGGCTAGATCGCCTCTTTTGCCAAGAATTCTGAAAGGACCGACGTATCTAGGAGCAAGCTTTCCTTTGATACCGAACCTTTGAGTTCCTTTCATCGGAGAAACTCGGAGATAGACATGATCACCGATGTCGAAAGCCAAATCACGATGCTTTCCGTCATAGTAACTCTTCTGACGCGACTGAGCGGCCTTGAGATTCTCACGTATGACTTTGCACATTTCTTCGGCTTCAGAGATCAAATCATTGCCAAGAAGTTGGCGTTCGCCTGTTTCAGACCAGTTGAGAGGGGTACGGCACTTCCTGCCATAGAGAATCTCAAACGGTGCTTTGCCTGCACTTGCTTGAAAGCTGTTGTTGTAAGAGAATTCTGCAAATGGAAGACAGTCCTCCCATTTCATGCCGAAGGAGATGACACATGCTCTGAGCATATCTTCAAGGATCTGATTCACACGCTCGACTTGACCACTAGTCTGAGGGTGAAAGGCAGTGCTGAATCTGATCTTCGTGCCCATGGCGGACTGAAAGGAGTCCCAGAACTTTGATGTGAACAAGCTGCCACGGTCTGAGGAAATCACTTGAGGAATGCCATGTAGGGACACAATTCTGGAAGTGTACAGCTCTGCAAGTTGAGCTGCATTGATTGATTCTTTGACTGGAAGAAAGTGAGCAACTTTGGTAAGCTTGTCAATCACCACAAAGATAGCATCATTGCCTCGCTTGGATTTAGGAAAACCCGTGACGAAGTCCATTTCAATGTGGTCGAACTTCCACTCAGGAATAGGAAGAGGTTGGAGAAGACCGGCTGGACGTTGATGTTCTGCCTTCACTCTTCTGCATACATCACATTCATTCACGAATTGGGCAATCTCCCTTTTCATGCGTGTCCACCAGTAAGACTGCTTGAGGTCTTGATACATCTTGGAACTGCCAGGATGAATGGAAAGGAGAGAGTCATGAGCTTCTTCCATTATGAGCTTCCTGAGATCACCTTTGGGAACAACGAGTCTGTCCTCGAAGAACAAGGTATCTCTCTCATCAACACGGAAGCACTTATATTTTGGAGTGCCCTTTGCAATGCCATGTTTCACCTTCTTTACCACGGTATCACTGAGCTGGGCCTCACGGACTTGATCTTCCAAGGTAGGAGCAATTTGGAGATTAGCAAGAAAACCCTGCGGAACAACCTGAAGGTTGAGCTTCCTGAAAGCTTCACAAAGCTCAGGCTGGTGTGGCTTGATAAGAAGGCTGTTACAATATGCCTTTCTGCTCAAAGCATCTGCAATCACATTCGCCTTGCCTGGAGTGTACTCAATGCTGGGGTTGTACTCTTGGATCATCTCGACCCAACGAGTCTGGCGGAGGTTCAGATGCGGCTGTGTGAAGATGTACTTCAAGCTCTTGTGATCGGTGAAGATGTCGACCTTTCTGCCCAACAACAGATGTCTCCACGTAATCAGAGCATGTACCACAGCTGCTAACTCAAGATCATGTGTGGGATAGTTCTTCTCAGCTGGCTTGAGCTGACGTGAAGTGTATGCCACAATTCTCTTCTCTTGCATAAGCACACCACCAAGGCCTTGAAGAGAAGCGTCACAGAACACTTCATAGGGCTTGGATTCATCAGGAGGAATCAGAACTGGAGCTGAGACAAGCTTCTCTTTGAGGGTTTTGAAAGCCACTTCACACTCGGGAGACCAAAAGTATTTGACATTCTTCTGAAGGAGGTTGGAAAGAGGCTTGGCAATCTTGGAGAAGTTCTCCACAAACCTTCTGCAATAGCTGGCAAGACCCAGAAAACTGCGGAGCTGCTTGACGTTCTGAGGAGCTTCCCAGTTGACAATTGCTTCAACTTTCTCGGGATTAACCGCAATACCGTCAGCTGAGATGATGTGGCCCAGGTAGAGAACCTTATCGAGCCAAAACTCGCACTTTGAGAACTTGGCATAGAATTTATGCTCTCTGAGTCGATCAAGAACCAGACGCAAGTGCTTTTCGTGATCTTCTTCATTCTTGGAAAACACCAGAATATCATCCAGATACACAAGCACAAACTCGCCAGTATAGGGGTTGAAGATGTAATGCATCATCCTTGAAAAGGTAGGAGGAGCATTGGCGAGACCGAAGGACATGACGGTATACTCATATGAACCGTAGCTCGTTCTGAACGCCGTCTTGGGAATGTCTTCCTCGCGAATGCGAATTTGATGATAGCCCATTCGGAGGGCAAGCTTAGAGAATACTTTAGCTCCTTTGAGCTGCTCAAAGAGTTCGTTGATGTTGGGGAGCGGATACTTGTTCTTAATCGTCTTCTTGTTCAGTGGCCGGTAGTCAACACAGAGACGCTCTGTGCCATCTTTCTTCTTGACAAATAAGACACCACATCCCCACGGAGATGTACTAGGCCGTATGAGACCCATTCGCTCCTGTTCATCCAATTGTTTCTTCAATTCCTTCAATTCATCTGAAGAGAGCTTGTAAGGACGCCGGCAAACAGGAGGCATCGAGAACAATATCCTTGTCACAAGAACATCGAAACAATCCCAGAATACTCGCGGGATTCCTAAAAAAAAATTTTGTGCAAATTTTGAAGATAGGAGAGACAAGAGTAGACGTCAGGAGTCCTCACCAGAGAGAAAGGGGATGGGAAGCAAAGAAATCCTACTCTCCGATATAATATAGGACTCAAAAAGTTTTCAGTGTGTGCCTAGACTCAACCGTCAACGGTTCGATCAAACAGTGGGGGCTCCTAGGTCGGAGAAGGCTCTGATACCAACTTGTAATGCCCAGGATGGAATTATACCTCCTACGTGTCGAGGCACGACTTAAAGGCATAAGTCCATCCTAGAATGATCTCAAGTTTGGTAATCTTTGCACAACTCATGTAAAAGAGGGATAGTAAACTGAAAATAGTTGGCTTACAATCGCCACGTCACAGAATAACAGTACAAGTCTCAAACATCATACATTAAGAGCACTACAACCCTCTAAGGGCAAAAACCAAATGTCAAAGTACCAAACTCAGATAAAACAACCACAGGCGGATCGAATCCTAGTAAGAGACTCCACTACTGATCGTCCGGGTAGCGCACGTAGTAACGACTACGCTCCTCGTCGTACTCCCAATCCAGCTCGGTGCCATCACCTGGATAGCTCACAGCTGGACCTGCATCTGGTGTGAAGTAACTGTGAGCCACAGAGGACTCAGCAATCCCGTTCCCGGGTAACAGAACTATTTAAGCCTTTAGGTGAGGGAAAGGCTGAAGAAAGAACAAGTCTGCAGCAGCAACTAGCATCTAACTTACGCAAGTGAGAGCGAGAAGAGAAGGCATCGCGAGAAGTGATCACGAAGTGATCCTAGCTACAAGCTCACAAGCATAACCCCTCCGTGTTCAACTCCCGAATCCCTATTCGGAAATTGACAGTCACGGAACACACGCTGGTAGTGTATTAGTAACATTGTGTCAAGTTTTCTACAACCGGAATTAACAAGCTCCCATCTGCCACATAACCGCGGGCACGGCTTTCGAAAGTTCAAACCCTGCAGGGGTGTTCCAACTTGACCCATTACAAGCCCACGATCCGCGGAGTCGCAACTCCAAAGTGGGAAGACCCGAGTATCCTCGGAATCCCGTGCTCAAGATATACCGAGCTAAGGTAAGGCTAATCCAGCAAATCCTCCCGGCGTGTCGACACCCTGATAGTAGCCGCGCGTATCTAAGTCTCAGGACACGACCGGATGGGTGAAGCTACGGGTTTTTACCAGACCTTGAGTTTCCTCGAGGTGGCCCCGCAGGCTCCCCGTTTCGGACCAACACTCATGTGGAGCACTGGCCCGAGGTTGTTGATTAAGAAAGAGGGTTAATTACTCCCTATGCATGTTTAGTTTGTTATTAGGCAAATAGTACCAATGTTGGGATTTGCTGGAAAAGACTTAGCACTTAGCGGTTTATCGAGGGGGTCCCATACACCCCAACCGTGTTAGGAACGCATAATCAAGGAACATAAAACCGGCTTATACGGATCCTAACGGCATGAGTGGAACAAAACACCAAGCAAAAGGCTTAGCCTTCCACCCTTGCCAATATATATGTGATTTCAATTAAAGCATTTATATAGTGTGATATAACCCAACCAAACTTCAACATGGAGCAAGCATCTTCACTTCACCTGCAACTAGCAACGCTATAAGAAGGGCTGAGCGAAGCGTACTTAGCCAAGCAACGGTTTGCATAGGTAGGGTGGTTAAACATGGCAATTGGTTACAAGTAGGAGGCTGACAAGAAGAACATGGGCATCGAGGCAAAACTATGGATCGAGACTACTAGCAATGGCGAAGATAGTAAAGTTATCGGGGTTCGGTCATCTTGCCTGAAGAGAAGAAGTTCGGATCGAAAGAAGGGTCCTCTTGCTCAAACTCGTTGGAAACCTCGAGATCAACCTCGTTGGAAAACTCGTGCTCAACTTCCGGGTCTAAACAAGACAAACACACCAAGCACCAATCAACACGATGCAATGCGCACTCGAAAAAAACATGTATGCATGATGGATGCACTAGTGATGCACAAGGAGCACGTGAAACATCACTCAAGCAAAACACCTCAAAACAAGATAACAACCTGATATTATTAATCTACACAGAAAATCACCCAAGTTTGATATAAGAATCGCTGAAATCGGAGTTACGGGCTAAAAGTTATGCCCGAAACAAGATTTGAGCGAAAACTGCAAATTACAGCAACATAGCATCTTTGGAGCTCAAAATAATTAATCTACAACACCCAAAAGGCATGGCAAAGGACTTGAACATAAACTAGATATAATGTACAGCAACTAGGTCCAAAGTGCACCCCCAACGGAGTCACGGATCACTAGCAATGATCTTGGACATATTGAACTTTGAAATAAAATTCTGGCAGCAGAATTTTATTGAAAGTTTGGAGCAAAAGATAAGCATGCTACAGCCACTCAAATGGACATGTGAGGACATGGATGGAAAGACAACAATATATACTTCATGGAACAATCAAAATCCACCCCAAAACTATCATGCTTTGTCCTACAACATCACACGAACATGGCATCGGAACGTTACAGATTTCAGACTTAGTGAAATTTCACTAAGTCCCAAAACAGCAACATCATCATAGCATCAAAAAGAGCATGTTTAAGACACCTCGAAACTAAACATGGCAAAGGGTAAGCACCTCAACAAAATACATATGAAGGTGATCCCGAAACACACAAGCATGCATCAAAGTGGTGAACACACCGATTGCAACGAGCTCAACAAGATGGCATTTCATAACAAGTGAAAACACAACATGTGAACATGGCATCTTGCAACGATGATAACAAGGAAACAATACATCTACCATGCAACCTATCACACACAACACGTAGTTCGTGGCAAGACGAACACGTGGACATGTCATTTGCATCGTTTGGACAAACGAGCTAAAAGATATCACATGTCAAAGGTGGCACGAAAATAACACATACCAGCAGTTTATATCATCATACACTCTTGTAACATCAAAACATGCACCTAGATGACATCTAACATGCATGACTACAACAGGTAAAACGTAGAGGGCATCTCCACGAACATCTGGACATGCTACACGCTCAAAACGGAGCAACAGGTAAAAAGTTATGCATGGTCAAACTAGGCATCTCAGATCAGGAAAAACAGGGGCTAGGGTTTGAATATGGACCTCAGATCCAGATCTGGACAGAGGATGAACAGTGTCGGATCCGGCCCGCGAGGAACAGTGGATGGCGGCCCGATCCGGAACAGCAGCGGCGCGGCCCGCAGAGGCTGGCGGCCCAGGATGGCGGCGGCCCACCGCGGCGGAGAAGCGGCGGGGCGGCCTCGGGATGGGCCGGCTGGAGGGGCGCGGCCTGCCGCGGCTGGTGGCTGGCGAGCGGCTGACGCGGGGCGATGCGGTGGCCCGCGGTGCGGCGCGCGATCGGCCCGTGGGGACTCGCGGCCCAGCGCGGCGGAGAAGAGGCGAGGGCGAGCGGGCTGACGGGCCGTACGCGGCGACGAAGTGGTCCACCGCGGTGCGGAAGCAGGCGGCCCGGCGCGCTCGCGCGCGGAGCGGCGCGGGCGACGCGGCTCGGCCGACGCGGGAGGCCCGACCAGGCGTTGACTTCGCCCGCGGAGGGAATAGATCGAGGCGGCTCGGCGGTTCCTTCGATGGAAACTGGATCCCCTCGGGATCTGGTGGAAAAAACGGATTGGATCTGAGGTAGAAAAAGAAAAGAAAGAGGGGAGAGAGGAGGAAGAAGAAGGGGACTTGCCAAATAGACTAGGGGTCTATATATAGCAGTTTAGACTAGGGTTTTTGGAGACTAGGGTGTTTAGGAGCCCTACGATCGTGATCCAACGGATCCGATCGCGGGATGTTTTTAAAAGGACTAGACGGAGATAAAAGAGAGCAGTAGGGGTATTTCCGGGACACGAAGT
>LR738713.1:396275140-396331466 GCA_902687465.1 Secale cereale
AAGTGAAGGCACATCGGACCCACACGGACAACGGAGGGAAAAGTCAACGGAGTCCAAACGAGACGAGATTTGACAGGCGGGTTGCACACAACAAAACAACAACACACAACACAACCTCGCGGCACACCGGTAACGAAAAACGCCCGAACAACAAAGAAGGCCTACGGGACGTCACGGACACGCGAGGGAGCTCCGGAACACGAAACGGACAACGGGAAGAAACGCCACGAACCGGATGCAACCCACAACACAAATGCAATGCAATGCACATGTCTACATGATATGAATGAATGCCACACACTCACACAACAAAACGACGAAAGCCCGAAAGACAAAGAACCCGAAATGGAAATAGATGAAGCCGGAGATTTATTATAAGCCCAAAAGGGAAAGTATTACAACCGGGGCGTTACACCAGCACCACCACCACCAGGTCGTCTTCATGCATATCATCGCAACGGTAGGGCTGCACCACCACCTGAGGTACATGACCATTTTCCTAAACTGAAATTGAATATTCCACCATTTGAGGGTAGATATGTTCTTGATATATATCTTACTTGGGAGTTACAAACTGAACAACGTTTTACATGTTTAAACTATCCCGAGGAGAGACGTGTTCCTGCTGCTGTTTGTGCTTTCACTAGTTTTGCATGTGTTTGGTGGTCTGAACATTGTAGATTATATCCTATTCCAGCTACTTGGACTGCTTTGAAAACTGCTATGCGTACTCGTTGGGTTCCACCATATTATCAACGTGAATTACTTCAAAAACTGCAGTGCTTAAGACAAGGAAAAAATTCTGTAGAAGAATATTATCAGCAATTACAAACTGGCCTGATTAGATGTGGTATTGTTGAGGAGAATGAAGCTATGCTTGCACATTTTATGGGTGGATTAAATAGAGAGATTCAGACCATTCTAGAGTATAAGGATTATACTAATATCACTCGTTTATTCCATCTTGCTTGTAAAGCTGAACGTGAAGTGCAGGATCGACAGGCATTGGCGCGGACTAACTTTTCTGCAGGACGACCTTCATCATGGACACCGCGTGCATCCTCTACTTCCTCACATTCTACTGCACCGACACCTCCATCAGCTGTTACCTCCAGCCGTGATACAAGGAAGCATGCACAACCACCATTATCTGCCAAGAGCACACCTATTGGGCCTGCACAGAGTTCTTCTTCCTCCATGGAATCAACAGGGCACACCAGTGATATTATTTGTCGTCGTTGTAAAGGAAGAGGACATTTTGCGAGAGATTGCAAATCTCAGCGTGTGATGATTGCTACTGAGGATGGTGGATATGAATCCGCTAGTGACTATGATGAGGAGACTTTGGCTCTTATTACACGTGAAGAACACGGCGGAGACAATTCTGATCATGAGACGCAATACATGGCTCCTGAAGATGCTGACAGGTATGAATGTTTAGTTGCTCAACGTGTTTTGAGTGTGCAGGTTACACAAGCCGAGCAAAATCAGAGGCATAATTTGTTCCATACAAAGGGAGTTGTGAAGGAACGTTCTGTTCGCGTGATCATAGATGGAGGGAGTTGCAACAACTTGGCTAGCATGGAGATGGTGGAGAAGCTATCTCTCACCACAAGACCACATCCACATCCTTACTACATCCAATGGTTCAACAACAGCGGCAAGGTTAAGGTAACACGTACTGTTCGTGTGCATTTTAGTATCTCTACATATGGTGATTATGTTGATTGTGATGTGGTACCTATGCAAGCATGTTCCTTATTACTTGGTAGACCATGGCAATTTGATAAAAATTCTGTACACCATGGTAGAAACAATCAGTATACTCTTGTTCATAAGGATAAAAATATTACTTTGCTTCCTATGACTCCTGATTTCATTTTGAAAGATGATATTAATAGAGCTAATAAAGCAAAACAGGAGAAAAATAAGAGTGAAAATCAGATTGTGACAAAAGAATTTGAGCAACAAATGAAGCCTAATAATAAACCGTCTACTGTTGCTTATGAAATTAAATTGAAAAGTGCATGTTTATTTGCCACCAAATCTGATATTGATGAGCTAGATTTTAGCAAATCTGTTTGCTATGCTTTTGTGTGCAAAGAGGCATTATTTTCATTCGAGGACGTGCCTTCCTCTTTGCCTCCTGCTGTCACTAACATTTTGCAGGTGTTCGCCGACGTCTTTCCACAAGACGTGCCACCGGGATTACCACCTATTCGAGGGATTGAGCATCAGATTGACTTAATTCCCGGTGCATCGCTACCCAACCGCGCACCATACCGTACCAATCCAGAAGAGACGAAGGAGATTATGCGTCAAGTACAGGAGCTACTCGACAAAGGTTATATACGCGAATCCCTTAGTCCTTGTGCAGTTCCTATTATTCTAGTGCCGAAAAAGGATGGTACATTGCGTATGTGTGTTGATTGTAGAGGCATTAATAATATTACTATTCGTTATCGTCATCCTATTCCTAGGCTAGATGATATGCTTGATGAATTGAGTGGCTCTACAATTTTCTCTAAAGTTGATTTGCGTAGTGGATACCATCAAATTCGTATGAAATTGGGAGATGAATGGAAAACAACATTTAAAACTAAGTTTGGATTATATGAGTGGTTAGTCATGCCTTTTGGGTTAACTAATGCACCTAGTACTTTCATGAGATTAATGAATGAAGTTTTACGTGCTTTCATTGGATGATTTGTGGTAGTTTACTTTGATGATATATTGATTTTTAGCAGATCTTTGGAGGAACATTTGGAACATTTACGTGCTGTTTTTATTGCTCTACGTGATGCACGTTTGTTTGGTAACCCTGGAAAGTGCACCTTTTGCACCGACCGAGTCTCTTTTCTTGGCTATGTTGTTACTCCACAGGGAATTGAGGTTGATAAAGCCAAGATTGAAGCTATTGAGAGTTGGCCGCAACCCAAAACGGTCACACACGTGAGGAGTTTCCTTGGCCTCGCTGGATTCTATCGGCGTTTTGTGAGAGATTTCAGCACCATTGCTGCACCTCTCAATGAGCTTACAAAGAAGGATGTGCCTTTTGTTTGGGGTACTGCACACGAAGAAGCATTCACGGTATTCAAAGATAAGTTGACACATGCTCCTTTACTCCAACTTCCTGATTTTAATAAGACTTTTAAGCTTGAATGTGATGCTAGTGGAATTGGGTTAGGAGGTGTGTTATTACAAGATGGTAAACCTGTTGCATACTTTTCTGAAAAATTGAGTGGGCCTAGTCTGAATTATTCTACTTATGATAAGGAATTATATGCTCTTGTTCGGACTTTGGAAACATGGCAACATTATTTATGGCCCAAAGAATTTGTTATACATTCTGATCATGAATCTTTGAAGCACATTAAAAGTCAAGCAAAACTGCACCGTAGACATGCTAAATGGGTTGAATTCATAGAGACTTTCCCTTATGTTATTAAACACAAGAAGGGAAAAGAAAATGTTATTGCTGATGCATTGTCTCGTCGTTATACTATGCTTTCACAACTTGACTTTAAAATATTTGGTTTGGAGGCCATCAAAGATCAATATGTGCATGATGCTGAATTTAAAGATGTATTGCAGAATTGCAAAGAAGGGAGAACATGGAACAAGTTCGTCGTTAATGATGGATTTGTGTTTCGTGCTAACAAGCTATGCATTCCAGCTAGCTCTGTTCGTCTTTTGTTGTTGCAGGAGGCGCATGGAGGAGGATTAATGGGACACTTTGGCGTGAAGAAGACGGAGGACGTACTTGCTACACACTTCTTTTGGCCAAAGATGCGACGGGATGTTGAGCGTTTTGTTGGTCGCTGCACTACATGTCAAAAAGCTAAGTCACGACTCAATCCTCATGGTTTATATATGCCTTTGCCTGTCCCTAGTGTTCCTTGGGAAGATATATCTATGGACTTTGTTTTGGGTTTACCTCGAACAAAGAAGGGGAGGGATAGCATATTTGTTGTCGTGGATAGGTTCTCGAAGATGGCACACTTTATTACCATGTCATAAAAGCGATGATGCTGCTAATGTTGCTGATTTGTTCTTTCGTGAAATTATTCGCTTGCATGGTGTGCCAAATACTATTGTTTCAGATCGTGATACTAAATTTCTTAGCCACTTTTGGAGATGTTTATGGGCTAAGTTGGGGACTAAACTACTTTTTAGTACTACTTGTCACCCCCAAACTGATGGACAAACTGAAGTAGTCAACAGAACTTTGTCTACTATGCTTAGGGCTGTTTTGAAGAATAATAAGAAAATGTGGGAAGAATGCTTGCCTCATATTGAATTTGCTTATAATCGTTCGTTGCATTCTACTACTAAGATGTGCCCTTTTGAAATTGTCTATGGTTTCCTACCTCGTGCACCTATTGATTTGTTGCCTCTTCCATCTTCGGAGAAGGTTAATTTTGATGCTAAACAACGTGCTGAATTGATCTTAAAAATGCATGAGTTAACTAAGGAAAATATTGAGCGCATGAATGCTAAATATAAACTTGTTGGAGATAAGGGTAGAAAACGTGTTATCTTTGCACCTGGAGATCTTGTTTGGTTACATTTGCGTAAGGATAGGTTTCCTAATTTGCGCAAGTCAAAGCTAATGCCACGTGCTGATGGTCCTTTCAAGGTGTTAGAGAAAATAAATGATAATGCATATAAACTTGAGCTGCCTGCAGATTTTGGGGTTAGTCCCACATTTAACATTGCAGATTTGAAGCCTTACTTGGGTGAGGAAGATGAGCTTCCGTCGAGGACGACTTCAATTCAAGAAGGGGAGGATGATGAGGACATCACTAACAAGGTTACACCCACAGCTCCAACTGACACATATACAGGACCAATTACTAGAGCTCGCGCACGCCAATTAAATTACCAGGTACTTTCGTTTCTTGGTAATGAATCTAATGTTCATGAGAATATGATGCTGCCTAAATTGGATACATTTGTCTTGCTTACAAATGAAGGGCCTAGCTTGGACAAGAAGGATGAACATTGGAGCAAGATCAAGCATGGAGATGATGGCATGCGCAAGGGTTAGTCATGCCTTTTGGGTTAACTAATGCACCTAGTACTTTCATGAGATTAATGAATGAAGTTTTACGTGCTTTCATTGGACGATTTGTGGTAGTATACTTTGATGATATATTGATTTTTAGCAGATCTTTGGAGGAACATTTGGAACATTTACGTACTGTTTTTATTGCTCTACGTGATGCACGTTTATTTGGTAACCTTGGAAAGTGCACCTTTTGCACCGACCGAGTATCTTTTCTTGGCTATGTTGTTACTCCACAGGGAATTGAGGTTGATAAAGCCAAGATTGAAGCTATTGAGAGTTGGCCGCAGCCCAAAACGGTCACACACGTGAGGAGTTTCCTTGGCCTCGCTGGATTCTATCGGCGTTTTGTGAGAGATTTCAGCACCATTGCTGCACCTCTCAATGAGCTTACAAAGAAGGATGTGCCTTTTGTTTGGGGTACTGCACAGGAAGAAGCATTCACGGTATTGAAAGATAAGTTGACACATGCTCCTTTACTCCAACTTCCTGATTTTAATAAGACTTTTGAGCTTGAATGTGATGCTAGTGGAATTGGGTTAGGAGGTGTGTTATTACAAGATGGTAAACCTGTTGCATACTTTTCTGAAAAATTGAGTGGGCCTAGTCTGAATTATTCTACTTATGATAAGGAATTATATGCTCTTGTTCGGACTTTGGAAACATGGCAACATTATTTATGGCCCAAAGAATTTGTTATACATTCTGATCATGATTCTTTGAAGCACATTAAAAGTCAAGCAAAACTGCACCGTAGACATGCTAAATGGGTTGAATTCATAGAGACTTTCCCTTATGTTATTAAACACAAGAAGGGAAAAGAAAATGTTATTGCTGATGCATTGTCTCGTCGTTATACTATGCTTTCACAACTTGACTTTAAAATATTTGGTTTGGAGGCCATCAAAGATCAATATGTGCATGATGCTGAATTTAAAGATGTATTGCAGAATTGCAAAGAAGGGAGAACATGGAACAAGTTCGTCGTTAATGATGGATTTGTGTTTCGTGCTAACAAGCTATGCATTCCAGCTAGCTCTGTTCGTCTTTTGTTGTTGCAGGAGGCGCATGGAGGAGGATTAATGGGACACTTTGGCGTGAAGAAGACGGAGGACGTACTTGCTACACATTTCTTTTGGCCAAAGATGCGACGGGATGTTGAGCGTTTTGTTGGTCGCTGCACTACATGTCAAAAAGCTAAGTCATGACTCAATCATCATGGTTTATATATGCCTTTGCCTGTTCCTAGTGTTCCTTGGGAAGATATATCTATTGACTTTGTTTTGGGTTTACCTCGAACAAAGAAGGGGAGGGATAGCATATTTGTGGTCGTGGATAGGTTCTCGAAGATGGCACACTTTATACCATGTCATAAAAGCGATGATGCTGCTAATGTTGCTGGTTTGTTCTTTCGTGAAATTATTCGCTTGCATGGTGTGCCAAATATTATTGTTTCAGATCGTGATACTAAATTTCTTAGACACTTTTGGAGATGTTTATGGGCTAAGTTGGGGACTAAACTGCTTTTTAGTACTACTTGTCACCCCCAAACTGATGGGCAAACTGAAGTAGTCAACGGAACTTTGTCTACTATGCTTAGGGCTGTTTTGAAGAATAATAAGAAAATGCGGGAATAATGCTTGCCTCATATTGAATTTTCTTATAATCGTTCGTTGCATTCTACTACTAAGATGTGCCCTTTTGAAATTGTCTATGGTTTCCTACCTCGTGCACCTATTGATTTGTTGCCTCTTCCATCTTCGGAGAAGGTTAATTTTGATGCTAAACAACATGCTGAATTGATCTTAAAAATGCATGAGTTAACTAAGGAAAATATTGAGCGCATGAATGCTAAATATAAACTTGTTGGAGATAAGGGTAGAAAACGTGTTGTCTTTGCACCTGGAGATCTTGTTTGGTTACATTTGCGTAAGGATAGGTTTCCTAATTTGCGCAAGTCAAAGCTAATGCCACGTGCTGATGGTCCTTTCAAGGTGTTAGAGAAAATAAATGATAATGCATATAAACTTGAGCTGCCTGCAGATTTTGGGGTTAGTCCCACATTTAACATTGCAGATTTGAAGCCTTACTTGGGTGAGGAAGATGAGCTTCCGTCGAGGACGACTTCAATTCAAGAAGGAGAGGATGATGAGGACATCACTAACAAGGCTACACTCACAGCTCCAACTGACACATATACAGGACCAATTACTAGAGCTCGCGCACGCCAATTAAATTACCAGGTACTTTCGTTTCTTGGTAATGAATCTAATGTTCATGAGAATATGATGCTAAATTGGATACATTTGTCTTGCTTACAAATGAAGGGCCTAGCTTGGACAAGAAGGATGAACATTGGAGCAAGATCAAGCATGGAGATGATGGCATGCGCAAGGGGAACAAGAATGGAGTTTCAATTGATGATTTCAGGACTTTGAAGCCACCATAATGAGTGCGAGAAGCCTTGGACGAAATATACAAGATGCCCCTTCATAAATTTCGTCCAGAGGCTATTATAGGTGCTGCGTCACCTTATTATTGGGCCAGGCCCATGTAATTTCGAAATACTTGAATATAGGCTGTTTTTAGAGTCCGTATGTGTGGGGAAACAAGAGTTAGGGATGGTTTCGGACCCCTCCACCAAGGGCCATGAAATTCCCCCCTCTTTCCCCCATATATACAGCCCTTAGGGCGTCCTTTAGACTCTGGGTTTTGTTTAGATTAAAAGTTCGCCATAGCTGCAACTTCGC
The DNA here is from genome assembly GCA_902687465.1 of Secale cereale. Lineage (NCBI taxonomy): Eukaryota > Viridiplantae > Streptophyta > Magnoliopsida > Poales > Poaceae > Secale > Secale cereale. The sequence goes on from LR738713.1 coordinate 396,282,959, forward strand.
GTACTTCGTTTGTGTTCAACGACCAGACAAAGGCGTCACAGAACCCCACCTTGATCAATAAAGCTTTCCTCTTATATTCGCAATATCCAGATTGCAATCTTAGTTTCTTGCTTGTTCTCCGTTTGCCTGCAGGAAACAGACCTTCGTGGTCAGGTTGATCGTGCTCCGGCGTGGTCGATAACCTCTCGGAGTTGGTTTAGCGATTGCTAAGGGGCGACGTGCACGCACGTTCGTAGTCGGATCGTCAAAGTCGACTTCATCCAAACGATAGCCACTATCTCATCAAAAGACGGGACACCTTTGCCTCTATCAGCAAGGGGGGAGGAGAAGTCGTCAGAGATCCAGCAGCACAACGGCGTGGTGGTGGATGTAGTGGAGATCGCAGCAGGGCTTCGCCGGGCGCCCTGCGTTGGGAGTATGGAGGTGTGACGGGAGGGGGAGAGGCGCCAGGGCAAGGGTGCGGCTGCCCTCTCCCCCCCCCATATATATATAGGGGGCCAGGGGGTGCGCCAGCCCCCTGCAGATCCAATCTGCAAGGGGGGCGGCGGCCAGGGGGGAGTCCTTGCCCCCAAGGCAAGTGGGGCGCCCCCTCCCCCTAGGGTTTTAACCCTAGGCGCATGGGGAGGTGGGCCCTAGTGGTGCGCCAGCCCATTAGGGCTGTACACTTCCCTCTTGCGGCCTAGGGGCCCCACCGGGATGGGTGGCCCCACCCGGTGGACCCCCGGGGCCCCTCCGGTGGTCCCGGGACGCTCCCGGTGACCCCCGGAGATCACCCGATGGCCGAAACCTGACTTCCTATATATCAATATTTACCTCCGAACCATTCCGGAACTCCTCGTGACGTCCGGGATCTCATTCGGGACTCCGAACAACTTTCGGGTTTCCACGTGCATGTATCTCTACGACCCTAGCGTTACCGAACCTTAAGTGTGTAGACCCTACGGGTTCGGGAGACACGCAGACATGACCGAGACGACTCTCCGGTCAATAACCAATAGCGGGATCTGGATACCCATGTTGGTTCCCACGTGTTCCTCGATGATCTTCATCGGATGAACCACCGTGTCAAGGATTCACTCAATCCCGTATGTTATTCCCTTTGTCCATCGGTACGGTACTTGCCCGAGATTCGATCGTCGGTATTCCCAATACCTTGTTCAATCTCGTCATGGCAAGTCTCTTTACTCGATCCGTAATCCATCATCCCGTGACCAACTATTTAGTCACATTGAGCTCATTATGATGATGTCTTACCGAGTGGGCCTAGAGGTACCTCTCCGTCATACGGAGTGACAATATCCCAGTCTCAGTTCGTACCAACTCAACAGACACTTTCGGGGATACCCGATGCGTACCTTTATAGCCACCCAGTTACGTTGTGACGTTTGGCACACCCAAAGTATTCCTACGGCATCCGGGAGTTGTACAACCTCATGGTCTAAGGAATAAATACTTGACACCGAAAAGCTTATGCATTACAAACTATACGATCTCGTGCTATGCTCAGGATTGGGTCTTGTCCATCACATCATTCTCCTAATGATGTGATCCCGTTATCACTGACATCCCATGTCCATGGTCAGGAAACCGTGACCATCTGTTGATCAACGAGCTGGTAACTAGAGGCCTACCAGGGACTCATTTTGGTCTATGTATTCACACATGTATCACTGTTTCCGTACAATACAATTCAAGCATGAATAACAGACGATTATCATGAACAAGGAAATATAATAATAATACTTTTATTATTGCCTCTAGGGCATATTTCCAACAAAGACCACCTTCCTCGCGCCATTTGGGGCCTTCTGCTACCGGACCATGACGTTCGGCTTGAGAAATGCCGGCGCCACCTTTCAGTGTTGCATGCAGAAGCGTCTCCTCAAGCAACTTGGCAGAAACGCCCACGTTTACGTGGATGATATCATGGTAAAGACGAAGAAGAGGGGAACTCTTTTGGAGGATCTCCAAGAGACATTTGAAAACCTGCACCGCTTTCAGATCAAGCTAAACCCGGAGAAATGCATCTTCGGGGTACCAGTAGGCCAGCTCCTTGGCTTCCTAGTATCTGAACGCGGCATCGAGTGCAACCCCGCAAAGATCAAGGCCATTGAGAGAATGGAGCAGCCGACTCGTGTACGAGATGTCCAGAAGTTCACAGGGTGCCTGGCATCCCTCAGTCGTTTCATCAGCCGGCTGGGTGAGAAGGCACTTCTACTGTACCAACTGATGAAGAAAACCACTTGCTTCGAGTGGAACGACAAGGCGGATGAAGCCTTCCAGCAGCTCAAGAAATTGTTGTCCACACCACCTGTCCTGGCGGCGCCAACAGACAAGGAACCCATGTTCCTTTACATAGCCGCCACCAGCCGGGTGGTCTGCACAGTCATTATGGTCGAGCGCCCAGAAGACGGCAGAGCCTTGCCCGTCCAAAGGCCAGTCTACTATTTGAGCAAGGTGATGTCAGCCTCCAAGCAGAACTACCCCCACTACCAGATGATGTGCGACGACGTGTACTTCACCGCCAAGAAACTCAAGCAGTACTTCCAAGAGCACCCGATCATGGTCGTTTGCACGGCCCCGCTTGCTGAGATTATGGGCAATAGAGATGCTTCAGGAAGAGTGGCCAACTGGGCCATTGAGCTGGCCCCCTTTACCATCTTCTACCAGCCCCGCACCACCATCAAATCACAAGCTTTGTCCGACTTCCTCGTCGTCTGGGCCGAGACCCAGTACCTGCCGCCTGCTCTAGACTCAACCCATTGGCGGATGCACTTTGACGGATCAAAAATGCGCACTGGCTTGGGAGTCGGCGTCGTCCTAACCCCCCCAAGGGCGACAAGCTAAAATACACCCTGCAAATCCACTTTGCCGCCTCCAACAATGTGGCCGGGTATGAGGCGCTCATTCACGGGTTCCGGATGGCCAAAGAGATTGGCATCCACCAAGTACTGTGGTATGGTGACTCAGATTTGGTTGTCCGGCAGTCATGTGGGTACTAGGACGCCAAGGACGCAAATATGGCGAGCTACTGTTTCCTTGTCCAGCAAATCAGTGGACATTTTGACGGCTGCGAATTCCTCCACGTGCCACGAGCCGACAACATGCAAGCCGACTCCTTGGCACGAATCAGCTCCACCCGCCAAGCAATACCAGCCGATGTGTCCCTCCAATGCCTATGCAAGCCGTCTATCAAGCCTTCACGGGAATCAGAGTCAATCTTCATACTAGCCGATCTTGGAGCAGACGGCCCGGCAACTTCAGCAGTCGGCCCGGAGACTGCTCCAGCAAATGGCCTGGTAGCCGCTGCGCTGGTTCTTGGCCCGGGGACTGCTCCAGCAGGCGGCCAAGAGGCACCAGCTCCAGCAGACGGCCCGGGGACTGCTGCAGCCGGCCCGGGGACTTCAGAAGCACAACAGGCGGCTCACTCCAGCCCTCCGCCTCCCAGCCCAACCGCGCTGGTCTCTTTGGCAGAAACAACGGGAGTCTCAGCGCCGTCTTGGGCACACCCAATCCTCAACTTTTTGCTCAGAGGAGAGCTACCAGTAGACGAAACTTTGGCACGACAAGTTCAACGCCGAGCTTTAGCATACACAATAGTCAACAAAGAGCTGGTAAGAAGAAGTGCAACAGGCGTCTTCCAGCGCTGTGTGGAGGCAGAAAAGGGTCTGGCTATTGTGAAGGACATTCATCAAGGGGAATGCGGCCACCACGCGGCCTCAAGATCTCTCGTTGCCAAAGGCTTCCGCCACGGTTTCTTCTGGCCGACTGCTTTGGACGACGCCAAAGACTTGGTAAAGAAGTGCAATGGCTGCCAGCGCTTTAGTTCCAAGCAACACTTGCCGGCTTCTGCCCTCAAGACCAGTCCGAACACTTGGCCATTTGCCGTCTGGGGGTTGGACATGGTGGGCCCCTTCAAGACAGCCCGAGGCGGCCTGACACATTTACTCGTGGCAGTGGACAAATTCACCAAGTGGATCGAGGTGAAGCCAATAAAGAAACTCAACAGCCCAACTGCTGTGACCTTCATCCCAGACATGACAATCCGGTATGGCATACCTCATAGCATCATCACCGACAACGGCACAAATTTTGTCAAAGGCGCATTGGCCCCTTTCTGTGCAACACAGGGCATCCGACTGGACTTAGCGTCCGTTGCCCACCCACAGTCCAATGGCCAAGTTGAGCGCGCTAACGGCCTTATCCTGTCCGGCATCAAGCCCCGGCTGGTCGAACCCTTGGAACGATCAGCCGGCTGCTGGATCGAAGAGCTGTCGTCTGTCCTCTGGAGTCCCAGGACAACTCCGAACAAGTCAACCGACTTCACTCCTTTCTTCCTCGTTTATGGGGCCGAGGCCGTCATCCCAACAGATGTTGAGTTCGACTCGCCTCGCGTCACCATGTACACAGAAGCCGAAGCCAAAGAAGCACGAGAAGACGGCGTGGACCTGCTGGAGGAGGCCCGGCTGGTAGCATTCAGCCGGTCCACCATCTATCAGCAGGGTCTCCGCCGCTATCACAACCGGTGAGTCAAGCCACGTTCCTTCCGCGAGGGGGACCTTGTGCTCCGGCTGATCCAGCGAACAACCGGCCAGCACAAGCTCTCGGCTCCTTGGGAAGGACCGTTCAACATCAGCAAGGTACTAGGCAACGATGCCTACTACCTCATTGATGCCCAGAAGCCAAGAGCACGCAAGAGAGACGACTCGGGCAAGGAGTCGGAGTGCCCGTGGAACGCAAACCTACTTCATTGCTTTTATAGCTAAAAGACAGTATGTGTCGCGCTATCTACTTTATTTTGAGAACCAATGGGACCTCCGAGGAGTTCTCGGGGACTGCCCAACCCTTTATCTATATGATAAGAATTATGCCTGTGAATGAGTGTTGTTCATTCCTTTGTCCGGCACCGGAGCCTAGCAGACGGCCCGCGGACTGGCCGCCTAGCCCTATGTTTAAAACTTTTCCTTAACAGTCGGACAAGTAATGTGATGGCATCCAAGCCCTCTCCCGCCTTCAGTCACAGACTCGCAGAACGCGGCTGTCCGACTGGCGGGAGTTAAAGGCAAGAAGCGGTGCCCACATGAAAAATGGCTAAGGAAAATAAACATAGGGCAAGACGGCCCTTCATACAAACTGGCCGGCTGTTGTGCAGCCAGCCAGCCGGCTTCTGGCTTAGCTACACTACCTTCCAGAGGGCGGGATACTTGCCTACCCAGAAAACAGCTAAGTACCTGACCCAGCCGCAGAACCACAGAGTGGTTGTCTGGTTGGTAGGACGGCGGTTAAAGGAGACAACAAAAAAATTGCCCTAAGGAACAAAGGACGATGCTAATTCGAGAACCCGGCAAATTGCATAAACACATGCAACATTAAAAGAATATCTACAGCAAAAAGTCCTCGAGGACTGCCTTCCAGTAGTAGCTTACTGATACACCCAGTGGGCGGAGTTGTTCGGACTAATCCTACCAAGTCTTAAGAAAAAACAGGAATTAAAAGATACAAGAATGACGCCTAAGGCGCAGCAGGCGGAGCTGGTGGCACGACGAAGCCGACTGCTGAGGGAGCCGCCTGATGGGTCTCGGCCTGACTGCCTCATGCAGCAGACGGCGCCACCCTGCCGGGCCCGCTTATAGAGGTTTGGTCGGGCTGATGACCAGCAGACGGATTCGCCTCCTGGGAGCTGGCCTCCTCTGCGCTGTCTCCTTCCTCCTTGTCCTCATCACTGGAGGCGATCTCTTCGTCCAGCTCCTCCAACGCCGCCAAGTCCAGCCCGAAGTTGCTAGGTGGCACCACATGACCATTATCATCCAACTCTGGGACAAAAATGGCGGTGTCAGCATACTCAGCAAGGGCGGCGACGCCCCTGGCGAGATCTCCTTGCACTGCGGCCAGTTCGGGCTCAGCCTCCACGCGGAAGGTCTTCAGCTAGGCACGATTCAGGTCTGGGTACCAGCCCTTGGCAAATTCGAGGGCGGTCCGCGCACCAGCCCTCGCCGCGGCGCCTTTCCAGGCCTCGAAGCGGAGGCCGGCTACCTCCAGCTAGTCGGCAGTCCGGCTGGGAGTGCGGAGTACCGAAACGCCTGGCCAGAGGGCGGCCAACACCTGGGCACCAGCGCGTTGCAGACGGCGAAGCAGGCGGTGGGCTGGCTGGAGGCGCGCCTTGACAGCAAGAAGTTGTTCGGCGGGAGTCCTGGGCGCGTTGGCGCAATCACCCGGCCCGCCTTGCGCCTCTCGTCGCGCTGGGCCTCGATGGCCTGACTGGCGGCCACAGAGTGGCCCGGAAAGAATTCTGCAAGAACTAGATAAAGAGTCAGAACAAAGAGAGCTAGCTGTAACACACGGCAGGCACAAGAAAGAGGGGCAGGCGTCTTACCGTCGACCATGTCTGTAATGGCCCCATAGCCATCTTGCAGAGCCGCCTCCCTCTCGGCCCAGTTTGAGCGCTCGGTCTCAAACTCTACCAGAAGGAGCATCTCGGCGTCCGACAACTTCCCGAGCTCCGCCTTGTGCGTCGCCTCCTGGTGTGCCAGCTTCTTGGCCATGCGGTCACGGTCCTGGGCGGTGAGATCGCGCTCCAACTCCTTGGCGGCGAGTTCTGCGTGGACCTCACCTAGCTGGTTGCGGAGGTTGGTCGCAACCGCTGGCAGAAGAAGAAGAAGAACATCAACATCAGCAAAAAGATAACCTTGGAGTTCCAAGCCGCCTGCTCAGCAGCCGGCTCGGAACTCGGGGACTACACCCAGCGGGTGCGCTGACGCGCCCCCGCAAGGAGGAGAGAAACACCCACCCTGACTGTCTGCGAGAGCAGTCCGCAGTTGCGCCAGCTCCTGACGCTGGGCATTGAAGGAGGCCACCCGGAGGTTGTGGTAACCCTACAGCAAGACACAAGTTAGCCCACAAAGTACAACTTGAAGTTCCAAGCCGCCTGCTCAGCAGCTGGCTCGGAACTCGGGGACTACACCCAGTGGGTGCGCTGATGCGCCCCCACGGAAGAAATTGAAGGAATAAAAGCAAAAACATGGAGTCAACATACCCGAACAGAAGTTCACATAGCGACGAACTCCCGCATCACCGTCTGCAAGACCTCGCTTAAAGAGATGAAGTGGTCGAGGACGTCTCGTGACGCGACAATCAGCGCATCGCCGCCTCCGGGCATCCATCCTGATGGCGCCGTGCTATTGGTGTCGCTCTCCGGCGTCGACGAGCTGGCGCCGCCAGCTCTTACCCGCCGCGGTGTGGAGACCGCCCTCACAGGGCGCGGGCGGGCAGGAACTTGGGGGGCCGGCTGCGGGCCTGTCACCTGCACGCCCTCGGCCGACAGCACCTCCGCTCCTACAGGCCGGCTGCCCTGCGTCCCGGCAGGCGGCGCGGGAGGCGTCACCTCTGTCTCCATGACGACGCGGCCGTCCCCCTCGTTGTTTAGAGCCGGCTGCTCATCAGCAGCCGACACTTGGACAAACGGCTCCAGAGAGCCCGTCTCCTGGGGGATGGTGCGGCACGCCGGCTGCTGAGAGCCCGCCTCCTGCTCCTGGGCTCGGGCGGCGGCGTCCGCCTAGGCCTTTGTAGCTGCCTCGGCCTCCGCCCTGGCAGCAGCATCAGCCACCGCCCGCCCGCGGTCCGCGGCCTCCTGCTCCTCGTGCGCCTCGCGGGCGTTTCTCTTCATTGCCTCTCGGAGCGCGGCGGCGTGATCCATGCGACGGGGTGCAGGGGAGATATCCGTGCCCCCAACAATGGATCCCACTGGCGCCCGCGAGAGAGAGAGCAACGCGCTGTGTGGGCGTCCCAAAGAAGACAGCAAGTCAGCTAAGTTGGGGGCGGCAGAATGAGATAAACATCAAAGAAAAGAAAGAAACACAGTACTTACCCGGATACGCCCGGCATAGGCTTGGGGAGCTTAGGAAGGACCGCTTTGGTAGCCGCCTCCCGGCGCTTGGTGCCGGCGGCCGACAGCCGGAGCCTCTTGGGCTGGGTGCCAGACGGCCCTGCGGAGGACGGGCACTTCACGCCGCCGGCTGCGGCTGACGGCCGCGCCTATTGGCTGCCGCGCCCAGGCGGATCCGCCTCTCTGACGCGGATTGGTGCTTCCTCCTCCTCCTCCTCCTCGTCCGGCCAGCTCTCGACGCCGCCTTCTAGCAGGCCGCCTGCTGGCTGGCCCCCGCCGCCTGCTGGCTCGCCCCCGTCGCCTGTTTCCTCTTTCTCCTTCATGGCGGCGGCCCCAAGATCGGGGTCGCTTGTGTCGCTCTGGGAGCGATTTGGTTCCAGAGGGCGGCCTGGCTGGTCAGAACCCGGCGGCGGCTGGCCGGGGAAGATCTGCAGACGGCACCAGGATCAGACGGCTGAGATAGGCGGAAATAGAAGAAAGGAGAACAAAGAAAGAAGAGAGTTCACCGCAGGCGGCTGGTTGCTGCGGCTGTACGGTGGCTTGCCAAAGGCCCAGCCGGAGTCGGAAAGCTTGCAGTTGGATACATATTTCACCAAGTACGCCACCTCCTTGTATGGCATTAGCTTGGTGCACGTCCGACTCGGGTCCCGGTGCCCGCTCATATCGCAGATTAAGTGCGGGCGGGCCTGCAGCGGCAACACCCGGCGCTCCGCAAACGTGAGCAGGAGGTCCGCAAACACCAAGCCTTCATTGTCCCTCAGCTCCTGGAGACGCCACACGGCGATGGAAGCACCTTCTGTGAGGGTGGTGGGCTGGGTCTTCCAGGAGGCGCGGGGCTCGACAGGCGGGCCGGGTGCCCAGTCCGGCAGACCCATGAAATCTTGAGCGGAGTCGACGTTGGAGACGTAGAAGTACGTCTTCTGCCACAACTTCACAGACGCCACGAGCTGAGGCGCCGGGAAATAGTTTTTGGCCCCGCCGCGCTTCACCGCAATGCATCCCCTGCACTGGGCGGCCACGCTCTGGACCGCGGTACCGAGCTTCATGTAGAAAAGCTCGGTCCACAACTCCATCGTGGGGAGGATGCCGAGGTACGCCTCGCACATGACGACGAAGGAAGACAACATCACCACCGTGTTCGGCGTGAGGTGGTGGGGTTGGATGTTGAAGAACTCCAGAAAAGATCGAAATAAACCACTGGCGGGGAGGCCGAAGCCGCACGGGAAGTGCGAGGGGAAGATGACCCGCTCGCCAGACCGCGGTGTCGGCCTCATCTCTGCTGCTGGCGCCAGGCGCACGGCAACCTTGTCGGCAGGGGGCAGCTTCCGCGCACGGCGGGGGTAGTGGATGTGCTCTTTGATAACGTCGATGCCATCCCATTCGCCGTGATGGCGGACCGGCGCTGCGGTGGCCATGGCTCGAGGTGGCGGCTCGCTGCGGTGGGGCGCTACGTGCGAAGGTTGCGAGAAGTGCAGATGGGAGCGAGGAAGAAGAAGAGGACTGGAGAGGGGCGGGCGCGAGAACGGAGCTAACCCCCCTCCCCCGGCCTACTTATAGGCTCGGGACGGTGAAGCCGAGGGGGCGGGGCGTGGGATTAACTGCTCCACGCCCCGCACGATCCCCACCTTTTGCGTGCCTAATCCGCGCGCATTAACTATGGGTGGGGTGGGCAATCGATTGCCCCTGCCACATTGGATCCGCACGAGGACCAAGGCCCTGTAGTGGCTGGCCCCAGCCCACTGCTACGTCCCGTCACGCGTCACGCGCGTGGGCTGGCAGGCTGACGTGACGGGGCGACGACGCGTGGAGAGCCTCCAACCGTCGGCAGGCCTCCGTAGCAGTGTGCTGACCAGGCGGTATATTCTCTCCGAAGATTTGAAGACGGAGGTCTGGCTGCCAGGAGCCGGGCCCTTTGCTGACATCTGGCTGCCGGCAGACGGCTCCCTTCAGAAGATGGACGAAGGAAGCCAATCCTACTTGGGGAGGGAAGCTGCTGGAACCCCGCAGCCCCAAATCACAAACCGCATAGTTCCACCAGCTACGAGGACTACTGTCGGAGATATTGACCACGGGTGTCTTCATTGACCACCCATGGTATTTCAATACAATTGGGGGCCGCCTGTTATCTCCCAGCCGTCTGCTCATCGGGCCGCCTCCTGGGACAGTTTACCCCAGGAGCCGGCTGCCAGCAGGCGACATGGCCCCAAACAGGCAGCAAACCCCTAGCCAGCAGCTAGCAGACGGTCCTACGTCTCCCCCTCGGGATGCGTGCTAGGGGACCACTACACAGCTAAGGCATGGCTACAGTTGAGCATGTCCTTAGAGAATCTATAAGGGCGTGGCTACAGTGAATGTGTACCCTATGGGTGCCTCTTAAGCGGCATATCACTGTAGCCATGCTGCAAGTGACCAAGCTTCGGTCAGAGGAATGCACGATCCCACTACCCACAGACGGCGGAGCCAGCAGGCGGCTGGCCCCACTGGCTAGTGGGTGAGTCATTAACAAGCAGCCCCTGGCAGGCGGCCGGGGATGATGGGCCGCCTGGTAGCAGGCGGCTCACCGTACCCTAGGATTCTGAACCTCATCAAGATGACAAGACAGGACGTGGTGGCAGTGTAAGGCAGGAGACGGCGGCACTTTAGCCACTTCCCACCTGACGATGCCGCCGTCAGCAGAAGCACGCCTAAAGTGAAAGGCAATCACATGGGCCCGCAAATGGCGGGCCCCAGCAGACAGGCGGCAAGGCCGGCACCCGAAGACGCTGACATCTGGGGGCCGTTCCGCCTGGATTACAATTGTACCCCTCGGGGGTAGGCCTATATAAACCCCCCAGGGTCCTCCATGAGGAGGGGTTGGTTAGTTGAACTCTAGAAGGTAGAAAGACACATATAGAGAGATAGAGAGAAACCCTAGGGATCATCCCATTTCCCTAGAGCGAAGGTAGTGAGCTAGCCTGGCTCTTCTTACTCCTCTAGACGACACAGCTCAAAGAGCAACCTTGTAGCTACCCTAGTGACATTAGTCATGACGCGGAGTCCCCGCAGAGCAGGACTAGGGGTGTTATCTCCACGGAGAGCCCCAAACCTGGGAAAGATTCGTAGGCGTCCTAAGTTCCGCCTTATCCCGCTTCCAGGGCCCGGCGACGCTCTATTGTCCCCATGCATGATAAGCCACCCATTGGCATATGTCGCACCAAAACCCCGACAAACGCGCTCGCCCTCACGCCAGTCACCGCACTCACCACGGCCCCGCTCCCCACAGCTCGCCGCGCTGCCCTCCTCTGGCCCCCGCCGTGGCCACCGGCACCGGGTCGTAGCGCCCGCGGCCGCGCAACCAGCGCCCCACCTCGCCTCCACCGCGGCCGCCCGTCGCTGGCCCTGCAACCGTAATAGCCACCGCACGCCGCCCCGTCAGACCCGCAGCGGCCACCGCGCGTCTCGCCGCGCCCCGCCATTCCACCACGTCTGGCCATTGCTGCCGGCCCCTCTCGATCGCGACGCATCCCCACGGCGCTCCCGCGCGCGCAGCCTTCTGCCAGCGCCGCCAGCTGCTACCTCCGGCCACCGCTCCCGCCCCGCTCTCCCTTGCCGAGCTCCGCCGCTCGCCACCCCCGCAACGCCTCGATTGCACCCTGCCGCTCGGGCCTAGCCTTCGACCGCGCCTTGCCGCCGGCGTCCCTCATCCGACCGGCCGAGCCTGCCGCCTGGCCATCGCCGTGGCCTCGCCACTTCCTCCTCCAGCGCTCGGCACGGCGCTCTAGCCGTCGCTCGGGTTCGCCCCAACGGGCAGCCCCGCCCGCGCCCGCTAAGCGCCCGAAACCACTAAGGGCTCTCTGGCCCACTACCAAACGGGCCCACACGGCCAGAACGGTTGTACCAAAAAAAGATAAAGAAAATAATAATAAATAATAAAAGGTTTAATTAATTAATTAATTAATTACTTAATTAACTTAATGAATTCTGTATAGAATAACCTAAACACTAAATAACTTAATTAATTGTTAATTATCTAAACGGTCAATGACAGGTGGGTCCCACACGTCAGTTTGATCGAGTCAACCCCCTGTTGACTGCTGACGTCATGCTGGCATCATGATGATGTCAGCATACACTATTCTGGATAATGTTGATTTATTTAATAATTAATAAATTAGAAAATGATTTAAAACTTTAAAAATTAATATAAAATAATCCGTAACTTGGATGGAAATACTTTGTATATGAAAGTTGCTCAAAATTTTGAGACGATTTCGAATACGCAGACCGTTCGTCAACCACACATCCCTAGCATAGCGAACCTGCAACTTTCCCCCTCCGTTTCATCCATCCGAAAACGCGAAACACCGGGAATACTTTCTCGGATGTTTCCCCCCTTCGCCAGTATCACCCGGTACTGCGTTAGGGCGCACCTAGCACCGTTACATGTCATGTCATGCATCGCCATGCACCTGTTTGCATTGTATTCATTGTTTCTTCCCCCTCTTCTCTCCAGTAGAATACGAGACCGACGATGCTGCTGCCCCGATCGACTACGATGGTGACGACCCCACCTTCGCTGCCAAGCTTCCAGGCAAGCCCCATCTTGATCAACCTGATATCGCATATTCTTCTCTCTACTGCTTGCATTAGAGTAGTGTAGCATGTTATTGCTTTCGATAATCCTATTCTGCTGCATAGCCTGTCATTGTTGCTACAACTGTTGATACCTTACCTGCAATCCTAAATGCTTAGTATAGGATGCTAGTATTCCATCAGAGGCCCTACACCCTTGTCCGTCTGCCCTGCTATTATATCGGGCCGTGATCACTTGGGTGTGATCACGGGTATATACTACATACACTTATACATGATACATGTGGTGACTAAAGTCGGGTCGGCTCGTTGAGTACCCGCGGTTGATTCACGGATGGGGGGCTGAAAGGACATACTTTCCAGACGGCCCTCTGTGTGGATATTTGTGGCGGAGCGACAGGGCAGGTTGAGACACCTAGGAGACAGGTGGCCTGGCCCTGGTCGTTGTCCGCGGTTATTGCATAATAACACGCTTAACGAGTTTGGATATTTGATCTGAGTTTGGCCGTTGGCTTATACGCACGAACCAGCTGCGTAGGAATAGTTATGGGCTCTCGACGTCGTGGTATCAGCCGAAGCCTTCTTGACGTCAGTGATTGAGCGGCGCGCGCCGGGTTGGACCGCGTAACGTAACTTCCTTAGTAATGGAGGTTGCTAGGTCTGCTCACCGGCCGCCCTCGCAACATGCAGGTGTGCATTGGGCGATGGGCCCAGACCCCTATGCGCTTAGGACTTAGACCGGCGTGCTGACCTCTCTGTTGTTCTTGGGTAGGGCTACAACATGTTGATCTTCCGAGGCCGGGCAGGACCCACGAAAGTGTGTCCGACCAAATGGGATCGAGCGTGCTGGGTTATGTGGTGCACCCCTGCAGGGAAGTTAATCTAGTCGAATAGCCGTGTCCCTCGGTAAAAGGACGACCCGGAGTTGTATTCCGACCTCGTGCCAACTAGAACCAGATACTTGATAAAACACACCCATATGAGTTCCAGATATAACTCGGTGGTTTCTCTCTCACAGGGTGATGTGCGGGAGGATGGTCGAGTAGGATTATGCTATACGATGTTACTTGGTGAACTTACCATCTATTCTATTCTACTGCTGCAAGATGGAGGTTGCCAGAAGCGTAGTCTTCGATAGGATTAGATATCCCCCTCTTATTCTGGCATTCTACAGTTTAGCCCACAGGTATTATCCCTTTACACAGATACCATTGCATATCTAGTGTAGCTCCTTGCTTGCGAGTACTTTGGATGAATACTCACGGTTGCTTTGCTCCCCCTTTTTCCCCTTTTGTCCCTTCTTCTTGGATGATGCAACCAGATGTTGGAGTCAAGGAGCCAGAGGACCCCGATGATGTTTCTACGTGGAGATTGGCTTCGAGGAGTAGTTAGGAGGTCCCAGGCAGGAGGCCTTGCCTTTTCGATTGTTCTTACTTTTGTGCTAGCCTTCTTAAGGCAAACTTGTTTAACTTATGTCTGTACTCACATATTATTGCTTCCGCTGACTCTTGTGTTTTCGAGCTTTTGTATTCGAGCCCTCGAGGCCGCTGGCTTGTAATATAAAGCTTGTATTATTTTAATTTGTGTCTAGAGTTGTGTTGTGATATCTTCCAGTGAGTCCCTGATCTTGGTCGTACACAATTGCGTGCATGATTAGTGTACGGTCAAATCGGGGGCGTCACAAGTTGGTATCAGAGCCGACTGCCTGTAGGAATCCCCCTTTCCAACTCCTTGGCCGAAGTTGAGTCTAGTCTTTGAAAAACAAATTTTCTAACTTGTTGTGTGGCTTACGGGCCCACGACACCAATGGATGTTGTTAGGATCTTTTATTCCTTTTCTATGCTCTGGGACTCAGATCTATCTTCTATTCGGGTTAAAAGATTTTACTAACTCTAACTCTAGGTTCTCGTAACTATTTCTCCCGGAGAGCCCTCATTCTAGAAGATCACCTGCTTCGTCAGAAGAGTCTGAGGATATCCCTCGATATTTTCCCGAGACCCTTATGCTCATCGCCTTTGCAATTCACTGCCACCGATATATCCCTACGGATATCGGTGTGCATTTGTCATTCTCATGATCGTTCCTCGTCGCTCTTGTTGTTACAATATGCCTCTAAATATTCTCTATTGTCTCGAGAATCCTTTGAGTTTACTAGTCTTGTAGTTTTATTTCGCATGAAAACCCTTACGGTTATTTCCTCACATTTATCGAGGATTCGTTCTTCTCAATTGTTCATGTGTCTCACAAAATTCTTCGGAATACTTTCGATCTTTCGAAAATCCTCTACAGCCTGTTACCCTTGAAATTCTTTCCTACTTGCATTATGGTTAATTTCATATGACTAGTAATCTTCGATTAACATCCCTTGTATTAGCCATTTTGAGCCTATTGATTCAATGTGTGCGTATGCACATACTCATCAGGTTGTCCTTTTTAAAATTATCTTTCCGTCTCAGACGGCATTCCGGACATGAGTTGGTTCTCGGAAATTCAAACCTTTATTGATTGTCCAACTAAGTGTTTTCAACTTATCCATCCTTGATCAGAGTGTCTGCTTCTGATCCTTCGTTTTGGAAACCATAATTTATTTCTATTTAAGCATCAGACTAATAAGGTGATTCTTGAATCTGATGCCTCTGCATTCTTTCTTCCTCTGAGTGAGTACCGATACTCACATCAGCTCCGTTGTAGACCGCCCGATCCATTGTTGGATTGTTATCCGCCAGTGTCCTTTGTATTCAATCACCTTGTGAGTTCTTCCCCTGATACATAATGCCTTTGGTAAATTGTATCCTCTGCTTGGACAACCATGCTCTGCTTTCGAGCTTGTGCTTTTACTTTGAAACTTGTGGTATATGTTACTAAGATGCCCGATGGGTTGAACCTATGCCTTCCCCTAAGCCGTGAGAACCCGAAAGTTTTCACAAGTCATACTCTTCCAGTGTTCTACTAGATAAAATTCCAACACTACAGTTTTATCAAAGCGGGATGTGAATGAAATGACATGCATTAAAGAAGTGGGAGTCAACCTTGAATTTTGTGTTCATGCCCATGAAAATGATTTAGACCGTCTCAGAAGATTCTTGCCAAATGATTATCCAGCTACATGATTCTTTCGGTATTCTTGAATTGATTCCTTACAGTTATGGTTCCGACCATGCTGTCCTGATCTGATATATCTGATGGAATTCATTCCAGTGCCTCGTCTATTTTTGGCAAGGTTGAAGTATCTACTGTCATAGGTCAATGACCCGGTTCTACTTCTATCATGTTCTACCTTCGAGTATTACCCCCCTGTTATCTCGAAGATGCAACACATCTTACTAACTTTGTTGAAGTAATGTCTCTCCTTGTTGTAATCACCCTACGGGTTCTGGGTTGTTGTCAACCGAGGACACCGACTAGTGAAATTATTCCGCACTACAATTAAAATACCTCTAGTATTTTTACTGGGAAATTCTGAACTCAATCTGGTCATTCCTAGACTATCGGTTGCATCCTGGTCTTGCTATCTTTGACTGTGCTACATCGTCCTTCTCTGGTGCACGAATTCTTCAGTGTGTGAGCACGACTTACGTCGAGCTTTCAACATCATGTTGCTTGTCTTGAAAGGCAACTTTGGTCCCGAGCTTGCATCTTATATATTGATCCTATAACTTGCCACTTCGTCATTCCCTTGCTTGTTGTCGTTGTTGTTTGATTGCATCCTCTTGAAACCTCCCGGCAAATGTGTTGGATCACCTTCAACACTTTGACTTCTTCCGAGGTGTCAACTGTGTTCATGATGAGAAATACCCTGCTTGCCCTCGATGATTTTTATTATCATCGACAACACCCTTGACTTCCTTTCATCGCGAACTTATCCACATTATGAATACAACTTGCTCTCCAGCTAGTGTTGTGTTCTGCCATGAAGTATTACTGTCTTTTATGTCGAGAATGTTGTGGGTATTGCTCCACCTCTTAGAAATTCTCGGTATGATGATACTTCTCACCATTACGATTCTTCCTTGGTCCCCATGTTGTTTTTAGCCGGGATACCAATATGCTAACGATGCCGCTTGAGTTCTGTACTTCTAGCAACCCTATTGCTTTGAAGTTAACGATCGACAGTTCGTTCCTAGACTGTTGGTTATTGAATCGTCACTCTTACATTGATCTTGCTGCCTAAGGTCATATTTCGGGCACACCTTTCAACTAATGACTAATGGTGTATGTTTTCCTCGTGCATACAACATTATATCATTTGAATTGACAAGTGTCATCTTCTTGTTCACATTATTGTGGAAATCCATCCGTTTGGAAATCTCGATGAATTGACGCTGATCCCATCAGCCACCTCCTCATCCTCTCCTTGGTTTAATGATGAACTATTGTTTCGGGAACCCGCTCCCATAGTTCATTTCCCGAGAATCTTGCAATGTCATTTCGTCGATTAATGTTGCACTGATTCTTCTCGAACATCCCGAGTCTGAAGTTTCATGACACCAATCGGATCTGAATCTCGGCCAGATAAGATGGATGGGACAACTTTCCAGGAGTTATAATATTGGTCCTTTGATGAATCGGTAATATGATGTCATGTCTAGCACCCCTGGCTGGAGGACCTATCATTATAATCTCTTTTGCAAGGATAACCATTCTTCCAGGAGGAAATTATAAGTCTTATTCTATAAGTTGTTCCTGATGAATCCTTTGTGTATCCAAGTCCAACCTTTGCTTCAAGACCATGCCAATGCTATCTCGAAGCATGACTATGATACCCCTCTCATCAACAAGGACATTGGAGGCGTGATGCTAAATGTTTCTTGGTCAGTTATCCAAACACCGTTGAATGGGTTACATCTTGATTAATCCTTGCCTCCTTATCTGAATGGTTGGGTACTGGCTCTCCCACCCTGTATGCCATGTTCTTATTGTCCATGGGATAGATATACTCCTAATAATTATGTACAATCACATTTTTCCTTTCCATTGTGCAGTTTAACCTTCATGATCTATATGATCTAAGCAGTAATAATTCTGTGCTTATGTAAACACCTCGTTGTACAACTCTGTCAGTAAGACCTTGATTCTATTGTTGATAACATTCCGATACTGCCGGTGGACGAGAACTTTGCCTATTGGTTTGCCTCATTTCAACAAGCGGGAACATGGTTCTCTTCGTTCCCCATCCTTGGTACCGACCTTCTTGCCGACATAGCTGACAAGGTATCCACAGACATGCCTCCCTGTCACGACTGTGCAAGCTGTCACCACCCTTCCTATTTTCGACCCACATGGTGGGCCCATAACCCACAGGTCCACTAGATCGAAACATGACTCTTCTTTACAACCCGGATTCTAATGTATCCTTTGCACCTGGCTTCGTATGTGATTCACGAACTAGATTCTATACCATTATTCATCCTAGAATCAGACACCATGTTGTTCTCGTGGTTCAAGCACCCATTCCAGCTTCTGTCTAGGCATCGAACGATTGCCTACCCGATTGAAACTTTGGTACCATCGCTTATTGTTCTCAAAGCATTCATTGAAACACTACTCGCATGGTACTTCGTGTATCACTTTCTGAATTTGCTGTCGGATGCACAAACTTCATGGAGATACGTTCCTCCAAAGTTTCCCCGCTTGTCGCGTTTGTAGGACGATGGAGATACCAAAGAAAGGATGACGACTTGATCACAATGACTGAAGCAGGGAAATGAAGGCACGAACGAAAGCGATCAACCTCTTCGAAAGGGCAGCCAAGACCGAGAAGACTCATTAGCTTTTCGCTACCAGCACTCCCCCCTTACTCCACCGCTTAAATCTCGGGACGAGATTTCTTGTAGTGGAGGAGAATTGTGACGCTCGGGTAATCAAGCTACAGTAACCCTCTGGTAATGATGCCACGTCACCACGATTACTATTGCTAATCTCGCGTTAGTTCAAAACTGATTCAAAATCCAAATTCAAAAACAATTCAAACAATTAAAGTTTTCAAAAGTCAAAAACTAAAATGTCCTCATTGTGACAATTAATTCATAAGGTATGATTGGTGGAGAAACCAAGTCTTTATAAAATGGTTAAATGCATTAAACTAATTAAATCAGTAGCTAAAACCATTAATTAAATGCCTATTAAAATTTGTAAAATACTAAACTATATAATTTTGGAAGGAAACTTTTTGTGGTTGTGACATAATTTGTAATAACTATTTAGGTGCCACTTTGGTATTTTATTAAAGCTAAAATAATTAGGAACTAAAAGAAAACAGAAAAGAAAAATAAACAAAGGGGGAAAACAAAACTAACATAAATAAAAAGAAAAGGGAACCCCCCACTGGGCCAGTTGGCCCAGCTACTAGCCAGGCCGGCCCAAACCGGCTCTCGCCGCCCCTCACTCCTCCATAACCCCCACCCGGTCAAACCCTAACCCACTCCCTCGTCTCCCCTTCCCCCTCCCGATCCAATCTGGATCAGGGACAAACCCCAATCGCCCTGACGCACACCACTGCTGGATCCTCGCCGCCCGGAGCTCGACGCGCCTCCGCCATCGACGGACTGCCTCCCCTACGCCGTCGCCGTCTCCGTCCTCCTCCTCACGCACCGCTGCCCCGTCCCTACAGCCCCTGATGAGGCCTCGGCCTCCTCTCCTCCTCTCCCCTACCGCCTCGCTACCGCGGTCACCGCGCCAACGCGCTCGCCCGCGCGCCAGTCATCGCACTCACCACGGCCCCGCTCCCCACAACTTGCCGTGCTGCCCTCCTCTGGCCCCGGGCGTGGCCGCCGGCACCAGGCCGCAGCGCCCGCAGCCGTGCAACCAGCACCTCACCTCGCCTCCACCGCGACCGCCCGTCACTGGCCCTGCAGCTGTAACGGCCGCCGCACGCCACCCCGTCAGACCTGTAGGAACCACCGCGCGTCTCGCCGCGCCCCGCCATTCCACCACGCCTGGCCGTTGCCGACGGCCCCTTCTGCCACTGCCGCCGACCGCTCTCGCTCGTGGCACATCCCCATGGCGCTCCCGCATGCGCAGCCGTCCGCCAGCGCCGCCAGCTGCTACCTCCGGCCACCTCTCCCGCCCCGCTCTCCCTTGCCGAGCTCCACCGCTCGCCACCCCCGCATGGCCCCGATTGCGCCCTGCCGCTCGGGCCCCGCCTTCGACCGCGCCTTGCCGCCGGCGTCCCTCCTCCGACTGGCCGAGCCTGCCGGCTGGCCGCCGTTCTGGCCTCCTGGCCGTCGCCGTGGCCTCGCCACTTCCTCCTCCAGTGCTCGACGTGGCGCTCTGGCCGTCGCTCGGGTTCGCCCCGACGGGCAGCCCCGCCCGCGCCCGCTAAGCGCCCGAAACCACTAAGGGCTCTCTGGCCCACTGCCAAACGGGCCCACGCGGCCAGAACAGTTTTATAAAAAAAAAGATAAAGAAAAAATATAATTAAAATAATTATTAATAATAATAAATAATAAAAGGTTTAATTAATTAATTACTTAATTAACTTATTTAATTCTGTTTAGAATAACCTAAACACTAATTAACTTAATTAATTGTTAATTATCTAAACGGTCAATAACAGGTGGGTCCTACACGTCAGTTTGACCGAGTCAACCCCCTGTTGACTGTTGATGTCATGCTGGCATCATGATGATGTCAGCATACACTATTCTGGATAATGTTGATTTATTTAATAATTAATAAATTAGAAAATGATTTAAAACTTTAAAAATTAATATAAAATAATCCGTAACTCGGATGGAAATACTTTATATATGAAAGTTGCTCAGAATTTTAAGACGATTTCGAATACCCAGACCGTTCATCAACCACACATCCCTAGCATAGCGAACCTGCAACTTTCCCCCTCTATTTCATATGCCCGAAAACGCGAAACACCAAGAATACTTTCTCGGATGTTTCGCCCCTTCGCCAGTATCACCCGGTACTGCGTTAGGGCACACCTAGCACCGTTACATGTCATGTCATGCATCACCATGAATCTGTTTGCATTGTATTCATTGTTTCTTCCCCCTCTTCTCTTCGGTAGGCTACGAGACCGACGCTGCTGCTGCCTCGATCGACTACGGTGGTGACGACCCCACCTTCGCTGCCAAGCTTCCAGGCAAGCCCCATCTTGATCAACCTGATATCGCATATTCTTCTCTCTACTGCTTGCATTAGAGTAGTGTAGCATGTTACTGCTTTCGATAATCCTATTCTGCTGCATAGCGTGTCATTGTTGCTACAACTGTTGATACCTTACCTGCAATCCTAAATGCTTAGTATAGGATGCTAGTATTCCATCAGAGGCCCTACGCCTTGTCCGTCTGCCCTGCTATTATATCGGGCCGTGATCACTTGGGTGTGATCACGGGTATATACTACATACACTTATACATGATACATGTGGTGACTAAAGTCGGGTCGGCTCATTGAGTACCCGCGGTTGATTCATGGATTGGGGGTTGAAAGGACATACTTTCCCGATGGCCCTCTGTGTGGATCTTTGTGGGGGAGCGACAGGGCAGGTTGAGACACCTAGGAGACAGGTGGCCTGGCCCTAGTCGTTGTCCGCGGTTACTGCATAATAACATGCTTAACGAGTTTGGATATTTAATCTGAGTCTGGCCGTTGGCCTATACGCACTAACCAGCTACGTGGGAATAGTTATGGGCTCTCGACGTCGTGGTATCAGCCGAAGCCTTCTTAACATCAGCGACTGAGCGACACGCGCCGGGTTGGACCGCGTAATGTAACTTCCTTAGTAATGGAGGTTGCTAGGTCTGCTCACCGGCCGCCCTCGCAACGTGCAGGTGTGCATTGGGCGATGGGCCCAGACCCCTGTGCACTTAGGACTTAGACCAGCATGCTGACCTCTCTGTTGTGCTTAGGTAGGGCTGCGACGTGTTGATCTTCCGAGGCCGGGCATGACCCAGGAAAGTGTGTCCGGCCAAATGGGATCGAGCGTGGTGGGTTATGTGGTGCACCCCTGCATGGATGTTAATCTATTCGAATAGTCGTGTCCCTCGATAAAAGGACGACCCGGAGTTGTATTCTGACGTCATGACAACTAGAACCAGATACTTGATAAAACACACCCAGATGAGTTCCAGATATAACTCGGTGGTTTCTCTCTCACAGGGTGATGTGCGGGAGGATCGCCGGGTAGGATTATGCTATACGATGTTACTTGGTGAACTTACCATCTATTCTATTCTACTGCTGCAAGATGGAGGTTGCCAGAAGCGTAGTCTTCGATAGGATTAGCTATCCCCCTCTTATTCTCGCTTTGTGCAGTTTAGCCCACGGATATTATCCCTTTACACAGATACCATTGCATATGTAGTGTAGCTCCTTGCTTGCGAGTACTTTGAATAAGTACTCACGGTTGCTTTGCTCCCCTTTTTCCCCTTTTGTCCCTTCTTCTCGGATGACGCAACCAGATGTTGGAGTCCAGGAGCCAGAGGACCCCGATGATGTTTCTACGTGGAGATTGGCTTCGAGGAGTAGTTAGGAGGTCCCAGGCAGGAGGCCTTGCCTTTTTTATCGTTCTTACTTTTGTGCTAGCCTTCTTAAGGCAAACTTGTTTAACTTATGTATGTACTCAGATATTATTGCTTCCGCTGACTCTTGTGTTTTCGAGCTTTTGTATTCGAGCCCTCGAGGCCCTTGGCTTGTAATATAAAGCTTGTATTATTTTAATTTGTGTCTAGAGTTGTGTTGTGATATCTTCCAGTGAGTCCCTGATCTTGGTCGTACACATTTGCGTGCATGATTAGTGTACGGTCAAATTGGGGGCGTCACACCAACGTAGCATCCATGATATTTATGTTCAAGGTGTTTGTATCCTACTCATGCTAGTATTCAATGGTAATTATTCTCAATGCATGATTATGATTGTTTTCGCTCTCTAGCTGGTCGCTTCTCAACCTAATTGCTAGCCATCGCCTGTACTAAGCGGGAATACTATTTGTGCATGAAAATCCTTAAACCAAAGTTATTCCAGATGCATCTAGGTATTACTCTATCGTTTCAAGTAAATTTGCATGTGCCACCTCTAAATATTCAAATGAACATCTGTTTTGTGTGCCCATACCGCTCATGGAGCGACAGGGGGTGGTCAGTATCTTCCATGCTAAGTAGTTTATTCTCATGATGAGTGTTTATTCGCCAATCCTTGCACGAGAGGGGTTGGTAATCGGGATGCCCAGTCCCATAATCGAAATCACAATAATAATGAAACAAACTCCCCCGGACTGTTGTTGGTATGGAGGGCACCCGAGGATACGGTTAGCCATGGCTTGTGTTTGTTGGTGGAGGGGGAGTAAACTTTACTTTTACCGCTTGGGAACTGCCGCTAATTTGTTTAGCATGGAAGATATTGAAAAGATCTTCAAGATCTGGCACGTATGCAAATCTCTGCTTCCCTCTGCGAAGGGCCTATCTATTTACTTTTTTATGTTGAGGCATCACCTTCTCAAACAAGCACTAGTCCTGAGAGCACTATTGTCATTCTTATGCATTGAGTATAGTTAATATTGGGTGTTAGAATGACTATATCTTTTCTACCGTGAACTACAATGTTTAGTCACTGCTTGAACTTTGGAGGTGCTTTGCATTTATGTGTTGCGATCTCATAAAGGCTAGCTAGATACCATTATTGTCATATTACATCATGATCGTTTTGACAAAGTGTTGGCATTTGAGATATTTTATTATTGCTCGCCAGTTGATTATGCTATTAATATGAGTGAATATAATTTCTAAGACTTATCATTTGCATGGTTAGTTATGATCTTTGCTGGAAACTTGGGTATTATTTAAACATATATATAGACACAAGAACAAAAGAGTTCGTAAAAGTTTTTCTTTATCACTTTCAGTTTTTCAACTAAATTGCTTGAGGACAAGCAATGGGTTAATCTTGGGGGAGTTGATACGTCTCCGTCGTATCTACTTTTTATAACATTTTTTCTCTTGTTTTGAACTCTAATTTGCATGATTTGAATGAAACTATCCCGGACTGACGCTGTTTTCAGCAGAACTACAATGGTGTTGTTTTTGTGTAGAAATAAAAGTTATCGGAATTGGACGTTTTTTTGGATATTTACTTTGGAAATAATAATAAATAATGGAGCGAAGACCCATTGGAGTCTATGTACCCTTTGTATACTAAAAGCGTTAGCGTATGTAATGTGGTTGATGCAGTCGTGCTCTTCGCAATCCAATCATGATCCAATCTGATCTAGTGTGGAACGGACGGCACCTCCGAGTTTAGCACGCGTTTAGCTTGATGGCGTACTCTCCTCCTTGATCCAACATGCGAGGGAGAGGAGATAGATCGGGACCATCCCAACAGCTAGGTGGTGGTGGTGGTGGCAGCAAAATCCAGGTAGGGCTTCACCAAGCTCATACCGGAGATTGGTGGGAGGAGTTGGGAGAGGCAACGTCCAAGGGAGAACATGTGGTTGCCCCCACGCGCCTCCCCTTATTTATATAGGCTAGGGCTCTGGGGAGGGAACCCGAAACCCTCTAGGGCTGGCCACAAGGAAGAAATCCCTTTAAATTTGGAGATAACATCTTATCTCTAGATTCAGCCCTTTAAATTTAGAGATAATACCTTATCTCTAGATTCAAAAGACATGTAACTTGGCGAATGGTGTGGCCATCCCATATGGGTTGTAGCCACACCCCTCGGTCCATGTGCGCGCTTCTTGGGTCGTTAGTCCCTACGGTGGAACCCTCGGAACCTTCTAGAACCTTCCCGGTACTCTATCGAAAATTCTCAAACTTTTTCGGAACCCTGAATATGACTTGTCATATATAAATATTTACCATCAGACCATTCCAGAGCTCCTTGTGATATCCCAGATCCCATTCGGGACTCCAAACTACTTTTGGACTTTCCACTATCAATATATCAACATTACCCTTGAGATACCGAACGTTAAGCGTGCGACTAAGAGAGTCCTGGACTCGGGGGTCCTCGGGTGTCCGGACTACTCGATATTGGCTGGACTGATGGGCCGTGAAGATGAAGCAGAAGATTATCCCCTGTATCCAGGTAGGACTCCTATGTGCGTAGAATGGCAAGTTTTGTGTCCGGGTGTAATGTTTCCTTCCTCTACAAGATGAATTTGTACAACCCTAGGTTCCTCCAGTGTGTGTATAAACCGGAGGGTTTAGTACGTAGAGGCTACACTCGTACGTGTCAGTGCAATACAAAAGGTTTTTAACCCCTTTCCGCGACAGCATTTAGAATCATCGCCAAGTGAGTGTGGGCGATAGGGGGGTCATTCCCACACGACCCAGCCACCGTTGGGGATAGGGAGCCTTGATGCATACAGTTGTCCCTATATAATCATTTTCGATATCTCGAATATCCCAAACGATTCATCGTTGCTACTCGTTTGTGCTCGCATTGCCATCGCTGTCAGAGTTTTGTGGTTTTACCTAAAACCAGGCAGATTCTAGGCACGGGAGTTTTCCAGGCACGTACCAAACTGGCTCTACATTTACGATGCCTGGCACATCACAAACAGTTCATGATTATAAACCGTGTACGATAGGTAGACAATCACAAACATTTAGTTTTCCCGCATCGTACGTGATAGTGTCTGACATCACACACGCTTTGCAAATGGTAACTCTGTGCATTGTTACACACATTTTCTCTCCGTGAACCGTGTCGGATTATGATGTATATCACACACGCTGTGCTTTATTAACCGTGCGTGCCGTAATGACCTGCACACCGTAATTTCACCCTAATTTAATTGTTGCTATTTAAAATTGTACCTAATTCAAACTTGAAAGTAGGCTATAGCTTTATTCATATCCGCCAGGTTGAAACAAGCAATGCATTATTCGATTCACAGGTACATTTGTTTAAGAATTATATAAGCACCAAATAAAGAATGATGAACAAGGGTTCTATGCTTGTACTATTACAGATGGAAAAGAAAGTGTGACAACCTGGTTTTTGCCCTCTTTTTATTTGCCAAAGATTTATTTGATTTATTTCAAACCTTGGGATTTTTGAATCATTTCATTTGGACTTAAACCACTTGAGTACCCTTGGCTTTCACCCAAGTGCCTCTCATCCATCTCAGACCATTATCTATCTGTGGATCACCCCAATATACTCCTTGGAATATTTTTTCTAATTTGAAGAATATTCATTTTTCTCCCTAAAACCCTAGCTAAATTATTGGTGCTCCTAAGCAACCCCTATTTTTCTGGCTCCAAAAATTCTGAAGAAATTCCTAAATATTCTTTGGACCCTTAGGCACATTCCCGAGCAAAAATATTGCACTACTTTTTGGGATATTTTTGCCACAGAAAATCTTTTCCATTCCGGGCAAAAATGGTAGTTCTATAGCAACTACCATTTTACTTGCTCCAATCCTCCTGAAACTTCTTGTGCCTATTCACCTTAGTAACTCATGGCTAGCCTCCAAATCTCATCCTCCAACCATTCACCATTTTACGACAACAAGCTCTCAAAGTTTTTGTCCAGAAACTTAGCAGGCCAGTTAATCTCACTCTACTGCGTCTGGAGTCAAACCTACCCTGGGAAACTTACCTATCTACCACGAACAACAAGCCAGACAAGGTTTTTGGCACCAAGTCAACCCACAGACACGGGTTCACGCGGTGACCACGCGTGTGCGTCGTGTCATGGTATGCAGCCGGCATGCTCTGGATGTCGCCAGCGCTCTTTAGAGCGCGTGCTCGCTTCCGAGCCTGCCCAACCACGCCAAACCCCGCCCCCATCGTCGTCCTCATCTTCATAGTGCAGCCCTGGCGCTCGCCGACGCCGCAGCTCGCCGCAGCGAGCACGGGCGCGGTCCGGCCAAGGCACAGTGCGGTGCGCACTGTGCTCGTCGCCATCTCCAGCGTCCCTGTGTTCGTCTCCGCACGACCACAGCACCCTTGTGGCCCCGTCTTCTTCTCCCCCTCTCACTGGCGCCCTTTCGTCGCCGGGCGCGGCCAGGTGTCGCCGGCGGAGCACCGATTCCCCCCTCTCGCTCGCCTATAAATAGGCCCTTCCCCAGCCAGTTCGAGCACACCGCTCCACTCCCACACAACTCCAGATAGTGCAGAACCCGGTGGCCTGGCCGGGCAGGCCTCAGGCCACCATTCCCGAGCCGAGCTCACCGGCGATCCCCCTTGGGTCATCGAGGTAGCTCCCGACTCCCTCCGTCCAAGGCGACCGCACCAGTGCCTCCGCCACGCCCTGATGAAGCTTCCTCGCCTAGCTGGAGCCACTGGAGGTGCCATAGTTCGTCATCATCCCCAACTCCGGCGAGTCCCCTGCTCTGCCTCCGCCTCCGAGCTCCATTCTGTCGCCGTCCGTCCACCTCCAGCCACCCCACGGGTACAGGCAGGTGCGCCTCAACCATCCCCATCGATCTATCCTCTCCGTTTGAGCCAAGGGGCAACATCGCCAGCGTACGCTCCGGCGAAACGATGGCCGCCCCTGCCCATCTCTCTTTCCCCCTCTCACCTGACTAGCAGGGCACGCTAGTCAGTGTCTCCACCCCACGCGAAGCGGTATAAGTGGTGGCGCTCGGGGCGTTTACGCTTTCGACGTCACCCCCCTAGTTCTTTTATTTAAACTTCTGAATTTCAATTAATTCCACAAAACTTCAAAATGCTGTAACTTTTTAACCATAAGTCCAAATGAATTGATTATTTTTGCATTGTGTTCCTGGTGATGAAATCTTGCAGCACACCAAAAATGAAACCATTTGGTGTTGTATAGATTTTCTGGTGAATTTTTGAATGAATCTTGATGATTTCTTTTTGACCTTTTATTTGTTTTCAGAAGCAGAGACTTGTCTTGAGGATCACCAGGAGGCGTGTGAGCCTCATTTGGACTAAGGCAAGCCACATCAACATTTTCATAATGCCATTTCAATATTTGTGATTTTTCCAACTTGAACAAATGATTTATGCATGTTAGATATTTTGTTAAATAGCTCTTTTGGTTGCTGTAGTGATTAGTTTCATTTCACTTTACAGAAAGTTGAAGTTTGGTTTAAGTCATTAAGATACTTAAATTAAAGTTGGGAGATTGTGAATCATTATGGACATACATACGCGAAGTTATTCTCTCTTGCATTAATTAACCATGATAAAAACTTTGCTAGGTTAGATTTTGTTGGAAGTCAAGTGTAACGAAAGTAATATTGAAGTTGAGATGATAGTTGACTAAGTTTTATAGTTTCATGGCATTTTACTTATGTACTGCACTTTGATATATTGCATGGCATCGTATGACACCGGTTAATTTATTTCTTTCTAAGTTGAATTTGGTAATAACTCAACTTGAATAAATTGTTGACCAGGTCATGGTGCCACTGAATCGAGTCTTTCTAGTGCAATCACATTTATCTTTATGGGAAGGTCTTGATTCGGTCCATTGACATGCCTCCTGTCGGTACCTCCAGATAGGGAAGGTTATGGGCGTGCAATTACCCTGGCCCGGTAAGCAGACATAACCTTGTGTGCCCGTAGTTAGTTTTATGGTACCGAGTTCCCGGTTGGGACAATTTGTGTTTGGCCACGGTGGTGGCGGCAGGTGTGTCTTGGGTAGACATAGGGGCCACCCAGGACTGTTCCAATGAGGGAATGAGTCGGAGTGGCCAAGGGAGTGTCATGGCAATGGACAAGTTTCGTCGGAATGCCGTTGGTCCAATCTATCGATAGCCGAGTCCACGGTCACGAAAACACTCGAAAGTAGGTCACACCATGGGTCAACAGGCAATAAATTTTTTGCTTACTAAGTTCTAAATTTCTGGTAATATGATAAGTTGATGGAAGAGCTTATGAGATGCTTTGAGACCCAGTGTGGGTGGGTTTGTGATCACCGGAAGGATCACGAGTGATATGAGAATAAGATTTTAAGAGCTTCCGAGCTGTTTTGAGACCCAGTAAGGGCAGGGTTGTGATCGCCGGAAGGATCACGAGTTATATCTGGTTAAGTTGAATAAGTTGGTGGTTGTGATAAATTATCATGAGTAGGATAGACTGAGGTTTATTTATGCAAAGTTATGAGCATAGCATGAGATTAAAATTTATTGCTGCATACTTAATATTGACTAATAATCATGGTTTTGACTGTCATTATGATTCTGTTTTGCTGTAAGCTTGCAAGTATATTCAAAGTACTGACCTGGCGTGTCATGCTAGATTTCAGGAAAATTCCGCTGGGAAGGAGTGTCGTCTGAGTCTAGTCTGTATCCACATCGGTGTCCCTGTGAGATGGAGTTCCGCTATGACGACGTTCCGCTGCTGCGTAGTTTATGCCCGAGGTACGTTTATGTTCACTAAATAATGTACATATTGTCTAGCCGCACCGTGTGTGCCGCTTGGCCTCGCTAACTGTTGTAATGTAAAACTTTAGTCCGCTAGTATCAATAAAGCGGTTGTTTTCTATACCAAGATGTTGTGTGTTGCCAGAAGACGAGGTCTCTGGGCTGGCAATGCAAAGTAAACCGGTCGCTCTGATCCGGGGTGCCACAACGCTTGGTATCAGAGCCGCGCTGACTATAGGATACGCTAGACTAAGACATGCCTTGTTAAACGCTAGATACACATTTAGTTTGAGTGTCGGTAGTCTGTCTAGTTGGTTATTTCTTTATCTATACCTGTGTTATTTTTATGCTAACCCACTAATGCTTATGAGTGTAGATGGCTCCGGTGCCGTATCCGTGCCAGTTGCAGCTGATGCCGCACACGTCGCCGCACCTCCTCCGCAACATGTGGCGTCGGTTGTACCCTCATGGAGACGACCCATTTTATCGTGTGTACCGGGAGAGACTAGCTTACTCAGTTTAGGAATACCAGGCAGTGCTGGCTCTGCGCGCTCGCACTAATTCCAGCTCCTATTCTCGTACTTCTCGAAGCGGTCATGCTTCTACCGCTTCGCTAGCCGTCTAGTTTGCTGCATTCGAGATCCTCGTTGAGCTCCGCCACAGCGAGGTACGCATGCAGGACCACCCAGGTTTTCAATACTATCCTTCTTTGAATGACAACGGTCATATTCTTATCCCTGAAATTGATCTGGAGTCTGATAGTGTTGCTAGCCATCTTTCCCGTTATATCACCGCCAGTTACATCACTGTCACACCCTGCATTTTGTAGCATGTTATTTGTATCTTTGAAGCATGAAAATTTGGACCAGCAAAATTTTTTAGCATCATTTGGCTTTTATTTGGAATTGAGTATTCTTCATGTGCTTTTTCATGTGCTCATTAAAGTCAACTATGACCTCTTGTAGAATTCATCTCCATACCCAAAACTTCTGCCCAATGATCATGCCAAGTGTTATATAGCAGTATAGTATTTTCCTACAAAATTAATTTGGCCAAAAAGTATTTTATAAATTTAGTTTTCCAAAAACCCCTGAATTGAGATTTGCACTGCAAGTACTTGATTTAGGGTGAGAAAATTATTCCAAAAGGTTTATTTGAGACCTAGTAGTCATAGGACTCCCAGAAACCACAAAGGTATAATTTTAAAAGTTATTTTCCTATTTTATTTAAAAGCTTTTTCTTAAGGCGAGAAATAGTCTTTAATAGGGGAAAATTATTTAACTATTTCAAAAATATTTGCCAAAATTCAGAGAGACTCAGAGGACATATATTGTCCATATATAAGAGTTTCAACACTTGGTCATGTTCAAAATAATGGGCTAAACCCTTTAAAACCTTTTCTGGATATTTCAAGCTTTTGAAATATTTACAAAGGAAATATTCTCCAAAAATTCCAGGGAAATTCTATCATGTCATATATGACATATTTGATGATCTTGCCAAGTCCCATGCCTTGGGAAGCAAGAAAACATCCTCAAACCCCTTCATAACCATTCTGTCCATATTTGAAGTTTGAGCAACTTTACATTGCCAAACTTGCCAAATGCTCCCAAACTTGGTGCACATGCTAGAATGACCTAATAAGGCATCTAGACCAAATGGAACAAAATTTGGAATAGAGCAACTTGATCAGATCACCTCAAAACCCTTTCTGTTCAAATGCAAATTTGAACAACTTTACATTACCAACTTTTTATCTGGAGCTTCAAACTTTGTGGGCATGATCAATACCCCAAATGATGATGCTACACCAAGTGGTGCATCAAGGGGAGATGATTAGCTTGACTCAAACAAGATGAAACTGTTTCTGTTGATTTCTAGGGTTCACCAAAGTTACATTGGCTAGTTTCTTCAAATGAGCCCAAATTTGGTGAAGCACCCTATTTTCTCATGTCTTTCAACCCTGTTGAGTGCCATGTCAAGTGGAGGTCATTTACTTGACCAAACACTGATCAAACACCTTCTGGCTTTTTACTAAAACCTCCAACTTGATCTCTTTTACTCCTCTCCATGGCCTGTACTTTTTACCACCTGATCATTGAGTTACTAGCTACCTCCAGTAACTTCCCCAGCACCCCAGCTCCATGATTGAGGGGTGAAAGCCTTGTTTTACCTTGCTGGACAGCAAGTTTTCACCCATTCACCAGCACCCTCACTCTCTCTCAGCATCTCCAGGGCATCCAAGGCCTCAGGCCAATTCTTTACTTCCCCCCTGACCTTCTAGACACTGCTGGACACGCTAGTTTTGACCAGGACGGCGAGAGCGCGGCGATGCCAGCCAAACGCGCGCTCTGGAGCACGCAACAGTGCAGACAAGCACTGTGGCTTCGGCCAATCGCTGACCCCGATAGCCTCGGGCCTCCCCCTTCGCGCCAGTCGAGGCCTCTCGACGTCCGCAACCTCCCCGGCGCTGTCCCCCCTCCTCCTGCGCCCTCCAGTGGTCGTCGTCGCACGCGCGCTGGCCACCCGCGACGGCCACTCTGCTGCTTCACACGCGCACACGCTCCAGACGCTCCTCCGCTCCTCTTTTCCCCTCAGCTGGATGTGGAGCTCGTCCAGGAACTCCACGGACTCATTCCCTTGGCCTCCCGTGCGCTGTAGCCTCGAGTCGGAGCTCGCCGGCGCACTGGACCACGGGCCTCCGTCGACCACCTCTATATAGCCCCTCCCGAGCCTCTCCAGCAGCACCACCAGCCTCACTCCACTCCACTGAGCCCCCCAGCACCTTCAGTTCGACCCCAAGAGGTCCCAGTACTCGGGATCGACCGGAGCGCCGCCGCGTCGGGCCGCCGGTGATCTCGTGGTACGGGCCTCCCCTGCCCCCCCTTTCACCTGATTCGGAACCGCCGTGCTCCACTGACCCTTTCCCCCTTGTTTCCCCCTCCGTTTGCAGTCGGAAACGACCAGAGCCACCACCTCCCTACGAGCTTCCACCGTCCCACCTCGTCGCCGGCGAACCGGACCTCCCCGGCGTGCCGCACCACCACCCCTGCATCTGCGACACGACGCTGAGTCCATCCCTGCCCTCCGTTTCCGTCGCCGTGGCCGGAAAACTCGCCGGTGAGCTCGCCGTCGCCGTGGCCGCAAGGTTGGAGATGACAGGCGGGCCCCGCCTGTCATCCCCACACCTCTCTCCCCCTCCTCTCTGTAACTGACCCACGGGCCCCGCCCGTCAGGTTTAAAAACCCGACGTGCGCGCGTAGGCTCCCGTGCGGCTGGGCTGGACCGCCCTGGGCCGTGCACTGTGGCCTCTCTGGCCCAGTTGCACAGGTCTTTTTATTCTTTTTCTTTTCTGTGATTGTTTTAAACATTTCTACAGAAAAGAATAATGGTCCAAATTAAATATTTCCAACTCCTAAAATCTTGTAATATTCCAACCTATTTAATGGTACCACTTTCACTCAAATCCATGAAACTTTTCTGTACTGTTCAAATTTAAATTCAAATTTGGGCAGTAATACTCCTGTTCAAAAATCAGTAGATTCCATTCTGTTACTCCAAAACTCCAACTAAGATTTTTCCCCACCTTAGAAATTCCTCTAGTATTTTACAAAAATGAGTTGACATTTTTCTGAGCACTTTGATTTTTCTGTTTTGTTTGTATTCTTATTTTTCCGTTATTATTATGCGACGTATAGATCCCGTATTTGACGAAGTTGCTGTGGAAGAAGAAGGAGAAGGACTTGAAGACTTTGAAGACCAAGCCAATCCAGGCAAGCAGCCCTTTGACCATGATACACTTGTTCTCGGAACCCGTTTGTTTCCGATGCATGATGATAGGGTTACGATGGTAACCTAGATGAACCACCACATGATGCATGCTTTATTGATGATCTCACTATGTGCTAGATGGCATGCAAATAGTTGGTCATGATGCTTATATGATGCATGTGTGATTTGAACCCTCGTAGTTGAAATCTTTGCATGAACCCATCAGGTGCCCCTAATGCCCGAGGGTGATGATGTGTTAGGTCATCACTTGAGGAAGAAGTGATGTGCCGGTAAATCATGTGCATGGTGAAACGATGGATTAGATTTATGTGTGACTACCATCCCAACCAAACATGTGCAACCACACTACCCCTTATGGGACGGGGCTTTATTGATTACTTAGGTCGATACTAGCATGGTGCCCGCATTACTAGTGACGGGGAGACTTGAGGTCTTTCCCGGGACGGGGTCGTGCTTGGATAGACGACCATGACTGTTTTCACAGGGCACCGGACACACCGTTGGTCCCTTCGGGTACGCGTGACATTGAAATTAGGGCAAGTCCCGTGATCTATTGTTTGTACCCGAGGGCCGTGTACCAACGAGTGGACTCTATGTTAGTGTCGTCTAAGGAAAGGTAATGACCGGGTGCTTACCCCGGGTACTTGAGGTACCGCGGGTCGTGGATGACACGGAAGTTCCCCGGATCTTGTGGGTAAAGTGCGCAACCTCTGCAGAGTGTAAAACTATTCAAATAGCCGTGTCCACGGTCATGGACAGTTGAGTGGTGCTACTTAAACTATGTCCAGAATTTTACTTCATCAGTGATGATATGTGTGTGATAAGTCAAGGATGGTGACTTGACTCGATGAGTTGAATCATATTCATGTTGATATCGGTAACCTGTCTTCGAGGTTACGCGAGGTTATTGATGCATAAACTTGATAGTAGATTACTTATTCTAGCCCTTGCTAGATTGTTCATTACCGTTCAATTGCATTGTTACTTTGAACCACATCATGGGTTGCTTGCGAGTACATTCAAAGTACTCATTGGCTTGCCACTGGTTATTTAATTGGCCAGGCATGGAAGAACAGGAATATGAGGAAGAGTTCTTTGGAGACGATCATGCGAACTAGGACGCTATCCCAGTCAGAATGCCTGTAGGGTTAAGGCAGATGGCATGGGTTCTACCCGTTTATCAAAGACTTCCGCTATTTGAGTTATTTGCTATTCAGCCCGTGAGGCTCTATCTATGTAAGACTTGGCCATAATGGCCTTAATTCGTGTAAGACTATTTGTATGGATGTAAGACTCTTGTTATTCAGCTTCTGTGTGTTCAGTGAGCATTGATCTCTGGGATCACTGTACACGTGCATTCGGTGATCTCGACTTCTAAGTCGGGGTCCCCACAGAGCTTGTATCAGAGCCAGGTTGACTGTAGGAAGCCTTAGTTAGCATGGGCGTTAGTTAGTTGAGACCCCTTTTCAAAAACCTTCTGAACCTCTCTTCTTTTCTAAACCTGAGATTTCGTCAGCTTATTAACCCCTCCTATTCCACCTTTGTAGATGGCCGCTGTACCCGAAGAGCACCTGACCACTGGGTTTCCCTTACTTCTCGAGGATAGCCTCCAGGAGTGTCAGTTCCACCGAGCACCCATCCTCACCTACCTTGAGCATTGGGTGAGCGACACTGAGGCGGAGTACCATGTGGAAGTGATCGTGAAGGCAAACGATCCTCCCACAAGTTGGTTCTTCGAGGGACCCCGGATGGCAACACTACCACTCGCTGTCGAGGCTGCTGCACTCAAGGCATTAACCCGTCTCCGCGAGCTTCTTCCGGAGATGGCAGCCAAGATGGCAACTCGCTTCTTACCTTAACGGAAGGAAGGTGAAGAAGAAAGCAGCGCACTAGCCCCTCCACTGAAGGAAGGACTCTCGCTTCGGTTCCAGACCTACTTCAGTCTGTGTGCCGACAGCTTGGCACAAGACTTGGCCTCGAAATCAATGAAGCTTCGAGAAGAACTTCACAAGACCAAGGCACTTCTTCGTCGAGCTCAAGAGAAGGCAAATAGGATCAAGAAGGAAGGAGCACCTTCTGGACAATCCGCTATCGCATACCGAGGCGGAAGGCCCTCCTAGGATGTATCTTCCAAGGGTGAAGAACCACCTCGGTGACGCCGGATGACAGCAAGGGAATATCGCAAGCTTTTCCCTGCACCACCGACAAAGCACCGTCGTATCCAACTCCTCCACTCCCCCACTCCCTCAAGCGACAAGGGAGCCCAGACAAATGAAGACAAGGAGGAAGACCCAGAAGAGCCGGAATACGCGACCGAGCATTCCGCCGCTTAGGCATTATTCGCTACTCGGATATGCCAGTTGTAACTTCTACGGTAGGATAGGTCGTGTAACCCCTATGCGCAGTCGAGTCCTTGTATGGTTCATATGAAACCATCTAGTGTTTGCTTTTGTTGTGTCTGGATGTATGTCGTATTCTTCCTTCGGGAATGTGTAAACGACTACATCACCCATTTGGATTTTAATGAATGTGTTTTGGCCTTACGGCCCTTGCATAATTTGATTTAGTGTCACACCCACCCCCTTACTAGGCACCCATCTATCTTGCTTTCCCTCTTCCGATTCATGAGACCTTTTACCGCTCCAACAGGATGCCTGTTGTAACTCGTACTGGTACCTCTACCCAGCAGCCCGAAGCCGGAGCATCCTCTCAGCCAGAGGCAGGCCACGACCAAACCAACGACCAAGCTCCACCACCACCTCCTCCAAGCATGGACATGGCTCAGCTTCTCCAAGCTTTCCGAGAGGAACGCCAAGCCAACACTGCAGCTCTCCAGCTGATTGCTCAAGCTATCACCAACAACCGCCAGCCGGCGGGGAATGGCAATGGACGTTCCACGTTGGCAGAGTTCAAGAAGCATGCACCGCCAACCTTCATCGAGACTGCTGAACCCCTGGATGCAGATGACTGGGTCCGTTCCATTGAGGAAATTCTGGAACTAGTCGGATGCACCGAAGACCGCGAGAAGGTGGCTTATGCAGCCCACTGCCTCGGGGGGACTGCTAGAGCTTGGTGGGATGGATTCAAGGTCATGCATGCTGAACAAGACATCACTTGGGTTAACTTCAAGGCAGAATTCCGCAAGGCCCATATTCCTTCCGGAATCATGGCTATCAAAAAGCGCGAGTTCCGAGCCCTGAAGCAAGGAAGTGGCACTGCCAAGGAGTACATGCAGAAGTTCAGTATTCTGTCAAGGTATGCCCCTGAGGATGTCAGCACTGATGCTGCCAAAAGGGAGCGCTTCATGGAAGGCCTCAATCAGACTCTGCAATACTCGCTTGTCGTGTGCGACTGCCCGTCTTTCCCTGACCTGGTGAACAAGGCACTTATGCTTGAAGACAAGCGGCGTTCTTTGGAAGACACTCGCAAGCGCAAGTTGGTCAGTAAGGGAAGTTCCAGCAACCAGAAGCCTCGTCCGTGGCAGTTAGCCCCGGCCAAGCCAACCTATCAGCAACCAAGAGCTCCTGCACCTCGTGCCAATCCTCAGCCTCAGCAGTATGCCAACCCCAGGCCAGC
This sequence comes from Secale cereale, assembly GCA_902687465.1. Classification (NCBI taxonomy): domain Eukaryota; kingdom Viridiplantae; phylum Streptophyta; class Magnoliopsida; order Poales; family Poaceae; genus Secale; species Secale cereale. The sequence continues at coordinate 396,319,079 of LR738713.1, forward strand.
TTTCAACCCCAATACCAGTGGTGGCAACAAGATCAATCCAAACCAAGTCACTTGCTTTGGATGTGGTCAGTCTGGACACATCTCAAGGGTGTGCCCCAACAAGAAGCCTGATGCCCCGCGCCCCAATGCACAGAACCAGGGACAAGGCCGTGGAATGCCACCAAGGAACCCAGCTCCTCGCAATCCACCGAACCATGGGAAGGGGCGTGTGAATCACGTCACTGCTGAAGAAGCCCAGGAAGACCCGGACGTCGTGCTGGGTACGTTCCTTGTCAACTCAGCACCTGCAACTGTCTTGTTTGATTCTGGAGCAACGCATTCATTTGTCACTCAAAGATTTGCATTAAAAAGTGGCATGACCCCTACACCCCTGAATAACCCTATGGTGGTACAAACCCCCGGAGCCGAGATGAGAGCCAAGATAGGTTGTAAAGGAGTCGGTATTACCATTAACGGTGTAGATTTCCTGGCAGACCTTATCATCCTGAGATCGCAAGGCTTGGATGTGATCTGAGGGATGGATTGGCTCAGTAAGCATCAAGGCTTGTTAGACTGTGCCAATCGGACAGTCACTGTGACCAATGACCAAGGGGTCGAAGTCAAGTGTGCTCCCAACTCCTCTTCCGCTCAAGCCGCTAAAGTCAACTGTCTGTCTGAAGTTGGGCTAGATCAAGTACCGGTGGTATGTGAGTATCCTGATGTCTTTCCGGATGAACTACCGGGAATGCCCCCTGACCGTGACATTGAGTTCATCATCGAGCTCATGCCCGGAGCAGGACCCATCTATAAGAAGCCTTATAGAATGGGGACGGAAGAATTAGCCGAGTTGAAGAAGCAGTTAGAAGAGCAACTAAGGAAGGGATTTATTCGCCCAAGTGCCTCCCCTTGGGGATCTCCTGTTCTGTTTGTGGCAAAGAGGGACGGTACCATCCGCTTATGCATTGACTATCGTTCCCTCAATGAAGTTACAATCAAGAACAAGTATCCACTTCCCAAGATCGAAGATCTGTTTGATCAACTCAGTGGAGCCAAGGTATTCTCCAAGATCGACCTCAGATCTGGGTACTACCAGCTGAAGATCAGACCCCAAGATATTCCGAAGACGGCATTCGTAACCAGATATGGCCTGTACGAGTGCACGGTCATGTCTTTTGGGTTAAACAATGCCCCAGCTTACTTCATGTGTCTCATGAATAAAGTCTTCATGGAATATTTGGACAAGTTTGTTGTTGTCTTCATTGATGACATTCTTGTGTTCTCGGAGTCGGAGGAAGAGCACGAGCAGCACCTGAGGATGGTCCTAGACAAGCTTCGTGAGCACCAACTGTATGCCAAATTCAGCAAGTGTGAGTTCTGGCTGCATAAAGTTGGATTCTTAGGTCATGTCTTGACCGAGGAAGGATTATCTGTTAATCCTGCAAAAATCGAAGCTGTGACCCAATGGCAATCTCCAACGACCGTCAAGGAAGTTAGAAGCTTCCTCGGACTAGCGGGCTATTACCGCAAGTTCGTGGAAGGATTCTCTAGCATTGCACGACCAATGACTCAGCTCCTCAAGTAGGACAAGAAGTTCGAGTGGACGCCAAAATGCGAAGAGAGCTTCCAAGAGCTCAAGAAGAGATTGACCACCGCCCCAGTTCTGGCAACACCTGATATTCACAAGGAGTTCGTGATATATTGTGATGCCTCTCGAACCGGATTGGGAAGCGTTCTGATGCAAGAAGGCCGCGTCATAGCATACCTCTCCAGGCAGCTACGACCCCATGAGGAGAACTACGCTACTCACGATCTTGAGCTAGCAGCAGTAGTTCATGCCTTGAAGACATGGCGGCATTACCTCCTAGGGAAACGGTGTGAGATTTACACAAACCACAAAAGTCTGAAGTACATTTTCACCCAAAAGGAATTGAACATGAGGCAGCGGAGATGGTTGGAACTCATCAAAGACTATGACCTCAGTGTTCAGTATCACCCTGGGAAGGCTAACGTGGTGGCCGATGCCTTAAGCAGGAAGGCTTGCTCTTTGAATGCCGTTATTCAAGAAAGGCAGCTAGCCTTGTTTAAGGAGATCGAACAATTCAGTTTGGAATCGGTCACCCCTGGATTTCTGGATCATTTGGAAGTCAGACCGACCCTGTTGGACGACGTCAAGAAGGCACAAGATGGACACGCAAGCATCGAAGGCATCAAGAAGAAGATGAAGCTGGGCAAGGCCCCAGGATTCTCCGAAGACGAGCACGGGATTGTTTGGTACAAAGGTCGCCTCTGCGTACCAAACAACACCGAGCTGAAGACGCTGATTCTGCAAGAAGCCCACGACACTCCGTATTCCATCCATCCCGGAGGAACCAAGATGTACCAAGACTTGAAGGCACGATTCTGGTGGCACGGTATGAAGAGAGAGATTGCAACCTTTGTTGCAAAGTGTGATGTGTGCCAAAGGGTCAAGGCTGAATATCAGCGACCTGCTGGATTGCTTCAACCACTCAAGGTTCCTGAGTGGAAGTGGGATAAAGTCGGAATGGACTTCATCACTGGATTACCAAGGTCGAATAGAGGACATGACTCTATCTGGGTCATAGTCGATCATTTGACCAAGGTGGCCCATTTCATTCCTGTCAAGACCACTTATGATGGCAACCGGCTGGCAGCTCTCTACATCGACCGAATCGTAAGTCTTCACGGCGTTCCCAAGGAGATTGTGTCAGATCGAGGAACCCAGTTCACCTCAAGGTTCTGGAAGAAGTTCCAAGAAGCCCTGGGAACCAAGTTGTCTTTCAGCACAGCTTTCCACCCACAGACCGGAGGTCAGACAGAGCGAGTCAATCAGGTTCTCGAAGACATGCTCCGAGCCTGTGTCCTGGCATATGGAGCCAAGTGGGAAGACTGTCTCCCTTTTGCCGAGTTCTCCTATAACAACAGTTACCAGTCAAGCCTTCAGATGGCACCATTTGAGGTGTTGTACGGACGCAGATGCCGCACACCCCTCAATTGGTCGGAGACTGGAGAAGGACTAGTCTTTGGACCGGATAATCTCCGCGCAGCAGAAGAGCAAGTCCAGCTAGTCAGAGAGCGATTAAAGGCAGCCAAGTCAAGGCAGAAGAGTTATGTTGACACTCGCCGTCGGAACATGAGTTTCCATGTCGGGGACCATGTGTACCTGCGGGTAACCCCTCTGAAGGGAACCAAGCGTTTCCACGTCAAGGGGAAGCTCGCACCAAGGTTCATTGGACCCTTTGAGATAACTGCACGACGAGGAGAAGTGGCTTATCAATTGGAACTACCACCTGAGCTATCCGATGTGCACAATGTATTCCATGTGTCACAACTCCGGAAATGTCTCCAAGTTCCAGATAAGCCCAATCTCTACAAGGATGTGGATCACCAAGCCATTGACCTGCAGCCTGATTTGACCTACCGCGAGAAGCCCATTCGCATTCTGGACGAAGCAGAACGACGTACGCGGAGCCGTACCATCAAGTATCTCAAGGTCCAGTGGAGCAACCACACTGAAGCAGAAGCAACCTGGGAACGAGAAGACTATCTTAGATCTGAGTTTCCCGATCTCTTTTAAGCCCTAGTTTAGGAATCTCGAGGACGAGATTCTTGTAAGGGGGGTAGGTCTGTCACACCCTGCATTTTGTAGCATGTTATTTGTATCTTTGAAGCATGAAAATTTGGACCAGCAAATTTTTTTAGCATCATTTGGCTTTTATTTGGAATTGAGTATTCTTCATGTGCTTTTTCATGTGCTCATTAAAGTCAACTATGACCTCTTGTAGAATTCATCTCCATACCCAAAACTTCTGCCCAATGATCATGCCAAGTGTTATATAGCAGTATAGTATTTTCCTACAAAATTAATTTGGCCAAAAAGTATTTTATAAATTTAGTTTTCCAAAAACCCCTGAATTGAGATTTGCACTGCAAGTACTTGATTTAGGGTGAGAAAATTATTTCAAAAGGTTTATTTGAGACCTAGTAGTCATAGGACTCCCAGAAACCACAAAGGTATAATTTTAAAAGTTATTTTCCTATTTTATTTAAAAGCTTTTTCTTAAGGCCAGAAATGGTCTTTAATAGGGGAAAATTATTTAACTATTTCAAAAATATTTGCCAAAATTCAGAGAGACTCAGAGGACATATATTGTCCATATATAAGAGTTTCAACACTTGGTCATGTTCAAAATAATGGGCTAAACCCTTTAAAACCCTTTCTGGATATTTCAAGCTTTTGAAATATTTACAAAGGAAATATTCTCCAAAAATTCCAGGGAAATTCTATCATGTCATATATGACATATTTGATGATCTTGCCAAGTCCCATGCCTTGGGAAGCAAGAAAACATCCTCAAACCCTTTCATAACCATTCTGTCCATATTTGAAGTTTGAGCAACTTTACATTGCCAAACTTGTCCAAATGCTCCCAAACTTGGTGCACATGCTAGAATGACCTAATAAGGCATCTAGACCAAATGGCACAAGATTTGGAATAGAGCAACTTGATCAGATCACCTCAAAACCCTTTCTGTTCAAATGCAAATTTGAACAACTTTACATTACCAACTTTTTATCTGGAGCTTCAAACTTTGTGGACATGATCAATACCCCAAATGATGATGCTACACCAAGTGGTGCATCAAGGGGAGATGATTAGCTTGACTCAAACAAGATGAAACTGTTTCTGTTGAATTCTAGGGTTCACCAAAGTTACATTGGCTAGTTTCTTCAAATGAGCCCAAATTTGGTGAAGCACCCTATTTTCTCATGTCTTTCAACCCTGTTGAGTGCCATGTCAAGTGGAGGTCATTTACTTGACCAAACACTGATCAAAAACATTCTGGCTTTTTACTAAAACCTCCAACTTGATCTCTTTTACTCCTCTCCATGGCCTGTACTTTTTACCACCTGATCATTGAGTTACTAGCTACCTCCAGTAAGTTCCCCAGCACCCCAGCTCCATTATTGAGGGGTGAAAGCCCTGTTTTACCTTGCTGGACAGCAAGTTTTCACCCATTCACCAGCACCCTCACTCTCTCTCAGCATCTCCAGGGCATCCAAGGCCTCAGGCCAATTCTTTACTTCCCCCCTGACCTTCTAGACACTGCTGGACACGCTAGTTTTGACCAGGACGGCGAGAGCGCGGCGATGCCAGCCAAACGCGCGCTCTGGAGCATGCAACAGTGCAGACAAGCACTGTGGCTTCGGCCAATCGCTGACCCCGACAGCCTCGGGCCTCCCCCTTCGCGCCAGTCGAGGCCTCTCGACGTCCGCAACCTCCCCGGCGCTGTCCCCCCTCCTCCTGCGCCCTCCAGTGGTCGTCGTCGCACGCGCGCTGGCAGCTCGCGACGGCCACTCTGCTGCTTCACACGCGCACACGCTCCAGACGCTCCTCCGCTCCTCTTTTCCCCTCAGCTGGACGTGGAGCTCATCCAGGAACTCCACGGACTCATTCCCTTGGCCTCCCGTGCGCTGTAGCCTTGAGCCGGAGCTCGCCGGCGCACTGGACCACGGGCCTCCGTCGACCACCTATATATAGCGCCTCCCGAGCCTCTCCAGCAGCACCACCAGCCTCACTCCACTCCACTGAGCCCCCCAGCACCTTCAGTTCGACCCCAAGAGGTCCCAGTACTCGGGATCGACCGGAGCGCCGCCGCGTCGGGCCGCCGGTGATCTCGTGGTACGGGCCTCCCCTGCCCCTCCTTTCACCTGATTCGGAACCGCCGTGCTCCACTGACCCTTTCCCCCTTGTTTCCCCCTCCGTTTGCAGTCGGAAACGACCAGAGCCACCACCTCCCTACGAGCTTCCGCCGTCCCACATCGTCGCCGGCGAACCGGACCTCCCCGGCGTGCCGCACCACCACCCCTGCATCCGCGACACGACGCTGAGTCCATCCCTGCCCTCTGTTTCCATCGCCGTGGCCGGAAAACTCGCCGGTGAGCTCGCCGTCGCCGTGGCCGCAAGGTTGGAGATGACAGGCGGGCCCCGCCTGTCATCCCCACACCTCTCTCCCCCTCCTCTCTGTCACTGACCCACAGGCCCCGCCCGTCAGGTTTAAAAACCTTACATGCGCGCGCAGGCTCCCGTGCGGCTGGGCTGGACCGCCCTGGGCCGTGCACTGTGGCCTCTCTGGCCCAGTTGCACAGGTCTTTTTATTCTTTTTCTTTTCTGTGATTGTTTTAAACATTTCTACATAAAAGAATAATGGTCCAAATTAAATATTTCCAACTCCTAAAATCTTGTAATATTCCAACCTATTTAATGGTACCACTTTCACTCAAATCCATGAAACTTTTATGTACTGTTCAAATTTAAATTCAAATTTGGGCAGTAATACTCCTGTTCAAAAATCAGTAGATTCCATTCTGTTACTCCAAAACTCCAACTAAGATTTTTCCCCGCCTTAGAAATTCCTCTAGTATATTACAAAAATGAGTTGACATTTTTCTGAGCACTTTGATTTTTCTGTTTTGTTTGTATTCTTATTTTTCCGTTATTATTATGCGACGTATAGATCCCGTATTTGACGAAGTTGCTATGGAAGAAGAAGGAGAAGGACTTGAAGACTTTGAAGACCAAGCCAATCCAGGCAAGCAGCCCTTTGACCATGATACACTTGTTCTCGGAACCCATTTGTTTCCGATGCATGATTAACCTAGATGAACCACCACATGATGCATGCTTTATTGATGATCTCACTATGTGCTAGATGACATGCAAATAGTTGGTCATGATGCTTATATGATGCATGTGTGATTTGAACCCTCGTAGTTGAAATCTTTGCATGAACCCATCGGGTGCCCCTAATGCCCGAGGTTGATGATGTGTTAGGTCATCACTTGAGGAAGAAGTGATCTGCCGGTAAATCATGTGCATGGTGAAATGATGGATTAGATTTATGTGTGACTACCGTCCCAACCAAACATGTGCAACCACACTACCCCTTATGGGACGGGGCTTTATTGATTACTTAGGTCGATACTAGCATGGTGCCCGCATTACTAGTGACGGGGAGACTTGAGGTCTTTCCCGGGACGGGGTCGTGCTTGGATAGACGACCATGACTGTTTTCACAGGGCACCGGACACACCGTTGGTCCCTTCGGGTACGCGTGACATTGAAATTAGGGCAAGTCCCGTGATCTATTGTTTGTACCCGAGGGCCGTGTACCAACGAGTGGACTCTATGTTAGTGTCGTCTAAGGAAAGGTAATGATCGGGTGCTTACCCCGGGTACTTGAGGTACCGCGGGTCGTGGATGACACGGAAGTTCCCCGGATCTTGTGGGTAAAGTGCGCAACCCCTGCAGAGTGTAAAACTATTCGAATAGCCGTGTCCACGGTCATGGACAGTTGGGTGGTGCTACTTAAACTATGTCCAGAATTTTACTTCATTAGTGATGATATGTGTGTGGTAAGTCAAGGATGGTGACTTGACTCAATGAGTTGAATCATATTCATGTTGATATCGGTAACCTATCTTCGAGGTTACGCGAGGTTATTGATGCATAAACTTGATAGTAGATTACTTATTCTAGCCCTTGCTAGATTGTTCATTACCGTTCAATTGCATTGTTACTTTGAACCACATCATGGGTTGCTTGCGAGTACATTCAAAGTACTCATTGGCTTGCCACTGGTTATTTAATTGGCCAGGCATGGAAGAACAGGAATATGAGGAAGAGTTCTTTGGAGACGATCATGCGAACTAGGACGCTATCCCAGTCAGAATGCCTGTAGGGTTAAGGCAGATGGCATGGGTTCTACCCGTTTATCGAAGACTTCCGCTATTTGAGTTATTTGCTATTCAGCCCGTGAGGCTCTATCTATGTAAGACTTGGCCATAATGGCCTTAATTCGTGTAAGACTATTTGTATGGATGTAAGACTCTTGTTATTCAGCTTCTGTGTGTTCAGTGAGCATTGATCTCTGGGATCACTGTACACGTGCATTCGGTGATCTCGACTTCTAAGTCGGGGTCCCCACAATCACACTCCACGAGCTAGCACGCGAGTTGACCCACGCTCGTATTGCTTTAGCCTCTACTAGGTCTATCACCATTCCCGCTTCCTTGGGATTTGCCCCGTACGTCCCCAGTTCCGTTTCCCCTAATTCACCAGAAACCCCTCCTAGTAGTTCGGGCACCTCCACCATAACTCCTCATAGTGCCCCTGCCGATTGGATCTCCCTCCTTAATACCCCTGTAGCTCCTATGATCCACCCTACTCCCGCCCCGGAAGGAGAGCCTCCGAGGCAATGTCGCCGTGTTACCTTTAACCCTGAGGTTTCTGTTAATCTCGTCAGTTCGGGATCCGAGTCGACTTTAGAAGAGAACCCCGCAGCACCCACAGAGCAGTAGAGCTCCAGAGTAGTAGCAGTCGTCAGACTGTTGTACGATGTACGAGTCGTGACGTTTTATGTATGATAGTAGTGTAATTGGGCATGCTGATTATCTTTCCACGTATGCGTCCTTGTATAATTATGCTGAAGTTATGTATCTTCTACTCGTCGTTTTATTCGCAATTCTATTTTTCCCTCGATTTTGTTGATGGTTTTTCCCCACCTATTTTGGCTTTTGAATGCTTCTCATCTCGATTGCGTTGTCTTGGGAAAATCCAATATAGGATGACGCGGGGAGGCAACAGTGACAACGCTCATGAGGATGTTCCGGTTCGTCGCTCCGCCCGACAGGCAGGACACTCCCCCGAGCCATTTGTACCACCGCCTCCACCTCCACAGCCGCCTACCACCGAACAATTCCTGCGTATGTTTGAGGAAAGAAGAAATAATGATCTGCTGGAAGTATTGAAGAGTGTTCAAGCTATGATTGGTCAGAATGGGCAGCAGAATGGTCATTTCTCCAAGCTATCAGATTTTCAGCGAACTCAACCTCCCAGTTTCAGTCAGGCAGTTGACCCGTTGGATGCTGATGATTGGTTACGAACCATTGAGAGGAAGCTTGAAATTGCCCGTACAGCCGAAGATGACAAAGTTCCATATGCGACCCACTATCTTCAAGGCGCTGCTGCCGTATGGTGGGAAAATAAAAAAGACATGTGGCCTGCTGATGATGCACTCACCTGGACCAAATTCAAGGAGAAGTTCCGGAAATACTACATCCCTACTGGAGTAATGAAGACCAAGCAACGTGAGTTCCTTGCCCTCAATCAAGGAAATCTATCTGTGGGAGAATATCTGCAGCAATTCAACCATCTGTCCCGTTATTCCCTGTATGACGTGGCCACAGAAGAGAGAAAAATTGACCGGTTTCTTAGAGGATTAAACTCACAACTCAGGTGCACTGTCAGTATGCTTGATTTCCCGGATTTCCAAACTCTGGTGAATAAAGCTTTTATTGCGGAAAGAGAACACAAGCTAGTACTGGACACCCGCCCCGCTAATAACGAGCACAAACGCAAGTTTGAACCAAGGAAGGAAGGACCACCAGTGCAGAAGGCCCGAACCTGGCAGCAAACTCAGGTAGACTACAAGCCCAATTGGCAACAAAATGTTAACAAGACTACTACCCAAGTCCAGAACGTTATTACCAACCCAGTGCATGAGGAGCGCCAGCGCAATAATTCCTTCTTCAGTTGCGGGCAAAGTGGACATTATGCCCGTCAGTGTCCCAAGAACAGCAGGGCAAACGTCTTATTCCGGCCACAAGTCAACTTCACGGGATCATACCCGAACCAGCAAAACATCACCGGGCACGTCAATCACCTCTCTGCAGATGAAGCCCAAGAAAACCCCGAAGTGGTCATCGGTATGTTTTCCATTAATAGCATACCTGCAGTAATTTTATTTGACTCGAGGGCTTCCCACTCTTTTATTTCTCGGAGTTTTGTTGCCCAAAACAATTTTTCTTGTTCTCTCTTGGGCAAAAATATGATGGTCCAAACCCCGGGATCATTAATCAAGAGCAGTCTAGTCTGCCGAAACTTGGAAATCAATATCAATGGAATAAGCTTTCCAGCCTCCTTGATACTCATCGAATCCGCACTGTTGGAGGCTATTTTGGGCATGAATTGGCTGACTCCGCACCAACTATGCATAAACTGTGCAACCCGAGAAGTCACTTTGATCAATCAAGAAGGGCAGATTACGAAGTTCTACTCGCGCAGAAACATACCAAAGAAGGGGATGATGTTTACCGCCGTGGCTGAATTGGAAATAATTACTGTGGTTAGTGAATTTCCTGATGTATTTCCGAAAGAGCTACCAGGCATGCCGCCAGACCGAGAACTTGAGTTTGCAATAGATCTGGTACCTGGAACCGCACCGTTATTCAAGAAATATTACAGGATGCCCTCATCAGAGTTGGTGGAATTAAAGAAGCAGCTCGATGAAATGCTCTAGAAAGAGTACATCTGTCCCAGTTCCTCGCCATGGGGATCGCCTGCACTCTTTGTGTAACACCCCAAAAATTTAGCAATGTTTTATTAACTAAATTTTTCCAGTTAATTAAAATTGTGCCTTTTGCTGGATGTTTCTTTGGACTCCAGAACCATTCTTGTTTAGTTATGTTGGAGTTTCTACCCCTAGTGAAAAAATTTCAGCTAATATTAGATCCTCTTATGCACCCCTTTAAAAAAACTTTGCTTATATCAGCAGGATTAATTATAAAATTGTCTCCCTAATTTTTTCTTCCCTATATAAATGGTTGCCCCTAGTTTTAAGGCCTCTTTTGAACTGCAACCGCTTGGTAAATTTATTTAAAATTTCAACCAAAAATTGGAGATGTCAGGTAATGCCATTAGATCACTTTTATGCAAGAATATATTTATTTCATTTAATATTTTGAGCTCCACAACTTGTTTCCCAATCTGGTACAGTAGGCCAAATTGCACTACAACCCCTTCAAATATTCATGTAATGCTTCCGCCAAAATTATGGGATGTTCATAGCAGTATGTTATCCAACTTTATTCAAAAACCCATCTTGGTCCTTTGGAAAATTTGAGTGAACCAACCTCTTTTCCTTTCTGGTTCAATTTGGTGTTTTGCACTGCAACCCTGGTCTATTTTGCTCTAGTGCCCTTGAGCTTCCTCATGATTATAGTCTCTCTTGCAAAACCCTTAAGTCCAGAAGAGTGGGCCTATTGGGGTAGTTTTGGTTCATCAAACAATGCTCTGCATTTTCTGTCCAGAACTGAAGATTTGAAAAACTTGCACTAACAAGTTTCTGGTTTTGCCCAACTAGCCTTGCCACCATCTCTTTCACCTAAGGAGGCTATGATCTGGAGAGTTTGACCACCAGTGGAGATGCCCCTATGCCCATAGCATTCTGTCGAGCACCTTGTGCGCATGACCAGTGCTGGCATAGTTCTTGGTTCACATGGTGAACTTGAACCCCCGACCTAGAAGCCATGTCAACTAACCTCTTAGCTCCTTCTAGCCAGAGGCTGCTGAGTTGCTTTGTCATCCACGCAGGTTTGGCCGCCCTGACATTTCGTCAAGCACCTGCGTGCGTGCACAGAGCGCGGCGAGAGCGCGCGTTTTGCACGTGCCGCGCCCGAGCCGCCGCGTCCCTGGCATGTCTCCTCCGTGCTTATCCAGACCACTGCAGCCTACCGCGTCGAGCCAAGCTGCTGCCCGCATCTCCGCACAAGCGACACAGAACCTCACCACGTCTCTGGCAAGCCAGGAGCTAGCCGCCACCGCCGCCTGCTGTGGTCGGCGCCGTACGGGCCACCTGGCGTGCCCCCGAGCGTCCCAGGCCGTCGTGCTCATCCACAAACGTGTCGCCTACCTCTGCAAGTTCTGCTGGCCAGCCCCCACCTCTCCTGCTCCGCAATAGCGCCGCTGCCGTCGTCCTTATCCATGGCCACCGTCGAACCGACCTTGAGCGACTATTTAAGAGTGCCCCGAACCCCTCCGCAGCAACAGACGACCACTAGGCACCCCGTAGAGCAACCCCGTGGCAGCCATTCGTCCCCAGCAAGCTTTCTTCTTCATCTCCGGCGAATACGTCCGCCACCGCACCTTAGTTGAATTCGTCGCAACCGTCGCCCCTCCCATCCAGCCAGCACCACCATCCGACTCCATGTGATCCTGCGGAGCCGCCAATCACTTCACACTAGCTCGGGAGCCACCGTATAGCAAAGCCCCTAACCCACCGAGGCCGCCGTCCGCCGCGAGGCTCGTTGCCATCTCTTTCCTCCACCTCCGTCGACCACTCGACCACTTGGAGGACCGCACCAACCCCGCGGATCCATCCCTGCACTCGAACGCCCTCGAGGAGCCGTCGTTCGCCGGCGTTGATCACCGGAGCCGCGCCTCTGTTCGGCCAAAGAAGAAGGAGGCAGGGGCGACTGGTCAAACCTGACCAGTGGGCCCCCTGGGCCCTCTGTCAGCGAGACAGCGCTAGCCCACGCGTGCTTTAGTGA